>OX327003.1:36377500-37577500 GCA_946800695.1 Geum urbanum | reverse complement strand
AGCCTATTGAGAAATTCTCATGGTCATCTCTTCTTAAGAGCAAATAAACATGTGAAAATATTTAAAACCATTGGTTTAGATGAGGAAACTAAGAATACTCCACTCTAAGACGAGTACAACACAATTTCGACAACATACGTTGTGGTGTTGTGCGTTCTCCCACTAGATTCATATGTTGTAATGCACATTGCTCGTTTTGCAAAGCTTGCTTATGTCTGTAATGTTGTTTACATGCATGCCAATTTTTCTGTTGACAACACATCTCTTTATCTCTATAGATTCCAAGACTCTATTTGTGGATATATCAAACCAATATGCAGACTATTTATCTATGATTTTGATTGCTGCATCGACGCATTGGTCACACGTCTTTGTAATTCATATGTTACGCTACATTTCAAAACTTCTATCACATATTATTTAGCTTTGGACTCACCACCCAAACGTTTCAATCTAGTCATTCAGATTGGTTTAATTCAAGAGAGTTTACATTGAAACATTTTGTTGATTATTGCATATTGATTGAGATTGTTGTTGAATAGTCTAATTCCTTGTGTTCTTTCATAAAAACAGGTTAAGCAGAGACACAAATCAAGTGGTTCAAACTTGTGGCCAGAACTATGGTAATGTATATTAATTTAACGGTATTTGCTTGGGGATATGCAATGTTCCATGCAGCTATGCTTATTTGCTTGATACCCATAAACCGTAAACCATTGAGTGTGTACCAGTTAGTAACTGGATATGAGCCAGATATCTCACATCTACGCACCTCTGGTTGCACGGAACATGTGACTACTACGCTTCCCCTGCATATAAAAATGGGTCATCAACGTTGATTATGCATCTTTGTTGGTTATAATTCTCCAACATTTGTCCGCTATTCAGAACCTTTGACAGGAGATTTTTTTACTAATAATTTTGCAGAAAGTCATTGTGATGAGACATACTTCCCGCCGTTATAGGGAGATAGAAATGGTTTCATGCCAGTTTAACGTAAAAAATTGACATGGTTTGTCCCCACTATGTCTCATCATGATACCCGCACATCTCAATTTGAGATTCAAGTGCAATGTATTCTTGATCTTCAGAAAGTAACAAATTTTAAGCTTGTCTGCTTTACTGATATCATGAGAGTGACAAGATCGTTTATACATACTGCAAATCCTGCAAGATTGAAAGTTTTTGATATTGGGCAAGTTAAACACAACATTCGGGCAATGTAGTGTTTTCTCCTGCCCATAGTGGGGTAGCATCGATCAAAATCCACTGATGAGTTGCCGGTGAAAAGGCAAATCATCAAGGTACAATTGTTCATCATCAACACATGAGATTGTTTCTGACTGCAATTGTGTCTAAAAGTCGACATTGACATACACTAAGGGACGCCTCAGAATCAATGACAATGTCAGCAAACAAAGAAATCTCACAGAGTTAAAAAAAATGCCAACATTATTATGGATAGTTCTTCTATGTTCGTTGATGATGTGTTTACTTATTTCGTTGCTCAGTAATTGACAATGATGAACTGAAACATTGCTCTGTTACAGATTGTCAACGGTTAATGTAGAACAAATTGATCGATATGGAAAGTTACAATTCAGGCTGAACTAGACTCTTACAAATAGCAAATTTTGATATGGTAGTCATATGACCATCGAATATTATGCCTGTTAGACACAAATGAGTCTTGTTTGAGAGCACAATGAGAATAACTTGTGGTGCAAGGATTCTCTCAATACCCTGATATTGATTATGAAAATATGTATACTCTGGTCATGGACATCATTACTTTCCGCTACCTTATCAATTTGATAGTGTCCAAATTACTGAGTATGCAGCTTACACATGTAGTTACAATATATCTCTATGGGGATCTTAATTCAGAGATATACATGAGAGTGCCAGATGGTATAGTTATACCTAATTCAAGTAACTCTAAACCACGGAGTGCTCATGTGATTAGACTGAGACCTTCATTATATGGATTGAAATAATCCGGTTGGATGTGATATACACGTCTTAGTGACTACTTGATTGGGAAGAGATACAAGAATGATGATTTATGCCCATGCATGTTCAGTAGATAAACAAATTGTTTAAGATGATAGACCTTGGTAGAACTCGATTAAGTCTTGGTTTATAAACAGTACATCGAGTTTGTTGAATTCCTATTCACCAGTTTGCTTCTATCTAATCAGGATATGGACAAAGCAGATTGTATTAGTACATCAATGGTTGTTTGCAGTCTGGAACTCGAAAGGATCAATTTCATCTGAAAAGATGATGATGAGAAACTTTTGGATATGAGATTCTATATCTTAGTACAATTAGAGCTTGGTTGAATTTAGCTCAGTATACATATCCCGACATACCTTCTCAGTATGCGTCAACGCAAAGTTATTGGAATTGAGTAAAACAAATCTTCACGTACTTGAAATGATTCACTGACTTAGGCTTATTCTTCCCTTACAAAGAATACAGAGAGAAGCATAAAATTCTCGGTGAATGGAATGTTGAATCACAGAGTTCAAGTTCTGGCCATATGGATGCATTGAACTGTGTTGACCCAGACAAGTCCTTCGATCCATCAAAAGTAGTTCTTCAATGCATCGAAGGATACACCCTGAACGAATCAGAGTAACTCCTTCGATTCATCGATGGAGTTGTTCGATCGAAGGAGTTGTGGATCCATCAAAAGATGGACCGGATGTGAAGAATTTTCATGATATTCCCTATTCCAAAACACTGGTTGATGTGTTGGTTGGATTTGCTGATGTTGGGTACCTCTCTGACCCACACAAAGGTTATTCTCAGACCGGTTATGTTTTCACCTTGGGAAACATGACGATTTCTTGGAGAACAACAAAGTAAACCTTTATTGCTACTTCCTCGAACTATTCTAAAGATTAAAGCTTCCTATGAAGCTGTTGATGAGAGTGTCTGGTTTAAAACAATAATACACCACATTCGAGGGTCTAGTGGATTACCATCTACTATGACAACATCAACTTGCATTCTTGTGAATAATATGATTTATATTAAACATATGAAGTTGATTTACATTAAGGGTGTCATACTTAGTTCATTTCGCCAAAATGCTCCTACAATCAGCAATAGCAGTAGTTATTGATTATTTATGTGAACCGGTTTAGTTCGATAGATAATGCTGTGGACTTGTTTATAGGTAACTACCTAAATCTACACTTGTAAAATATGTGAGACACATTAGTATGCGCAAGTTATCTGGACTCCATGACTGAGTTTATAGTCATAGGGAGTTACATTTCTATACACATCAGCGGGAGTTTACGTCACATGTAGTAGATTTTGTAGTTGATGTGTTGCACTTTTTTTCCCTTAGTCCAAACTTTTGTTTTACCTATGAGATTTTTGTTTGCTTGACGAGATTTTTTGTGAGACAATAAGTTATGCATCATTCTTTAAGCCATCGACACAAGGAGGAGTGTTTAAGGAGATTCATTCTCCACAATTCTCAGTGTGTGTCATGTCCTAATTAAATACAAGTTAGATTAGATAGTTATTACAGAATCCCTGATTTACAGGAAACAGTTATTGTAACAGATTGTACCAACCTATATATATAAGACATTTTATCAATCAGAATGGTTACAGTTTTCAGTCTACATACTTTTCTCCTGCAACAAGTTATTAATTAATCGAGTATTAAATTAATACTGAAATCTTCAAGTTGGAACCGATAAAAAAGATTATTTTAACAAAATTATTAATTAATTGAGTATTAAATTATCGAAGTTTACCATAGTTCTTATTCTTACACTTAAACTAGGGAGTGCGAATAAAATACTTTCTTGGTAAAACTAATAAGTTTTAATCAAATTACATTGTTCGTTTTGTTATGTTTTGTAAAATTGTCCTGTCAAATTATCCTGCACTCTATTGAGAACCATTATCACTACAGGAAGAAATCAAATACCTTCTACGAACTGTAAAATGTTTAGTCTGAAAGATGTGAAGAAAGATTCGGACACTGGTAAGGTTGAGGCTAAGAGGTTCTTTTCGGAGACATGTTACTGATTAGAGAAGTAACAGTATTGACTGTACATATTTGCACCAGGAATCCTGTGAAATTCAAGACATTGATATAATTAGATTCCATCAAACTATTGTTCTTTTAGGACTATAACAAGTGATGTATATATCTTACCAATTGCCGTGTGAGCGACCTCAAGAATTTCAAACTTGTGTTTCTGCCAGTTACTGGGATTCAGGAAAACCTTGCGGGCATTCAAACAAAAACAAGCAAGATCCAGGAATTAGAAGAAAATACTAAACGATAAGGAGTGTATTCATTTTGCAATCAGGAGAACTTTCTCTGGCATGAGAATCTTCTAAATCTAAACTTGAAATATGAAACTCACCTCTAAAGTCACACTTCCCATAGCTACACATGCAATGGATAGAAGCGCTGCAATAGACGATCCAACCATGTAACCTTTCAACAAAGTCACTCGGCTACGCCTTCGACCTTGGCTCCAAAGAAAAAGTAGTGACATATGAGCCGATAGAAAGATTAAGGAAATTGGAAATAAACATTGAAGATTTGTACCTAAGTCCCCAAGTATCAAAGAAACAGAAGCAATAGCTATAGATGATATAGCAATGACACTGGGACCGTCCCCTTTGGTAGTGACAAGAAATGTATATACGACTCCAATAAACTGAACGACAGCCTACAGGATCAAAGAAACAGCTATAAAATAAAAGCTGTTATAGATGGATATAGATCTTATATGATAATGGAAGCGTCGAGAATAATTAACATGTCCTACCACAGTAATAGCATTGATATATTAATTCCTTATACTTTTAACTAAGAACTTGGCCAGTTATTTCTAATGTTGACTATGATCAAGAAACTGAGTTACTTAGAGCTTAAAATGGAAAGCCTACCTTCCAGATAAATATAAAAAAAATAATCAGACTAAAGTATTTTAATTAGGTCACTGGGATTCACCCTACTTGTTCAGTTCATCTCAGGTAGGTGCAAAAAAGAGTATTTGCTATGTACACAAATCGAATATGATACAAGTTACCAAATATATTTGTACTGCACAAGGGGTTGTTCAAATTACAGATACCAACTGAGGAAGAGGAAAAAAAAACAACATAATATCCAATTCTCTTGGTGTAGCTTTTGTCTGAGGCTTTTGTATTGCCATAACCATACAAATTATTTTATCCTTTCTATGCATTGTGCATTTCTATATCACCTTCTCAGACTATTGATCTCTATTTCATTCAATTGGACAGACCATATTGACTTACTAACTAATGCCAAGCAATATCCTCATTCATCAGCAAGAATCAAAATTCTATATACTCCATGAATATCTCACTTCAATGCAGCTCAGTATCGATTGCAATGCCAAAACATTACAGAGGTCTGCCTTACCTGAGTGAGAATAAGCGCGTATAGATGATTTTTCCCTTCAGCTACTTTTTGATACCCTGAATTTCAAAGAAGTCAGATGAAATATTCTCAAATCAAGCAAGAGGATTTTGAGAACCTATATATCTGGTTGGTTGCAGAGGAAGAGAGAGAAACCATGAACATAAGGAAAAGGGAAGCTTACGAGTCTCAACAACCATGCGATAATTGAAATCTGAGCCATCCGTTCCAGTAGGCCTGCCTGATGATACTACGTTTCTCTGCTGCATCTTGTTCTTCTTATTCTTCTTGTCTTATTTTGTTTTCAATTTTCAATCTTAGCAATTTTTGTTGGGAGTTGCTGGAGTTGGGAGCTGTGTTGTCCTTCCCTGAGTGATAAAGTTGCTGTAGGGTCTGGCAAAGAAGAGATGAATACACATATGAGAATTTGGGTTTAATGGATTACTGCTATATTGACTAAGATTAAAAAATTGAAATTGGCACCCTATCCCACACCCTAATCTAATCTTTTTAATAATTTTATCTATATGAAAACCTTATGCGTAGCAGAATATGCTATTCCAGAGATGACCTTCCTATATGGGTATATTGAGTTGTGTAAAGAAAATACATTGACGATTAAAAAAATACATTGCTGCAAGACGATGCAGTCGCACAACAGAGCATAAATCTACTATACATATAGCATAAGAATTGACAGCAAATTCACAATCAGAACAAAATTATCTTCAACAAGTGATTCCATATGTAAACTTTTTATCGACTAAGAAGAGAGGGAAGACTAGAAGGTAGTCAGAATGCCAGGTAGTAGAGGTGCTACCAACGGCAGAACCACGACTAAAATGTCACTATGGCTATTTTATTTGTATAATGAAATCTTGACAAAATGACAAAATTTTATTAGTTGAGAACGAAAGATACACTCATAAGTATACAAATGTCAATAAATTCAGATATTTAAAAACTGTAGTCACTAAAATCTCTACAAGGAACCGTCTTTTGCAAGTTGCATCACCTGTTACAGAAGCTAAGATGACTTCAAGGAAACCATACAAATGGTAAAATGTCAATAACAAACTAAAATCAAACAGAAACACCAACTAGCTATACAACACTCATAAAAAAATGAAAAATAAAACTTAAATTAGCTTTACAACACACATTGTAATCCCAAAAGAACAATAACAAACCCAGAATCAAGACAAGAAGAATTACAAAAAATTTAATATAGCTACGATTCCTACGAAGATAAGAGCACAAATAAAAGAGCTATTTCAATTCCCTAAAACCGAATAACAACCAAGATCGAGAAAATGGGTACCTAGGATTAAACAAGAATGAAAGTTGAGGTAAACAATCACAACTTTTATTTCTAGGATTTCAATTTCAGTTTCTCTTTACATCTAAAATCCAATACCCAATTTAACTTATAGAGAGATAGAGCTGTCACCTGTCCGAGCCCAAGCAGTATGGCACTGCTAGCTCAAGACTCGGCCAGTGGTGAGTCACAAAGAAGACGATTAGAGGAGTCATACGAAAGTAGAGGGGTTTTGATAGCTTACTTTTCTTAAATATGCAATATTTTCTTTCGATCTGAAAATCCCACCAAGGCTCAAGTCCTGGTAAGTCCATACATAGTTCTCCCCGTGGTGCTTAAATGTGATGAAGTGATGACCCCCAGACTAGAAACTAAATGAAAAAAACTTGCAAAAACTGACAGCAGAATTGAGTATTATCTCTGTTCCAGTCGCCACAATCAAGAAACGCAATGATGCATTGCAGTAACATATATAGAATACATGACGCGAGACTATAAGGGATGGTATGATCAGGGCAAGCCACTTAGCTCCGAACAAATCTAAAACAAATCAAGTTGCCCTAGCAGCTTTCTCAAATTTAGAGAAACAAAATACAAAATCAAAAGTATGATGAACATAAACCAGGACCCCATTAGGGTTCAGTTTCAAAACCACATTTATTCTTAGAAACGATCGTCTGGACGGAATAAAATAAACAAAAGAAGATAATACGTTAACTAAGTTAGGTCTCTGCATTGTCAAAATTGGATCCAAAAATGAAAGATTTAAGAGCTTTCAGCTGGTACTAACATGTATTGCCCGACACAAAAAATTGCAATCCAATTTTTGGCTCTAGATAATTCTGTAAAACAAACAGGCCAGTAGGTGCGTAATCACGGAATTAGCCGATCCTTAGTAAATTCCTCGAACTAGAGATTACATTCTTCTAAGCAATTAGGCCATTCCAAAATCTTTGCTCAATCTATCTAGCTACTCGGACTGAACATGAGCAGTGCTGCTCTACAGTCTAATCTAGTCTAAAACAATAAACCATTTCGAATCAGTATCCAAATTGAGAAGCAAAACAAAGGTTGAATCTTGAACCTCACTCAGCTCTTTGGTGTTTAATACAAAAGAAAGAATATACAATTGATTTGATGGGAATAATAGGGATGAATATCTTACCTGAGGAGCCGAGATTTTGAATTTGGGTTCGATAGAATATAGGGGTGTTTGGGTAAGTGGATGACGACTATAGTTGTGGTCAATTTTTGATGAAGACTTCAGTTTCACATTCAGCCGGAGAAATTTTGATAAATACAAGAGACCTTCAAAATGGTTTTTAACCAAATTTTTGTAGATTAATAAAAAAAATGTCCAAATAAAGAGTACGAAAGTCTAAAATATCTCTATTGTAATTCATATTGCCAAAAAAAAAAAAACCTGTTTCAAAATGATTTGTTGCGGTCTTCTTACCGAGAGATTTAATCAGGTCACCTCATTTTACCCATATTCCAGTTTTTGTCCTCCTTTTCCCCGACGGCACTGGTGGCGACTACTACTCGAAGCTCTCCGACATCATCATCACCGGCATAGCCTCCACTCAGCTCCGCCATCACAGATGTTGACTGATCGATCCTCTTTCTTATATGTGGTACCCACCTCGCACCCAATCACCATCATCTTCGTCAAGTTTATCTCATGATTGTCATCAGCTAGCTGCCATGGCTCCAAAACTAAATGTTGCTGCTCTAACTTCACCGCTTGGAATTGGGTCCAATGACTTCAATAAAGTGCTCTTACTCGCAGAGCAAGGGCATATGTAAATAGCTTAGTCTCATTTTGTCCACGGCTGCCTCTTTAGTTATGTTATTAGTTTATTGTAATTGCTTTTGATATTCATACATGTATGATCCTTTAGCACTGAGTTAATGTGATTAGCAACTCGATCTTTGCTGCTTCTGTGGTTTACACCAGTGCGAATCTCATATTGCTACAGTACATTTTCATAAATTCTGGTGACTCAACTTTAAGTTTTTTGTGTACAAATCTCTCGGTGAAAAGACCGGCAACAAATCATTTTGAAACAGTTTCTTTTTTTTTGGGAAATGATTATAAAGCCCAAAAATACATTTAATTTTCAAAAAAGTCCAACACATATGACACCTGGTAAAAAAATATCCAACATGACCTTTGTTTTTCTAAAAAAACCCAACTAACTTAATTTTATCCTAAAAAAACTCAAACAGTTATAAAATGTATTTCGGCATGCCGATTTTGCCCCTGAAGCTAGTTCTCGCATCGATTTTCATTCACTTTCACGACTATGAAGCTCGGCAGCACCAGCCCCGGTCTCGCCGTGAAATTTTTGATGACGTTGCGGTTTCGCCAACAAAAAGCTCGTCATCTCTCTCTCTCTGAAGCCTAGCTAGAACTTGCAGCAAAATCCAAAACCGAGGCCGGTGAAGCTTTTTGATTCCGATCAAATCTCCGGTCGAGCCTCCCAGCTCTCAGTACCGGATCAAAAACGGTTCGTAAAGCAGCAATCTCTCGCATCTTCTTATACCATATCCGACGTCGTCGTTTTATTGGTGCACTCTTTGGATGTGTGAGTGTGTTAAGGTTTTGTATGTGATTAGTGGAAGAAATTTTGTTCTTTTTCGGCTGATGTGAGTTCTTTTGTGTTCTTTGGTTCAATTTTGTGTATATATTGTCGGATGCATCTTTAAAGAATAGCTTAGATTACACTGGTGGGGGTGTTGTTTTGTCTCGATTCAGATGACTGTATCGAATTCAAGAATGCCCGCTGTTCGATTGGCGTTACTATTTTTGGTTCTGTTTGTGTATGTCTGCGACATGCATACGTATTCCAAAGGGCAGGAGCCAGGAGATCATTACCAAAGTTAATTCTCTGACTTCGATTGAAACGGAGCTTCCTTTCAGCTACTACAGTCTCCCTTATTGCAAACCTCCGGGAGGTATCAAGAAAATGGCGGAGAATCTCGGGGAGCTTCTTATGGGAGATGAGACCAAGAGCTCTGCTTATCGGTTTAGAATGAATGTGAATGCGACGGTTTATCTGTGTACTACACACCCGTTGACTGAGCATGAGGTGAAGCTGTTGAAGCAGAGAACCAGGCATTTGTATCAGGTAAATATGATCCTTGATAATTTCCCCGCGATGAGATATGCTTATCAGAATGATGGGGTTAAGATTCAGTGGACTGGGTGTCCCGTTGGGTACACACCACCTAATGGTAAAGATGATTACATCGTCAATCACCTCAAGTTCAGGGTTATGATTCATGAGTGTGAAGAAAGTGGCATGTGTGTCATTTCAGAAGCTGATAAGAAGAAGGTCCACCTGTAGCATTAAATATGACGTTGATGCCCTGAGTAAAAATGAGATCTATAAACCTATTCCACCTGTAAATTGTCCTTCAGAGCTTGAGAAGTCGCAGATAATAAGGGAGCACGGGAGAGTGTCATTCACTTATGAGGTTGAATTTGTGAAAAGTGATGTAAGATGGCCATCAAGGTGGGATGCTTAATTATCTGAAGATGGAGGGTGCTCGTGTGCACTGGTTCTCTATTCTGAATTCATTGATGGTGATATTATTCCTTGCTGGTATCGTCTTTGTCATATTCCTAAGGACTGTGAGGAGGGATCTTACAAGATATGAAGAGCTGGACAAAGAAGCTCAAGCTCAGATGAATGAGGAGCTTTCTGGGTGGAAGCTTGTTGTGGGAGATGTCTTCAGAGAACCAGCACACCCAAAGCTTCTTTGTGTGATGGTTGAGGACAGGGTTCAGATTACGGGGATGTCAGTTGTCACTATTAATTTTGAAGCATTCGGCTTCATGTCACTGGCTTCAAGAGGAATGCTACCTAGGTTGCACAAACGGATACGAAAACGGAGATACGATACGATACGATACGATATGCCGAAACGGCAAAATAAAAAAAATCAAAGGATACGATACGAGTAGGATACGAAAACTAAATAATCCATTAAAATATATACGTTATTTTCTTCAACCGCATGCAGAAAGTAAATATCTATAGACAAATGTAGACAGTTAAAAAATATTGTGTTAACCCGAAAACTTCAACACATTGCCAATTGTCAATTATGGATCCAAAAATCAATTACAGACCGCAACTTGAAACGAAAGAATAGAGCAAACAACCATGATCATACAAGAGAAAAAAAAAGTAAATCAAACAAATTGTATAAGCAAATTTTAACTAATTCTAACAATCTAACATCATCAATCAGACCCCCACGTATCCTTTCAAAACACTCTCAAGTCACATTATTTTTTCTTCAAAACTCTCACGTATCCTTTCACATAAAATAACCCCACTTGTGACTTGAGATTGTTAACCCCCGTGTGTGACTTCATCTAATCAATGCCCACTTGCCCAGGCTCCTGAGTTTGTCCCCAATCAGACCTCCTCCACTGCATCACCACCACTAGTCCACGTCTACTCTCCAGTAGCTCCGCCTCCGACCCCAGCCCCTTTCCATGTTCAGATCCAGGTCGTCCCTCCGCACGTGTTTTCGGTCCATCATCACTGACATCACTCGCCGATTCAGTACCATCATCGTCATTGTCATCATCCTCACTAGTCACCACCAGTACTACGCTGGATTTGTTGGAGGAGACGAGGAGCAGTAGCCGGAAGAGCAAGCTCATCTACTAGCTCATCAAAGTCTCACAAGCTCTCCGATGAGGCTACTTCCAAGATTTTGAATCAGTTCTCCGTTTACCCCCACGTATCCTTTCAAAACACTCTTCTGTATCTTTTTTAGATACGCACGTATCCATAAGGTATCCAAAAATTGAAACCGTATCCCGGCGTATTCTGTGCATATCGTACCGGTATCAGAATCCGATACGCGATACCTCACCAATATGACGTTTATGTGCTTCTTTATGCTACTGACATGCATGATCATTCTATATCTTTTCCTTGGAATTATTGTTGGTTATGTTGTTGTCCGTATGTGGAGAACTATCAAGGAAACTTCAGAAGGGTAGAGATAGGTTTCCTGGTGTGTCGCATGCTTCTTTCCTGGAATTGTCATTGTTATATTTACAATTCTGAATTTCATCCTACGGGACAGCAATAGTATCGACGCTATTCCTATTTCTCTGTATTTTGTACTCTTTTCCCTCTGGTTCTGCAATAGTATTTGTTCCACTATCTGTCTTAGTATATTAATATATGTATAACTATCTATATAAATATTTATCTTGATGCAAAAGTATGAATATTTCAACTATCTGTCTTAATATCTGTTCAACTATCTGTCTAAATATTTATATGTCATCAAGTTTAAGAATAATGTAAATAACACTCTTTATATGCTTTGAAAATCTCTACTTCGTTCAAAAAAGAACAAGATTGAAAGAATGAGTGACGAAATAAGGCTTAATCATAAGCTAGTTGTTGGAAGTGCCAAAACGCCTGAATATATGTTCAACTATCTATCTAAATTTCGGTTCAAATATATGTTCTACTATCTGTCTATATATCGACATGTCATCAAGTTTGAGAATGGTATAAACAAGACTCTTCATATGTTTTGAAAATATATACTTTGCTTAAAAAAAGAATTATATTGGAAGAATTACTGAAAAATAAAGGCTTGACAATAATTTACATGCTGAAAATGTCAAAAGTTTGAATATCTATTCAACTACTTGTCTTAATATGTGTTCAGCTATCTATCTAAATATTTATCTGTTATCATGTTTAAGAATAGTATAAACAAGACTGTATATGATTTGAAAATCTCTTCTTCGTTTCAAAAAAGAATCAGATTAGAAGAATGAGTGAAAAATAAGGGTTTGATCATAACGTATTTGCTGAAAGTACTAAAAGCTGAATATCTGTTAAACTATCAGTCTAAATATATATCTAAATATCTGTTCAACTATCGTCTAATTTGTTATCTATCATCAAGTTTAACAATAGTTTAAACAATACTCTTTATATGTTTTGAAAATCTCTACTCCATTCAAAAAAGAATAAGATTAAAAGAATGAGCGAAGAAATAAGGGCTTTATCATAATCTAATTGTTAGAAGTACCAAAAAGTTTGAATATCTGTTCAACTACCTATCTAGACATCTGTTCAATAATCTGTCTAAATTTCTATATGTCATCACATTTAAGAATAGTGTAAACAAGACCCTTATGTTTTGTAAACTCTATTTTGTTTCAAAAAAAAATCAGATTGGAAAAATGACTGAAAAAATAAGGGTATGATCATAACCTAGGTGCTAGAAGTACCAAAAGTCTGAATAACTGTTCAACTATCTATTTAAATATCTATCAGTAAACTTTCAAGACAAAACTAGAGTGCCTGTAGAGTAGATTTTGAAGATATGTCTAAAGTGCTGTCGAATATCTACTATTTACTGAAGATCTGTCGAAAATCTACACTAAATGTGTGAGTATCAAATGAAGATCTTGGTTGAGTTTCTACAATCATATTGGACATATTTGACACAAATAACATATATGTAAACATATTTCATGAAAGATACTTAATAAACCATTCCATATTCCATAATATATGAACCATTTCCACTAATAACGGCCATTTACAGGGAAAATAAACCTATATATATAAATAAGCTACATCTCCAACTCAATCAATAATCCTAACACGTACTTGACAAATACATGTCAAGTATCTATCCACATGAACAAATACATAAACATATACTTGACATGAAAGCTTCTGTTCAGCTTATAAGATTAGGCACAAAGCTCTTTGTCTCTAAAAAAAGGCCTCTCCATAGAGCTTGAAGATTTCTGCTACAGTTTTTCCACCTGCCTCATGCTTCACAAATGTATCACTGTTGCACTAACAAAGAAAGACAATCAGAATAGTACTCCAAACCTATGTAACCACTTCCAACAGTAGCAATCCAATTTGGAATGGATTCCAATTTGAGTGCATGGTCCCTGGTAATTACAGTCTTCCTTGCATGTATATTATACAATCACTAAATTTCCTTAAGCATCATAAACAAGGATCTCAAACAAATCAATTAACATGCCTTTAGAACCAAGACCAATTGGATCTAAAACATGGCAGGGGAAAGATATACTATAATTACCATCAACTTCAATGCCCTTAGGAACAAAAGGAACGGAACCAGTGGCAATGATTATATTTCTTGCAGTTACTACCTTGTCTAATGCTCCAACTTTCACCTTTTGAGGTCCCTGAAGTGTTATATTGAATACAAGTTAGAATTATTATAGCATTCCAGCATTGGATCAACCGATGACATTGTTTTAACAATCTCATCATTGGATCAAAACTAGACCTATTGTTCGACCGAGGATAAATACTTGTTCATGTGGCCACAACATCACACTCTGACTTACCAGGATTTGACGAAAACCTGTTAGAATGTCCACTCCAAGAGACTTCATTGAATTTGTCAAATTAGTATGAATTTTTGATGCAAGATTGTTTGCATGATTGGCCACTGCCTGTCTGTCATATCTAGCTACTGAAACCTATTGCACAAGATGAAAGAACGGTAAGATGAATATGTTGGCACAAGTAGCAAATAAACAATCAGTAGACAGAACTATGTCTTACCTGTAAACCCAAAGCTTTAAGGTGATGTTCATTCTGAAGCTCTCTCATTCGGCCACTCACTGCAAGAAGAGCTTTAGATGGAACACTACATCCTCTGTTAACACAAGTTCCACCCACCACATTTTCCTCTACAATGGCAGTTTTCAAACCCTGCAATTGTTCCGTTGAAGATCACATTACTAACACTCAGTCAGCAAATTATGAGAAGCCAAATAATAGATCAATAATTACCAAAGAACACTTAAATAAAAAATGTGGCATAGTTAGTGCCTTTCTTGCACGCACAATGTGTGTGCATTAAATCAAATAAACCTACAGACAACATTAGCATAAGCAAACAATAAATATATCACTTCCTAGGCAATACCCTTCTTCCTAGACAAAACTAAAAATGATCTAAGCAACTAAGGCCTGGTTTAAGCAAATTTAGAAACTAATTAGTGTCAATCCAGCTAAATCTCAACCTCCGAGCCATGACCTGTTCGAAACTTTTTAGTAATACAGTACAATGTCTAGTAAGTAATGCATCTCTGCATGCACATTGCTACTGAAATTGATTGAACATAAACTTTACAGAAGCATAAGCTAAACATAATACACCAATTGTAGCTAATACAGTAGTCTATTAAGAAAAACCACACGTAATTAATCAATCATTAACAATTCAAGGTAAATCTAATTTCATAGCTACACTATAGTATAAGTACACGAGTGACCATACCTTCTTGACGGCGTGGAAAGCAGCGTCATGGCTGCCGATGATGAGCAAGTCGTAATCGAATGACTTCGACGTGCTTCCATTACCAGACAATGAGGCCGAGACCTTCTTTGACCACGATGGCGGTGAGGCGGTGGTGAGAGTGGGAGCTAGTGAGCGACGAGAACCCCAGAGCCTCTCGCCGGAGACCGCATAATCAGAGGTTGATCGACTTCGTTGGACAAAGAGGCAGCATCGACTGAACGACGTAGTTTGATATGGGAATGGTGGGAGAGATAGTTAATAGAGAAAGCGAGGACTGGGTTTTTGAGAGAGAGAGAGATTCCATTTCTCATAACGGGGAGACATTTCACGAAATTATGGCATTTTTCGTAAATATGAGATCAAATTTGGGTTGTTACCTTCTTAGAAAATAGAATGGTGTTTTTGGGAATGAAAATAAATTGTGGATTTTTGATTAAAGAGAGTTGTAAAAATGGTTTTTTTTTATCGTTTTCCCTTTTTCTGGCAATATGAATTGTAATTGAATTACAATAGGGGTACTTTAGACTTTTGAACTCTTTATTTGAGCATTTTTCATTAATCTACAAAAATTTGGTTAAAAACCATTTTGAAGGCCTCAATAAGGCATTTATCAAAATTTTATCATTCAGTTGCGCCGCGCCCCTTTTTCTTTATTTTATTTTTTTATTAAAAAAAAAAATTATTTTACATATTAAAAAAATGTTGAAGGAGAAAATAGATACACGATCAATATAGACTGAAACTATACTTTATTTATTGATAGATGATTGACCTTAAATATAGACATTATAATTAGTTACAATCAATATCCATATAAATCAGGGATTAAGAGAATAACTACTTCTATTCTACTGATGACAAGACACACATCGAGATAACAACAATATTTCTCCTGGAACACTTCTCCTTGTATCACGATCCTAATGTATGATGCATAACTTGTTGTCTCACTAAAAACCATGTCAAGCAAACAATAACCTCATGGGTAAAACAAAAGTTTGGTCAAAGATAAAAAGAGTACAGCGTATCAACTACAAAAGCGATCACATGTGATGTAGACTCTCCCTAATGTCTATGAAATGAACTCCCCCTGATCAGTAACACACATGAGCACAAATCATCGTTCTTGTATCCCTTCCCAATCAAGTTGCCACTTAGACGTATATACCACATCCTACCAGATTGTTTCAATCCATATAGTGAATGTCTCTATCTAATCACATAAGCACTATGTGGCTTAGGGTTACTTATATTGGGTTTGACAACGCCTTCTGGCATTCTCATGTATAACCCTGAATCAAGGTTTCCATAGAGATATACTGTAACCACATCCATCAGTTGTATGTTCAGTTTTTTAGACACTACCAAATTGACAAGGTAGTGGAAAGTAATGATGTCCATGACTGAAGATTATGTCTCCTCATAATCAATGCTAAGGTGTTGAGATAATTCTCGCGCTACAAGTCTAGTTTTATACCGCATGACTTCATTATTCTCATTACGCTTTCGAAAAAGACCCATTTATGTCATTTAGGCTTCAATTTGGTGGGCATAGCACTACCGGCCTGAAAACTTGTCTTTTCTTCAAAAAGTCTAGTTCAGCCAACGTTACCTCTTTTCATTTTGGCAAATCCTCTCTTCCCTTACATTTAGCAACCGAGCGAGGTTCCACTTGTTCATCGTCAATAATCTCTTAAGCGACGGAATAAGCAAAAACATCATCAACTACCTTGGATGATCTATCCATAATAAAGCGCACATCATTCTTAGTTAGTGATATTTCATCATTCTCTGACATCACATATGGGTTTGAAGCGTCCTCCAGAGATGTCATTTATGATTCTAGGATATAATTGTAGTCGGGAACAATCTCATGTGAAGGATTTACAATGTTGATGATGAAAGAATTATTTTGTGCCTGGATGACATGCATTTTTGCTGGCAGCTTATCTGTGGATTTTCTTGGCCTCCCCCTCTTCCTGGTGGGAGCCGAGGTCAACGCTACTCCTTCCACATGGGAAGGAGTAACGTTTCCCTGCCCTGGAGTGGCGTTAAACTGCCCCTTCTTAGGGACTTCTAACCTTGCAGGAACTTTTGCAGCAGGTGTGTTTGATCTTGTCGCTTTGGCAATATCAGTAAAGGAGTCAGGCATCGAGTCTACTACGTACTTTTTGATGATCAAGAATACGTCAAACTTTAATCTCACTTTGAGATGTGCATGGATCTTCTTGAAAGATAATTGAAGTATACCACGTCAATTCCAAACGTTCAACCGGAATGGAGGCATTCCTATCTCCCCTAACATCGAGAAGTATGTTTCATTAAAGTGACAATCTGCAAATCTTGCAGTAAAGAGATCTCCTATCAAAGTGTCTAAGTAAGGGACGATTCTTGGAGATTAATAACCAACATAGATGCATAAACAACGTTGAGGACCCATTTTAGTACATTGTGGAGGTGTTATAGGCACATATACTGCGCAACCAAAGATGCATAGATGTGAAATGTCAGGTTCATACCCAGTTACCAACTGGTATGCACTGAATAGTTGGCGTGCTATGAGTCTCAAGAAAATAAG
Organism: Geum urbanum; assembly: GCA_946800695.1. Lineage (NCBI taxonomy): Eukaryota > Viridiplantae > Streptophyta > Magnoliopsida > Rosales > Rosaceae > Geum > Geum urbanum. The sequence continues at coordinate 37,559,815 of OX327003.1, read as the reverse complement.
CATTGTTGCATGTAATACTGCATATCCCCAAGCAGATACTAAAAAATTTGTATACATTACCATTACCCTGACTACAAGATCTAACCACTTGATTTGCGCCTCTGCTAAACCATTTTGTGAATGAACATAAGGCGAGATGTTCAACTTCAATCCCAATTGACATGCAGTAATCATCAAAAGTTTTTGATGTAAACTCTCATACATTATCCAATCTAATAGACTTGATTGGGTTGTCTGGGTGTTGAGCCTGAAGCTTAATAATCCATGTTAGGAGGTTTTCAATTGTAGCATTCCTTGTGGATAACAAAGCAACGTGTGACCAACACGTTAATGCATCTACCAAAACCATAAAGTATTTAAATGGTCCACATTCCGGTTTGATAGGTCAACAAATTTCACCATGGATTCTTTATAAGAATGGTATATTTTTGTGTTATTAACCACAAATCTAGGAAGATCTAGCCTGTAACTTTGCTAATGAACAAGATTTGCAAAATGACAATGAGCATATGAGATTGCCACGAAAGAATGTCGTTGACCAACAATAAGTGTCTTACTCGTCAATTGGAGATCGACTGAGACCGGATAACAATTGTTAATCTCATCCACCCCATCAAAACCGATGTGTATTTCCACTTGCTTCTTGGCTCTGAAAAACGGATGACCATGAGAATTTTTTAATATTTTTATCATGATATCACAACCAGGATGTCATAGTCGAAACTGCCAAAGCTGATAAGAGGCCGAGTCACATGTAGTAGTGAGAGTGACTGCATTTGATTCAATGATCCTAACCGTAGTAAGATATAAACCACTTCGAATAATCGTTAACTTCTTTAAGATGCACTTTCTACAGCCCTCCTTAGAAGTTATACATAAGAATTCTGTACCATTCTCACAATAAGTTTCCAAGTGTAAATTGTTGGCTCTAATGTCCTTAAAACTTAACAAGGTTTGATTCGTCTTAGGCACGTACAATGCATCAGTGATATAAAGTTTTGTACCATTTGGTAGCAAGAATTGTTCTGAGCCACATCCTAGTATAACCGGTGTTGAACCAATCATGGTAGTTATTGATGAATTGTATGGTACAAGATCCATAAATAATTCCCTATTTCGCAGTATAGTGTGAGTAGTACCAATATCTGCTAGACACTCAATCTCGCCTTTAAACATCTACAAAAGAATGTGAGTTAACTAGTCTTTGATCGCAAGACATGGCAAACACTTTAAGTAATAACTTAAAGATTTTCCAAAGGGTTGTGACCCTTATAGAGTGCTGATATGGTATGATACAACTAATGTAAAACACATCATAGAAACCAATTCTGGGTAAAGAATTCGAAGGGCCGAGAAAAACCACTCAACGGGTCGAATCATGAATTCATCATGCCTAGGAGCCCATTTTCTACGGGTTGAGAATAATCTTCAACGGGTTGAAGAAAACCCAAAATAAACTTGATTTTTTGATATCATTTTTTGATGGGTTGAAGAAAATTTTTGACGGGTCGAAAGTTGGAAAAAATTTGAGACAGCAGCATGCCTTTGACATGTCGAGAAAATTCTCGACCGGTCAAAGGTGCTGTATAGTGTATAAGAGGACATATTTCGAAGGGTGGAAATGAAAACTAGGCATAATTTTTTACGGGTCGAAAAATGCCAAAACCGATACAGGTTGTTATCTTTAACGAGTCCAGAGAAAATCTCAACAGGTCGAAAATTCCCAAGATCTAACCATCCTCTCGTTTGTCGCGTTTTTATGATATTTTGGTGTCATAGACTATTGTATATTTTGAATCATTCATGAATTATGAAGTTAAATAACCATTTTTAACACTTTCAAATACCGAAATGAATAAATTTTATCACTTTACCAACATCAAAACTTACATCAGAGATTGACTTATTCAATAACCATGACTAAAAACAGAGTCAAATACAAATCTAAACTTGATTACATAGTAGAAAATATAGACTATTCAAAATCCTTAGTCTCTAGATTTTTTCTTTTGTGTCATCTACTACAATAAGATTGGTTTCACCGCCATCATCCATCTCATAGTCTTCCGCATAATTGGTCTCATGCGCCAAGTACTGCTTATATCTTGTATATATATATGATGAATATGTTGAAATTTGTTGTATTCATCTTATTCAAATTACTTGGATCGTGGATTGTTGGATGTAAATGCTGTTAATATTCAATTTCGTACAACTTAATCAAGATGCCTAGTGGTAAAAAGTGACACTCTGCAGCAGAGAAGGCTGTCGAATTCCAATCCATTGGACGACAGATGAGTTAGGGTCAAACCTTAGAGGAGACTGTTTACGGCTCCTCCAAGTTCAGCGGCTCATTCGGCTCCAGTGGCTTCTTAGCCAATACCAAATGCTCCTACTGAAGTGGTTACTAAATATACAGATGACCCTGTGATTTATGCTTCGGAAGCATTGTCATAAGGTCCCTGAGAATCCGTCGACGATTCTATTCATTATAGCGTCCGACGTAAGACCAGGAGGGAGGACTTAGACTCGGTCCCCAAACGCACTCGGGGACTTGGGAAGGGAGCTAAAGGTGATCAGATAGTAAAGTCAACGGGGAAGAAGATCGAGATTCCATTTGACGAGTTCACCAAAAGCCTTACGACCAAGGAGCTCAGCAGTTTGTGCTCGCAGAGCATTAAATCAATGATATGGAACAACATTCGTATGATTGCCCCTTCTTGGAACGAGCAACCCCAATCCAAAAAGTTTAGGGTATACCGCGAACTCTCGATATTAGGGTCTATTGAATTTTATTTACTTTTATAATTAAAGAGGCATGGTGTCAGTGAATTTAAATTTAATTTTTTTATTCTAGGTACATTTTGACTATGAAGGCAAACCGAAGATATGGGAGCACATAGAGGATAAGGCTACCTGCATTTACAAGGATTGGAAGTAAGACCTCCACAAGTACTATAAGAAACATGGCACCTCGCTCGCCTACTCTAGAAGAGATGCAGATTGAAAAGGAAGATGAGTGGCAATGGTTGGTCAGGCACTTTGAGTTCCACAAGTTTAAGGTTCGCCTTCATTTTCTTTAATGTAATGAAAATAAATAATTTCTTACTTTTAAACATATATTTATTGTTTTTTGAATGCCAGCGTGGATGCTTATGTCAAGCCCGGGCAAGTCAATGACACGAGTGAATGTGGCGTAAGTAACTAATTTTCCGAAATTGATTGAATTTAATCGTACTTCCAAAATTTATTGAATTTAATCTTCTGGTAATTTGTTTGAAGAAATTGAATTATGATTAGGACATTTAATTAGGTGGTGCTCTTAGAATTTGCTTAATTGGCTAAATTATGATTCTGAACTTGAGAAATCCGGATGGAAATCGGTGCCCGCGGTTAATTTGTTATGTTGGAGTTGGTTATTTGAAGTGTTTTCTTTCATGCAAGTTTTTGGTTTCCTCCAATTTTAGGGGAAACTATGACAAATTTTCTTTAGAAATAAACATTTATATATTGTTCACATGATTATTTTTAGGAGAGGTTGATGCAAATGGCCCAAAAGAAAATGACGCACGCACAGTTGCAAAACTCAAAGATGACGCCTGAAAAACTGCCTCCTCTATCGAAGGAGACTCAGATAAGTATTGTCGATGCAGTTGTTGGCCGCCGAACTGGGAAGGAGGTTTGTGGGCTTGGACTGGGGGGGGGGGGGGCGAGTGAGATTTGACCCAGTCATCCACATCAGTGAGTAAAGGTAGTGCAACGGATGCTGAGGCGGTCCGAGCCGCCCAAGAGAAGACTAGATCGGCCCGAGAGGAGGCTCAGACGGTCCGGCATAAGCTTCGATCGAACAACACTCAAATGAGCTTCGTCCTCAAGTTCCTTGAGTCGATGGGCATGCAACTTCCGCCCCAGTGTTAGCCTGCCACCCCTCCTGGGCACGATGACAACGTTGATGATGCAAGCGATGGTGGAGGAATTGGTGGGATTGATACCCCTGATTTAGTTTCGTAGTTTAGTTTATGTTTATTTCGATCTATGTATGTACGTACACTTTTTATGTACACGTTTTTTATTCAATCAATATTTTATTAATTTAATTAATATATCATTTTTAATTCTGAAATAATTATTAAAAAAAATTGAAATTAGACAATGAAACAAAAAGAATTAGTTGTCTAGGTTCAATCATTAAGATGACGAATGATTTGTCGTCCAGGTGTTATACCTTAGACGACGAAGATCAATTTTCGTCGTCTAAGTGATTGAACCTAGACGACGAATTGTTGTTCGTCGTATACATGTTACCACCTAAACAATGAATATCCTTCGTCGTCTAAGTGAGATTACTTAGATGACCAAGATCAATATTCTTCGTCTAAGGTGCATCTAAGACAACGAAGAATTTTGTCGCTTTTTTCAGAAACGTTTCAACGTCTAAATACAAAGGCAACAAAACATATTTCGTCATCTAAGTAGAATTTTAGACGATGAAATTCTCTGTTTCATCGTCTAAGTGCTTAGACTATGATTCTTATACGAAGAAACCTAGGTGATGAAACTTTCGTCGCCAAAGCAATTTTGTCACATAAGTGCATTTTTCTAGTAGTGAGGCTTAGCAATGTTTTGGCGTAAGGTATACCCTATCCGATTATGCACTTATTCAACGAATCATATTGATTCAGAAATCAGAGAGGTGGGTTCACCGAAGGAATGGAGTTTTATTGGTATTTATGGATGTGCCGGAAATGGAGATAAGGTGCACACTTGGTATATTCTTCGTATGCTAGCTGCTCAGTCCTCATTGCCGTGTATGGTGGCAGGAGATTACAATGAGATATTATGCACCGAGGAAAAGTCTGGTGGTCCAGCACGTTCAACTGCACCCATGAATCTGTTTTGAGAGACTTTAGTCAATTATAATATGGTAGATTTGGGTTTTGTGGGCTCTCGGTTCACTTGGTTTTCTTGATCTACCAAGGAAAGGTTGGATCATGCGTGTCATACTCCAGAGTGGAAAAATCTCTTTCCTTATTCTTGAGTGATAACTTTGCCTCTGGATAAGTTTGATCACCTGCCTTTATTAATCGAGGTTGCGGCTACTCCACTTGTTGATGGTAAACGTGCATACCGGTTTCATTTTGAGGAATTGTGGGCCCAGTTTGGTAAATGTAAGGGAAGCATTAAGCAAGGCTGTGCGATGCCAACAACTGGGGATCCTCTACTCCAACTAGGATGGAAAATTAAGAGTACGGGTCATGTTCTTCTTCAGTGAAATCAAGGGACGATTAAGCAACGTAAGAATGAGATGAGGCTATTGCAATCAAAGATGCAGGAGATAGCTAGCCTTCCTTACTGTGTTGGATAGTATGATGAGTTCCATGCACTTCAAGTACGTTATAATGAGTTACTTTCTCAAGAAGAAATCTACTGGAGGCAACAATATAGTGTGTTGTATTTGTTTAACACTAAGTATCTTCATTGTAATGCCTCAAATAGACATAGCCATAATACTATAAAGGGAATGAGAATGCAGTAGGGGTGTGGAAGTCAAAGCTGAATGAGGTAGCTCAGATACTTGTTGATTACTAAGAAGACATTTTCAAGACAGAAGGTGTGCATGATATGGCTATTGAAGAGATGCTAGGCTGTGTGTTGCTGCGAGTGAATATGAGTTTGAATGAGAAGTTGTGTCTTCCATACTCAAACGAGGAAATTAAACGAGCTTTGTTTCAAATGCACCCATCCAAAGCTCTAGAACCGGACGGTATGTGGCCTTTTTTCTTTCAAAAGTATTGGGACATTGTACACCACGACGTTTTTATAGCAGTTTGGAGCTTCTTGCAAGCTGATTCGACTCTGTTGTCCTCAAATTTTAATCACTTGACTCTAATTCCCAAAATAAAGGAGGCGAAGATGGTCAGAGATTATCAACCCATCACATTATGTAACGTGGCCTATAAGATTAATTGGTTCCAAAGTGTTGGCTAATAGATTGAAATAGATTTTTCCTTAGATTATCTCACCTCTTCAAAGTGCTTTCATTCTTGGTCATATGATTTCTGACAACTCACTAGTGGCAAATAAAGTTGCTCACTTTCTTCATACTTTGTGTAAAAGCAATGGAGATGGCTTCTTCTCCTTGAAGCTCACTAGATATTTGTAAGGCGTATGACTTTCTGGAGTGGAAGTTTTTAGAGACGATGATGGTTAAATTTGGGTTCTCAGCTTTCCGGATCAGCATCGTGATGAGTACAGTGACCATGGTTAACTATGCGGTGCTACACAATGAAAACTCTAATGGGTACATTATTCCCTTGAGGGGTATTCAGCAAGGTGACCCTCTATGCTCATACCTCTTTATTTTGTGTGTGGAAGGTCTCTCTTCAATGATTTCCAAGACAGTGAGCTTTAGGGGAATGCTGAAAGGACCCAATCCCGATTCAGTTACCTAAACCGGAATCAAACCCTTTCGAAAATACGAACCAACAAAAATTTTGCAAAATTTCGGCAGAGTTTCGTTACTAGCGTAGAATTACCATAACCTGCACCCAGAAATTAACACTTCGTCCTATGCCACAAAAAGCAAACCGTGGGCACCAATCCCATCCGGATTTCTCAACATCAAGATAATCATCAACAGTAAATAAACTGTACTATGTATATATGTATATCCGTGAAAATCCGCACAACATGTATCAGAATGTATCAGAGCGACCTCTAGAGTAAAATATATACAACATATACATCAGTAGGCGAAACAAGAACCTACTGGAAAACACAGGTGACTCTGATCACTAGCCTCCAAACCGCGACGTGAAACACCAAACCTGAACTGCAAACTGGGCACGAAAACCGAAAAGCCCAGGGGAAAGACAATAAACACGTTAGAGTGAGTGGACGAAAATAAATGTCTTTCACCAATTAATATATATGTTATAAAAACATATGCGAATCCAGGTAAATAAAACAACATATGTACACGAGGTAAAACTCATACTCCTCCAGTGTACTGAGCATGCAAGTAAAATCTCACGGGGTCACTCATGGACTCCTCCGTGCTAGTACAGTCCGAACCACGGAGTCCCTGACTACCACGTGATTCTGAGCCAGAAATGGCCTCGGTTCCGGGGTACTGCCCCTCACCGGTCTGGTCGGGGTACTGGTGACGACCCGGACCAGAATCAGCAGTATGATCAGCTTGATTGATGAGTTTGTGCGTAGTCGCAGAGTTGTCGACAGTTGATTGAATCGCCAGGCTCGTTAACGACTAAATTATTGGCCGAGAATTGGAGCTGGGTCTCTTCTCGAGAGTCGTTCTATGTGTGATTTTGAGTTCGTAGGCGGTTCCGGATCGTTATTTGGACGACCGAGGAATTAGTTACGAATATTTGAAGTTTCGACGGAAACAGATTTATATGGCAGGTTTGTTCGCGACTAAATTACCGGTCGAGAATTTGGTTTCGGCTTCTTCACGGAAGTTGTTCGGAATTTAATTTCGAGTTCGTGGGAACTTCCGGAGCATGATTTTGAGTTACGAAGAATTAGTTGCGAATATTTCCGTTTGTTGTTTGTTTAGTCGATTTAATGTGTGTTGCTTCGAAGGGTTGACTTTTTATCCAATTGGTCAATATGTTTGACTTCGGGTGATAATTGAAGAACATGTCGAGACGAGTTTGTGGCCGCGAGAATTATCGGAATCGGAATCACGACGAGAAAGTTATGGGTATTTGAAGTTCGTCGAAATGGATAATTATGAGTTTCCTCTTTGGGAAAGGCTATAAATAGTAACTTGCCAAATCAGGAAAGTCAAAAACTGAGAATTAAATGGGTTGACTCGGTCAAACGGTGGAGATGGGTGGTGGCGCGACGTTCACGGCTCGCCGGCGATGGTGGCTTTTCCGGCCACCTTAGGGGGCGGGGCTGGTCCCGTTCGGTGCGCCCCGGCACCCCGAGTTTACTTCCGGCCACCCCTCACGGCGAGGGTGGCGGTGGAGAGGTGGAAATCCGGCCAAAATACAAGAAATTTTGAGGTAATTCGGGTTCTATATAATTGGCCGATTTGAGCTGAATTTTTGGTTGGCCTTTGTAGCTCTCATCACTAGCAAGCTACCTTGTAAGTTTGGAATTCTAATTTTTATTGTGGAAGGAGAATTTTGGATTTGAAATTTGTGTGTTCATTCGGTTTATCACGAAATTGACATGGTTAGAGTGAGAATTGGCCTTTGTTGCAGTTGACAAAGTTGCTCAGTGGGTGATTTTGAGTGGAATAGGGGTTGCTCCGCTGTGAAATTCTCCGGTCAGCGGTAGCGCCGCCGTGGGTGGCGGTTAACGGCGGCGGTCAACGGTCAACAGGTTTGACTTTTTGGATTTTCGACAAGTCGCATGTCATTTGACTCGAAATCGCGCCCCGATCGCAGTGGGGAGGTTTGTTTCTCGGTTTGAGCATCCGAATATATAGCGAGGTATTGAGGTGTACATATACGGATTTTCGACGATTCGTCGACTTTGAATTACGTGTTTCCGAGAATGGTGGTTTCTCGTGATTTGATTTGTATTGTCGGATTATGACTTTGAATATTGGACATTGTGAATATTCAGGGGTTCGTGATCGTTTGTTTGGCGAGGGACATTCCGCCGGATCAAGGGTTAACGCGTATCGCGTTACGCCAGACTGTGAGTGGACAACTTCTTTTCACAGAAATGATTGCGAGTCTTTTATATATATGATTTACGAACTTGAGCATGCAGATTGATTATGGTTTTACAAGCATGTGTTTTACGATTATACATATACGGATATGCGTATACGAGTATACATACACTGATATATTGTTTCATGCATTTGCACCAAACTGTTTATGATTTGGTTTTCACAGAGTACAGTCGTAGTTTATGAGGTTGTATCGATACACTGCATCCCGGCTGATCCCCGAGGATGTTACCAGCTAGGATCACGTGTAGGCTAGGGACCCCGTGGTTCTGGATCACGTGTGGGCTAGGGACCCCGTGGTTCTGACTGGACTATCTCAGCTAGGATCACGTGTGGGCTAGGGACCCCGTGGTTCTGACTGTGAGATTTTACTTGCACTCTCTGTTTACGAGTTGGAGTCAGCGTCTCCTCGTATACTATTTGGTTTGATTTATTCTATTTCGACTCGCATATGTTTTTATAACATATATTAACTGGTGAAAGACATTTATTTTCGTCCACTTACTCTAACGTGTTTATTGTCTTTCACCTGGGCTTTTCGGTTTCCGTGCCCAGTTTGCAGTTCAGGCTCTGGTGTCGCACGTCGTGGTCGGAGGCATAGTGCTCAGACTACCTTGTTTCTTCCAGTAGGTTTATTGTTCTACCTACTGTGATATACTGATATGTTTATACATAGAGGTCGCTCTGAGAAATCTGTTGTTATGTTATACGATTTTACACCGGATTTCAGTAAAGTATATATATATTTATTGTTTTACTTTACTGTTGTTATATTGAGATATCCGGATGGGATTGGTGCCCACGGTTTACTTTTTGTGGCATAGGATGAAGTGTGTTTTCCGCGTGCAGGTAATGGTAATTCTACGTTAGTAACGAAACTCTGCCCAAATTTCGAAAAGTTTTTGTTGGTTCGTATTTTCGAGGGGATTCAATTCCGGTTTAGGGAGCTAAATCGGGGTTGGGTCCTTTCAACTGCCCCTCCAGGCGGCCCTCCGTCGAGGATCAGCCGACGAGGCAAGGTGTATCGATACAACAACATAACTGAGACTGTACTCTGTGTAAACCAAATCATAAATCTTTTCTATGCACATGCTTAAAACATAATATGTACGTATATGTATTATATTCGTATACGTATATTCGTATAAGCATAATCGTAAAACACATGCTCGTAAAATCATAATCAATCCGCATGCTCAAGTTCGTAAATCATAAATAAGGACTCGCAATCAATGCGTGAAAATAAAGTGTCCACTCACAGACTCTCGAAACGCGCACACGCGCTAAACTCGTGGTCCGGCGGAAGATCCCTCGCCAGAAGCACGCTCACGATCCAGATCTCGATCTCGATCTCCTGAATATTTACAAAAACATAATTGATCAATAACGTAATCCACAACACTGTACGGATGCACGGAAACCAACCGTTCCCGGAAATACGAAATGCAGTGCAGAATGAATTACGGAAATCCCGAAATCCCCACTCGAAATCTTGACTGACAATCGGCTAATCAAATCATCCCAAAAACCTCTGTACGACGATCAGAGCGCGATTTCGAGAAAAACGACATTAAAATTATCGAAATCTGAAAAGTTGACTTTTTCCTCGCAGTTGACCGCCGCCGTCGGCGGCGGCGCGCCGTCAACGGTGGAATCACGCGGCGAAACTCTCCAGATCAGACCATCTCAACCCTACGAATCACTTTCCCTTCTAACACGAAGACCAATTCCAACTCTATCCCTTCCAAAACCAAGCAAAACCGAGCACAATTTCTTACCGGAAAACCCAATCGGGTTCGGTCCCAAACTCAATCTCGTTCAAAACTAACAACCTAGGGAGCATCACTGAGGGATGGGGAACGAAACCCCCAACAACCCAACCCCAGAAACTCGCCGGAATCCTTCCTCCCATCACCGGCAACCAACACCGATTCGGCCCTAATCGGGTTCCAACAAAACGGAACCAATTCAACCCAAACCACACACCATCACACTCAAAATTCCAAGGGGAAGCGATTTGTACCTGTCCCGTGGCCGATGGTGGCCGGAATCCGGTCGCCGGACGGTGAAGACCCAAAATGGCAACTTTCCTTTTCGGTCTGTTGGTTCACTTTCCAAATATAGAAAGTCAACGAAATTCAAAGTTGGTCAACGCCCAAAGTGAAGTTTTTCGACTAATTCTCGACTAATTTGCTATTTATACTCGAGCCTCGGGTCGATCGACGGTCCGAAATGAAAATACGAAATGATTCGGATAAGCTCGAAACAAATGGATAAACTCGTCGAAACTCAAAACTTCAAATAACCATAAAATATTCCTCGGTTATCAGAAAAATCTTCCGGAACCGCCCACGAGCTCGAAATCATGTACTCTACCATTTCCGTGAAGACACTCAACCCAAATTCTCGACTGAAAACATAGTCGCGAATCGAATCGACAAACCACACAATATCGTAAAACTGCGACTATAACCAAATCTCGAGAATCGTGCCAAACACACATCTGATTCTGGTTCGGGTCGTCACAAATCTACCCCCCTTAAAGAAATTTTGACCTCGAAATTTACATACCTGTCATGTGAACAGATGAGGATACTGCTCCCGCATACGCTGCTCGGTCTCCCAGGTGGCCTCCTCAACTGAATGGTTCTACCACAAGACCTTCACCAGCGGAATCACACGGTGCCTCAACTCCTGCTCACGACGATCGAGAATCTGCACTGGCTCCTCAACATACGATAAGTCCTCCCTGATCGGCAACTGCTGTGGGGCTATCACATGTGAAGGATCTGAGATGTACTTCCGCAACATCGAAACATGGAAGACATCATGCACACCAGCCATCTCAGCCGGTAACTCAAGTCTGTAAGCAACAGCTCCAACCCTCTCCGTAATCTCATATGGACCAATGTACCGCGGTCGAAGCTTGCCACGCTTCCCGAAACGCACAACTCCCCTCCACGGAGATAGTTTCAGGAAGACCCAATCACCAACCTCGAACTCTAAACTCTTCCTCCTCACATCCGCGTAACTTTTCTGCCGATCCTGGGCAACCTTCAGTCGATCCCGAATAACCTGAATGTCCTCCATCGTGGTTTTCACCAAATCAGGACCAATGAGCCAACGCTCGCCCACCTCACTCCAACATAATGGAGTGCGACACTGCTTCCCGTATAGGGCCTCGTACGGTGCCATCTCAATACTGGCATGATAGCTGTTGTTGTAGGCGAACTCGATCAAGTGTAACTGCTGATCCCAGTTTCTGCAAAACTGCAACACACACGATCTCAGCATATCCTCAAGAGTCTGAATGGTCCGCTCGGACTGCCCGTCAGTCTGAGGATGAAAAGCTGTACTAAACTGCAACCTCGTGCCCAACGCTCGCTGTAAAGCCTGCCAAAACTCGGATGTGAACTGACTATCACGGTCAGAAACAATGGACACAGGCACACCGTGCAAGTGAACAATCTCAGATAAGTACAACTTAGCCAATCTGCCCACTGATACCTTCCCTGGAAGTGCAAGAAAGTGTGCAGATTTCGTCAGTCGGTCAACAATAATCTCAATGCCAGTGTTGCCCGCCGAAGTAAGCGGCAACTGATAGACGAAATCCATCGTGATATGCTCCCACTTCCAAACCGGAATCTCAAGTGGCTGTAGTTTCCCTGCAGGTTTCTGCCTCTCTGCCTTCACCTGCTGACAAATCAAACACTGACTCACGTACGCGGCAATCTCTCGCTTCATGTTGGGCCACCAATAGTACGCTCGAAGTGTACGAAACATGTTCGTACCTCCGGGATGCATCGCATACGCTGAACTGTGGGCCTCGTCCAGGATCTCCTTCTTGAAGTCCTCGTCCCTGGGTACACATAATCTGCCCCTGAACAACAACGTACCGTCGTCGCTCATTCGGAACTCTGTAGGCACACCGTTCCGAATCATGGTCTTCTTGCCCAGCAAGTAAGTATCTGAATCCTGTACCTCTCGTACCTGATCAACCAGTATGGGTCGAACCTGAAAACTGGCCAACAAAGCTCCATCATCATCATACCCAAACACAGCACCGGTAGCCCGAAGCTTGGCTAACATTGATACTCTGGCCACACACATGTGAAACAATGAGGCTCCGGATTTCCGGCTAAGTGCATCCGCTACAACGTTGGCCTTCCCTGGATGGTACTCAAACGTGCAATCATAATCATTGATCAACTCCATCCATCGGCGCTGCCTCATGTTCAGATCCGGCTGTGTCCGCAAGTAGGTGAGACTCTTGTGGTCAGTGAAAATCTTACACTGAGCACCATACAGGTAATGTCTCCAACTCTTCAACGCTAACACAATAGCGGCTAACTCCAAATCATGCGCCGGATAGTTGACCTCATGCGGTTTCAGCTGTCTGGAACCATATGCCACGACTCGACCATGCTGCATCAACACGCAGCCAAGGCCCAACTTCGACGCATCACTGTATACAACAAACTCACCACTGTCGTTTGGCAACGTCAGAACCGGTGCGGTAGTCAATCTCTCCTTCAAGAGCAAATAACTCTCCTCGCATGCATCAGACCACTCAAACTTGACGCCCTTCTTCGTCAACCTGGTCAGTGGTGTAGCTATCCAGGAGAAATCCTGAACAAACCGTCGATAATAGCCTGCTAACCCCAAGAAACTCCGAATCTCTGGCACAGTAGTGGGTCTACTCCAATTCAGCACGGCCTCGATCTTGTCAGGATCAACACTAACTCCCTCGGCTGAAATCACGTGGCCCACACTCCTCGAGTATATCAAAATATCATCAATGAATACTATCACGAACTTGTCCAAGAATCGTCGAAACACCCGATTCATCAAGTCCATGAAAGCTGCGGGGGCGTTGGTCAACCCAAACGGCATAACCAAAAACTCATAGTGCCCATACCGCGTCCTGAAAGCTGTCCTGGCTACATCTGAATCCCGGATCCTCAACTGGTGATATCCGGATCGAAGGTCAATCTTCGAAAAGACTGCTGCTCCCTTCAGCTGATCGAACAAATCATCAATCCGCGGCAACGGATACTTGTTCCTCACTGTAATCTGATTCAGCTTCCGATAGTCGATGCACAAATGCATGGATCCATCCTTCTTCCGCACGAACAACACCAGAGCACCCCACGAAGAAACACTCGGTCGAATGAATCCCTTCTCTAACAACTCCTGAAGCTGAATCTGCAACTCCCTCAATTCTGCAGGCGCCATCCGGTACGGTGTCTGGGAAATCGGTCCAGTACCCGGCAATAACTCAATAGTAAAATCAATCTCCCGCACAGGGGGTATGCTAGGTAACTCCGCTGGAAACACATCCGGAAACTCAGACACAACCTCAATACTACCAAGGTCCGGCACTGCAGCTGTAGTGTCCACAACATGGGCTAAGTACGCAACACAACCCTTCTTCATCAACCGATCCGCCCTCATCGCGGAAATCAAGCACGGTAGTGAAGTGTTCTTCTCGCCATGAAACAGTATCTCAGGTAACCCGGGTCGTCGAAACGCGACCTCCTTCCTGTGGCAATCAAACATGGCCCAATGCGACTCCAAAAAGTCCATACCCAATATCAGATCGAAATCCACAATATCAAGTAATAACAGATCAGCGGCTAAACCATGGCCATCGATAAACACCTCACAATCTCTGTAAACCCAACCGATACTCACAACCTCACCTGACGGATATAACACTCTCCACAACCCCGGAAGTGGAGATGCAGGTACCGTAGCTAATGATGACAGTCTAAATGATATGAATGAATGTGTGGCACCTGGATCTAACAATGTAACTACGGAAATACCAAAGACATGTAACGTACCGATAACGACCTCCGGTGATGCTTTGCCCTCACGTAGAGTCATAGCATGAACCCTCGCCTGTCCGGCTGGTCGTCCTCGCTGGGCCTGACCCTGCTGTCGGCCCTGGCCTGCAAACTGTGCCGGTCGAGCTCCCGTAGTGGCACCTCGCTCAACTCCGGAACTCTGGGCCGCCTGATCACCAGCATACAACTGAGGACACGCTCTCGCATAATGACCCACCTGGCCACAATGATAACAGTTGAGGGTGCCTCGCTGACACGAACCAACATGATACCTATTGCACAAGTTGCACAACGGATACTCCCTCGGTACAGCAAATGTGCCTCTAGTATGCCGGGGATAACTGGAACCGTTGGAATCTGTACTAGCCTGTGGCCGCTGTGGTCGATCTCTCCTCCAAAACGGTCTCCGCCTCGATGCACTAACTGGTGAGCGGTAAGATCCACCGCCAGAGGATGAAGCTGAACCAGAAGTATCAGAACTCTGCCTCTTTGAAGGCCCCTGACTCGGTTCACCTTCCTCAAACTGTCTCGGCCGATACCTCTGCTGTCTCTCCTGCTCAATATCCTCGCCTCAGAGTGCAGCACTAACAAACTCATCAAAGTTGTTCCTCGGCATCGTAGTCGAGGTCGCTTTGATGTTCAGATTCAATCCCAGCTCAAACCTGCGACACTTGGCTTCCTCTGTAGCCACCATATCCCGCGCAAAACGAGACAAACGAGTAAACCGATCCCGATACTCAAGTACAGACAAACTGCCCTGCCTCAAGTTCGTGAACTCCTCATACTTGCGCTGCTGGGTAGCCTGATTAAAATACCTACGCATAAACAGATCACGAAATAATGTCCACGGAGTATCAGCCGGAACTCTATCGGTGCTAACCCACCAAAAGTATGCATCTCCCTCAAGTAAACCAACTGCGGCTACTGACATCTGCTCAGGTGTAAACTGCAGACGCTCACAAACTCGCTCAATCTGAACCAACCATGCCTCGCATATCTCTGGATCAACTGAACCCGAAAACACAGTAGCACCCGCAGTGCGAGCCTTGACCACAGGGTCAAAACGCTCTTCCAAACGCAGTACTCGCATCAGCAAGTCGCGCGTTCGGCGATCCTCATCAGGATCATCATCCCGGTCGACACGGGGACCACGTCGAGGAGGCATCCTACTGATACAAAACAGGCATTAGGTACAAGAAGAAAGAACGTAATCATGAAACCGCAGATATTTGAGGACACACAACACCCGAAGTATTGATGAGTACCGCTGGCCAGTCGGGTCATCACTCCAGTCATGCTGTATCAACTCAAATACCCTAAGTGTCACAACTACAAGAGTCTACAGAATCTGACAACCTAATGCTCTGATACCAAGCTGAAAGGACCCAATCCCGATTCAGTTACCTAAACCGGAATCAAACCCTTTCGAAAATACGAACCAACAAAAATTTTGCAAAATTTCGGCAGAGTTTCGTTACTAGCGTAGAATTACCATAACCTGCACCCAGAAATTAACACTTCGTCCTATGCCATAAAAAGCAAACCGTGGGCACCAATCCCATCCGGATTTCTCAACATCAAGATAATCATCAACAGTAAATAAACTGTACTATGTATATATGTATATCCGTGAAAATCCGCACAACATGTATCAGAATGTATCAGAGCGACCTCTAGAGTAAAATATATACAACATATACATCAGTAGGCGAAACAAGAACCTACTGGAAAACACAGGTGACTCTGATCACTAGCCTCCAAACCACGACGTGAAACACCAAACCTGAACTGCAAACTGGGCATGAAAACCGAAAAGCCCAGGGGAAAGACAATAAACACGTTAGAGTGAGTGGACGAAAATAAATGTCTTTCACCAATTAATATATATGTTATAAAAACATATGCGAATCCAGGTAAATAAAACAAAATATGTACACGAGGTAAAACTCATACTCCTCCAGTGTACTGAGCATGCAAGTAAAATCTCACGGGGTCACTCATGGACTCCTCCGTGCTAGTACAGTCCGAACCACGGAGTCCCTGACTACCACGTGATTCTGAGCCAGAAATGGCCTCGGTTCCGGGGTACTGCCCCTCACCAGTCTGGTCAGGGTACTGCCTCTCCAGGCGGCCCTCCATCGGGGATCAGCCGACGAGGCAAGGTGTATCGATACAACAACATAATTGAGACTGTACTCTGTGTAAACCAAATCATAAATCTTTTCTATGCACATGCTTAAAACATAATATGTACGTATATGTATTATATTCGTATACGTATATTCGTATAAGCATAATCGTAAAACACATGCTCGTAAAATCATAATCAATCCGCATGCTCAAGTTCGTAAATCATAAATAAGGACTCGCAATCAATGCGTGAAAATAAAGTGTCCACTCACAGACTCTCGAAACGCGCACACGCGCTAAACTCGTGGTCCGGCGGAAGATCCCTCGCCAGAAGCACGCTCACGATCCAGATCTCGATCTCGATCTCCTGAATATTTACAAAAACATAATTGATCAATAACGTAATCCACAACACTGTACGGATGCACGGAAACCAACCGTTCCCGGAAATACGAAATGCAGTGCAAAATGAATTACGGAAATCCCGAAATCCCCACTCGAAATCTCGACTGACAATCGGCTAATCAAATCATCCCAAAAACCTATGTACGACGATCAGGGCGCGATTTCGAGAAAAACGACATTAAAATTATCGAAATCTGAAAAGTTGACTTTTTCCTCGCCGTTGACCGCCGCCGCCGCCGCCGGCGCGCCGTCAACGGTGGAATCACGCGGCGAAACTCTCCAGATCAGACCATCTCAACCCTACGAATCACTTTCCCTTCTAACACGAAGACCAATTCCAACTCTATCCCTTCCAAAACCAAGCAAAACCGAGCACAATTTCTTACCGGAAAACCCAATCAGGTTCGGTCCCAAACTCAATCTCGTTCAAAACTAACAACCTAGGGAGCATCACTGAGGGATGGGGAACGAAACCCCCAACAACCCAACCCCAGAAACTCGTCGGAATCCTTCCTCCCATCACCGGCGACCAACACCGATTCGGCCCTAATCGGGTTCCAACAAAACGGAACCAATTCAACCCAAACCACACACCATCACACTCAAAATTCCAAGGGGAAGCGATTTGTACCTGTCCCGTGGCCGATGGTGGCCGGAATCCGGTCGCCGGACGGTGAAGACCCAAAATGGCAACTT
This sequence comes from Geum urbanum, assembly GCA_946800695.1. Taxonomy (NCBI): domain Eukaryota; kingdom Viridiplantae; phylum Streptophyta; class Magnoliopsida; order Rosales; family Rosaceae; genus Geum; species Geum urbanum. The sequence goes on along the minus strand of OX327003.1, from coordinate 37,542,025 downwards.
TCCTTTTCGGTCTGTTGGTTCACTTTCCAAATATAGAAAGTCAACGAAATTCAAAGTCGGTCAACGCCCAAAGTGAAGTTTTTCGACTAATTCTCGACTAATTTGCTATTTATACTCGAGCCTCGGGTCGATCGACGGTCCGAAATGAAAATACGAAATGATTCGGATAAGCTCGAAACAAATGGATAAACTCGTCGAAACTCGAAACTTCAAATAACCATAAAATATTCCTCGGTTATCGGAAAAATCTTCCAGAACCGCCCACGAGCTCGAAATCACGTACTCTACCATTTCCGTGAAGACACTCAACCCAAATTCTCGACTGAAAACATAGTCGCGAATCGAATCGACAAACCACACAATATCGTAAAACTGCGACTATAACCAAATCTCGAGAATCGTGCCAAACACACATCCGATTCTGGTTCGGGTCGTCACAGAATGAAGGGCATTATCATGTGTCATATGGCTCTTTGCATCACCTTCTTTTCGCAGATGACTCCTTTCTATTTGGAGAAGCCACAGTGGTTGAGTGTATGGCTTGTAAGCATGTACTAGATGTGTATGAATGAGTTTCGGGACAACATATTAACTTGCGGAAGTGTACTGTAGTTTTTAGTAAGAATGTTACTCTGAACATTTAGGAGGATTTAGCTGGTATTCATGGTGTTGAGAGAGTCGACGATCATGGGCACTATCTTGATTTACCATTGCTGGTAGGATAGCCAAAGATGACTATTTTTGCTTATCTAAAGGAGAAAGGGAGTTAACAAAGAAGTTGGTGAGCTTGAGATCTGAACTATTAAGTGCAACAGGTCAAGATATTTTAATTAAAGCAGTTGCTCAAACAATGTCGTCTTATGCTATGAACTGTTATTTGCTCATAAAGACCTTTGCGAGGATATGCATCAACTATGTTGTCAACACTTTTGGGGTAGTACTAAAGATACACGGAAAGTTCATTGGCGATCTTGGGATCGCATGTGCCTGACTAAAGAGGAGGGGGGGAATGGGTTTTAAGAACTTGTATGCATATAATTTGGAAATACTTGACAAGCAAGGGTGGTATGTTTTGAAGAATTTGGGGGCTTTAATCTCTGAGCTGTATAAAGCAAGGTATCATCCTTACTCTTCATTTTTGGAGGAGTATTATGACAACAGTGCCAATTATAAAAGCCGGATGTATGTGGCATATTGGTAATGGTAGGAAGATTAATATCTAGACAGATGAGTGGATCCCTAATTAATGTGGCTTCTAGTATGCTCTCTCAACCTATGGAGTGTAACTATCAAGTTGTTGCACACTTGTTCATTCTTGGTACTAACCAATGGGATATGAGACGGCTCGAGGATCGAGTTGTTCTTTTTGGACGTTGTTAAACAAATATATGGTATTCCTAGCTGTAGAAGGGAAATAAAGGACTTTTGTGGCTCGAGATATGATTTTGGGAAGTAGTTTGGCCTCTGCGTCTCAGAGTGACGGTTACAAAGATTTATGGAATGCAAAGGTCCCTGGGAAGGTTGGAATTTGTATATGGTGTGCATGCAATAATATCCTACCCACCAAAGAATGCTTGAGTGTCAAGGTCATACTGAGGAGCTAAGTTGTCTCTTATGCACAGCACCTTTCGAATAAGTGGTTTAATCACAACGATAAGGTGCGGAACAGTAAGTCTAAAGAGGCTTCACTGGTTACGACATCCTCTTTGGCTAAATATGCGGAATACAAACATTGCACATCAAAGGCAAGGGTGACGAAGGTACAAAGAGTGAAGGTGAGGTTTTGGACTCCACCTTCAGTAGGTACGTTAAAGTTGAATGTGGATGCTACTTTTGTCAATGGTACAGGAGGAGGGGACAGGATACTTCATAATCACGAAGGTATATTTATAGCTAGTTACGAGGAATAAGTTGTGAATATTTTCGGCCGTCTGATATTGTCATATTTATCGATCCGTTTCAGATTCGATACGCGTACGGTATAAATACGGGAGAATACTTGAAAATTTTGAAAACTTTCCATTTTGGGAAATCTGGCCCGTTGACCGGTTTGACACGTGGGTCAAAACTGACCCATTCCAGGCCGATTTTTATTTGCCTTCATTGAGCTTGATTCCGGCCTCTTTTGGCCGTGGTGTCTTCATGAAAGTTGTTGGGCTTGAGCTCCTCTTTCTTTTTATAGGTCATTCGTTCAATTTGGTTGCCGGATGAAGAAATTATGGCTTGTCAAAGTTTGGAAATTTTGGGTGGATTCCGGCGAGATTTTGAGGGCTTCGGGTGGCGGCGTTCCGGCCGAGTTGGTGGTGGCTCTTTGAGGGGTTTTGTTAGCCTTGGAGAGAGGAAGCTTTTAGAAGTGGTTTCAAGTCTTGCCGTGGCCGAAGGAGGGAGATCGAAGAAGTTGAAATTTCGGCGAGGGTTTGCACCTTTGAGGTGAGTCTTGGACATTTTCCGGTCAAAATTGGCCTTAACTTTTAAAGTTGTTGGAAATTTCGAGATCTTCAAATCCATGTGTAGGTTGCATTTTTCGGGGCCGGTATGATTTTCCGGCGGCCAGCGACATCGGCGGCGACTTTTTCGGCGACGTGTTTTTCGACGAGTTATATGTCGTTTCGCTCAGAATCGCGCACCGATCGTAGTGGTGAGGTTTATTTTTCGAATTGAGCATCAGAAATTATAGCGAGGTTTTATGGTGTGATTATCGGATTTTTGACGATTTCGTCAATATTGAATTATATGTTTCCGGGAACGGTTGTTTCACATGATGTGATTTGAGATTTCGAGTTATGATTTTGAGCAGTGGATTTTATGATTATTCAGGGGATCGTGATCGTTCATTTGGCGATGGACTTTCCGCCAGATCACTGGATTAACGCGTATCGCGTTACGCTCATCTATGAGTGGACTTTTATATTTTCATTGTCGTTGCGAGTTCGTGATTTTCCGTATTTATTTATATACGATGTTGAGATTATTTATTACTTTTGGAGGTATTATTTTATATTTTTTATGGTGATGGCATTACTTGCATCGATGCTTCGGCTACTCGGCTGATCACCGGTAGTCTAACTAGAGTTGAGAGATTCCTCTGGACCAGAGTTGAGAGATTCCTCTTGGCAGGGTTGAGAGATTCCCTTGTTGTGCCGCTGGGGTTGAGAGATTCCCCTAGCCTATCACCGTCGGGCTTGAGAGATTCGCCTAACACCTCCTTATATACTTTCCGAACTCGCATTGCTTTACATTGTTTTATGTATATGAAATTGGTGAAAGGCATATGTTCATTTTCGTCCACTCACTTTAACGATTTTATTTGCCTTTTCCCCTGGGCATTTCGGTTTCCGTGCCCAGTTTGCAGTTCAGATTCTAGTGTCGCACGTCGCGGTCGGAGGCATAGTATTCGAGCGATGTTTCTTTTATGGTAGGTTCTTAGTTTGGCGTACTATTTGTGTATATATATATATATACTAGAAGTCGCTCTGAGCATTCTGATGTTATATTTTTATACGATTTTTCCCCGAATTTCTGTAAAGTATAGTTTTATTGATTACTTTACATTACTGTTATGATATTGAGAAATCCGGATGGGATTGGTGCCCACGGTTTGATTTTTGTGGCATAGGATGAAGTGTATTTTCCGGGTGCAGGTTAATGGTAATTCCGCTTTAGTAGCGTTACTCTGCCGAAATTTTTGTGGTTTTTGTTGGTTCGTGTTTTCAGAAGGGGTTTGATTCTGGTTTAGGAAACTAAATCTGGGTTGGGTCCTTTCATCTTGGTATTAGAGCAATAGGTTTTAGGTTCTGTAGACTTTTGTAGTCGTGTTTACTAAGGATATTTGAGAATGTACAGCATGTCTGGAGTGATGACCCGACCGGCCGACGGATACTCATCAATGCACCGAGTGTTGTATGCTTTCAAATGTTTGAAGTTCCATGATTACGTCCAGTTTGTTGTGAACAATGTCCTGTTCATTAGGATGCCTCCTTGACGTGCTTTCCGTGTCGGTACGGTTGTGGATCCTATTGAGGATCAGTCGACGCGCGATTTGACAGTGAGTTGTGGGTTTGGATGAGCATTCTGGATTCAGAGATATGTGTGGCATGGTTTGCCGGTTGTGCGTGTATGGGTGCCTATATGTTGCTTTTGAGCAGAGAATTGTGGCAATTGATGGTGTGCCTGAGTCAGATCATTGTATTTGGCGGGTTGGTATTGTGTGAGTTCCTGTTGCGACTCCATGGCCTACATTCAGGGTATTATTTTTACGGTAATGGTTCAATCAGGCTACTTAATAACGAAAATATGGAGTGTTCACCAACCTGAGGCAGGGATGTATCGTTCACATGTTTGTTCCAGTTTGTACGTGTTATGTGGCTTCAGAGGAAGCAGTGCACGAGGTTCGAGATGAGTTTGAGCCTGAGCATCAGAGGGATTTTGACTGTTATGCCTCGAGACAACTGTGAGGAGCTTGATGTGCTGCACTCAGAGGCGGGGACATTGGGAAGGAAAGTTATACGCGGTTTCCGACATTTCAGTTTGAGGAAGGTGAATTTAGTCGAGATATTTGATGAGGTTGAGTTCAGGCACCTCGGGATCAGTGACTTCATCAGGCTGTGGCCTTTTCGATTATGTTGAGGGTCATCTGAATAAGCAGAAGATCCGTTTGGTGGTGATGGAGATCGCAGAGTAGTGGACTTGTTCCTGTGGCATGAGTTTGGGTGATCGTTGGTGATCCTTCAACACAGCAGGCGTCGCTGTGATTTGTGTCCGTGGGGCACTCTCGTTGCTATTGTGGTGGCCTGAAGGGTCACGTTGTGAGGGAGCGACCTCAGCCAGATGTTTTAATGGTTCGACAGCTCGGAGTTCAGGAGGAGGTCAAGATGCCATTTCTGGAGTTTGACCAACACAGACTTCTAGACGAGTCATTCAGTAAGTCGTAATTGACGTGGACAGCTAGTTGGGCATGCCGGTGTTCGTGCCACAACCTTGTATGAGGACAGAGTTTCTTTGAGGTTACTGTCGCTTGACATCCATGGCTATTGTACCTACATTTCCACTTCCGAGGTTTTGGAGAGTGTTGCATCCATCCGAAGGTTGTGGGATCTTTGTTGGAGGATATGGGTTAGCCGCGGATCTGTTATTGCTGGATATCGTCGATTTTGATGCGATTTTGGGTATGGACTTCTTAGCGACACAGTGGGATATGTTCGATTGCCACAAGAAGGAGGTTTTTTTTCGACGACCAGGTTTCCCTGAGATATTGTTTCGCGGTGAGAAGAATATTTTATTGCCATGTGTGATTTCAGCGATGATGGTCGAGCGGATCGTGGAAAAGGGTTGTGTTGTTTACTTAGCTCATGTTGTGGATACTACGGTTGCTGTGCCAGTGATTGGTGATATTGAGGTGGTTTCCGAGTTTCAGATGTATTTCCAGAGGACTTATCGAGTATTCTTCCAGTTCGGGAGATCGATTTCACCATTGAGCTTTTACCGAGCATTGGACCCATATCACGGGTATCTTATCGTACGACGCCAGCGGAGTTGAAGAAGCTACAGATCCAACATCGAGAGTTGCTGGAGGAGATTTCGTACGACCCAGTGTTTCATAGTGGAATGCTCCTGTATTGTTTGTGCGGAAGAAGGTTGGTTCGACGAGGTTGTGCATCGACTGTCGAAAGCTGAATCAAGTCACCGTGAAGAACGAGTATTCGTTGCCGCAGATTGACGACTTGTTTCATCAGCTCACGAGAGCTTCAGTCTTTTCGAAGATTGATTTCGGGTCCGGATACCATCAATTGTGGATCAGAGAGTCAGTCAGATGTGGCCAGGACAACTTTCGGATCACGGTTCGAGCACTACGAGTTCTTGGTCATGCCGTTTAGGTTGACCAATGCCCCCGCATCTTTTATGGACTTGATGAACTAGGTGTTCAGACGGTTTTTGGACTAGTTTGCGGTCGTGTTCATCGGCAACATCCTGATTTACTCCAGGAGTGTGGGCCAGCACAAGAAGCATTTACGAGCGGTTTTGCGGACTTTGCGAGATAATCAGTTGTTTGCGAAGTTCAGCAAGTGTGAGTTTTGGTTGATTTGCGTGAAGTTTTTAAGGCACGTGATATCAGCCGAGGGAGTCAGTGTGGATCCTGATTAGATAGAAGCCGCGATTGAATTGGAGTAGACCTACCACCGTACCAAAGATCAAGAGTTTCTTGGGTTTGGCAGGTTACTATCGACGCTCTGTGCAGGATTTTCTCGGATTGCCACTCTACTATCCAGATTGACGAAGAAAGACGTCAAGTTCGAGTGGTCCGATGTGTGTGAGGAGAATTACTTACTCCTGAAGGAAAGGTTGACCGTTGCACCGGTTTTGATTTTACCTGACGACTGTGACGAGTTCATGGTTTATAGAGATGCATCGAGATTTGGATTTGGTTATATCTGATGCAGCATGGCAGAGTAGTGGCTTATGGTTTCAGGCAGTGGAAACTTTATGAAGTTACGTATCCTATGTATGATTTGGGAGTAGCTTTCGTTATGTTAGTATCGAAGAGTTCGAGACACTACTGCTGTGGCGTGCAGCGCAGTGTAGGATGTACACTGATCACTTGAGTTTCATCTACTTGCATATTCAGCCAGATTTGAGCTTGAGGCAACGTAGATGTATGGGGTCGATTAACGACTATGGCTGCACATTTGAGTTTATCCGAGAGAGGCTAATGTCGTTGCCGATGCATTCAGTCGGAAATCGGAAGTTTCATTGTTTCATGTGTGTGTGGCTTGAGTTTCCGTATTAGCCGAGTTGCGAGTTACAGGAGCTAAGTTAGAGTGGGATAATGTTGAAGCTAATTTTTTTGCGTGCGTTATGCACTAGTGGTACGGAAATGTATCAGATACCTCGAGTTTACTACTCGTGACGCAACATAAAGAGTAATATAGCAGCTTGTGTGAGTAGATGCCACATTTGTCGGCAAGCGAAGGCAGAGAGGCAGAAACTTGCTGGGAAGTTATAGCCATTGGAGATTTCCGATTAGAAGTTGGAGCTTGTCACTGTGGATTTTGTGTATCAGTTATCACGTACTTCGGTTGGTGGTACCAGTTGTCCGGTCTTTGTGGACCATTTGATGAACTTAGTTCTTTTCCTTATACTTTTGGAAAAGATTTCGGTGGCAGGCTGGTATAGCTGTATTTGGCGGAAGTTGTCCATTTTCGTGGTGCGCCTGTATTCCAGTTTGCTGATCGAGATAATCAGTTACAACAGAGTGTTGGCAAGCATTGCAGTGAGCATTGGGGACCAGATTACAGGTTAGTACCATTTCTTATCCTCAGATTGGTGGGCGATCTTTGAGGACTATTCAGACCTTGGAGGGCATGTTGTGGTCCTCTGTATTGCAGTTCCGAAGGATTTAAGACCCGCAGTTTCATTTGTTCGAGATTGACCTTCGGATTAGCAGGGACAGGTTGATAATTGCTCGAGTTCGACGTTAGAGTTATATAGATGTGAGCAGGTTGAGTGAGTTTGCCACATTATTTTGGTCCGTATGTGATCATGGGGCGAGTTGGTGCTGTGCCGTATAGTTGGTGCTGTGCCGTATAGTTTGGAATTGCCTATAGCGTTGGCCTTTTTATGTGTTGTATTCCGTGTGGTGGAATTACATTTCAAATTTGTTGCGTGTTTTGTACCCTATCAGTTCCTTATACAGAAAGACTTGACATTTGTGGAGGAGCCAGTTCAGATTCGAGATTTGAGGGTACAGGGATTACAGCACAGAGATATTTCCTATTTGTGAAGTCTGTTAACAGAGTTGTTCAGTTGACGTAGCCACTGGGGAATTGAGCAGTATGCAGAGGCAATGTCCCTACTTTTCAATTGGTAGATTTGGAAATTTCGAGGTCGAAATTTTTTTAAGGGGGGTAGATTTGTGACGACCCGGAACAGAATCAGTTGTGTAATTGGCTTAATCTACGAGGTTGCGCGTAATCGCTGTTTTCCATAAATTGATTGAATTGCCGGTTTTGATCACGACTTAATTATTGGCCGATAATTTGAGTTGAGTCTCTTCTCGAGAGTTGTTGTATGCGTGATTTCGAGTTCGTGGGCGGTTCTGGATTATTATTTCGACGACCGAGGAATATAATATGAATATTTGAAATTTCATAATATCGTCGAGTTTATCCAAATCATGATTGTGATCCTTTTTGGACCGTCGATCGACCCGAACCGAAATTGGAATGGTTATCGACTTGATTTGCGAGTTTCGCGATTAGTCGCGATTTTGACGTAATTGATTAATATGGCGGCTTCGTTAGCGACTAAATTATCGGGCAAGAATTTGATTTCGGATCCTTCGCAGAAGTTGTAGAGAATTTAATTTCGAGCTCGTGGGAACTTCCAGAGGATTATTCCGAGTTACGAGGATTAAGTTGTGAATATTTTCGGCCGTCGAATATTGTCGTATTTATCCGTTTGGGATTCGATACGCGTACGGTATAAATACGGGAGAATACTTGCCGATTTTGGAAACTTTCCATTTTGGAAAATCAGGCTCGTTGACCAGTTTGACCCGTGGGTCAAAACTGACCCATTCCAGGCCAATTTTTGTTTGTCTTCGTTGAGCTTGATTCCGGCCTCTTTTGGCTGTAGTATCTTCATAAAAGTTGTTGGACTTGAGCTCCTCTTTCTTTTGATAGGTCATTCGTTCAATTTGGTTGCCGGATGAAGAAGTTATGGCTTGCCAAAGTTTTGGAATTTTGGGTGGATTCCGGCGAGATTTTGAGGGCTTCGGGTGGCGGCGTTTCGGCCGAGTTGGTGGTGGCTCTTTGAAGGGTTTTGTTAGCCTTGGAGAGAGAAAGCTTTTAGAAGTGGTTTCAAGTCTTGAAGTGGCCGGAGGAGGGAGATCGGAGAAGTTGAAATTCCGGCGAGGGTTTGCACATTTGAGGTGAGTTTTGGACCTTTTCCGGGCAAAATTGGCCTTAACTTTGAACTGGAAAGTTGTTGGAAATGTCGAGATCTTCAAATCCATGTGTAGGTTGCATTTTTTTGGGCCGGTATGATATTTCGGCGGCGGCGGCGACTTTTCGGCGACATGTTTTTCGACGAGTTATATGTCGTTTCGCTCGGAATCGCGCACCGATCGCAGTGGTAAGGTTTGTTTTTCGAATTGAGTATCGGAAATTATAGCGAGGTTTTATGGTGTGATTATCGGATTTCTGACGATTTCGTCAATATTGAATTATATGTTTCTGGGAACGGTTGTTTCTCGTGATGTGATTCGAGGTTTCGAGTTATGATTTTGAGCAGTAGATTTTATGATTATTCAGGGGATCGTGATCGTTCATTTGGCGAGGGACTTTCCACCGGATCACTAGATTAACGCGTATCGCGTTACGCTCATCTGTGAGTGGACTTTTATATTTTCACTATCGTTGCGAGTTCGTGATTTTCCGTATTTATTTATATACGATGTTGAGATTATTTATTACTTTTGGAGGTATTATTTTAAATTTTTTATGGTGATGGCATTACTTGCATCGATGCTTCGGCTACTCGGCTGATCACCGGTAGTCTGACCAGAGTTGAGAGATTCCTCTGGACCAGAGTTTAGAGATTCCTCTGGGCAGGGTTGAGAGATTCCCCTATTATGCCGCTGGGGTTGAGAGATTCCCCTAGCCTATCACCGTCGGGCTTGAGAGATTCGCCTGGCACCTCCATATATACTTTCCGAACTCGCATTTCTTTACATTGTTTTATGTATATGAAATTGGCATATGTTTATTTTCGTCCACTCACTCTAACGATTTTATTTGCCTTTCCCCTGGGCTTTTCAGTTTCCGTGCCCAGTTTGCAGTTCGGATTCTGGTGTCGCACGTCGCGGTCGGAGGCATAGTATTCGAGCGATGTTTCTTTTATGGTAGGTTCTTAGTTTGGCCTACTATTTGTAGATATATATATACTAGAAGTCACTCTGAGCATTCTAATGTTATATTTTTATACGACATAGCCGACGACAATAAGTACTATAGCCGACGACTGGTCAAGTCGTTGGGTATAGGTTACTTTAACTGACAACACAATCCTAAAATCCACGAACTCGCAAATCAACTGTGAAAATAGAAACTTGTCCACTCACAGACTAGCGTAACGCAATTCGCGTTAACCCGTGATCCGGCGGAGAGTCCCTCGCCAAACGAACGATCACGAACACCTGAATATTCACAATGTCCATTACTCAAAATCATAAGTCGACAATTCAAAACAAATCACGAGAAACCACCGTTCTCGGAAACACATAATCCGATTACGACAAACTGTCGGAAATCCTGAAGTCACACCTCAATACCTCGCTGTACTTTCGGATGCTCTACTCGAAAAACGAACCCCCCCACTGCGATCGGGGCGTGATTTCGAGTGAAACGACATGCAACTTGTCGAAAACCCCAAAAAGTCAAAGTTGACCGTTAACGCTACCACCAACCTGAACTTTTCCCGGCGGAGCAACCCCTATTCCATGCAAAATCACCCACTGAGCAACTTTCACAACTGCAATAAAGGCCAATTCACACTCTAACTAGTCTAATTTCGTGATAAACCGAATTGTTCCCAAAATTTCAAATCCAAAATTCTCCAAGCACAAATCGAATTAAACCTCCATACTTACATGGTAGATTCTAGGTGAGGAGAGCGTCAAAGCCCACTCCTTGTTTCAGCTCAATTCGGCCGGAAAATACAAACCCGAATACCTCAATTTTTCTTGAATTTTGGCCGGAAATATCTCCTCCTCCGGTGAGCCTCGCCGTGCATGGTGACCGGGGACGTGATGGGGACGCCGAGGCGCATTGATGGGGTCCTTCCCCAAGGCCGGAGGTGGCCGAATGGGCTTCGTCGCCGGCAGCCGTACGGTGTCGCCACCGTCGCGAACCAACTCGGTCAAACCGAGTTGACCAGTTAACTCCCAATCTGGAAATGTTTGACTTGCCCAAACAGGTAACTACTATTTATAGGCCTTCCCAAAATAGAAACTTCGTAATTATCCTTTTCGACGAACTTCAAATACCCGTAACTTTCTCGTCGTAATTCCGATTCCGATAATTCTCGCGGCAACAAACTCGACTCGACATGTTCTTCAATTATCACCCGAAGTCAAACACATCGACCAATCGGATAAAAAGTCAACTGTTCAAACCAACACATATTTAAACCGACTAAATAATCAACAATCGGAAATATTCACAACATAATCTTCATAACTCGGAATAATGCTCCGAAAGTTCCCACAAGCTCTAAATTAAATTCTCAACAACTTCCGTGAAGAAGCCGAAACCAAATTCTCGTCCAGTAATTTAGTCGCTAAGAGCATCATTATTTAAATCCGATTACGTCGAAACTTCAAATATTCATAACTTATTCCTCGGTCGTCCAAATAACGATCCGGAACCGCCCAAGAACTCAAAATCACACGTACAACGACTCTCGAGAAGAGACCCAGCTCCAATACTCGGCCAATAATTTAGTCGTTATCAAATCTGGCGATTCAATCATCTGCCGGAAATCTGCGACTACGCGCAAGCTCGTAGATTAAGCTGATTCCACTGCTGATTCTATTCTGGGTCGTCACATGATGGAAAGTCATGCATCAATCATTTTGGATTCGGGACTGCAAACTCACAAATTATGATTCCATGTCAACCTATACTTAAGAGAAGTTTACCTTGTGACATGAGTTCAGACCTAATAATCGAAGTAGTATTTGTGCCCTATCACGTGGATATTTCTAAACCTCCTTTAAAAGTCAACCTAAAAGCTAATCTACTTTACTTAGATCTCTGAATCCTTATTGAACTTTGGCCACAGATGAATGTGACCACATGGGGACATCCATGGTGGAGCCGCCGCTGCCAGCAAGCACTGTTGTCAGTGGAAACCACTGATGCTTATAGTTTTCAAACTCAACTGTGTTGACACATGTTGCTTGAAACGCCAACTCCTTCACTCATTGTTGATGACGCTCGGGCCATGCAAGAGGTGTATCCTTTGCAGAATTGATGTACATGCCAGGTTTGAATTTTGTTTAGGGACATGTGTACGTCATACACCATCACTTTCATTGTCATGGGTCGATCTACATGATGTGTTGTGTCGAATAACCCATGAGTTTTTATGATTGTATGACCGATGTTTCAATAACTCACATCATCCATGTTATTTGAACTTGAGATGAACTTTGCTTGAGATGATGTAATTCATTCTCTTACTCGTTGGATCCTATCCACTGTGTTACTAGTAGTGAAATGGAAAACTTTTCATGTGAGTTGTTGTTGATGTGAATGTACGAATGAACCTCTTACTTTGAATTTTAGCTTTGTTATATTGTGGGATAGTTTTTAATCTCACGATGGTTAAGATACAATAGTATGTATTCTTTAGCTCATACCTAAGTCCATACTATGGACATTTAATCATATTATAAGGCAACACTGTAATATGGATACCCTCTTGGTGAGTTCTAATGGGGACATCAACTTCAGGAGGACAAAAGTCCATAAGGTCATGTAAAGTAGCTAGGTGTGATAAATTTTATTATACTCTTTTTCCTTACAATGTTATTTTCTCCTAGGGGTCTTTTATTTCTTGGAAATGTTTAGCATGGCACCATCATTATTTGGTCGATCACCACTAATGGACACCTCAGGCAAGATGTACTCAGTTTTTGCTTCGTTCGATGATGTTATTTTCCTGCAAAGGTTGTTGTCTCGACAAAGATTTTTATGAGAAACAACCTTTATACTCAACACAAACTGATCATATCCTGAGAAAGAATACAAGCGCTTCGTCAAGATATCACAAGTGAGAGTGTTGAAATATGTCTAAATATTATATTTGATTATCCTTTCTTAGTCAGATATCTATGTATATTAGATCTCCATATTCTCTCATGATTCTATTACTTATGAAACACAGATGATTAGATCATTTAGTTGTAAACATCAGGGACTCAAACTGTTTAGGATATAACATTGTAAGGCCCTGTCTCCAGTACAACTTACTGCTACTCGGAAAAAAGAAATATGGGCATGAAATATTAAATTGATATGTTCCTTTTATTCTATTTGCAGTATTGGCTTTGTGAGAACACTAATCTCATAGAGGAAAAAGAAAGAAAAAAAGGCTCCTGAAGATGAATCGATCAATGCTACTTTTGTCAAGTGGGATTTGACAAAACTATGAAAAAAGCTGGAGACGACGAACATAGATGACATTAAGGAAAAGAAGATCTATGAAAAAAAGAATAAATTGTACGTTGTGTTGATGTTACAAATCCTAATAGTAATATTGTCTATTGTTACTAATCACATTAAAAAAAAATCCAGCTTGCAAGTTCGGTGATTAGCAAATTAGCAAAAATGGCTACCTCTGCTACTAAAGATAATGACAATGATTTTGCAACACCGATAGTAAAAAAAAAGGAAAGTCATGACAAAGGAAAAAAATTCGAAAAAGAAAGCAAAGAAAGTTGAGGAAAAGCAAAAGCAAAAGCTCCAAGGTGCACGTGTTCCGATAAAAATAATACATGTTGCTATTGCCATTTTCATTTATGTTTGTACTAATCAAATCATTATTTATAAAAATGAAAGGATCCGACTCCTATTTAGTTGCCTAAACCGAAATCAAACCCCTTCGAAAACATGACCTTATATTTTTTTTTGTTAGAGTTTACTTTGAAATATGTGAGCCCAAATAGAACCTGCAAAGAGAATCACATTTCGAATATTCCACAAAAGCCAAACCGTAGGGCTCCGTTCCCCATCCGGATTTCTCAACATCATATATACAATAAACCACAAGATTTACAAGAAATTCAGAAAACATTCAGGAGTAAACTCAACTGAAAACATAACATAAGTATTCAGAGCGACTCCTATATACATCATATATAACCGATAGGTCGAACAAAGAACCTACTAGAACTGAAGTGTGACCTGAACTCTACGTCTCCACCGTCGACGTGCAACCCCGGAATTCAAACTGCAAACTGGGCAAAAGAAACCGAAAAGCTCAGGGGAAGGCAAATGAAATCGTTAGAGTGAGTGGACAAAATAATAATATGTTTTGACCAACATAAGTATATATGCTCATAAAAGCATAATGCGAGTCAATGTACCTGAAAATCCCGACCAGGTACATTTTTCCTGATCCATAAAGATGCGCATAAAATCATGCGGGGTCACTCACGGACTCCTTCGCATAGTATAGTCTAATCACGGGATCCCAGACCCACACGTGATTATAAGTCTGAAAGACCTTGGGTCAGGATATCTGTCCCCCCCCCCCCCCGAAGCATCTCGGGGATCAGCCGAGAAGCCAAAGCATCGATGCTATCTCTATATCTGAGACTGTACTTTGTGTAAACCAAATCATAAATACTTTCCATGCACATACAAAATCGTAAAATACATAATCGTAAAATGTATACTTGTATGTGCATAATTGTAAATGCATACTAATACAATGCATAATCGTAAAGTGTATAATCATAAATGCATAACGTAAATGCATAATCAGGACTCGCAAATCAACTATGAAAATAAAGTGTTCACTCACAATACGAAGCTAACTCTGAGGTCCGACAGAAGATCCCTCGCCAAACACTCGATCACGATCACCTAAATAACAGGGATACGATCAATACATATTGAAACACAACATACAGAGCTAATACGTCAAGAACACCATGTTCTCGAAAGACGTATCGCTTAAAATATCGACGAGGATAACAAAATTCCCAAAATACACCCAAATTATCCTCGTCCCAACACAACACACCCAAATCAACTCAAAAACCTCACGACTACGATCAGGGCGCGATTATGAGCAAAACGGTATAAAAATCTCCAAAAATCCAAAAAAGTCAACCTCGCCAGAGCTCCGCCATTGACCGCTGCCGCTGCCGGCGGCGCGGCGCCAACGGTGGCCAACTTTGGCGACCCTTACCCCAAACTCTTCCTCTCCTCAAGCCCAACACATTTCCCTTCTACTACCAAAACAAATTCAACCCATACCAGCCAGAATTTTGGCTGAAAGTATTGCCGGATTAATCTCTCCGGTCACCACCCCGAACCACCTCAAACCTCCACCAATTCCAAAACAAACCACCCATAAAGCTTCAAGGGGTTGAGGGGAAGCAAAACCCCCACCAACCCGACACCAAAACTCGCTGAAATCCGCCACCTGATTCCGGCGAAATCTCCATACTTCATCGAGTTCGTTCTCCCTCAATTCTCAACCAATTTCAACAAATGAATACACAAATCAATAGTACAAGTCAAGAGCTTTCCAACTATACCAAAATCGTGGTCGTAGGTGGCCAGAAAAAGCGGGTCGGACGGCAAACCGGAAATGGGTCACGGTGGAGCTCCGGTCAACCAAAGTCAACAAGGGTAAAAGCTGGTCAAACGGCCCAAATGTGACTTTTCGACAGTTCCAGGACTATTTCTATATTTATACTCGAAACCAAACGGATAAACACAACTAAATCTAACGGCTGAAATTATTCATAACTTATTCCACATAACTCGAATTAATCCTCCGAAAAGTTCCACGAGCTCGAAATCACATACACTACAACTCTCGTGAAGGAACTCAAACTAAATTATTGCTCGATAATTTAGTCGTGAACAAACCCGCCATATCGACCAATTACGACAAAATCGTGACTAATCGTGACATGCGCAAATCAAGCCAATTAACATACAATATTCAGTTCGGGTCGTTACAAAAAATTTCACAGAAGATGTGACAACATGCAAAAATGGAGTGTGGCAGCAAAGAAAGAGAATAAGAAGTCAGAGAAATGGATCTGACATTAGCAATATGGGTAAGTGCATATTATACCTCTACATTATTGTTGCTGCTACTATATACTCGTGATAATAAACCCTAGATGCGTATTTTGATAATCAATCCTATATGCAGCATAATCATGAACCGATACAATTATTAAGTGCTCCTATAGAGCCAAATTGGGAAGATGAAGAAGGTGAAGGATCTGATGATGAAGAAACACTATCGGAAATTTACCTGGATACGCAAGTGCCTCCATATCATGAAACTGATACTGAGAAAATGAAAAATATCATCATCTGTTATTGGAGTTGCTGAGATAGGCAAGGATGATTATGATGATCATGATGAAGATGGCTTGATATTTCCTAAATTTGACTTGGAGAACCTTGCAAAAGTTGCACTTATTATCAGCAACAACTTGTTCAAATTCAATTCCAGCATCGTGGAGAAGATACGGCTTCTTCTAAAGTAGCTCAGAAAGTTGCTACAATTAAGGATCCTGAAGCAAACAAGGTTGCTACTGAAGATTCTACATAGTACAAGAAAGGTGGTGATGCTACTGAAGCCCCTGCAAAAGCATAAAATGATGATACTGACCTTACTGAAGCAAATAATGATACTACTGAAGATGATGAACAAACCAAACTTTGTGATGATTCAACCGCGCAGTTTAACTACCAAGATTACTTTACCAATCCACACTCAAGTCCCCTTGTTCACCCAAGTCCTTTGGTTTCTCAGTTAGTCAACGAGGGGTGGCAGACGACTCATGTCAAAGATAATGTCAAGATCCTAAATCATGATCAAAAGAGATACACCAAAGAGGAACTTGATGAATGGGAGGAGATGCTATTGGGTGAAGCCACCCTCGAAACCCTACCAGACCTCTCTACAGAGAACTTATTGACGACAATTGTAGAGTAGCTGGAAAAAGCAAAGCTAAAACTGGAAATGGTACAACGTGCAATAGAATATTGCATTAGTAAGAATGATTACATCGAGAGGTTGTGGGAGGAAAAAGAGGAATACAAGAATAGAACCCTTTTTCTGACGAACATGTTAAATCGTAAGAACGAGGAGTTGAACAATCTCAGGGAAAGATGCAGGAACTTGGTTCAATGAAAGAAGGAGATGAATAATGTTGTTGACAATGTTGCTACTATTGAGGAAACTTTAGAGGATCTTGCGGGACCGAGTGCTGGTACTACTGATACAACTTCAAAGGACCTTGTGAGATCTAATGTTGCTGCTACTACTATTGAGAGAACATCTGAGTACCTTGAAAGGTCAGATGTTGCTGATGCTACTGACAAAAATGACAAGGATGATAACAACCCTGTAGTGAGGTCATACGCTAGAAGGATCAAAAGTAGAAAGAACAAGAAAGAGAAGTCGATGCCATAGTTTAAGGTCATGATACCGTGCAAGAGAAAGGCTGAGAGAGAGGTTTCCAACGTGGCTGATGAAGAAGAAGAAGTAAAGAACAATGTCAAGGACAAATCAAGCAAGAAAGGGGCAACTCTAAGATGGAAGAATTACCTTGTTTACCACCATTTGGACAAGGAGCACAAGTCCTTGCTTAAAAAAGTATTGGAAAAATAAGGACCAATCGTAAGTATAAAAATAGTCATACAACAACTATTTATCAGAATTATGTATTTGACAATAATGTTTGTTCATTTTATGTAGCATTCCTTTCATATCGGAGTATTTTCGGGACGATGTGGAAGAACTGTTGAAGGATATGGAAATTTCAAACTACTTAGTCAACACTTACATGACATTCATCCATAATCGTGAGAGGAAACAATGTCTCTACATGAAGTGTGAATACATTGTAAGTTTCATATGACGTTGCTACTAAATTATTTTGCTAAATTATTGCAGTTTGCAAAATGGTTGAGATTAAAATTGATTGCTATATGTACATATCTCTACTATTTACTACAAATGTTCCAACATGTCGATGCACACGAGCGGTATGAACAAGTTTACAAGGACATGCTTCTATAGAAGACGAGGACAAAAAGTGTGGAAGGAAAGAAAATTATGTTTTTCCCAGTTATGCACACAAAGAATGTTAACCACTTCAGCCTATTGGTCTTTGACACAAGCACTAGAGAATGGACACACTACAACTCCACAAGGCGGATAGAAGAAGGTGTTAAAGACCCAGACTACAATAGAGTAGTAGTGGTGGTATGCATAGAACTTATTTTACATATACATATTGAATGTTGCTACTGAATGATTTATGTTAATGCTTCTGTATTAATGATTGATACTAATTGCAGAAAGACAAAATTGAAGTGTCTTGGTCCCAACAATATGAGGATCAAAAGTTAGATAGCTTGCATAAACTGGATGAAAAGCACACATTTGTTTTCCCAATCACAAATCATCAAACATATGCAAGACAAGGGCCAAT
Source organism: Geum urbanum (assembly GCA_946800695.1). Classification (NCBI taxonomy): domain Eukaryota; kingdom Viridiplantae; phylum Streptophyta; class Magnoliopsida; order Rosales; family Rosaceae; genus Geum; species Geum urbanum. Next base: position 37,523,769 of record OX327003.1, on the reverse strand, counting down.
GTAAGTAGTTAAAAAAAATTGTCTTCTTTGGTAGATGTAACTTAACTGAAAACTGCATTATTTTATACTGCTACTGAACCAAAATTGGGGTTCCCCTCCTTTGAATTTTACAAGAAAGATTGTGGAATTTTTGTGTTGCACTTCATGGAAAAGCTTTCAAAGGGGGAGCCAATTCCAGAAAAATTTCCAAGAAGAGATGTGCTCAAATATCACACAAAGATTCTGGCAGAGTTCATGGACGACAAGGAGAGCTATACATCGAAGTACATGGAGCATGGGATGTAGGTGCTAGTACTGTATTATGTAACATATAGAATATGTCAGTGATTTTGTGTAGAGTTTAGTACATATAAAAATGTCTATGTAGAAATTAAACATCTTATACTGATACTACTGCGATTATGCTAAATATAACTATTGAATCTCTGCAACTCGAAAAGAAAAAAAGTTCATTGCTACTGGAAAAAAAAAGGTTGAGTAGTAGACAATTTATATTCTGTGCAGCTGAAAACACAAGTTCACTGCTACTAAAAGAAAGTAAACTGCCATTGAATAAAATGTTCACTGCTATTGGTAAGATAGGATTGTAGATTTGATTTTTTTTTTTCAATCCGGCATCGTGCTATTGCACCGCAGGACAAACAAAAAAGAACATTGTTTTTCTAGTTGCTACTGAATCAATATCAAAGCTGCTACTTAATCAATTTTTAGTTGCTACTGAAGTGCAGCTAAAGATTAGTCGAGCTGTACTTCAGATATGGACTAATACATTAAAAAAATGACTTTGATACTGTAACAGTAAACTTGGAAGACCCCCCCCCTTAAAGAGAGATGCATTGTTCGCGAGTATATAAACACTAAAACTGGACTGCTACTGTATTCATGTACCTTCATTCATGAAAACAGAAATGAAAATCAAACATCCATAGAAGCTTAAAACACAAAAATTAAACAGGATTCAAAACAGAAATCCATTAAAACTAAAAGAAACATAACATAGTCTGATGCATTAAAAAAAGACATAGAAAAACAAAAAACAAAAAACTAAATAATTTCAATCTTGAGAAATAACAGCTTTTTCAGAGTCCCTTGGCCCTCTTAGCATATGAGTGGCCATCATTGCTTCTTGCCCCACCCTCTTAGAGATCTCGAAGAGCATGCTGCAATTCATAGAGATTCCCCAAAGGTTGGCTGCAACAATTGAATTCTGGTTAAGTTGTGTAGCCTAGATATCCTTAAAATAAAATCGTGGTGGCTGATAATGGAGCGAAACATGTGGTCCACAGCGATAAGACGACTGTAGATGTGGGTCTTTGATGGAGCAGTAGCAGGTTGTCGAACACCACAAAGAGGGTAAAGGGTTGAGAAGGCTGAGGTCTACCTGGATGATTCTCAGGGCCCACAACAGCTTGGGAGGATGAAGGACCACTGTGGTTGATCCTGGCCATTTCGAACAGACAAAAGAATAGTAGATACTTGAGAGAAAGATGGAATATAACAAGATTGATGGAGAATTAGGGTTTGATTAGGTTTAAATATAGCAGGTTTTGAATCTTGATATGGGTGAGGGGTTCTGCTTTGTAGCATCTTCTTTAGTGATTAAGGTATTGAGCTTCTCCTATAATGGACATTCTCTCACTTGGTGTGCACCATTGCATAAGAAGCATTCTTCGTCTTTCGAACTCTTCATGCTACTTCCATCTTTCTTCTCCTCAAAGTCCTTTCCGCTCTGGGAAGAGGCGTCTCGTGCCTTCCTTCCATAAGTGGCCTTCTTTGAGTTTGTTGAAGAAAAAGGACCATAGTGGTAATCGACCAAGCTGACCTTCTGTGGGGTTCCAACGAATCTCGATGTGGACCATACGTTCTGTCAAGGTACCTGTTCCTCCAGCCATTGTAGAAGTAAAAGAGCATCACCAAGGATTGGTTCAGCTCTTATACCAAATTATCACAGGGGTCAAGTTTCTGCCTAAACTTTTTTCCTTGTGATGGCGCCTAGCAGGTCCGCCTATTAAACCATCCACTCCCTCTCAAGCACTCTGTTTTCTGATGATGTGATTGTCATTGTGGGTTTCACAATGCACCCTATGTAACCCAGCACCACGCACACCTTATATAGGCATCTCGATGCCTCGACAGTTAATACCCATAATTTCCAATGGGTTATGAGGTAGCACACATGCATGCCAAGCCTTACAACAAATAGGACACATAATAGCCATGCCTTGTTCTCCTAAGTAGGGGTCATCCCCTACTACATAAGCAAGTAACCACCTGGTCCTATCTTCGAGTAACCACCTGGTCTTATCCTCTTTAAGCAACCAACAAGTAACTTCCCACTACTTTGCAATGTAACCACCTAATCACATCTTCAAGTAACCGCCCACTGACCTACAAGGTAACCACTTAATCTTATCAACAATAACCACCCACTAACATGCATGGTAACCACCATACATGTCAGTAAGGCTCAAGGTAACTGCCTGCCTTATCAATAACTGCCATCCGAGTCAGCCCCTCTGCAGGCCCACTCCAGCACCCGGTGTGTATTTCTACTCCCCGGTGGGTTCTCGGAGGTCTAAAGTGTTAGCGAGGTTTACGAGACTTGCTACCTCATGTTCCTTACTTCCTTTGCTTGCTTGATGCCAATGCCATCTTTTGCCACTGCTTGCACTAGTAAGCCGTCTAGTGCCATGTCTCCAGACATGCTTTGAAGCTAAAACTTTCCTTGTATTTCTTCACAACATGTGCATGTAGGCTCCACATGTTGGCTTGGTCCCATGCGCAGAGCCAAGGCACACCCGACATGGCTCTTACCAAGCATCAGGTGTGTAACAGTCACCTAGGTTGCTAATTTGAGCACCCATGCTTCAGTTGAGCTGCTCGATTCATGTGCAACAGATCGAGGCATAACTCTGAGTCATTAACAATAGGCTTTAAAGTGGCTTTGAATTACTAGTCTATTGCTAATGTCTCTGGGTTACACCTCGATCTACTACACGCATGTCGAGCATCTTAGCCATTGTGTGAAGCTGAGGCATGGGTGCCAAATTTGCAACTTAGGTGTCCATGGGAGTTGTACTAGGCTGGTTTAAGCGACGTCATTTGAGAGAGAGAGAGAGAGAGAGAGAGAGAGAGAGAGAGAGAGAGATAGAGAGAGAGAATTTGAGTCATCAAAGTTGGAGGGTGAGGCATGGGTGGGTCACTTTCTTCCCGGGTCATCGAAGTGGCCGGGAGGGTGAGGAATAGGTGGGTCACCCTTTGAATAAATATATGTATATATGTTGTTATTACATGAACTTCTCATGGTATGGTGAAAAATGATTTATATGTATACGTCATCAATTTGAGCCTAATTATCTTAAAACCCAATGTGTTCCCTAGGTCAGACATTTAAACCTCAAGTTATTCAACTTTTTTTTACTTTTGGTAAGTGAGAAATAAAGAAATTAAAATAAAATATTAAAAACTATTAAAACAATATGAAGCATTAATAAAATAATAATTATTAAAGTGATACCTAAACTTAAAAAACAGTATCATTAATGTACCTAGTATTTGAAATTACTTATTTATCCTTCGTATTTGAAATTTTTGTTTGCCATGTCATCACAATAGATGGAGATGGATGGGAAATTGGTTTCAGATACCACCAAGATACGGTTTTTAAAGTCCAGGTATTACATTGGAACGTTTAAAAGTTCAGGTATCAAGTTGATAGAGTCGGATAAGTTCAGGTACCACCGAATAAATTTTTCCAAATATCAATTACGAAATAGATGCAACTTCTGAAAAGAGAAAAGTAAACACAATAACTGTAGACTGCAATTGTATCTTTATTCATTAATAAATGACCTTAAATACAAACATTACAATCACACAATCAATTACAAATAGTATCCCGATAAATGAGGCATTGGTAGAATCTCTACTTCTAATCTAATTAGGACAAGACACACACCGAAATATCATGAATATACTTTCTTTAAACACTCTCCCTTGTGTCAAGATCCAAATGTATAATTCGTAACTTGTTGCCTCACTAAAAACATTGCCAAACAAATAAAAATCCCATGGGAAAAAACAAAAGCTTGGTCGAAGGAAAAAGAGTACAACACATCAACTACAAAAGATGTTTTGCATGATGTAGACTCCCTCTGATGTCTACCAAAATGTGACTCCCCCTGATTTGGCAACTTAATCTCGGAGTTCAGATAATCTTCTCATTTCAATATGTCTTACATATTTTATAAATGTAGATTTGGGAAGTGACTTGGTGAACAAGTCCGCAGCATTATCAACATAACTAATCTTGTTCGCTCACATGGATATATCGTAATTGTTGTTGTTGTGTAATGAAGTACTTCGGCGAAATGTGTTTAGTATTATCACCCTTAATGTAACTCAACTTCATCTGCTTAATGTAAGCAGTATTATCCTCAAAGATGTATGTTGGTATAGTCATAGTAGATGATAATCTATTAGACCCTCGAATATGGTGTATTACTGAACTAAGCCAGACACACTCTTTAATAGCTTCATGCAGAGCTATGATCTCAAAAATATTCAAGGAACTAGCAACAAGGGTTTTCTTTGTAGATATCCAAGAAATTGTCGTGTTGCCCATGGTGAATACATAACCCATTAGAGAATATATGTCCTATATGCGGGTCAAAGAGATACCCAGCATAAGCAATTCCTAGCAACATATTATATAGTGTCTTTGAGTAGGGGACTACAATGAAAGGTGGGTTCAGTGAATATAACACTACATAGCCCCAAGTAGATACAGGAAAATTGGTGTGCATTACTAAAACCCTAGCCACAAGATGTTACCGCTTGATTTCTGCTTCTGCAAGACCGTTTTGTGAATGAACATGAGGAACATGATGTTCAACATCAATCCTAACTGACATGCAGTAATCATCAAAAGATTTTGATGTAAACTCCCCTGCATTATTAGTTCTTATAGACTTGGTTGGATGGTCCGGGTAGTGAGCTTGGAGCTTAATGATCTAAGCTAGAAGTTTTCCAAGTGCAACATTCCTTAATGATAGCAAAGCACCATGTGACCAACACGTTGATGCATCTACCAAAACCTTGGATTTAATAGGTCCACAAATATCACCTTGGATTCGTTGGAAGAATGGGATATTCGCAGTGTTGTCAACAACAAAAAAGAAAAAACTTTGCAAAACAAGCGGTGTGCATAAGAGATTGCCACGAAGGAATCTGGTGGGATACTGCACTGCGCCTTAGCAGTATGTCGTCGAGATTGTGCTGTACTCGTCTTGGAGACCGAGCCTAGACTAAGAGGAGTAATCTCAACCCCTTTATCTAAACCGATGGTTTTGGGTATTTTCACATGCTTCTTTACTCTGAAAAATGGATAACCATGATAATTTTTCAATATTTAATCATCATATCTCGACCTAGATGACCTAAATGATAATGCCAAACCTTACATGAGGCCGAGTCATGTATAGTAGTGTGAGTGACTGCATTGGATTCAATGATTCGAACTAATATAAGATATAAACCACTACAAATGGCTGTAGACTTCTCCAAAATACGTTTTCCGCTACATTTTATGGAGGTTATACAGAAGAATTCTTTTTCATTCTCACAATATGTTTCTAAGTGTATACCGTAAGATCTAATGTCCTTAAAATTTAGCAATGTTCGATTGGCCTTTGGCGCATATAAGTCATCAGTGACATAAATTCTTGTACCATGAGGAAGAAAATATTGCTCTGAATGACGCCCTTATATAACCAGCGCTGAACCAATCATTGTTGTCACTAAAGAACTATATGACATAAGATTCATAAATAATTGTCTATTCCGCAGAATAGTTTGTGTAGTACCATTATCTACTAAACACTCAATTTCGCCTTCAGACATCTACAAAATAATGGAAAGCAATCAGTCTTTGAAGTTAAGACCTAGCTAACACTTTAAGTGAATACTTAAAGATTTTTTAAAGGGTTGTGACCATTATTTGGTTGACATGGCATGACAAAAACTAATGTACAAACAACACCAATTCTGGGCATGAACGTCGACGGGTCGAATGATTATTCGACGTGTCGAAATTGGTTTACTTTGGGTTCAATCAGTCTTTGAACACTACCAGCACAAGTACTATAGCCGACAACATAAAGTCATTTGCCTGTTAGCCAAAAGTCGTCGGCTATAGTATGGTAGACAACCTTTCGTCGGTTATAGTGTCGTCGAGAAAAGGTTGTCGGCTATACTATAGCCGACGACTTTTTATGCACCTTGTCATCTATAGTCTAAACTATATCTAACGACTAAAAAGTCGTCAGTTTTAGTTTGTAATTATAACCGACGACTTTCGACTAAAACGTCATCTGGCAAACCTTCCCGGTTCGATCAAAATTGTTAACCGGAGGATACTATAGCCAATGATGAGATTTTCATCCCATCGATTATAGTTATTAAACCCGTCAGGTATATTTTTTTCACTCGTCGAAAATTTTGGAATATAGCCAATGACCTTTGTACATGTCGTCGGCTATAGTATGCAACTTTCTGAAGAAAAAAACTACAGATTTTGAATTTACCATTCCCAAAACCTGCAGTTTCAAAATAGCCAACAAACATATATTTTCATTTCTTACATAAATCACAAAACTCACAAAATTCATACATAAATCACATATTTCATACATAATCACAAAAATCACACATCAATCACATATTTAATATATTCACAAAAAATCACACAATTCACATAATATTTCCTCAAAATAATCACATATATTTCATATATCACAAATTCCATAAAATTCACAAATCCAAAAACCCAATCACAAATTCCATACACAAATTAAATAACCCAATCACAAATTCCATATCAAAATTCAATAACCCAATCACAAATTTCATACAAAAATTCAATTAACCTAATCTAATAACCCAATCACAAAATCCATAACCCATAATCAAAACTCATATACATTCACATAATCCAATCTATATCAAACTAAAATCCCTAAATAAATTAAACCCTAAAATTTAGGGGGAAAAGGGGGGGGGAGAGAGAGAGAGAGAGAGAGAGAGAGAACCTGTTTTGGAGAGATTGATCCGATATGGAGGCTTTTCCGACAATTTGGGACGTTTGGGGAGGGATTCTGGCAGTTTGGGACGATTTGGGGGAGAGGAGGAGAAGCCAAAGAAGTGAGGGTTCGAGTTGGGTAACCTGGTTATATCGTGTGACTATACCCGACGACTTAATGAAGGTCGTCGGTTATAGTATACCTGACGACCTTCATTAAGTCGTCGGTTATAGTTTTTTATTTTTATTTTTTAACTATACCCGACAACTTTGGTGAATGTCATTAGGTATAGTATGTAAAAAAATTAAAATGCATGCCTCTTTGGCAAAAAAGACATGTTTCGCAGTAACACTTGCTTAACTAATAGTATAACAGAAACGAAGCAAAAATTTCAACGACATCCTCATGATTAACCCACACATGCATTAAATTAATTCACAAACGTACAGTCATGTTTAACTAAGGCTCATAATCAGAATCATCACTTGAGTCTGGATCGGTGTCAGAGTTAATTTTCGGTAATATGTGCCGCTCCTCGTCACCGGAGTCTTCATTGTCTTCGTTTGGAAGGACATCAATAAGACTTACATCCGCTCGCGAAATTTGAACCACACTACCGGATCTCACATTATTTAGGCAAATTGTAGAGGCTTCAGGAATACCAATTGCGTTCGGCTCTTAGTATGCAGCCACTTCTTCAATATCGTCGGCCTCACCAAGTGTAATAGCATTGTATATTTGTGACGACCCGAATCAGAATTAGCACGTTAATCGGCTTAATCCACGAGTTTACGAGTAATCACTGTTTGTCGTAATTGAGCAGTTTTAGCGACCTTACTCACGACTAATTTATCGGGCGAGAATTTGAGATAAGCCTCTTCACGAGAATTGTAGTATGCATGATTTCGAGTTCGTGGGTGGTTTCGGATAATTGTATTGACAACTGAGGAATATGTTATGAATATTTGAAATCGCGTAATTTCGTCGTGTTTATCTGTTTAGTCTGAGTTATCCGAATCTTGGATGTGATTCGATTTGGACCGTCGATCGTATCGAGCCGTGAGTATAAATATCGGATAGTCATAAAATTTTTGAAAAGTTTGACTTTGGGCCGAGTTGACCGAAACATGACCGTTGACCGCGTTAACCGAAGCCTCTCGACCCGTTTGAAGCTCGCCGGCTGACCCGGATTTTCTGGCCAACTCCGGCCGAGTTCTAGGTATGGTTTGGAAGCTCTTGACTTGCTCTATCTATCCATGTATGTGTTGATGGGTTTGTGTTGTGATTTGAGGTGCAACCATTAAGGTTTTTGGCCGGAATTTTAAGGGTAAATGGGGTACGTTGGTGTTCCGGCCGTTTTCCGGTGAGGTTTTTGGGTGGAGTCGACTGGGTTTTTCTCTAGGATGGTTTGCCCTTTGGTTTTGAGGAACGAGGTGGAGTATTGGCGCCGAAATTGACCGGAGGAGCTTTTCCGGCGGTTTTGGCCGTGAGTGATGTCGAGCTTGGTTTGGGGTGGTTCCCGGCCAAATTGGCCGGTGGTGTAGTGGAGAGATGTGTTGGGCTCGAGGAGGAGAAGGAATCTGGGCTTTCCTCGCCAGAAAATCTTTCCATTAACAGCGCGCCGCCGACGGCGGCGGCGGTCAACGGCAAAGTTCCGGCGAGGCGTTGACTTTTTGGTTTTTCACAAGTTTTATGCCGTTTTGCTCGTAATTGCACTCCGATCATTGCCTTGAGGTTATCGGGATGATTTGGATACCAGATTTTAAGTCGAGGGTTTATGTGGAGAATTTGGGGGTTTTCGGCGATTATTTTGTATCCGAGTTATATATTTCCGGAAATGGTTGGTTTCCGAGGTGTGGTACAGAGTAATGAATTGTGATTTTGATCAATTATATTTTGTGATTATTCAAGGGATCGAGATCGTACGTTAGGCGAGGGATCTTCCGCCGGATTTCGTGATTAGCGCGTTTGCGTGCTGTGCTTGTCTCTGAGTGGACATTTCTTTTCATTGAATAGTTGCGAGTCCTTATTACACGTTTTACGAGCATGAGCATGCATATGAGATTATGATTTATATGAGCATGTGTTTTTACGATTATGCAATTGCGAATACGCATCGACGAATATGCTTATACAATTATGTATTACGTATATGCATTTACATTATGCTTTATACACTTTCATAGAACTATTTATGATTTGGTTTACACAGAGTACAGTCACAGTATATATTGTTGTATCGATACACTTGCATCCCGGCTGATCCCAGATGATGTTTACTGGGGGAGGCTGTGACCCCTGACCCGAGGTCTTTACCGGGGGGGGGCAGACCTCTGACCTGAGGCCTTTCTGGTAGAATTACGTGTGGGTCTGGGATCCTGTGATTCGGACTGTACTAGTGCGGACGTGTCCATGAGTAACCCCGCAGAGTTTTACGATGCATGCTCTGTACACGTGAGGAGTTAGAGTCTCCCTCGTGTACCATATCATTTTCATTCATTTAGACTCATATATGTTTTTATAACATATATTATTCGGCGAAAGACATTTATTTTTGTCCATTCACTCTAACAGATTATATGTCTTTCCCTGGGCTCTTTGTTTTCAATGCCCAGTTTGCAGTTCAGATTCTGGTGTTGCATGTCGCAGTCGGAGCTACCTTTCTTTTCCAGTAGGTTTCTTGTTTTGCCTACTGTTGTATATGTATGTATATATATACTAGAGGTCGCTCTGAATACTCTGATGTTCATATTTTCATATGATTTTCCCTGGATTTCTGTAAAGTTACAGTTTTACTTATTACTTTATATTATGGTTATATGATTTTGAGAAATCCGGATGAGATTGGTGCCCACGGTTTGGCTTTTTTGGCATATGATGAAGTGTGTTTTCGGGTGCAGGTTAATGGCAATTCCGCGTTATAGTGAAACTCTGCCGAAATTTCTATGGTTTTTGCTAGTCCGTGTTTTTAGAAGAGGTTTGATTCCGGTTTAGGAAACTAAATCGGGGTTGGGTCCTTTCAATATGTTTCTAAGAACAACATGGTTGACTACTTTCCACGCCCCTTTGTGCACAAGATCATCTAGATAAAACACTTGTTTTATCGATGTGGCAAAAATGAAAGGGTCATCCTCATACCCAATGTTATTCTGCCCACCATGAACCATTGCCCCAGAATTTTGTGTTCTCTGTTTGTCGTCTCTATGTTGACATACAAATTGCACGCCATTGACCTTACACATCTGATACACTCTTGAAGTTATCGGTTTCATCACCAGAAGCCTCAATTCGTGTGACTAGTATGGGTCACCATCACATTGTACATGGTTCATCTGAAGATAAAAACAGCAACCATTAACTCATAATCTTCACATTGATTTATGAATATATATAACTAAATCAATTTGAAACACGTACCCAGCTGCCAAAACAGTTTCCAAACTCCCTATTGTTGTACTCAAGATCAATGGCAACCGCATGGCAGTTTAAATGGATGTTTTTCCAGTATTGAACTTCTGGATAATTTATCAATACCCACCAGTGGGCAATGACTAGCTCATATGGTTCCAACTTATACGACTTTGGCAACAAACCATATACTTCAACTTCATTCGAGAGGATAGAAAGATTGAACTGGGGTTCATCTACTGGCATATTTTGTAAAGGATCCTTCAATGCTCCCAAATATATCTTGATATACGTTACACACTCGTGCGCAAGATATGCTTAAGCTATACACCCTTCAGGTACAGATTTATTAGCCACATAACCTTTGTAGTCCCCCAGTTGTCTCTAAAATTATAAAGTGCATGTGATGATTATGGAAATACATAATTATATAAAAGAATCATGCTGATTTATCATATGTTGAATCATATGTACCTTTCCATGGGATTCATCCAAGTGTAGTGTACTGGACCACCTTGGACCTATGTTGAATCATAGGTGCCTGATGGACAACTTGGACCAGTACGGAAGTTCCTAGAATATGCTTTTGTGCATCCAGAATTTATACCGATCGGGTATGGGAGGTATTGCTGCCACTACATCAGGATGATTACTGAGCTGCCCAAAATCGTATTCATTCAACACTTCCAAAATTTCATCCCCTGTCCATCTCCTAGGTTGCACACCTGTTTCTACAGTCCCATCAAATGCCTTATTATCCTCCCGAAAAGGGTGATCATGTGAACGCCAACAATGGTGACGCATTTGGACAATCTTCCTGCAATCAGGGTTGCCATAAAAAACAGGCATGCACTCTGGACAAGCCCTGTATCCCCTGGTAATGTTGCCCGACAACATCCCGCGGGCAGAAAAATCACTGATGGTGCCAACAAGCATGGCATGCATATGGAACATCTTGTTTTTGTACTTGTCATAAGTAGGATGACCAACATCTTGTTTTTGTACTTGTCATACGGAAGTTCCTAGAATAAGATTTTGTGCGTCCAGAATTTATACCTATCGGGTATGGGAGGTATTGCTGCCACTACATTAGGATGATTACTGAGCTGCCCAAAATCGTATTCATTCAACATTTCCAAAATTTCATCCCCGGTCCATCTGCTAGGTTGCACACTTGTTTCTACAGTCCCATCAAATGCCTTATTATCCTCCCGAAAAGGGTGATCATGTGGAAGCCAATAACGGTGACGCATTTGGACAATCTTCCTGCAATCAGGGCTGCCGTAATCAACAGTCATGCACTCTGGACAAGCCATGTATCCCCTGGTAATATTGCTCGACAACGTCCCGCGGGCAGGAAAATCACTGATAGTGCCAACAAGCATGACATGCATATGGAACATCTTGTTTTTGTACTTGTCATAAGTAGGATGTCCATCTCCTAGGTTGCACACCTGTTTCTATAGTCCCATCAAATGCCTTATTATCCTCCCGAAAAGGGTGATCATGTGGAAGCCAACAACGGTGACGCATTTGGACAATCTTCATGCAATCAGGGCTGCCGTAATCAACAGTCATGCACTCTGGACAAGCCCTGTATCCCCTGGTAATGTTGCCCGACAACATCTCGCGGGCAGGAAAATCACTGATGGTGCCAACAAGCATGGCATGCATATGGAACATCTTATTTTTGTACTTGTCATAAGTAGGATGACCAACATCTTGTTTTTGTACTTGTCATACGGAAGTTCCTAGAATAAACTTTTGTGTGTCCAGAATTTATACCGATCGGGTATGGGAGGTATTGCTGCCACTACATCAGGATGATTACTGAGCTGCCCAAAATCGTATTCATTCAACACTTCCAAAATTTCATCCCCTATCCATCTCCTAGGTTGCAAACTTGTTTCTATAGTCCCATCAAATGCCTTATTATCCTCCCGAAAAGGGTGATCATGTGGAAGCCAATAACGGTGACGCATTTGGACAATCTTCCTGCAATCAGGGCTGCCGTAATCAACAGTCATGCACTCTGGACAAGCCATGTATCCTCTGGTAATATTGCTCGACAACATCCCGCGGGCACGAAAATCACTGATAGTGCCAACAAGCATGGCATGCATATGGAACATCTTGTTTTTGTACTTGTCATAAGTAGGATGTCCATCTCCTAGATTGCACGCCTGTTTCTACAGTCCCATCAAATGCCTTATTATCCTCCCGAAAAGGGTGATCATGTGGAAGCCAACAACGGTGACGCATTTGGACAATCTTCATGTAATCAGGGCTGCCGTAATCAACAGTCATGCACTCTGGACAAGCCCTGTATCCCCTGGTAATGTTGCCCGACAACTTCCCGCGGGAAGGAAAATCACTGATGGTGCCAACAAGCATGGCATGCATATGGAACATCTTATTTTTGTACTTGTCATAAGTAGGATGACAAACATCTATTTTTGTACTTGTCATACGGAAGATCCTAGAATAAACTTTTGTGCGTCCAGAATTTATATCGATCGGGTATGGGAGGTATTGCTGCCACTACATCAGGATGATTACTGAGCTGCCCAAAATAGTATTCATTCAACACTTCCAAAATTTCATCCCATATCCATCTCCTAGGTTGCAAACTTGTTTCTACAGTCTCATCAAATGCCTTATTATCCTTCCGAAAAGGGTGATCATGTGGAAGCCTTATTATCCGGCAGCAAATCCCTTTCCGCGTGCCATCTCATAGCTTTGGTCATGTGTATAGACATGAACAATTGTTCTAGCCTATCAATCAGTGGGAGATACCGAAGTATCTTCACAGCTTTCTTATTCCCTGCAGAAGTCAACTTATATCTATCCGTGTGACATACCGGACATGTATCAAGGTTTTCAAGGTCATTCCCTTCAGCATCTTCACCCCAGACGAGAACACAATCATATATGCATGCATGAATTTTGATGTAGGTAAGACTAAGATGTTTCAGGATATGTTGCACCTTACGATGAGTGGTAGGCAGACGATGACAAAGGGGCAGCGCCAAAGCTGTCAACTTCAAATAAGCATTAACAAACTTGACACTCAATTTGTTCTCCACTTTGATCTTCTTTATTCCCATGACCATTTCAAGAACAGTCTTGTTACACCCGTTATACAACGGGTCTGTTGAAAGGCAATCAGCTTGTTTTACTTGTCAATACCGGCAGTGTTGACAGCTCTGGGTAATTACTAAACTGGCTCAATAAAAGGGAAGCCCTCAACATCGACAGGAATATCTTGTACTTGAGAACATACACCGTTCTCATAAGGAAACACATCGTTGAGCAACGTCGTTGTTGGATCATTGGATGTACTTGCCCTTTCAGAAAATTATCCATGATCATGCTGGCCCGCTGATGATGTTTCATCGTGATAAATCCAACATGTGTACTTATCCCAAAACCCATTTTTCTTCAGGTGCTCCCATACTATATCAATGAGAAAACGAACCAAATCGTTGCGACACTGACATTGCGTACACGGGCAATAATGAATTGTATTTTCCTTCACATTACACTTCACATATTCCATAAAATTCCACATTCCAACGCCATATCTTCGATTCCATTTTGGAAGGAAAATCCAACTCTTGTACATCCTCAAAATTTCTAGCCATCGCAGCTTCTCAATGCAGTTACAACAGAGGAGTGAAGTTCGCGACAAGGACTTATGTACACATCGTGCATGTAAATGGCAAGGAGGTGCTGGCTATGTTGGACATATGTGCATCGTACAATTTTTTTGCAAAGAAGGAAACAATGAGATTAGGCCTGTCCATGAAAAATAACTCTTGCATGTTGAAGACCGTGAACTCGGAGGCCAAGCCAATTCAAGGAATCTCAAATATGAACTTGAAAGTTGGTGGTTGGGAGGGTGAGTGCAGTTTGATGGTAGCGCCTCTGGACAGATTTGATATGATCCTTGGAATTGACATCTTTGTGAAGGCAAAAGTAAGGTTGGTGACTTACTTGGGAAGCTTGTTCATTGATAATAAAGACTCTCCATACTTCGTGGAAGCATCGTTTGATGGTCGGTTGTTGGACCTTAAACAAAGAGAGATGGTTTTGTCGACCCAACATAAGGCAAAAATTACAAGATGGGAACATATGCTAGCGGCTGCAACCTTGGTAGATAAAGATGTTCATAAGGAAGCCTTGAATGTTTTGGATGAGTTCTAGAAGGGACTGCCCAAAATTCTTCCTCCCCATCAAATTCTTGATCGAAAGATTAAGTTGGAACTTGGTACAAAGGATTCAGAGGTCCTTTACCCAATGACATGGACGAGTATGGCAGAGTTGCTGGATGCGGAGTACATGCGGTAAAGGCGGAAAACTTAAGAGGAGGTGCTGGATGCAAAGTATAAGCAGTACAGGCAGCAAACTCAAGCCAAGTTATTGGATGCGAAGTACATGTAACAAATTCAAGAGGAGGTGCTGGGTACGGAGTACAAGCAGTACAGGCACCAACTGTATGCCAAGTTGCTCGATGCGGAGTACATAAGGTACATGAAGCAACATCAAGAAGAAATGCTGGATGCGAAGTACAGGCAGCAATTAGAGACCAAATTTCTGGACACGGAGTACAGGTAATAGTCTCGTATGTCATAAGATGCCCAGGTGCTGCTTTTGGAGGAGCAAGGCGGTTCCATGAAAGCCATATTATAGAAGTCCTATACCAAGCTGCGTCAAGCTAAGAAAGGCGGTTTGGTGCGATGGTATTGGCTAGATGATTTGCGATATGCAAAGGGTGACAAAGTTCCTAACGAAAAGGCACTAAGTTGTGAGTTCTGGAGAATTCACAACCCATCACGAGCAACACATCTGGAGGTGGCGCAATGCCCAGTTAAGACGTGGGAGTACGTCAAGACATGTCTTATGGGAGGACAAGAAAAGCCAGTAAAGACAAAGGATGATGGAATGGTTTCCATCGTGAAAAATTCCAAGTCCAAGCGTCGAGGTTCAAATCAAAAGCACGATAGAGAGGTCGCGACAATGAGGGCATCGTCCAGCTTTGGTGGGGGAAGTTTGTTACACCTCTGATGCTTGACAGGGGCCATGCGGGGTACGCCTTGGTGTTGTGCATGGGGCCAAGCCGACATGTGGAGCATGCGGGCACATGTCATGAAGAAATACAAGGCAAGGGTTGGCTTTGGAGCATGTTTGGAGGCATGGCACTAGACGGGTTACTAGTGCAAGCAGTGGCAAGAGATGGCATTGGCATCAAGCAAGCAAAGAAAGCAAGGAACATGAGGGATCAAGTCCTGTGAACCTCGCTAACACCTGAGACTACAATGAGTGGAACCACACAGATGCATCAGTGCGCACCTGGAGGCCTCCGAGAACCTACCGGGGCATAGAAATACACACCGGGTGTGGTAGAGTGCGCCTCCAAAGGGGGCTGACGCTGATGACAGTTATCGACAAGGCAGGCAGTTACCTTGAGCCTCGTTGACATGGATGGTGGTTTCCATGCATGTCAGTGGGTGGTTATTGTTGATAAGATTAAGCGGTTACCTTGTAGGTTAGTGGGCGATTACTTGAAGATTTGATCAGGTGGTTACATTGTAAAGTAGTGGGAAGTTACTTGCTGGTTGCTTGAAGAGGATAAGACCAGATGGTTACTCGAAGATAAGACCAGATGGTTACTTGCTTATATAGTGGAGGATGTTTACTACTTAGGAAAACAAGGCATGGCTGACATGGGTTCTATTTGCTGTAAGGCTTGGCATGAGTGCGTGCTGCCACATAACCCATTAGGAGTTATGAGTGTTAACTGCCAAGGCATCGAGATGCCTATATAAGGTGTGCGTGGTGCTGAGTTATAAAGCACACACAGTGCATTGGGAAACCTACAGTGACAATCACACCATCGGGAAACAGAGAGTGTTAGGCAGATAATACGTTAAGGGCGCAAAGGTTGTAAACATAGTGTCGAATAGATAGATATCACCGAGTTGGGAATGGAGTACCAATAGACACCTCACCGAGTTGGGAACAGAGTATCGAGATTGGAGTACCGAGTGTTAGGCAGATAGTGCGTCGGAGCATAAAGGCCAAAAGTAGTGTGTCCAACTCTTGGCGAGTAGTAGTCCTTTTATTGTAAATGTTGAGGAGGCGGGCCTCCTTGTAAAATAAGTGTCCGTTATTAAAACACTTGTATGTTTGTTGTGTATGTTTGCTTGTACTCGTTGGCTCTATTTACTTGATAGACTTCCGCTGTGTAAAAATGAATGCTTAAGATGGAGTGGCTGGTTTAGTAGGTGGGCCTACTAGGCGCCATCACAAGGCAAAAAGTTTAGGCAGAAACTTGACCTCTGTGACAGTGACCATAGTAGTTGTACTAGGCTTGTGAGTGCAGATTTGTGACACTCCCAAGCTTGTGCCTTATGATTGAATGAAAACATTAGATCATATGGGCTGCCTATGATCGTTGAAGGTTAAGACCTTCCTTCTAGGTTTTGTTGGTGATGTGAGACTCCTTCGACTTGCTTCCCTTAATAATTCCTCCTTGAAAGCCTGCAAAACAAGTCTAAGCAAGGCCGGTACCGAGCTTAAACCCTCTGATGCTTAAGTCAGTAAAGAACCAAGCATAAGTGTGTATTAGAGTTGATTGAGTTACCTTTGTTGAGCTATGGCATCATGTATATAGTGATCGTTCAAGGTCTAAGCATAGTCCGTATAAGAATAGGACTACATACTTTTGGATAGGAGAAGTTTATTAAGGAATAGATCTCCATATCCTGAGTTAATCATGTTTCTAGATTACCACAAGCCCTTTGGTGTAATCCCCTTAGGATTCGTACAAATATTACTCTTATCTCCTAGGATTTCTGCCAATCCCTCGGGGTCTGATTGTACAATCCCTCGAGGTCCGATCGTACTATCCCTTGAGGTCCGATCATACAACTCCTCAAGGTCCAATTGTGCAGTCCCTTGAGGTCTAATCGTACATTAGGATTGTCACACCATCATATGAATATTTAATAGGCTTCTACATCATTCTAGATACTTCCAGAAACATTTACATTAATCGATTCATAATTGGAACCCTAATTGTACAGGCCCAAGCCCATTATTCCAATTATCGGACCTCTTCTTCTTGCAAACTTGGGGGACCAGAATCTCTTCAGCTCGATGTGGCCAAATTTGGCTCCTACAAAGCTGGTTTGCTGCGGTGTCAGTTGCAGTTGAGAGAGAGAGAGAGAGAGAGAGAGAGAGAGAGAGAGAGAGAGAGAGAGAGAGAGAGAGAGAGAGTTGTCAGAGTGAGAGAGTGAATGTGAGGCATGAGTGGGGCACCAATTGTATAAGTACATGTATGTATGTTGTTTTATATGAAGCTCTCATGGTATGGTGGTAGAGCAATTTATATGTATTTGCGAGTTCAAAGATTCGAACATTCAATTTATTCAATATTTTTTAATCTTTGAAAAGTAAGACAATAATAAAGAAAAATAAAATATAAATAATTATTAATTAAATTATTAAAAAATATGAGATTTTAATTAAACAAAAATTATTAAAGTGATAACTAAACTTCAAAAACAGTATTATTGAGGTACCTAGTATTTGAAGCTACTTCTTTACCTTTTGAAATTTCCGTTTACCACGTCATCACATCACAATAGATGGAGATAGATGAAAAATTGGATTAGGTACCACCAAGATACAGTTTTTTAAGTCTAGGTATCACAATGATACCTTTAAAAGTTCGGATATCAAGTTGAAATGATCGGCTAAGTCCAGATACTACAGATTAAGTTTTTCCTAATAAGTTGTCGACAGTAGACAGGGACCAGCAACATGGCACGGCGACGACGTCATTAATGAGAATATGTTACTTCCCTTTTGTATTTTTATTTGCATTCATCAAACCAAATTGGAATGTATTAATCGTTGTTGGATCCTCTAAGAACCACACAAATCTTTTTCATTCGAAACGAAATCACCGGTGACGACGTCATTGATGAGCACACTTAAACACTAAAGCTGCAATGCTACAAATGCATTCCATTTTCTAATTCCAAACATAAAGTAAAACCCACAATTGGAATTTGAAAGAAAAGATGGGTTGTGATCAAGAGCATATAGTGATGTTATCCTTGTTAGCTCAAGGTCATCTTATCCCATTTCTAGCACTCGCCAACAAAATCCATCACAAAACAAACTTCACAATCACTATCGCCACCACCCCACACCTCAATGCCCACTATCTCCGGTCCACCATTTTGTCACCCAACAACAAAATTCACATGGAAGATGTTTATACTCGATATTGCTGTGGATATTGAATATTAAACAAGAAGATTAAATATAATAGAAATAATAATAACTATATTGCTGACGATGTCGTTGGACTGATATCGCTATGGCTAGGTATCCAATTGATTTCGCTGTCGCTCTATCCAACTGAAACATTTTGGAGGCCGGTATAGGGTTTCATTGCCTTGGATCGAGCCCAGATGCGCTATGGTGTGCATCTCCCACTCCACCATTTCAACGAGTACATCTTTGGGGAGCTTAATTACGCGGTGGGTCAGGTTTCACCGTTAATGCTCCTGGTCTTAAATGTGATGTTCGTGCTCTGGAAGCTCACCGGTTTGGATTATCCTACCCGCAACGAAGTGTTATTTTACTTTGACATTGCGTATTCAACCAAGAAAGAGTGTAGTGGGACGCTATCACTTTCGACAACGGCGTAATAGTTCTCTTGGTTTTTTAGATTTTGCGAGCTCTTGCCCGGATTTGAGGGGTGAGCACTTTTTGGCCAGCAGGTGGTCCATATTCGTGAATAGTCATGTTCCCAACTGATTTCGAGCCCGAGGTGACTGTTTATCTCGGTGTTCTTCGGCCTCTTTGTTTTGCATGGTGCTATGGAATTTTTTTCTTTTCTTACTCATCCCATATTTTGTAGTTACTCGTCAGTACGCCTTGAGAATGATTTTAGTGAAAAATTTAAGAGCATGTACCTTCTTGTTGACTACCGTATTATGGAGATGACCGGTCTCGCGAAGACGCCTAGTATGCCGCCTGCCTTATATTTTTTCGTCTTACTTTCATTTTGTTGCATGTTTGGTTTTATTTCATTATTGTGTTGTGTTCCCACGGTGCTGACCCTCCTTTCTTTTGTATTTGTAGTTGGATATAAGATCCAAAAGCGAGATAGAAAGATGAAGAATTCGTATGGCGTTATCGACGATCTCATTTCTACGCTTGCGAAGGAAACTAACGCTACCAAGAGGATTGACATGCATGTCCGTTCTTGCAGAAGCCTTATTCTTATCGAGCCGACCGATATTCCTCCTTCGCCCGAGTCACATACTGATTGTACCGGTAGTAGTGTGCCAGTGAAGATTGATACTACGACTGTTAATCCTTCCTCCCGCGCGCCTGTGTCTAACAAGTGAAAACTTGAGGCTGCCAATGCACCTCAGAAGCGTTTTGAAGAAGCGTGGTACTTCCACCACAGCTCCAATCGATATCGCTGACGATACTGCTGCCGGCCAAGTTACCATTGTCGTGCTTTCTGGTAATGCTGGTGTGTCTGCCGCCAAAACAGGTGACGCTGATAATCTTTGGTATATGAATATGGAAGAGTGAATTCCTACCTAGGTGATTATTGATCTTGACCCTCCTCCTTATGCTTTAGTAGGCAGTTCTACTTCCTTTTGTGATCCCAATGTTGTCGTGGATGGTAGCATTGTTATTGCTCGCTCTAGCACTTGGAGGAGACCGCCGCCATACTCGGCCAAGATCCTAGCTCTCCTTCTTCCCGATGTGAATACTCTGGCTACTATCGCTGCCAAAGCCGATCAGTGCCTTCAGTCCTTTGCCGCTGTGCTTCAGCTGATGTGTCACCAGCGGCATACTATAGTTGCCTCTTCCGAGGAGCTTGCTCGCATGAACGAGGAGCTACTCAAGAAGAACAAGGAGTTGGTGACAGCGAGCGAGGAATGGAAATCCTGGCAATAGAAGTACGAGGTTCTAGAGGGCAAGAAGAAGGTGGTTGATGAGTGCCTGGACGACTCTTTCAAGTGCGGCATGCAATTAGAGCTGGAGGTGAAGGAAGAGCGGCAGCGGGTGGAGGAGCTCAAGGCAAAGATTTCTGTCGCGGAAGGTTAGGTGACTACTCTCCGTGGTCAGGTTAAAGAGCTGGAAGAGCGACGTGAGCAGGAGATGGCCGATTCTGTGGAGGATTTCAAAGCCAGCTCGGCGTTCGACGTGTTATTGCACAAGGCTTTTACCGACGGTCTTCAGCAGACTTAGGCTCGATTTTTTGACAAGGGGCGGGTCAATGAGAAGTACCACGCCAATATGAAGCGCATTAATAAGGAGTGTAGGCTGAGGCGTGAGGCCAGTCGGAAGACCTTGGATAAGGTTAAGCAAGATGAGGTGGAGCGTCAGTGGGGTAATGTTCTTGAAGGTGTGACTCCTAACGGTTTCCATCCTTTAACACCTAATGTGTCACAGTCAACTCCCCTAACTCACCATTTTCATGATTTTAAACTTTTTTCTCAGGTAAGGAGCAAGAAGTTGGCAACGAAGTACCGTGAGCGGTTTCACCGTGCCGTGTGTGAGATGATTCTGCAAGATGATGATATTATCGGCCCGACATGAAGTGTGGTGCCCTTTTGTAATAGCGTTAGTATTTTTCTTTTTAGAACAATGTGTAATATCTATTATTCTTCTCGCCGTTATGGTTATTTTGTTGTTCGGTCAGCATCATGACCGTGGGTCACGATCTTGACCAACATGCTTACTTTAATGGGAATATATATTTTTACTGAAATTTCCATAAGTATGGTTAGATATCGCTGATCAATAAAAGGTCTGGAGGAAATTCGTTTGCTTGTTGTATGTTTGTTCTGGCATTATATCAGACAAGATATATCAAGTAAATAACAGTCCTGCTAGTGCTGTGAGTAAATGAACACAAGGAGTATAGTGGTTCACCGAATTGACTACTCCACTTTGTGCCTTAGTGGGCTTTTACTATGCATCTCAGGCTTTACAGAAATTTGGGCCGGAGAGTGTTTTGTTTCTACATGCAAAGGTCTAAAGAATATTTGTTTCGTTCATGGCGATATCATAATCACGTTGCGGTGGGGCTAGTCCCTGGTATGATGAAGAAATTTTTGTAACGCCGTAATTGCCATAATATTAGAACCTGTTTCACTGGTGGCAAAATCGGAGATGCTCTACGTTCCAAGTGCGTGGTATCCTGATGTTGTTCTTGTCTTTGAGGATGAATGTAGTTGGTGTGACGCTTTCGATGATCTTGAAAGGTCCTTCCCATACATGCTCTAGTCCCTTTGGCTTGGGGATGACTTCTCTCCAGACCATGTCACTGACATGGAGCTTCCGTGCCTTAACTCTCATATTGTAGTGTCGTGCGACTAGTTGCTTGTTTTCCATGAGTGTGATGTTGGTTTCATTCTGCTTCTCCTCCCCGAGTATGTTGGCCATATTCAGCCCATCCTCGCTTGTGTCCTCGTCATATCCTTCGAATATGGGGCTTCAGTGTGTGATTTTTAATGGTAGAACCGATTCTGCTTTGTAGACTAGCGAGAATGGTGAGGCACCTGTGGCTTCTGTCAGTG
Source organism: Geum urbanum (assembly GCA_946800695.1). Classification (NCBI taxonomy): domain Eukaryota; kingdom Viridiplantae; phylum Streptophyta; class Magnoliopsida; order Rosales; family Rosaceae; genus Geum; species Geum urbanum. Next base: position 37,501,658 of record OX327003.1, on the reverse strand, counting down.
TCGTCTGTATTGACCATAGTACCTCATATAGTCATTCTGCCCATTTGTGGTTGTAGTCTTCCATCCTTTTTTTGAGTCCGGCCTTTATTTTCTTGTTTGTCGCTTCTACTTGTTCATTTTTCTGGGGTTAGTATACTGATGCGAGTATCAACCGAGTCCCCAGATCGCCTGTGAACTTCTTCAATTTGTCGTTTTTGAATTGTTTCCCGTTGTCGGTGACTATTGTAAGTGGAGCTCCGCATCAGCAATATATTTCCTTCCAGGGAAAGTTGATTACTTTCTTTGTTGTGATGAGCACGATCGGTCTCGCTTCAATATATTTTGTGTGGTAGTCGATGTAGACGATAATGTATTTGAATTGGCAGGATAATGGATATTGGAGCTGCCGGGGCGTGTATTCTAGTAGTGTACTAGGGGCACATCTGGCACTGGTTTACGATATCTCTCGCGTCTTTCCTCATTCCTTTATAGTAGAAACTATAGTGAAGGAGTTTGTGTACTATGCTGTTTGGTCTGTTATGGTTGCCATACTTGCAGCCGTGAACGTCTTCTAGTTTCTTGTGCCCCTCCGACTCTGTGACACATTTAAGCATAGGGAACCGCTTCTTGCTCATGTATAATTGGTCGTCGCGTATACTGTAGAATGCCACGCGTTGAGCGAGTTTCCTTGCTTCTACGCGATCCGCCGGTATCGATCCGTCCACCAGGTAATTGATCATGACCTTTCTCCAATCCTCCTCTTGTGTCAGCGGTGTTACTAGCTTGATCGTGAATACTTCTTGGAAATTTTTGGAGATGCTTGGCTTTTCTAGCGTTTTCACCATTGTGTGTCCTCTTGTTGTGATCAATGGCGTCGTTGCTAGTCTTGCCAGGGCATCAGCTCTCTTGTTTTGCTCCCTGGGGATGTGAGTTATCCCAGTTACATGAGTTACCGTTAATTGGGAGTCGCTGAATATGTTAACATCTTTGTCCCCTGTGTCGATGGCGAGCTATAATCCGGCGATGAGAGCTTCGTATTCGGCCTCGTTGTTGGATGCTGGAAACATGAATTGTAGGGCGTACTCGGCGTAGGTTCTGTTAGGGTCGGTTAAGATCGCTCCCGCTCCTATTGTGTGACTGTCGTTCGTGATCCGTCTTCGTATAGGTTCTAGTTGAGATAGTTGTACTGGTGCCAGTGGCGACATGGGTGCTATGAAGGGTGACGTATAGGCTGTTGGTTGTAATTGGTCTCCGATGAAGGTGTAAGTTCCGCTATGAAGTCTGCTATCGCTTGACCATTTACTGCCCCTCTTGGCTGATACTTCATGTCGAACTCGTTGAGCTCTATCGCCCATTTGGTTAGTCTACCTGAGTGTTATGGGCTTGCCAGCACTTTTCAGAGTGGTTGGTCTGTCAGAACGTGGATGGTGTGTGATTCGAAGTATGGTCTAAGGCGTCTCGCTGATACGATAAGTGCTAAGGCTAGCTGTTCTAGCACTGGGTACCTTGTCTCTGGTTTGTCCAGTCCTTTGCCTGCAAAAAACACTGACATTTTCATGTCTGCTTCTCGCCTAACGAGGGCAGAGCTAACGGCGGTACTGAAATAGATAAGTAAATGTATAAAATTTCACCTGGTATAGGAGCTGATAGGAATGGGATGTGGGCGAGATACTGCTTGATGTCGGTTAACGCTGCGTCGCACTCTTCTGTCCATTCCACCGTTTTTTTCTTCGTGATTCTTATGGCTTTGAACAACAGATTGCATTTGTCGGTATAGCGCGAGATGAACCGAGCTTGTGATGCTAGTTTACCGGTCAGAGCTTGAAGTTCCTTTTTCATTATCGATCGTTTTGTGTTGAGGATGGCTTGGACCTTCTCCGGGTTGGCCTCTATTCCCCTCTGATTCACCATGTATACTAAGAACTTAGCCGCTGATACTCCGAAGATACATTTTTCCTGGTTGAGCCTCATCCCGCTGCGAATGAGGATATCCAAAACTATTTTTAGGTTTTTGACGTGGTTCTGTTGGTGTCGCCTCTTGACTATCAGGTCATCCACGTAAGTCGCCACCGTATCGCTATCCAATGGGGTTAGTAGTTCTGTCATGAATCGTTGATATGTCGCTCCCGCGTTTTTCATTCCAAATGGCATGACGTTGTAACAGTATAGTCCCCGGTGTGTGATAAAAACATGTTGCCTCTGTGTCTGTTAGGTTTATTTTGATTTGATTGTATGCGGAGTAACAATCCATTGTTGATAGGAGCTCGTGGCCGCAAGTGGTATCGACAAGCTAGTCAATTCTTGGAAATGGGAATGAGTCCTTCGGGCAAGCTTTGTTGACATCGGTATAATCGACACACATCCTCCATTTGGCGAGATTCCTAATTTGTGTGAAACGATGTCTGCCGATATTTTTGGCATGTCGGCGTAGGACCATGCAAATACATCATTGCATTCCTTGAGGATGTTGATGAGGGCGGTTTCGATTGTTGGATCCAGGTTGGTTCCTATTCTGACTGTCCTCTCAGGGTGCTCGTCTGATATCGGGATGAGTTTTGTTGACTCCTCGCCAACGGTCTAAGCCGTGAATGGTCCCTCGCTTGGGTCATCTGGGGTTTCCACTGACGGGTTGTTTGCAATGTAGACACACCTCTCACGCTGGATAGTTGGCATTTTCTTCCGAACCTGGTAATGTGGGCGTCGTCCCTCTAACGATGCATATACCACTGGGTGTAGGGAACTTCATCGTCGTCCCTCTAACGATGCATATACCGTTGGGTGCATAATATCGGTCGAAAATGGTTCAATACGTACTTCCGAGAGTGTGCGATCTAGATAACTCGCCTTGGGTTGCGATAATTATAGCACCAGGGTTTCGAGCCCGGCGATTCTTGCCACCATACCTACGTCAGTCTGATTTGTTGTTGGGGCAATCTCGCGTGGTGGGGGTGGTGGTGGTTGTGCCCAAACGGGCAGTGACTGGATGCGCGCGACATCATTTAATTCTGCCTCGAGGTTTCATTGTAGTATTTCCGGTCTCAGGTGTGGTCCAGCTCCTTATAGATGATGAGGTCGTAGCGGTGATAAGATGACACTTTCCCGTTGTCGGATTACTTCGTGGGGTTCCATGCATTCAAAGTTAGCCGTTAACTTTGAACTGAATCGGCGTTGCTCTGTTGCCCTTAATTTTGCCTCAGATTGCATATATTGCTGATGCTCAAATTCCCAGGCTCTTTCTAGTTCGAGGCACTTTTCCATGGCTACTTCATATCGATGCTCCATATCGCTGGTGCACCTTTCTGTGTTGTTGGCGGCATACTGGTCTTGTGTAACGTGCTGCTTCCCTGATCGTTGGATGAATTTGGGCTCTCCGATGTGCTCATTATAGACCGGTGTTTGGTGGAAGAGTTCTCACCGGGTGTCGGGTGTCATACCGAGTGTCGGGCTGGTATCCATGCTCGTCGCTCATTGTAGGCTTCGTGGTTGGGAAAACAATTTCCGATGTGCAATTCCCACAGACTGCGCCAATGTTTATACTCGATATCGCTGTGGATATTGAATACTGAACAAGAAGATTAAATATAATAGAAATAAAAATAACTATATCGCCGACGATGTCGTTGGATTGATATCACTATTTCTAGGTATTCAATTAATTTCACTGTCGCTCTATTGATCCACGAGTACTTGTCATTGTCGCTTATTTTTCTTTCGATATCGCTCCACGATTACTTCAACCTAGATCGCTCCTGCTACTAAGATCAACAATGGTTAAGGAGAGACGCGATTGGTCCGCCTTCAACCCTTCGATGCCTAAGTCAAAAATGAGATACGAATTCAGTAGAACAACGGCGTGATTGAGTATTGAATGCGTACCATTAATGTTGAGCTAACCGGCATATATAGGTGGTTGGGGTCTGGGTTCTTGCCATTTCTTCGATATAGGATAAGTGTGCATACCCTTTTACTGAAGTGTTCTCTGACCGATTCTTTTCTTGGCTTGTGCGCGTTGTCCTTATCGATATGGGAGTCAGGCTGGTCATTGAAGTTGGAGCCACCCTCCCGGTGGATGTTGTTACATTATCGGTGAGATATAATTATAACTGTAATTAAGTCGTTAAGTACGTATTAAGTGAGGTGATAAGCCAAGTATATGTACCTTAAAGCTGCCTTTCAACAGCGTAGAGCACGACCTCCTGCTAAGTATAGAGAACACAGAGAACCTACCTCTTAGCGAAATCGATGAACTCCTCACCGCCTCGCAACACCTCGAAGCTCTGACCCGTCGCCTGCTCTCCGACACACTGAAATAGAGGGGAGGCGTCTGCTGTGCTTAATCTCCAACGAGTTCTACGGATGGGCCGTGAATGTTGCCAAGAGCTCTAGCACTGTCAACATATCGGCATACAGCGTGACATCATACGCGTCGATACAACCTTCCATAGCGTAGTGTGAGCTCGGACGACGAGGAGTTTCAAATTTTGGGTTTTCTAGAACAATGTCGTTTAAGAAGGTCACATCTAAAATTCATGGTTGAGGTATTTCCAGCCACAAATTTCAATGTCCATGAAGACATTCGGGTGGCTCTGCAACACCGTCGAGGAAATCGAGCCGTATGTTTGGGTTGGACGTATTGCGAAATCACCTCAAGGCCTATGTTTGGTGCGTTTTGGTTTCCAATGTTTCTGGGAGGAACAAGTATTAGAAAAAAGTGTGGTGTTTCAACGAGGAGTACGTTTTGTGGCCAGATGACCCTGCTTTTAAGTCGGTGGTGTATGTCTCGTTTGGGTCTCAGAACACGATTAGTTCGTCGCAGATGATCGATTTGGCACTTTGTTTGGACAAGAGCGGGAAGCCTTTTATATGGGTCATTAGACGTCCTTAAGGTATGACTTAAAATGCGAGTTTCTAGGAGCCAAGTAGCTCCCTCTGTGTTTCGAGGAGTGCATCCGTTCCTTAAAACGTAGGCTATTGGTCTACGACTGAGCCCTGCAGCTTGAGATACTATCCCACCGGGCCACTCTTGCGTTTGTGAGCCATTGTGGGTGGAATTCAATGGTGGAGGGGTTAAGCTGAGGGGTGCCAATCATTGGGTGGCCGCTTGTAGTGGAGCAATCGTTTAACTTGAAGATGATGGTGGAGGAGATGGGTGTGAGCGTGGAGCTGACGAGGGGTGCAGAGAGTAATGTGGAAAGTGGTAGAGGAGAGTGAGGAAGGAGGTGAGATGAAGACAAGGGCTGGTGAAATTGGGGACAAGATTAGAGGAGCTGTTGAGGAGGATGGTGAATCAAAGGGTCTTCTCTTAAGGCCATTGATGATTTAGCTTATGCTCTTTTATCACACAAAGACGGACAATGTGGAGTGTCCAAATTTCAGTGAATCTACTATATATAAGCATCAAGTAGTGTATGATTCTGCTATGAATTGAAGGAACGCTAATCTATATACCTGATGAGGCTGAGGACATGTAACACCACCGAAGATCCTAGAGTTTAACATTAGATAAACGTTGACTCAATGGAAATGTAAGCATTGCAAACTACATGACAAATCTTGTCCCTAGGAAAATTTGTTGATTAGCATAAACTATAAAGCATGATCATGTTCCAGAACCTCTTGAGAGATTTAGACAAAGCACTGAAAGCAGTCATATGTTATCTAGCACCTCAATTATGAAATTGTTGGAAAATGGTAGATTTCTACCATTTTAATGGAACAATTTAAAGAAGAAAATGAAATGAAATGCATTTAATATTAATGGAAGAGACACATTGATTTGTGTTCTCCTACAAGAATAAATAAAAATTATGCTTTCACGGGTTAAGAGGTGAATGAGAAATTTTCACCCAAAGTTGGCCACTTGAAATAAAAGGAAGGAAGTTTATCTCACATGGGAAAAATTAAGAATGTGGAGGTCTTTAAATATGATTCCACTCTACGATGCTTTGAGTGAGCAAGTAGCGAAGCTCTTTCTTTGTTGAATTTAGCTTGCAATATGGACTTGTGTGTGCATGTGTCCTGCGAACACAAATGTTGCTCTGATTTGGGCCGGGACACACGAGTTTCCTTTTGCTCTCAGGAAAACTGACATGACTTTTGGCTTTCCACATTCCATCTGTTACAAACATTTTGGCCTTTCAACTTATTCCGGATACAAACTAATTTCTGGTTTTATGTTGCATGGTTTAATTGGTATAACTCGGATTTATGTTGCATGGTTAATGGGTGTAACTCAAGACCTTTTGATGGCTAGCCATAATAGCTAACTCCATATAAATAGAGCTCCCATCCTCCTCATTCTTCATCCCATCAGAAAGAAATCCCCTCGTCTGATCTATTTTCTCTCACTCAAGCTCTCAAGTTTGGTTTCGATGACAGAGTAAGGTACTCTTCAGTTCGACGAGAAGTTCTTGTGCTGCTGTACAAAAAATTAGAAGTTGTTTTATCCTGGGAGAACAACGTGATACAAGTTTGTGGGCGACGTAAAAGTTCTTAAGGAAAACGTGTGATGCACGTGACTCAAATTTATTCTTAGTTCATCTTCTATTCCCAGATTTTGTTCTTCGATTATTTGTTTATATTTTACTAATTAAATAATTAGTATTTTCAGAATTTATTTTGTTTAATATCACATTATTTTCCTACAATCTTAAGAACTTTTATATGTGATATTGACTAACGTGGTTGCGGAAACGAAGTGGTTGCCTAAACAAAACGGTTGCCTTACGATATGTTGCCTTTGAAAAATGGTTGCCTTAAAGAAACGGTTGTCTTTGGAGTTGTATTGCGAAACATGAAACGTTGCCTACAAAATTTAGACTCCAAAAGAAATAAATAATTAGCTACCTACGCTAATGAGAGTTAATTTTTAAGGATACTAGGTTTTCCTTGGAATAATAAAGCACTATTATTTGGTTATATACTAAATTTATGTTATTGAATATTGAGATATTCAATAGAAAATTCATTGTGAATTTGATCAAGTATTCAATTGAGAAATAATATCAGATATTATTTTTTTGATTAGGAAAGTAACATGTTGTTGTGTGTATTTTAAGAAAATGTAATGAAACGGATGATGTAAAGACACTAAAAGAGCTAGATGTCACATCGAATACATTTGTTGGAAATGAAGATGTGATAATGAATGTTGATGAAGACAAACTATGAGTGGCTTGTACTTGATGATGTAAGATCCCACATCACTTGGAGAAGATGAGATGATGTGTCTTATATGTGAACTCACCTCTCTATAGTAAGACACGTTTTGGAGTGAGACCCAAAAGCAAAATCTTTAGGGGTTGGCCTAAAGCGAACAATATCTTGCTTTGAGGACTGAGTTGTGACAAATGACGTCATACATGACGGACCATGCATAGAAGGAGTCAAAGATTATGACTGTGGGATGGGATGGAAGAATTGGAGTTATGATGTAACTAAGCCAAGTTGAAAGAATAATCAAGGGTCAAGAAAAGAAGATTGGATGATGATCTTTATATGAACTAAACAATGTGTTGTATGTTTTTGAGGACTGAACCGAGACTCAGTGATAATGATTTTCATTTATTAAAAGAAAATAAATTCTAGTTTTTCAAACTTACAATGTATGTTGGTAATAGATACATGAGTGGTGTAAAGAAATATAATGATCATAGTCAATGATATGGATAAAGCTTCTACCTTTGTGTTTTCTAATGTATAGTAAGGTAGGCAATCACTACCAGCAGAAATAGTATACCCGACAAGATTCCCAAAAAACGACCGACGATAAGGGTTCTCGTCGGGTATAGTAAACTATAACCGACGACAGGATTACCTCGTCGGTTATAGTTGTTTTACCGACTAGATATTCTTGTCGTCGGTTATAGTCGCCGGAAAATCGTCGGGTATAGTTTTCCACTATTACCGACGATTTTTTTTTTACTATTACCGACGATTTTTTGGTATCGTCAGCTATAGTTTCTTATTTCAGATCCATTCTGGGCAGCAGCTCAATCTGTCATTCAAAAAAAATCTTCCGCGAAAACTGAAAATGCTCTGAAATCTTTGGGTGATGTCGAAAACTGTCAAGAATGAGTTCGTGATGATTCATTATATATAGGTACGTACTTAATATTATATATATATATATGCATGTGTGTGTTGATCAATTGTTGATGTTGATTTGAATATATTGATCGATCGAGTTAATTGATTGTTGAGTTTGAGTAATTGATGGTTGATTTTGAGTACGTGATTGATAGTTGAGTTGGAGTAGTGCGTAATTATTGTGTTGATTATTGTGAATATATATATATATAGCTAGGGTGATTAATTTATATAATTGCATTATATATTGTGATTATTAATTATGGGTATAATATATATTGTGATTATTATGATGTTTCAGTTAATTGTGATTAATTATAGTGTGGTTAATTATATATATATTTAGATTTTTGTGATCGATTATATATAGTTAGGGTGTACGTGTACGTGTATATATATATATATTAAAATTATGGGAATTATAATAATATATATTTATATTAATTGATTGATCGAATGTTTTGATTTTGATCGAGTTAAATTAGAAGAAATTATATATATATATATGAATAATTATGGATCGAGTAGAATAATTAGACGACTATATATATATATGTTCATTTGTAATTACTTAGCTAGCTAGCTAGCTAGTTAGGGATCGAGTAGATCGAATAATTAAATTATGTAATTTATAGTTTGAATATCGATATATATATAGATTGATATATATATATATCTAGCTATGAAATTTTAATTAATAAGATCATCGGTATATATGCATGCAGTTATAATTTTCAGGATGGACAAGAGTTGGATGTGTCATCCAAGATGGGATGTAAGATATCACCGTGGAATTAGAAGTTTTGTGGAATATGTGAAGGTTAATTGTGGAGGGATGACAATTCATTATTGTCCGTGTATGAAATGTCAGTGTCGCAGCGAGCGATATCGTTTTCACATCGATAAAGTATTGGAGCACTTGAAGAAAAACGGGTTTTGGGATAAGTACACATGTTGGATTTATCACGGTGAGAGCTCATCAGTTGGTCAACATGATCACGGACAATTTTTTGAGAGTGGCAGTACATCCAATGATCCAACAACAAGGTTGATCAACGATATGTTTCCTCATGAGAGCGGTATATTTGCTCAAGCACCGGATATCCCTCCCGCCATTGGAGACTTCCCTCATATTGAGCCAGTCCAGCAATTACCTACAGCTGTCAACACTGCTGGTATGGACAAGTACAACAACCTCATTGCCTTCCAACAGACCCCATTGTACAACGGGTGTAATAAGACTGTTCTTGAAAGTGTTATGGGAGAATGAAGCTCAAAGTGAAGAACAAAATGAGTGTGAAGGCTGTTGATGATTGGCTGAAGTGGTCTGGTTCGTTGTTGCCCCCCGGTCAACGTCTTCCTACCACTCATAGTAAGATGCGACAGATCCTGAAACATCTTCGCCTTTCCTACATCAAAATCCATGCTTGTAGATATGATTGTGTTCTCTTCTGGGGTGAAGATGCTTATGGGAATGATCTTGAATCCCTTGATGAATGTCCGGTATATGGTACAGATAGGTATAAGTTGACTCATGCCGGAAACAAGAAAGCTGTGAAGATACTTCGGTATTTTCCGCTGATAGATAGGCTAGAACGGTTGTTCATGTGTGCACACACGGCTGAAGCTATGAGACGGTGGGCCGAGAGGAATTTGCTCGACGGTGATACGCTTATACACCCTACTGACTGAGAGGCTTGGAAGCACATGGTGAAGGAGTTTTCTTATTTTGCATCAGAGGTTCGAAATGTTTGGTTGGGGCTTTCATCTGACGGATTCAACCCTTTTGGCAACATGAGTCTTCAATACAGTATATAGCCAGTTATTTTGGTACCGTACAACCTTCCTCCATGGATGTGCATGAAGAAAGAATACAATATGCTCACTATGATAATTCCAGGGCCGAGTTATCCAGGAAAGTGTCTCGATGTGTATTTGAGACCCTTGATTGCAGAGCTTAAGTACTTGAGTGAGCATGGTCATCCCACTTATGACAAGTTCAAAAATGAGATGTTCTAGATCCATGTCATGCTTGTTGGCACATTAGCGATTTTCCTGCACGCGGGATGTTGTCGGGCAACGTTACCAGGGGATACAGGGCTTGTCCAGAGTGCATGACTGTTGAGTGTTGCAGACCTCATTGCAGGAAGATTGTACAGATGAATCATCGTTGTTGGTTTCCACATGATCACCCATTTCGGGAGGATATGGAGGCATTTGATGGGACTGTGGAAACAGGTGAGCAGCCGAGGAGATGGACGGGGGATGAAATATTGGAAGTGCTAAATGAATACGATTTTGGGCAGCTCAGCAATCATCCTGAGATAGTGGCGTTAATACCTGACAAACCTGACAGGTATAAATTCTGGACACACAAAAGTATTTTTTGGGAACTTCCGTATTGGTCCAAGTTGCTGATCAGACACTACTTAGATGTCATGCACATAGAAAAAATGTGTGCGAGAGTGTGGTCGGCAAAGTGTTGAATTGGAAGGGAAAAACTAAAGACGGCCCGAAGGCACGCATTGATCTTAAAAGGATGGGACTGCGAAAACATTTGTGGTTGAGAGATGGGAAGAAAAAAATGCCACAAGCTCCTTATACCGTCAAGCCTTCCTAGAAGAATGAAATTTTTGGCTAGATGGGTAATGTCAGGTATCCTTCAGGCTATGCTGGAAATATAAGTCGATCTGTTAACTTCAAAGACAATAAGATATACGGACTAAAGAGTCATGGCTGTCATATACTGCTTCAACGCCTCTTCCCTGTTTTCATTCGAGGGTACCTGCTCAAAGAGGTGATAGAGCCGTTAGTGGCTTTGTCAAGATTCTTTCAGAAGTTATACACGAGAGAAGTAAAGAAATCAGACTTGTTAGAAATGCAACAGGACATCATTTTTATCATGTGCAAATTTGAAAGGATATTTCCTCCAAACTTTTTCGACATCATGCCTCACCTGATGCTCCATCTTCCGAAACAATTGTTGCTTACTGGTCCAGTACACTACACATGGATGTATCCTATGGAAAGGTACGTAATGCATCTCTGAATATAGCTATATATATGTCGATCTTTAATATTATTTATTCACTTATATATTGTTGCAATAAGCATAACATGCTCGATCTGTAATTACCAATTTACAGACAATTAAGGGACTACAAAGACTATGTGATGAACAAATCTGCACCCGAAGGGTGTATCGCTGAAGCATATATTGCGCACGAGTGCGTAACGTACACCAGACTGTATTTGGGAGCGTTCGAGGACCCTCCACAACATATGCCAGTAGATGGAGCACAGTTCAACCTTTCAATCATCTCCGATGATGTTGAAGTTTTCGGAAAGTTGCCCAACTCGTACAATTTGGAACCATATGAGCTAGTCATTGCCCACTGGTCGGTATTGATTAACTGTCCAGAAGTTCAATATTGAAAAAATATGCACTTTTACTGCCCTGCCATTTCCGGTGATGTTAACTACCACAAGAAAACGTTCGCAAACTATTTTGGCAAATGGGTACGTATATAGCGGTATTGACTTGTATATGAATTTAATTGCATGTCTCGTACCATATTTATAGTTAAGTTAATAAATGATTATATTCAGATGAACCATGTACAAGATGATGGTATCCCACAGTGGTCACACGAATTGAGGCTCTTGGCGCAGAAACCGGTAACTTCCAGAGTCTATCCTATGTGTAAGGTAAATGGCATGCTATTTATTTGTGAACATAGAGATGTCAGACGAAAAACACAGAATTCTAGGGTAATGGTGCATGGTGGGCAGAATGGAGTTGACTATTACGGTGTTCTCCATTCAGTTGTCGAATTAATATATGGGGAAGACATGACCGTGCACTTGTTTAAATGTAGATGGTTTGATACCGACCCTTAGAACACAAGGACCGATCAATACGGCATTTTTTCGGTGAATACTGCTACAAGCTGGTATGAAGATGATCTGTTTGTTTTGGCCATGGCGGTGAAACAATTGTTCTATCTTGATGATCTTGTGCATAAAAGCGCGTGGAAAGTGGTTAACCATGTTCTTCCAAGAAACATATACAGTGCCTCAACCCTTGGTGTGACCTCGGATAATGAAGAAGTTAGTGCATACCAAGAGCCGAACGCAATTGGTATTCCTGAAACCTTAACAATTCGTCTTAATAATGTGATACAGGGCAGTGTGGTACGAATTCGTCAACCGAATCTTATTGATGTTAATCAAAATGAAGACAATGAAGACTCAAGTGACGAGGGCTTACACATCTTACCTGAAATTAACTCGGAAACAGAGTCAGACTCAAGTGATGATTCTGACTATGCGCCTTAGTGTATGTATGTTAATTTGAGTTTGAACGTGCAATGTAAAATAAATTATATTCAGATGATCGACTTTAACTTAATTGGATCGATGTAATTAATTAAAGTAGATACTTTGTTTAAGGAGCATTTTTTATAAGTTAGGAAAAAAAACCCATAGCCTTTTTGTATAAAAATATAAAAGAAATAGAAATGTTGGATAAGTGGGAAAAAATTTCTTACAGTTTTTTTAAAATTAATTGACTTGTACGTGATAATATTATAATTTTATTTAAATTAATGAGAAAAAATCAGAATAACCCGATCTTCAAAAAGACCTGCCTGCAACCCACCCAACGATCTAAATTGACAAAGAAGATTAAAGTTCACAAAGTTTTGGACCGCGTATATCCACGTGAATAATTAAGGAGCTGATATCCAGGTGTTGTTTTCTCATTGGAGCATCACATGACGTGGAATAACGGTAATTTACAAAAATTTCTCATTATAAGTTGGATTTTTGTAGAAATTAACTAATTAAATATATTTTTGAATTTTTAAATAATATCCCCTAAAAATTATTTATTCAAATAGTGAGAGGCTAAAAGCATAGAAGTCTATTGGTAATTTCGCATTATTAATCGAGATGCAATTAAAAAAAAAGGAAACAAACTATAACCGACGATATTCATAATAAATATCGTCGGTTATACTCAAGGAGTAAAATATCGGGTATCGAGGATATATCGACAGTCCAAAATTTGGATATATCGACGGAAATGTCGACGAAATATCGATCTACTGAAAATTCTGACGGAAATGACGGAAACTAATAAAAATATATGGAAATTTGTAATGAAACTTTTGGAGGTTGTTATATGATCAATTACCTACCTTATGTAAAAAGAAAATATTGATCAAACATCAAAACATATGAATTTGTTATATTACTATATGAATTAGTATGTGTTAAGTGCTGATAACTATTAAAATATAATTTAATAGTTCTATTTTTATTTTTTTGATGGCTAAACTTTAATGGGAGGCTAGACCATCACATTTTTGTACAATATGTTACACATCACACATTATAAAATCAAATATTTAAATACTTCAAAACCATATAGAGGACCTATGAGGTTCGAAATTCACACTATTTTCATCATCTCTCTGTGCAGAATCATGTGTGTATTGTGAAGAGTACTCATTAAATGATTGCTCTCTCATGTAATTCTGCACGTATTGACTTACATGCCAACCATATGGGTCAGGGGGCGGTCTTTGAAAATTTTGGAGCTCGTAATATGAACCAGGCATTGCTCGACTTTCTTCATTGCTATCATCATTTGAGGCATTTGTTTGTGATTGTAACGATGAGTTATCACTTGTTGGAAGACCATAAGGCATGATATATGAAGGATAAGACATTGCAAAATTTTGACAAGCTTTTAATTTTGTTAAATTAAAAAAGTTACTGAAAATTTCAAAAATTTCGGTAAATATCGGAAAATATCGGAAATATCGGGGATATATCGGAAATATCGGAAAATTTCGGAAAATTTGGAGATATATTCACGGATTTTTCAGGTAAGTTCAAAAAATCGAAATATCGCCGATAATATCGATTTTGCATTCCTTGGTTATACTATAGCCGACGATAATACTTATATCGTCGGCTATAGTATCAGGTTATATCCCGGAACTGCAGCCGTTTTGGGCAGAAACGAAACTGCCTAAAACGGTTCTTCTCCTCCTCCGATTCCATTTCCGCCGCCGGTGTGTTGGGAGCAAGCAAGAAGTCCTCACGCCGTCGTCCATCAATCCTCAAGCCTCCAATCTTCGATTCTAAACCCAAAAAACAGGTTTGAAATCCCTAAATCCCTAATTCTCTAATTTCGATTTTTTTTTATTTAGGTTAGATTTGAAGTTGTTTAGTTTGTTGATCGATAATGTGGATGTTTGGGTGAATTGTGTGAATATATATTGGATTATTGTTGAATTTTGTGGATTTTTGGAATTATTGTTGATTTTTTTGCAATTATTGGATTATATATATATTGGATTTATATATTGGATTATATATATACATTTTATATATTGGATTTATGGAATTATTGGATTATATATATATTGGATTAATTAATTTTTGGATTATATATATACTAGCCTTCCTGCCCGCGCATATGCGCGTGCGAAAGGCGTCGCGCTCGCGCGTGCGGCTTATCGGTGGCATACTGAAAAGCGTGCAATTATATCGGCAATATCATATAAGCCGCACTCCATGCTACAAAAGCAGCAGAAATCATCCTGCTTGATCATTAATTTATTACGTCGAGACGCTCAGACACTCAAGATATAATGAGCAAAATTATGTCGTGCAACACTCCTTAAGGTATAATGAGCAAAATTAGATGCCATTGCTGACCTTTTGGGTTGGTTATATCGCAGGGTCTAAAGGAAGGTAAAGCAAACAATCCCATTACTGATACAAATAGCTGATATCAGGAATTTAAAATTAGAGATGAGATTGCAATCCTGAAGAAGAAATGAACCTTGAACATTGGTATAAGTACCATCCAGAATTTCATGCACCGCTGCAAGCTGAGCATCTGAGAGAAGTGCTTGAAGGTCAGCACCACTAAATCCCTCGGTCATATCAGCAATGGCATCTAAATCCACATCACCATCCAGTGGTAGCTGAAACAGGTGGCAAAATAATGTAACTATATACTGAATAATAGCCAATATAATGATAATAAATTAAGGAAGGCGAAACTAACACCCTTTTTTTACAAACCACACCATTTTCTTCCTATTCATTTACAAATGTGCATTGAAAATACACATGGAAGATGGAGAAGATGTGAAATAAATAATACTAATAATAAAAGCACATTTTACATATTTAAAAAAAAAGAGAGCACATTTTACAAAGTAAACATAATCAACATTTTTGAGAAGCTAATAGGCTCCATTGAGGCATCATAAGAAACAAAGATAAGCAAGATATCCAGCAAATTATTAAATCACGTACGTAAGCATTATTTTCAGATGTAATTTTGCTCATTATAGCTTTTGACCCATACAGGAATCAACTAATCATGATGCAACAGCCAGATTGCATGTAGGACAACTAACATTAGATAGGACTCGCATTCACAGGAATTCATCTACGTACCACAAAATGAACAATAGTAAAGTAGACAGGTTACTGACCTTTTTTGAAAGAACTGTTAGAATATCCAGCCTTTCGCGGGGAGATGGAAAATCACAAAACAGAAGGCGATCTAGCCTACCAGGCCTCAATAGTGCGGCATCAAGTAAATCTGGTCTACTGCTCAAAAGATAAAGGTGCAATTACTCAGTAAAGTTAATCTAAAGGAAGGTAAAGCAAACAATCCCATTACTGATACAAATAGCTGATATCAGGAATTTAAAATTAGAGATGAGATTGCAATCCTGAAGAAGAAATGAACCAAGGATGTCAAAAGACGGCTTTGACTGACAGACCCTTTCAGGAACATCCCATGATAATCCAGTGTTTCTAACCTGTACACACACTTCAACTCCTAGTACAGTTGGCCAAAACCTCAAAGCATCCATACCAACCCCTACAAAGCATGCATCTTCCTGTATCAGACTGACCCAAGACTAAGACGTACACAGATAGGAGTAATCCAGATATTCTAAATTATATAGTGTATAAAAGCATTTAAAGGCAGTAACATACCTTCGGGTGTTTGGAAGCCTTAAGAAGAGATGGGACAATGGATTGACAAAATCTGGGGAAATAAACTGATAAAGTAGCGGTTGCAAAATCCCAACCCACATGTTCTTGGTAATGCCCTCAGCAGAGTGTCGAGCCACAGCGTGCCCAATCTAGCCAAAAAAAGAAATCAATCGCCAACACACGAAGCACAACTCATTTCAAAACATCATCATCATATAACACACACACGCACATAAAAAGAACCAACACTCTTCACACCTCATAACTAATTATCGTAGCCACTTCAGCGTCGCTTCTAAAATGCTTCAACAACCCGGTGAACACCACAATCTTCCCACCGGGCAAACAAAACGCATTAACAATAGGCTCATCCACCACCAACACCTCCCAATTCAAATCAAGCAAATGCGACGTCGCGTCCTTTGCCCCCATCTCCATCCCCTTCTTCCTACTCTTCTCAATCCACGTATCATCAAGTATCTCATCTTCCCTAGACCACTTCCCTTCATCCTCACCACCCTCCATCAACATCTGCACGGTCTGCACAGTCTCCTCCGCTCCTTTCCCCTCAAATTTCGGATCAAACTCCTCCGAAGTATACCCGATGTCACTCCACCCCTGATCATTCCTCAGACCTCTATGAAGGGCACCAATAATGTCCTTTGCAATCAATCGAACTCTAACGCTGTCCGGGTGTATAGCAGGTAATATCTTCCCTTTGAAACCTGCCTGCATTTGCTCGAACTGCGACTCTCCCAACTTCTTCTCCATATTCGTCGACAGAATTATGAAATGTCTTCGCTTCGTGTACGGGACTGTCTCTACGTTCCCGAAAACCCCGCCGCCCAAGACCACCGTAACGAAAGCTCGGCGAGGGTCTCTGAACCAGTCAATCCAACTCCGTGGAGGTGGACCTCTCTGTCTGAAATGCTTCACCTGCCGCCGATCCACGTGATAATATCTCTTCGGAATATGGAGACTCTGTTGTTGTATTCTGAGGGAGAGGTTAATCGCAACTCCATCTCTCTCTTCCCAATATTATCTTGACTTTTTACTCTTATACCCTCGTTCTATTAAATTCATTTTCTGTAGAGTTAGCTAGATGAAATGACCAAACTTGAAATATTGAAAGTTCTACCTTCCCAACTGCCCTAAGCCCCTCTGCAATAATTAATAGAGACTAGCCTTCCTGCGCGTCGCGCTCGCGCGTGCGACTTATTGGTAGCATTTTTAAAAGTGTGCAATTATATCGTCGTGAGCAATGGACTTGGGCAATTAAGTGAAGACGATATAATTGCACACTTTTAAAAATGTCATCGATAAATCGCACGCGCAAGCGCGACGCCTATGCGCGTGCAGGAAGGCTAGTGCATGAGTAAAGTAATCTTGGCCATGCATATTTGAAATAAAAATGCATGCAAGCATATTTCCTGTTATGAAAGTAACTACCTAGCAATCGAGAAGAGAAAACCTTTTTTGTTTTTCGATTCAACTTTTTTCAGGCTACCCTCATATTCTGCAAAAGTCCCACTTCCATCTCATGTCTGTTCCACAATACTTCCCAGCACATTCATACTCATCCAGCATAAAATGAAACCATCAGTCAAGTGTGGTTTTGACTATACATAAGTCCAAGGAAACTGCAAGTATCGATCTTTATCATCTATTGTTTCCACACATGGATACTGAACCACACAGTTCTACGAAAGTGAGAGATGACTCATTTTAGAGAATTTATTAGACAAAAATTCACAGCTAAAGAGTGAACAGTACCCAAGTAAATCACCACGCCATTACTTGCCCTCTCATCTGCAGCCCACATTCCCTATTTATAGTATATAGCCATTTCAAAAGCTCTGTATTTCCAATTTTTGTCCACAAATCAAATAAACCCAAAACTTTACAGTTAAGAAAACCCATGATCAAATACAGCGAAATTTAAACGACCAAATTTCATTCTGAAACATATTCAAACTTTCCAGATTGAAGGCAACACAAAGTTCAAACCTTGACCTTCATCAGCTACCTCAATTCACCAACAGTGAGATAAAAGGGAAATAGAGACCAAATTCAATCACTCCCATGTATGAATATTTGAAATATAATAGAATATCACCCAAATTATCCCTGTAAGCTCTTCCTCATCAGCTTTTCGCACCTAACAACATTTAGAATTCAATCAAGGTTAGTCACAATCATACATAGATACAGTGAGTAAAAAGCACCACACAGCAATCAGAAAAAAGGACATACCTTTGTTCCTTTACGGTAAGTAACACGCTGACCCTCTAAAACACCAGTTCCAAGAAGCTCTGAAATCCTAAACTTCTTCGTAATCTTCGGCATTTTCGTCTCAAGTTGCAAAGGCGCACCTTTCTGTGAAACCGAACTCAAGTGTACTGCTTCATTCTCTGCAATGCCGACCGAGTGAACCTCCTCTCTCTAATGGTCTCACGTTCCACCTTATCCCCTTTTCAATCAACTCGAGGATATCTAGTTTCGCCAAAGACTGTTTAGTTTCACTATCCTTCAATTTATCTTCCTCCTTCAATTTATCTTCCTCCTGCCATATCTTCAATGCCGACCGAACCGATCTTCCTCCTGCCATATCTTCAATGCCGACCGAACCGATGGGGTTTGGGTTGGAATTCGAAAATTGAATCTGGGGGATTGGTAAGAGACAGAGATTTTGTGTGTTTTATAAACCGTTTAATTTTATCCACAGAGTCAAAGAAGAATTTATAGCAGATGATCAACCATAACATAATTACATGTGCACAATTTGCCATACAGTTATACCTGAACAAATGATGCTGTAAATCCATTCAAGTGCATTATCTGCTCCGTTTCCACAAAATTAGCTACATACCCATCGGAATCTGCTCCTCTTCTCCACATCCGAGTACCTTCACAGTAAAACAATATGTAATAGGTTTATAAAGACTTTTTTTTGTTGATGAATATCATGCACCAGTACTTAATTAGAGATTTGGCCTCTACACCCCAGTTTTAGTCTACGAGTAACACTTTTGGATACCTAGTTCTTATTGATCCACACCAGACATCACTTCCTTCTGTTCTTCCTAGTTCCTACTATTGCAACAGAGTTACCTTCATTCGGAAATTGAAAGATATGAAAGGAAGGTCGAACACATACCATTGATGGGTTGTTGTGGCACCGAAGACTTCTGTGCGCCACAGAATTCAGACAAACGTTGCAGAATCCATTGTCTCCAATAGTTAATTCAGAAAATCTATTGATTTTTTCTAAAACTTCTGTGCGCCACAGAAATCCATTGTCTCCAATAGTTAATTCAGAAAATCTATTGATTTTCTCTAAATCTAGCTTCTCTAGATTTGAATGAGTTCCGTTTCTTCTCATCTTCTGTAGCTCTTTGTAAGAATAAGAGGTTCTCGAGAACTTTTCTTGAACACCATTTGAATCTTCCAATCGAGCAATTTTCGAAGAGAGAGAGGTTAACCGCAACTCCCTCTTCCCGATATTATCTTGGCTTTTTACTCTTATACCCTCATTCTATTAAATTCCTTTTCTGTAGAGTTAGCTAGATGAAATGACCAAACTTGGAATATTGAAAGGTCTACCTTCCCAACTGCCCTAAGCCCCTCTGCAATAATTAATAGAGATATTGGATTTATGGAATTATTGGATTATATATTGGATTTATGAAATTATTGGATTATATATATACAGAGGAGTTTAATTAATTTTTGGATTATATATATATTTGGAGTTTAATTATTGGAATTATTGGATTACGAATTCGAATTTTTGGATGAATTAGGAATTATTTTGAATTTTTGTAATTTAATGGATTTTTATATGAAGGAATATATAATGAAATTTGTTGAACAATTTGGAAATTTTATGTGATCGAGTGGAAGGATTTTTAATGAATTTTTGTAATTTACTGAAATTTTTTTGAATTGTTGTAATTTGTGGATTATTATTATGAACATATATATATATATATATGAATTCATTTGAATATTTAGGAGGGTGTATTGTATCTGGATTTTTATGGAGTTTTTTTAATCCATGGACTTTTAGAAAAGTCTACAGACTCTTTAAATAGTCCACAGACACTTCTAAATAGTCCACAGACTTCTAAGCATTTCTAAAATCATCGACAGACTTTCTTACGATTTATAAAAATCCACAGACTTTATATGAACGACTTATACAGATTTCAAAGGGAAATTTACGTTATATATTAAAATAATTGAAAGGTACATGGTCGAACATGAGAATGAAAAAACATTGATGAAAACTTTAACATGAAAAGCAGACGTCCTTAACAACAATGATATGATCATCCTTCTCCTTCTTGTTGATTACTTTCTGCATCGTTTACATTGTTGGCGTTTGCTTGAGCTTCTGCCCACATTTGATTAGCAATACTCATTCTCCATTGATTAGCGTTATTCCTTTGCTGCTCTTGAGTTTGAAAATCGTCCCATTCAAAATTATCTTCTCCATTGTCTACATGATCATCTTCTTCTGGTTCAGGAGGAAATTCATCTGAACGACATTCCTGGCGAAGAAAATTATGCAATCCTGCACATGCCAAAACTAGCTCTGCTTCGAGAAGAGACCAAATTTTGTTCAACAACAAAAACTAACTTAGTAACTCCACATTCCCAATAATCTAATCTAAGCCTCAGCTTCAACAATCACCAGGATACCCTAAATAACAACAAAACACACACCAGCTCACAGTAAACACCAATCGGATTCAAACATCGAGTTCCTAATCAAAATCCCTAAGCTTCTAACAAGCAACTCCAAATTCCCAATATTCCCTAAGCGCCCTAAAAACACAAACCTAGTTCCTAGTCCACTACACATTGCACAAATTATCATTCAAATCTTAAAAATTAACAACAACAAAAACTGAAAATTGAAACTTTGAGAGAAGAAAAAGCAGACACCTTTTTTATGAAGGGATCAAGCCACTCATACCAACAAACCTTACGCTGCTTCGCCGACTTGCGAACCAGACTTTTTAAACGAGTATCACGGACACAAATATAAACGAGTATCAAATCCCACATACATAAACGAGTATCAGATATATTCCTTCCGTCAACTCCAAGATCAATTACAAGACGTATTACGCTATACAGCCTGAAATTACCTCATAGGGATTCAAATCACTGCCCAAATTCAATCTTCCAGCAGCAGATGCAGCTGCCAACACTATCCTTCTATTCTGTGGAATTGCTCTACGAAACATGATTAAGTTTAACACCCTGTTTCTATACAATTTACACTAGAAGCATAAACAAACCAATAATCTGAACACAGCTATCTAATGATTGTACTACACTCTACCTCACAATTCACAAACCCATTTACCTCTACCTATTCAAACACCCATTTACACACAGATTACCATTATTAACCAGATACACATCATGGATTTAGTTCTATGACTGCCATCAAAACCATCAACTCTTATCACATACAGATTGCCATCAACCCACAAATTTGGATAACACTCATAACAGACAGGAATTTTTTATATAATGCCCAGAATTCTGATACCATAAGAAATTAGGCAAATATAGAGAAGAATCAAGAAAACAAGATGATGGGAACCAACCTCTTTGCACGCTCAGAAGGATGAACTTTGATAGACTTTTCCCACGCTCAAAATCTTTGCCCTAGCAGCTGGCAAATTGTTGAAGTCTGCTATTTATACTAAACCCTACAAAGTCCACAAATTTCTTTGACATTCTAATTCCGTAAATATGAATGAAATTTTGAATACCCTAAAACTTCTATTCATTTTTTAAAATCCTAATCGAATACCGCTAGACTTTGGTGGACTTCATATGGATTTTTTAAAATCCTAATTGAATACACCTAGACTTTTATGGACTATTAAAAATCTGTTTTGAATACACTTGGACTTTCAGATTCCATGGACTTGTTTAAAATTGCCACTAATTCCAGATACAATACACCCCCCTTAGTAATTCATGGAATTATTGTGAGTTAGATATGGAAATATATATGTGAATTAATATATTCTGACATTTGGTAGATGAATGTGAATTAACTTTAATTTTATTGTTGATTTTAAAAACCGTATAAAATTGAGTATGTTACGTAACTTTTATAGCAACGATGAATTGGTTGAATTGCGGTGCTTCCCGAGGGGAGTCGAGGGGGAGGTCGAGAGGGAGAGGGAGATCGGGACGTGGGGATGATGGCACCGGAAGTCGGTCTGCATCAGGATCCACCAGCGTCGGCAACACTTACAACATTCTTCCCACCTCTCGGCACCGTACACTTCTGGGTGAGGGACAACCTCAGCAGCAGCAGGTCGAGCCTGCTCGATCCTCAGGCGCGATGATGTTTTATGAGGTCAGTTGCACGCCTTCAATGGATAGTGCGACTCAGTCCTCGGTCTGAATGCCGGAGATTCATCGCGAGGACCCTTCCCCATTCACCCCCCAGCCTCCTCATTCTTCCGAAGAGGCTGGTGGATTGACTCAGTCCTCGGCCAGGATGCGACTATGCCCGCCGTCTACCCTATTCTTACCGTTGGAATCCCGACGATACCTCTCGTCGATTCCACGGGGATGCCTATTCCAGGACAGCTAGGGTTCATTACCCCGGACCAGGCATACGCGTATGTACCCTTCCCAAAACCTCTCTGGAGTGTGAGGATTCCGGGACAACACACCGACGAATCAGGTAAATATTAATTAGTGATATCTTTTTACTTAGTAATAATTAAATTCAATTAGGTGTTGATGTTTAAAAAATTTTCTACATATATATGTGATAGGCGAGATCGTGCCCGGTGACAAACAAAAGAGAACCAGAGGCCCCGTCGTCGGCAAGTTACTGGAGAACGCCATTCAGGCTAGCGGTGGTGGCCAAGTTATGATTCCGACCGGGGATAGAGGGCAGGTGATCAAGGGAAAGGTCACTCGAAAGTACGCAGGGATGGCGGGCAGCATCATACGGGATAGAGTCCCAATGTTGTGGCCAGATTGGAATTCAGTGCCGCAATCCGTCAAATATGAGCTGAATAATGTGTTGTCGATGAGTAGAATTGTATATTCATTATGTATATATTCTATATAAATTTTTAATATTATTGATATATATATGCATTGCAGAGGTGGTTCCTCGTGGACAACGACATTAGACCCACGTGGGCGGATGAAGTGCAGGGGAGTAGGTTACTAGATTCATTTGTTTCGATTTTTTCGTTTCTTTTGATTATGTTCATAAAATGTTGTAAGTTACTAACAATTGATTTTATTAATATAGGTATAAGGAGTGGAAGGGCGAGCTGAAAAAACATTGGAAAAAGTACGGCGACGATCGTTCCGGTATCCCTAGCGAGTTTCGTTATAGGGAGTACGAGTGGCGATGGCTTGTGGTTCACTTCAACAACCCGAAATTGAAGGTACGCAACCTTCGATCGATTAATTTTTTGTTTTATCGTACTTCCCTCAAATTATTTGGCTAATATTTTTTTAATGTTGGATTAATCGAGCAGGCTATTTCTGAAGTCAACACAAGGAACCGGGCCAAAAGCACAAAAATCATCATGCCGGTTCCAGATCATACTCGGGTTGGATCGAGGAGGCGGCCAACCACCTAGAAGTTCCTCCGCTTGTCTATACGATGCAGCACGCGTATCCGCAGTCCCCCGAATATGCTGTAAGTGTACTTATAACAAAATAAACATATTTCTGATTTTTTTAGATTGTTTACATTAATTAATATTTTATTTTTCTTTGTCAATTAGGCGAGAGTTCAGGAGGTGATTCCGGAGGTGTTGACTCAAGTGGCGAGAGAGCGCTATCCCAACACCCCCGATGCGGAACTCCCGATTGATCAGATTAATCAATCTGATCCGATCGTAGCGGCCAGGATTATGTCAATTGCGATCCCTCCAGGGAAGAACACTTTCTACTGCAAGGGTTCCGGAAAGTGGGGTCAAGGGCTGCTGAAGAAGATCATTGAATTCTCTCGCAGATCGGGATCATTTTCGAAGATTAATGAGCTACAGGAGCAGCTTCATAGGCAAGCGATTGAGATGGAAGCTCAACGGCGTCGGATGGAAGAGATGGAGCAGGCGCGAGCCGCAGAGCAGAATCGGTTGGCCGAACAGCAGCAGATGATGGGGACATGGATGCAGCACTGTTATGCACAGTCGCATGCATCTAGAATCCAGATAGCTCCCCCGCCCATTTTCGGTGCGCCACAGCCACAGCCACATCCATAGCCATAACCTCAGCCAGACCAGGTGCATCCAAGTTATGACGATTTGTTTGACCACATAGACTTAGGACCCCCGTAGATTTGAACAATTTCAGTTTTTTATTTTAATTATTTACTACGTACGCATATGTATACAGATTTGAACGATTTCGGTTTTTTATTTTATTTATTTACTACTATAGTTTCAATAGTTGTTGATTTTCAATTTGAACAATATTGGTGATTTTAAAAAAAAATTTAATTAATAATCACTATAACCGACGATATATGTCAACCTCGTCGGCTATAGTTTTCTCCATGGTCAACCATTTTGACCATGGAAAAAACTATAGCTGACGATGGATTACCGACGAATATATGTCTTGTTGCCTTTAGTCACCTTTTTTTTCCAATGAATAATCTAATTCATCGTCGGTTATAGTATCACAGACGGTGGATTACCGACGAGACTATAACCGATGATGAGTCGTCGGGTATAGACTATACCCGACAATAAAATGGGACAGACCAACGACACCAAATCGTCGGCTATAGGCATTCTTCTGGTAGTGAATGACATGTTAATTATATATGACGCTCTGTGAAGGTTAACTAACTTGAAAAGTTTACCAATGTTTCAAGCATAAGTGTGAAACTTGTGTTGAGACAAACCAAACGAAATCATCTTTCAAAAGCACTGAAAAAATCAATGAAGCCCTTGATTTTATCCATAACGATATGTGATTTTAAATCAATACAAACAAAAAGTTGTAATATATATTTGATCACTTTTATTGATAATAACAAAAAATATTGTTATGTGTACCTCATAAAAAGTAAATATGAGATTATAGAGAAATTTATTCTCTATAAAATGAAGGTTGAGAATCAACTCAACAGAACAATTAAGGTCATAAGAAATGATTGGGGAGGTGACTATGAATCTCCATTTCCCTTAATCAAAAAGAAAATGTATGTAAACTAGTAAAGTCATTGTATGGCTTGAAACAAGGACCAAAGTTGTGGCATGTAATATTTGACATCACTATAATCACCATTTGTTTCAAATATCAATGAATATGATAAATGTGTATATATATGTCTAATACACAAATAGTGGATATTTCAAGATTTGTCTGTATGTAGATGACATGGTTATCATTAGAAGTAATGATAAGATGATCAAAGAAAGACAATATTGTAAAATACTCGATTTGTAGTCTTTATGATTCTATTTCTAATAGAGCTCACCTTAGTATCTTATAATGTCTAGAACAAGAGACTTTCAAGCGGGCCTCGCCCCACCTACATCAATTTGTCATAACCTTGTTATGAGTGAAAAGAGCTACGAAAATGATTATAGAAGTCATAATTACTAGCAAAGTCGTTCACGTACAATGTTGGATTGCAAAAGTGTTGTAATCCTTGAAAAACCATCACAAGAATGTTAAAAAGGCTGATATTAAATCAGACACATTATATGGAGAATATCCTTGGAAAATGTGACAATGAGAATTTTGGAGTTGCCAGAACTTGGAGAGATATGACTCTTCATTTTTCGAAGAATAAATGAGAGAGTGTTCCTCAACTTGAATACTATAGTCATCAAAAACCTAATGTACTTAACAAGTTGTACAAAACCAGATTTAGCTTACGCTGTGAAAGCTAAGCAAGTAAATGAGTAATCTTGGATGGATACATTGACAAGTAATTGCAAGAGTACTCAAGTACTTAAAATATACTCGTACCTATAGGCTGCACTATACGAGATATCCAATTATCCTAAAAAGGTACAGCGATGAAAATTGGATATCTGACATGAAAGACTCAATGTTTACTAGTGGATACGTGTTCGCTCTAGGGGGTACTGCAGTGTCGTGGAAATCCTCAAAACAAATGATTATAACCAGATCCACAATGGAATCTGAGTTTGTTGCCCTAGACAAATGTGGGAAAGAGGTAAAATGGCTACACCAATTCATAGAGGATATTCCAAAATGGACAAAGTCTGTGCCTGCAATTTGTATGCATTGCGACAGTTAGTCTGCAATTGGCAGGGCACAAAGAAAAATGTATAATAGTAAGTCAAGACACATTCGTTGAAGACATAATACCATTAGATGACTATTCTCTACTAGAGTTATCTCCATTGACTATGTGAAGTCAAAAGATAACATAGTGGATTCGTTAACCGAATGGTTAAATAGAGAGTTAGTTGACAAATCATCGAGGGGGATGAGAGTAAAGCCTATTAATTAAAATCGTTACAGTGGATACCCAACCTAGTCGACTGGAGATCCCAAGATCTAGGTTCAAAATGGACAACTAAATTGTAGAGACAATGCCGAATCACTGTGAGATCTATCCTAAGTCCATTCCTATGAGGAAAAACAACAATGCCCGTAAGGAATAAGGTTAAGCTAAAAGTTTTTGATGATTCTTATGCGTTAGAAATCCGAGGGGAGTAATGCATGTTACTCGTAATTAAGAAATTACCTACGTAAGAGAGAAGTGAGGGCCGCTTCTAAGAGAATTATTTAGAACGCAATTCCTATTAAGCTCCTACACAACTAGGCACGTGTCCAGAATCAAAATGGACATAACAATGAGAACTGAAAGTATTAGGAAGATACATGTGTGAGGTATGTCATGGTTTACTCTTTCATTGTTTCTTTCCTTTCTCAGAAACCAAGTTCGGAACCGTTGCGGCTCTTCTCATCATCATCATCAGGGTCAGGTTTTATTTGATCAATCAGAGGCCCCTCTTCTTCCTCCGCCTCCTTCCCTCGAAGTGCTTCCCTCACAGGTACTTATTGTCTAATCCAAAACCCAGATGCACCGATGACTAGAAGTCTAGAATTGATTTTATTGTGGATATAGATTTCAGAGTCTGTCAAGTTCACTGTGGAGCCAGTAGAATTGGGTGGACTTACATTGCTCAAGGTCACTTCCTTCACTTTACTTTCTGTTATGGTTTCGCACAGTGTGGGGACAAGTTAACTTGGAAATTTATATATCTGATCAAACTAGGTAGAACAGTAGAAAATGTTGAGAGTCTCTAAAAATTAGCGTATTGTGTGTAACCGGGAGTTAGTATGTGCTTTGAATACGGGGACGAGTTAGTACTAAAGAGGTTTTCACGCTGTCAAACTCCGATTTAGTTCCTGGGAAATATGAAGGTTCTATACTGTTCTTTCTTTGGTGATTGACGAATGATGTGCTGATTCATCTAATTCTTAATTAATGTCTATTGGTTTGTGAATTTATGGGGTGTAGGGGGATTAAAGCTATGGGAAGCATCGCTTGATCTAGTTAAAGCTCTTCACGCTGAAATTCAAGATGGACATCTAATATTTACTGGTCAACGAGTTTTAGATGTTGGTATCCTAGTCATTTCAGAAAAATGGTACTAGCTTCATATGCATAAACATTTTAAGAACTAAGTTTGCTCATTTCCTTTGGTAGTTACCCGAGTATATGTTCAATTATAAAATTATGGTCATGTGCATATGTATCCCTGGATTATAGTCACATGTTCAAATGAAAGTATGTTGGTCAGCAAGGTGATTCCGTTAAATTAGAAACATAAGATTCATTACCTGGAAATGCAATAGCCTTACAAAGAAACTTATTTGATTTTCGGTCAAATTCCGGCCTACCACCGTACAGATTATAGGTTTTTTTTTCCTGAAAAAAGTATTACAGATATTCTAATGTTCATTCATATTGACTTTCCCACCGAGGCTTCTTGTCAACTTCAAAATAATCTCTTTTTATTCTTGAGAAATAACCTTCTAAGATCTCCTGATAGATGTTTAGTAGAAGCATTTGTAGCCAATATATTTTAGCTACACAGACAGCATCCAGTTAGGAGAAAAATAAATAAAACAAATGGTAGACTTGATTTTGGTGCAAATATATGTGAGGAACCATTTTGATGCAATCTTTTTCGTCTTTTCTCCTCCACTTAAGAAAAAGCTTATCATGGCTAGATCAATCTTTTTTACTTTTCCTCCAATTATTGTTTCTCCAAGTCATAAGCAATTATATAATTCAGTTTTGAAAATTGAGATTTATAAGTATGCTTGAAACATACATTGTACATGCTTCAACATGTCTTTGATGACTGACTTTGACATATTTGAGGCATGTGTCTCTTGTTTCCTTCAACCCAATTTACTTCTATGCCTTACTGTACTCCTTACTTATTTTCCAGCTTGGTTGTGGTCATGGACTTCCCGGTATTTTTGCCTACCTTAAGGTGAGTTTTTTTAGTCTTAACAGATATGTATGTCCAAGCACACAAGCAATGAAGTCAGTTGTAAGGTTAGCATTATAGAATATACCTTAAGCCACTGTTGTTGCCCCAGGGTGCTGCTGCCATCCATTTCCAGGACTTCAACGCGGAGGTCCTGCAATGTCTCACCATACCCAATGTGAAAGCAAATGCCCCAAGCATGCAACCCCCAGAATTGCAGGAGACAAAATGTGATATGGGGACAGAAGTTCGATATTTTGCTGGTGACTGGCGAGATATCCATCGACTTCTTCCCTATGCTAAAAACAACGAGAATGATGGTACTGTTAGTCCCGGGAAAAGTCCAGATGCTCGCTATGATATTATTTTAATGGCTGAAACAGTTTACTCAATCTCCACACTCCCACATCTCTATGAACTCATAAAAAAGATATTCTGAATTTACTTGTTCATTGCTATTATATTCGGTGTGAAACCACGATAGGTCTAATAGCATTTATCTGTAGTGCATCACTTCTTTTCTCATCTTTCCTGACTATCCAATTCATTTGGTGAAGGAGTCTTACACAGTCATTTTTTATAAGTAATGTTGCCATGACAACTTTGATTAAGGTTATGAGTATGTTTCCTTTTCTCCAATACTGTTTGGCTCTACCTGGTGAAAATTCCAGATTCTCCTGCAAATTTTATCTATTATTAGGATGGAAGTTTTTGATTCAGTCTGGTGTGTGTTGTTCTTGTTACGTCGCTAATATATCGTAGTGTCCCTTAGTTGGCAAGTCTTCTTATTTGTTTGCTTGGATGCTGTTTCCCCGCTCTGCTTGTTACGTCGCTAATATATCGTTTGTTTCAGTCTTCTTTGCTAACAGAACGTATGGCTACTTTCCTCCAATAGATAGAGTCAAAAAAATTAACAATTGTAAGTCTATATTGCAGACACAATATTGTAGATTATGTTTGGTTATTAACGAATTCATTTTCGTTAAAACAAAGTTTTTATGTAATACAAATTTTCAATATTTTTTGGTTGACAACTAACATTTATGGGACACGGAACCTCTGCAGTATCTAAAGTTCTAAATATGATTCTGTTTAGTTTCTTTTTTACCTTAGATTTTATTGTTATTGTTTGTATAACATCATTAGTATCCGATTAAACATATTTATCCACTTAAGCAGGTAATCAACACCTACCCGACCACCCGAAAGACCACCAGGAAAGCTTCAACTTCACTCACAAGACCGACCTCATCCGAGCACGCACGCACCCGTGGGGCGGACATCCGAATGTGCGGATCACACATCAACAAAGGCACACCAGTCCCACATCGAAGAACACAAGTGAACACCGATCTCAACCACTTACATATACAAGGTAGTTATTGCAGGTAAGGGCATTCTGATCCATTCAACTAAATTCACTCCACCCGAACACACTACTCACACGCACGTTCGCTTGACTGTTATATCCAATACATCATCTAACTTAGGCATCAGAGCGTTGAAGGCGGGCCACCCCTTCTCGACCCCTGACCGCCTGTTTGTTGTTATATTCTTCTAACAGCCGCACCCGAACACGCGTACCCGATCACCCGAAGAGAGAGGAAGCGCCCGACCATCCGAACAGCCCGAGCGTTCGGACGAAGGAGAAGGAAGTCTGCTCGTACTTGCTTCAGCCATTACGTCCCGCGCGTAATTCGGTAGAAACCCGTTGACGTACGCGGTGCACAGCGGCATCCCAACGCTTGTGTCACGAAAAACATTCGCATACATTCACGCATCATACCATACATCATACAATACATTCACACATTTGCATAAACTATGTCTATGATTGCCCCTATTCGTATTTTACCAGGCAACACTCCACGGGCGCGCGGCTCCAAATAGCAAGACTCGTTTGGACGCCGGGCCCACAGATACAGTTCCACACGAACAGGTACACGATCGAACGCGCAGGTTCCCCACTCCGTCATGCGAGCCCTTCCTTGACCGGAGAGTTGGGGGACTTGAGGGTTACAGGACCACGCACCACTGCTCAACCGGATAAGTATTTTTGTTTAATCGCACGAACCCTTTTTCAACTCCCCAGTCAAGAAAGTTCTCTTTGACTTGGGGACTTGTTTGTATAACATCATTAGTATCCGATTAAACATACTTATCCACTTAAGCAGGTAATCAACACTTACCCGACCACCCGAAAGACTGTCAGGAAGGCTTCAACTTCACTCACAAGACCGACCTCATCCGAGCACGCACGCGCCCGTGGGGCGCACATCCGAATGTGCGGATCACACATCAACAAAGGCACACCAGTCCCACATCGAAGAACACAAGTGAACACCGATCTCAACCACCTACATATACAAGGTAGTTATTGCAGGTAAGGGCATTTTGATCCATTCAATTGAATTCACTCCACTCGAACACACTACTCACACGCACGTTCGCTTGACTGTTATATCCAATACATCATCTAACTTAGGCATCGAAGCGTTGAAGGCGGGCCACCCCGTCTCGACCCCTGACCGCCTGTTTGTTGTTGTATTCTTCTAACAGCCGCACCCGAACATGCGTACCCGATCACCCGAAGAGAGAGGAAGCGCCCGACCATCCGAACAGCCCGAGCATTCGGACGAAGGAGAAGGAAGTCTGCTCGTACTTGCTTCTGCCAGAAAACGTTCCGCGCGTAATTCGGTAGAAACAATTATTGCTAATAAGTTAAAATTTAGCTGGGGTTGAATTGTTGTTTAGTAATTTTCAATATTGCTGTGTTTCATAATTTCTTCTAACATGAGGTTATTCAGTAGATTTCGTAAATGTCACCAATTGTTGCACTCACCCTAAGTAGATTTCGTAACTGGTGCATTTTGGCGACAAGACCTCATTCTCTCTCTGAGATGTTTGGTCACAAGACTTAAAATTTCCATTTGCACTGAATTCATGGGTAACTTGTGAAAAACAAATTGTAGTTAAACCTATGTAGAGCTGCTGAACTTGCTGCTACAGACAGGTGTTTGGTGAAAACAAAATGAGAACAGGTTATTTCAAAGTTAACTATTTAAAAGTGGGTAAGACACTATTCTATGCCTACGATATTGCGACTGTTTTGGCCGACACATTTTTTTTTCCTTGTAGAAAATATGCAGGTCACTATTAAACACTGATAAGATGCAAAAACATTACTCTTTTTTTAAGAGCAAAACTAATCTATTGTGTAAGGAACAGAAGTAGAACTTGATCTAGTGCAATTTAGATAACAAACCAACTTGCTTCTTTTATCATTTGAGAAGCCTTTTGTATTAGAACCGTGCTCAAGCTTTGGATCAAAACTCAAGAAAGAAACAAGATCCTATCTAGAACCGTGAAAAATACATAGAAGCCTGCTGGTGGTTGATCACGAGTCGGATCTACAGCGATAATATTTAGAGCAGCCTCTGTTATAAGTATTAGCCGGAGGAGGAAGGCAGCCTCCTGTTTTACTATAAGCTTCGCCTCTAGCGCCGCCGTTGCAAACCGGATGGTCTTTGTTCATAGCTCCAGCTGAGATGTATCTCTTCTGTTCAAGAAACCTTCTGCTTATTTCCGATTCCATCAGCAGCTCGCTTTCTTGTTCGCACTCTGCTATTGAGCCATTGCAGGATGATGATGATGATGATGGTGGTGGTGGTGTTGCAGTTGTGTGGTGACAGGAAAGACCAAGGAGCACAAAAACGAAGCAAGACTGCAGAGACACCATGTCTTAGGGATTTCCCTTTTGTGTGTCTGTGGCTTTCTCTCCTTCCACTTTGAACTACTTTATAGAGGGAATCAAAGTCTCTAAAGATGGCAGTGGAGTGAGCATTATAGGTTAGCAGAGGGACCGCACTTCACCAAACCTCAAGACTCCTAGTGCATCTACTCTATTTTGCATGTGTCATTAGCCTCGCCTATCATAGAAATGCAATTTAAAAGTGCTCAAAGTGCCTCACAGAAAAAAGAAAAAAAAAGTAAGTGAAAAAGTAAAATAAGGGCCTATTCCCTATCGTTTCGCGATGCTATTTTTTGTTTTACAAAAATGAAATCAGGTGTAATACGCGTTTGGTGCAGACTTTTGGAAAAACACGAAAAAACATTTTTAGAGAATGAATCCAAATCTACGCTTTAATTTTACAAAACAGAGAAAACAAGTTGGGGATGTTCTCCTCATTTTTCCGATTCATTACAGGCAAGAAACCAAAAAAAAAAAAATTGAAAGAGGAATGGATGAAGAAATTTCTTCGTCTTTACTTCTTTTTGTTCATTTGCAATCTTCCTTAGTCCATCGATGAAGATTTTTTCCATTCCAGACCAAATTAGGTTTTGTGCCTAAAAATTAACAATCAAATTTATTATCTCATTCTTTCCATCTGTTTGGACCCAAAATAATATTTTGTTTGGGCTGATTCCCGTGGCCCGCTTAATAAGGTTTAGGAAGGAAATCAGATTATCTCGCTATATCCCTTGTTGAACAAGGAAGACGTAATCTAGCGAATATGGTATTCAAAATTCTTTAACGATTTATAATTCTTACTCTTTCAGCAAGAGATACGCTTGAGCGATCACTATAAATATAAGGTCCTGACCAAATCAAAAGGTACTTCTACAGTCACACAAATTTTCTCTCAGCAAATTCAACTCTTCTCGCAAGAGAAACCAACAACGATGAATCTAGAAGTCTCACCAGACAGGGCATGAAAGATTCGACAATTCTATCTTGTCAATCGGTAGCAGCGAACTACGAGTTTTCACCAGACAGGGCGTGGCAAATTTGACATTTTACTCTTGTTAGATGACGACAATCAAATGAGGTTTCACCAGATAAGGCGTAAAGGTTCCAGCGGGAGACGAAGCCACAACCCGTGTTCTCAACACTCGCTAAGAAGATTACTCTGCTTTGTGCCGAACAGAGTGTATGAAACATCAATTTGTGTGGATCTACAGCGAGACACGGACTCAACTCCTAACCTGTTACGCGAAATCCCTAGGTGAAAAGACCTTATCAAGCGAGGTTAGTGCTCTCTTAGCTTCAATCGCTTGTGTAGAAAAAACTCCAGCGGTGCGACGCAAATCAACATTTTGGGAGTATGGTGATCCACTAGATCAAGGGACTTAGTTTTCCTACGTTCGCGGACAGCCTACATAAGATGCTCGTCTTTGTGCTCGCTCACCTAGCAAAAATAAGGGGCAACTATATACTATAATGGCCAATACCTATGGTAACATTTTTTGGGCTACACATTTTTGTTCAAATGCAAATTTTGTATAGTACAAGTTTTGATACCAGTAAGTGGTTCGTCTCTTTATCCTTGGTCAATGGAGAGGATCATGTTGTGGCCTTGTTTTTTTCTACGCGCACCCTCTCCATGAGAGGTAGAGGAACTTGGATGGCTCAATGAAACAGGATGGGGGGCATTAGGAACTTGGTTAGCTATCATCTCTTGCTCGAGTGTCTCTCGCCTGAATTCCACTCGCTGGTTGCTCTCTCGCTCGAGTGTCTTTCGCTTGAATTCCACTTGCTGGTTGCTCTCTCACCTATGTGTCTCTCGCCTGAATTCCACTTGTTGTTTGCTCTCTTGCTTGATCTTCTCCCGTCTACCCCTATCTTTCTTGATCTTCTCCCATCTACAACTCTCCTGCTTGGGTTGCTTCCACTTGTTCTTGTTCCGCTGGAATGCTGCTTGCTGACCGAGGAACTTCCGCATTTCCAGCTACTTTGTCAGTATTAACTTCCCTTTTAGAGGGCAGGTTGATTGGAGAATTCACCTCAGGATGGAGCTCTTCGGGATTTACATCCTACACCAAGTTAATCTTAGCCGAAAGGTGCACTAAAACATCACATATTTCTCATAACGTTAAACATTTTACCTCAGTGGTCTTCGTGGGGGATGCAGACGTCTCTGAAGCATCCTGCTCAACGGGACTCGCAGGAATGTCTGCTATCAAGCCCATAACGACTACAAAGCTTTCCTCGCTCTAGACAAAGATGTTTCTCCATTGGAATAACAAGGCGTATTCAATTGTGTCGCTAGGGCATAATTTCGAGGGCTGGGGGAGGGAGAATGTTTGGACCCAAAATAACATTTTATTTAGGCTGATTCCCAAGTCTCGCTTAATAAGCTTGGTTTGTGAAGGAAATCAGATTATCTCATTATATCCCTTGTTGAGCAAGGAAGATGTAATCTAGTGAATCTGGTATTCAAAATCCTTTAAGGATTTAGATTTCTTACTCATTTAGCAAGAGATACGCTTGAGCGATCACTATAAATACAGGGTCCTGACCAAATCAAAAGGTACTTCTACAGTCACACACAAATTAGCTCTCAGGAAATTCAACTCTCCTCAGGAGAGAAACCGACAATGATGAATCTAGAATTCTCACCAAATAACACGTGAAGAATTCAACAATTCTATCTTTTCAATCGGCAGCAGAGAACTACGAGTTTTCACTCGACATGGCGTGACAAATTCGACAACGATAATCTAAGGAGGTTTCACCAGACAGGGTGTGAAGGTTCCGACGGGAGACGAAGACATAACCAGTATTCTCAACACTCGCCAGGAAGATTGCTCTGCTTTGTATCAGACATGGTGTATGAAGCATCAATTTTTAGGGCTTTGCAGCGAGACACGAACTTAAGTCCTACCCATTAAGGAAAAGTCATAGGTCACCCAGGTGAAAAAGAACTCATCGAAAGATGTTGGTACTTTCCTCGCTTCAATTGCTCGTGTAGAAGCAAGTCTAGCAACGCTACACAAATCAACATTCTGCCTTTGGTAGTGGCACGCCAAGCACACATATAAAAAAGACAGTTTGTGATTACCTAATACTTATGCTTTTGGGAAAAATAAAGCCAAACACCATCCACCCAAAATATCTAGACGACCAGATCCACAATATGCCATTATAACCTAACAAAGCTTTATACTCCTTAACTTGAACCAATAATTGATTCATCCTTGATATGGTGACTGGGTTCTTTTCCTTTTGAGAGAACCCCTAACGCCCTGCTGACACTGATCCAAATCACGTATGTTACAGTTATTGCACAAAGGAAACTCTCTCGATCCATCTTGTGTGTTATATGGAGGTTGAGGGTAACTCGATCCACCAGAACTCTCACTTGATTCTTGCCTCTAAAATTGATTCCTCCTCCATCTCTGGCTCCTACCCTGACTACATGTGCCAGCAGAAAATCTATAAGGTCTACTGCCAGAAGAAAAGGCTAAGCCTGATGTACCTAAACTCAATCTCTTTGAAGGACCCTGGCCGACTCCACCTTTCTCAAAGCGGTGAGACTGACAGTGCAAATATCTCTCCCTTTTTACATCCTCGCCTCTGATTGCTGCACTAACAAACTCATCAAAGTTATCTCGAGCATAGTTGTCAAGGTTCCCTTGATGTTCAAATTCAGACCCAACTCGAACCTTTTGCATTTAGATTCTTCAGTCGTAATCATATCATGCGTAAACGAGACAAACGAGTGAATTTGTCTTGATACTGAAGCACTGACATACTACCTTGCTTCAGGTTGGTAAACTTTTTACACTTCCGCTGCTGGGTAGCTTGGTTGAAATATCGGCACATAACAATTCTCTGAATGTAGACCACGGGGTGTCAACAGGAATCCTCTCAGTACTGGCCCACCAGAAGTAAGCATTTGACTTAAGTAATTCAATAGCTGCTATAGTCCTCTACTCTAGAGTGAAGTGTAGACGTTCACATACTCGCTTAACCTAGACTATCTAAGCCTCACATGTTTCAGGATATGTGGAACTAGGAAATGTGGTTGCTCCAGCTGTCTTTGCCTTTGCTATGGGATCCAAACGCTTGTCTAAACTCAAAACTTGCGCTAGCAAGGCTCGCGTTCGATGATCCTCGTCACGATCCTCGACCCTATTAATGTGGGCTCCACGTCATTGAGGCATCCCCTATGGATGAAAAACATATTAGTAAACAAAATATGAAGGATATAGTCATGAAACCTTAAACATTTTAAAACACACAACACCGTGAGCATTGATGGGGATCCGCCAGCCGGTCGGGCCATCACTCCAAAAATGTTATGCATTCTCAAATGTCCTCAGTATCACAACTACGGAATCTATATAACCTATAATAAAATGATCTAATACCAATTAAAAGAACTCAACCCCGATTTAGTTGACTAAACTGGAATTAGGCCCTAATGACGATGAAACCTACAAAAAAAAAATTCAATAGTTTCCCCTAAAATTCAAGAAACCCAAAACCTGCAAGGAAACCACACTTCTAAAATAGTCCACAAAAAAAAACAGTGGGGCACCGATTCTCATGCGGATTTTTCAAATTAACCAACTACTGTACAAACAACAAATATAATGATTTCAAAAGGTTACAAGGAATCTAGTGAATATTTAGAAATATAAGACAAACAGAAGCAAACTAAACATAGCATTCAGAACGACTTCTAATTTACATAATATGAAGAACTCATAGGCTAAGCTAGGAATCTAATAAAAGAGAAGTGTGACTCGAACTCTAGGCCTCCGACGATGACGTGCAACCACAGGATAAAAACATTAAAATGAGCAATAGGAAACCGAAAAGCCAAGGAAAGGCATATACAATAATAAAACTATTTGTGTGAGTGGACAAAATATAATGTTTCATTTTACACTACAAACTATAATTATTATGTCTTTCACTATAAAATATACGAAAAATGATGTGAGTCTAATAATGTAACATCCATATCAGATTCCTAGGACTCCTAAGTACTATGTGATGTGTGGAGGCTGTAACTTGGGTCAAATGACCACAAGCCCTAAGACGCCTAGGTCAAGTTCCTAGCCCTCTTGGGTACAATGTAAATCCTCGGGTCAGGTCCCTGGCCCTTCTGGAGCGTCTCAGGGATCAACTGAGAAGCCAGTGCATTGATGCATCAATTATGACTATGCTATGTGTAAAATAAAATCATATGTGTCTCCATGAAAATGCATAATCGTAAAATGCATAATAGTATAACGATAGGAGTCTATTGAGTACCTATTTTATTAATAACCTAGTAGATTGTGGGGGTAGATTGTAACAACCCAGGCCAACATATAGGAGTCTCCACGTACCTAATCAAATTCTTTCTACTCAACAGAGAGGAGTCTCCATCCTGAGCCCCACATACCTAATCAAACAACACTGGTCCGTGGTTAATCTCTCCTTTAACATTAGATAACTCTCTTTACAAGCATCAGACAACTAAAATTTTACCCTCTTCTTCGTCAATTCGGTTAGCATAGCCCCAATCTGTGAAAAGTCTTGTACAAAATGGGGATAGTAACCCGTTAAACCCAAGAAACTTCTTATTTTAGTTACACTTATAGGTCTCTCCAATTCAAAACCGCTTCAATTTTATCTGGATCAACATTAACTCTTTCAACTGAAATCACGTGACCCAGAAATTTCACACTTGCTAAACTTTGCAAACAACTTAGAATCTCACAAAGTTTGCAAACCGGCACGTAGACATTTCTTGTGTTGCTTCACATCCTTGGAATATATTAAGATGTCATCAATAAATATAATGACAAACTTATCCAAGTATCGCCTGAAGACTCGATTCATGAGATCCATAAAAGAGGCTGTGGCATTTGTTAAGCCAAAAGGCATAACAAGAATCTCATAATGCCCATAGCGCAATCGAAAGACCGTTTTAGGAAGATCTGATTCTCTAATCTGAAGCTGATGGCATCCTAACCTTGGATAAATCTTCGAGAAAATTGAAACTCCTTTTAGTTGATCGAACAAATCATCAATGTGCGGTAAAGAATACTTATTTTTCACCGTGACTTGATTCAACTTCCGATAGTTAATGCACAATCTCATCGAACCATGTTTGTTCCTCACAAATAACATTGGAGCACCCCAGAGTGAAACACTAAGTCGAATGAAACCCTTATCGATTAACTCTTGTAGTTGACTCTGAAACTCATTCAACTCCGTTGTGAGTGGAAAAAAATATATTTTGTTTTAAACTGTAAACAATAATTATTATGTCTTTCACTATAAAATATATGAAAAATGATGCGAGTCTAATAAAGTAAACATCTAGATCAGATTCCTGGGACTTCTAAGTACTATGTGATGTGTCGAGGCAGTGACTTGGGTTAAATGACCACAAGCTCGAAGACTGCCCAGGTCAGGTTCCAAGCCCTCCTAGGGACAATGTAAATCCTCGGGTCAGGTCTTTGGCCCTCCGTGAGCATCTCGGGGATCAGTTGAGAAGTCAGTGCATCAATGCAACAACTATGACTATGCTATGTGTAAAACAAAATCATATATGTCTCCATGAAAATACATAATCATAAAATGCATAATAGTATAATGTATAAAATAGACTCGCAAATTGACAATGAAAATAAAAGTGTCCACTCACAGAATACTGCTAGATTTGTGGTCCGGCAAAAGTTCCCTCTCCAATATCTCGATCGCGGTCTCCTAAATAAATAACAAATTAATTTAATTCTATAATTCGTTAAAATGTGTGAAAATCAGATTTGAAACTACCTCAAAAACCTCCCAGTTAATTTTAGATTTTTGTCTCGCCTAAGCCCGCCGTGGATGGCGGCGTGTGGCTTTCACGTGCCTCCACAGGCGGCGGCACATGAATCACATGCGCCTCCAGCAGCAACAGATCTGATGGGAGCGTTCGACCCATGGTTGGAAAGATCTCAACAAGTCTTACAACTTTCCCAACTAGACCTACCCCTAATTGGCCGCCGTTTGGCCGAAAAATGGCCTGAAACCTCATGGCCCGAAAATCGCCAGAAATCGTTTCTAACCAAATTTGATGTCGTCGTTGCTCCTCGATCCATCAAACCATAGGGGTTTGACCTCTGGGGTTAAACCTAACTGATTTCTCCCCACCCCGTTGCCAGAAAACGACAAGAGCACCGCTGTCGATTAAACTCGAAACCTAACGGGTAAATCGAGTCAATTTGTGTCCTAAAACATTCCAAAATCCAACAACACATACATGAATTGAAAGAGGGAGAGGAGAGCTTCAAAATCATACCAAAATTGTCGGAAACGGCGACGTTTTTGGCAGGTTCAATATCGGGTTGGGTCGGGTCGCCTAGTCATGGGTCACCGGGTTATCCGGTTTTCTAAAATTCTAAATTATTTTTCAAAAATACCCATATTTATACACTACAAGAAAACATCACTTAGACCACGAAAACGTAATTGTTCCGTGGTCCAAGTGACACCTGGACGACGGAAACTTCTCTGTCGTCCAAGTAACACCTGGACGACGGAGATGGTATTCTCCGTCGTCCAGTTCCCACCTGGACAACGGACCGACAAGCCGTGGTCCGAGTAACGTCCACTTAGACGACGTACCGACACCTCCGTCGTCTAAGTGAAGCATTATATAAGCCCGATGCCAAACTCTCTTCCTCTCCCGCGAGAAAGTTTAAAGATCGAAGAAGAAGGAGAAGGATCTCCGCTGACTAGCTAGCTAGCTTAACTGATATCGAGAAGCAGGCCATGCATGCCAGCAGGTATGTACGCAGTTAAAATTTGTTTAATATATATTTAGTTAAAACGTACATATATACATGCATGGATGTTAGCTACACATATTAAATTATGTAATTGATGGATGTAGATCGAGTACGTATAATTAAGCGTAAATTAATGGACTAATATATATGTAATAATTAATTAATTATAATATTTTGTAGCAGTATGGACAAGAGTTGGATGAAGTTGAAGAATAGATGTGATGTCCGGTATATGGATGGAATTAACAAATTTGTGAATTTTGCGATAGAACATGGTCAGGGAAAGATCCGTTTTAAGTGTCCGTGCCAGAAATGTCTTAATTGTCAGTATGTGGAGGTTAATGTTATGGTGCAACACCTGTACGAAAATGGTATGATGTGGAGTTACACTACATGGAGTGAGCATGGTGAAGCAGTAGAGTTCAGCTCAGCAAACTTCAGCTCAGGGTACAGTTACCAGGGTGCCGGACCCCCAGCTTACAACTCAACTGCAAATTTGGTCCATGATGCGTTTCCAGGATTAAGTCATAGTGGACACCAACACCAAGACGGAGGTTACAGTACCACTCATGAGCATGATGACACATTCCCCGCTGCTAGCTTGGCCACTGACACTAGTGAGATGGATAAGTACAACCGGATGCTACTTGAAGCACAGACCCCGGTGTTCCCTGGATATCGAGAGAATGTGTTGCAATATGTGATGGAGCAAATGAAGATAAAAGTGAAGCACAAAATGTCAGTGAGTGCTTTTGACGAAATTCAGGAGCAAATATATAAGTTGCTTCCTGATGATCACAATCTTCCTAAATCTCATCATAAGGTTAGAAACATCTTGAGCAGCCTCGGTCTAAAGTACAGGATAATTGACGCATGTCCGAATGATTGTGTGCTATTTTACAAAGAGTATAAAGATTTGGACTATTGTCCCGTATGTGGCCAGTGCAGATTCCAGGTGAATAGGAAGAGTTCGAAAAAGAGAATTCCTTTGAAAGTTGTTCGATATTTTCCCTTGATTCCCAGATTGCAGCGCCTGTACATGTCTCTACACACAGCAGAGGCGATGCGATGGTACGTAGAAATCGAATAGATGACGATGTCCTGCGACACGCCGCGGATGGGGAGGGTTTCAAACATTTCGACAGAGAATTTGGAGACTTTGCTGCAGAGGTTAGAAATGTTAGACTCGGCCTATCTACAGACGGATTCAATCCTTGGGGAAGTAATAGCTCCGCCGTCAGCACTTGGCCAGTTATTCTGATGCCGTACAACTTGCCTCCGTGGATGTGCATGAACAAGGAATTTAATTTCCTTACTGTACTAATTCCAGGTCCTAAATCTCCAGGGAAGTGCTTAGATGTCTACCTCAGACCTTTGATCGACGAGCTGAAACTGTTGTGGCAAAATGGAGTCCCAACTTATGACAAATTCACTGACACGATGTTCACGATGAGGGCTGTCGTAATGTGGATGATCAGCGATTTTCCAGCGTATGGGATGTTGGCAGCCTGCAAGACAAAAGTATATAATGGATGTCCTATATGTTTGGACGACGTGAACTCTAGTTGGCACGCGGGAAATGTGTGTTACATGGTTCACCGTAGATGGCTTCCTCACGACCACCACAGGCGACAGGATGAAGCTCATTTTGACAGGACGGTAGAGAACAATCATAAATCCCGTAGTTGGTCGGGCGAAGAGATTTTAGAGAGGTTGAGCTATTTCGAATTTGGTGTGTTGACCAATGACGCGGATGTAAAGAAATGCAATCCAATTCCTCCACATGATCTCAGCTATTGGCATCACAAGAGTATATTCTTTGAACTCCCTTACTGGTCGAAGTTGAAGCTGAGGAACAACTTGGACACGATGCACATAGAAAAGAATGCGTGCGACAACGTGGTGGGAACAATTCCCGGTATTAAGTTCAAGACTAAAGATACTCCCAAAGCGCGCAAAGATCTGGAATCAATGAATCTACGTCGTCCCTTGTGGTTGAGGAAGGATAGGAAATGAGTGTACAACAAGATGCCAGCTGCACCTTACACAGTGAAGCCGACACTTAGACGTTCTGTATTTCACTGGTTTAAGGGCGTTCGTTATCCGACTACGTATGCAGCTACTATAACTGGAGCAGTGGACGAGGTGCATCACAAGTTCGTTGGTCTAAAGACACATGACTATCACGTTATGCTGCAACGTCTGATTCCAGTGGTAATTCGACCATATTTGCCTCGCGACGTCGTAGAACCAATAGTGGCATTGTGCAAATGGTGGCAGAGGTTATGCGCCAGAGAATTAAAGAAGTCAGATGTGGTGGAATTGCAACAACAAATTGTGCACATCATTTGCAAACTAGAGAGGATTTTTTCCCCTGCTTTCTTTAACATCATGATTCACCTAATGATCCACCTGCCCGAGCAGGTGCTCATTTCTAGTCCGGTCCAGTACACTTGGATGTATCCTCAAGAAAGGTACGTACAACTACTTGATTATACAGGTTTTTCGATTCATAATTTGTTCCACTGGAGATTACTAGCTAGCTATATGTACTTATTCTTATTGTACGTTTGATTTTGTAGACAGCTTGGACAGTATAAGTCATTCGTCAAAAACAGGTCGGCCTCGGATGACTCCATAGCAGAGACATACCTAATGCATGAGTGTGTTACTTACTGCAATAGGTACCTCAAAGATCCACCACCTCCCACTGCCGCCGATCCTAGTGCCCGCATCAATCTTTCTGTCGTCACCAATGTCGTCCGACCGTTTAGAGGAGTATTAAAGGAATCGTTAACACGGGAAGAACTTATTGAGGCACATTGGGTAGTGTTGCGAGACTGTGACGAAGTTGAGCCGTACATGATGTCATACAGGGAGAGGCTTCAGGCGTTAAATCAAAACAAGAGTTCGGCGTTGATTGAGAAAATGGTTAAGAAGAAGTTTCCCGATTATTTCTTCCAATGGGTACGTACGTACGTCTCGGTATTTAGTAATTTATATACATATCGATCATGTTTGTAGAAAGTAAACCCTTATATTTGCCCATTTTCGCAGATGATTGATGTGCAAAAATCTGATAACCACGGGGGGTGGTGGTCATGGCCAAAGCACTTGCTAGCAGGGAAGCCGATTAAACACTATATTTATCCCGGATGTTTTGTGAACGGTGTAAAGTTCCATTCATTGGCCCGAGATGAAGGAAGAAGAACACAAAACAGTGGGGTAGCGGTTGGGAAAGACAATGATCTATATTACGGGGCTATTGTATATGTGGTTCAGCTATGTTACGGGAATGATGTCAACGTTTTCCTATTCAAGTGCAGATGGTTCAAGCGTACAAAGGAAGACCTGGGACTATTATCAGTCGATACAAACTCAAGTTGGTATGAGGATGAGCCTTTCGCTCTCGCCACCTTAGTTAGGTAGGTGTTCTATCTCGACGATCCGAAAGCCGGTGAATGGTGGAAAATAGTGAACCATATCTCTCATCGAGGAATATGGAATACAGAGACAATTGAAGGGACACCGGCGACGACTGAAGATGCTGCTGAACCAGAAAGAGACATTCCTGCCTATCAAGAGCCTAATATTTCTGTCATCCGCTCCGATATAATGGACCCGGTTCAAGATGGTGAACGGTTACCCATGCCTGATGGTTGTACAGATCTAACTGAAGATGAGATTATCGATGCCATTAATGAAGAAGATGAAGAAGACGAGCAGGATGATGACGCAGACTCAGGTTATTCGTCGGACGATGTTGAGTATGATGAGGAGGATGAGCAATCGGATACCGGGGACGAGGATGATGACGATTATGATGATGACTACTTAACTAAGACGAGAAAAATTAATTGGTAATTAATTTATGTAATTATTGTAATATATGATGCATCATCGATCAATAATTAATATAAATATTATATTAAAGAGAATGTATATATGTACGTAGATCTTAATATTTTTGTACTTAATTAATTAATTACACGCGTCCATGCTCGATCAGATCGAATCGACCGACGTACGTAAATTAAATTAAATTAATTAATTAATCCGAATTATATATCCTGGACAACGGAGAAATTAATTCCAGATTTCGCCTTTTGGGTATTTTGGGGTTTGGGTAGTAAAACAGGTGAAAGCTTTCTATTATGTCCAAGAAGCTTCCTCAAGAAGCTTTCGTTCGTTTATTTGTTTTTAAATAATATTTATGTGTAAATTGGATTAATTATGGGTCCCTATATATAATTATATATTGCGAGAGATTAATGTAATAAATGTTTCAGAAATTATACTATATTATTCTATGATTGATTATATATGTCGACATGTGATAGTATTATTGTGAGCGCAAATGTAGTATATATATATGTTGTTTTAATTACGGCGTTAAATCTATATATCAAGCGAGAA
Source organism: Geum urbanum (assembly GCA_946800695.1). Classification (NCBI taxonomy): domain Eukaryota; kingdom Viridiplantae; phylum Streptophyta; class Magnoliopsida; order Rosales; family Rosaceae; genus Geum; species Geum urbanum. Next base: position 37,457,073 of record OX327003.1, on the reverse strand, counting down.
GGAAAGTTCATACATAAATACCTTGAGCTATCTCCCTAAATCCTCGACCCTAAATCTAGCAAATCGGATCGATCGATCATTTTTTTAATTTTATATTCTTGAATCAGAATAATTGAACGGACACACAAATGACCGGGGACGACTTAAACCCTAAACCCTAAGGCCTTAACCCCTGAATTCAGGGTTTGTACACTTGGACGACGGATATGGTCATTCTCCGTCATCCAGGTACTCATTAGGACGACGGAGAAGGGAATTTTTACGTCGTCCAAGTGAAAAACCCTAAACCCTAAGGCCCCCTAACCCCTGAATTCAGGGTCTCTGAACCTGGACGATGGAGATGAGCTTCTCCATCGTCCAGGTTCAGAGACCCTATGCCCTAAACAATAAGGCCCCTAACCCCTGAATTCAGGGTCTCTGAACCTGGACGACGGAGAAGCTCATCTCCGTCGTCGAGGTGTAGATTTCGTAATTTTTTCTAAGCCAACGACCATCTAGACCATCTTCCAATGCATATTCTTTTCGTCAAGACTTTAGAGTAAACAATTCTTGGTGTGTGAGCTTCGACGGTTCGAAAATCGGAGTTGCGAAATGTCTTGTATCCACGTTTCCGGTTTGTGAAATTCTCGGTTTTGCGGTTGACTGTGCCGATGAAACCCTTCACGAACTTATTATTTTCTGAAAATTTTTGTAATTATATATTATGTTACGGCGAACGTATCCAACAATTGTTTTGTCCAAATTCAATTTCGTTAATACTCTGGTGCAAATGAGCCTATACATATGAACCATTAAGTAGTAAAGATTAGTAGATACTTAACAAGTGTAAAGACGTAAAATTATTCGTCGTTTCAAATTTAACTGTTCATATATACGATGCGTTCATCGATATTGTACGACTATTTCATTCGAATGACAGATCGCTAAATTTCTAGCGAATTAATTTTTAAAATTTTTTTACGTAATTTGAACCTGGACGACGGAGATGGTCATTCTCCGTCGTCCAGGTTCAAAAACCATGGCGGTTCATTTTAATATTTTTTTTTTTCAAAGTAAATTGCACTTGGACGACGGAGATGGTCATTCTCCGTCGTCCAAGTTGAAAATTATGGCGGTTCGATGTGCCACCTCAATTTTCGACACCGCTTGAAATTTCACTTAGACGACGGAGAATCAATTCTCCGTCGTCTAAGTTCAAATTCATGGCGGTTTGAAACGTCCCGCTGATTAATTGGGCGCCGTTTCAAAATTTTGAAACGGTCACCTAGATGACGGAAAAGCGCGTTTCCGTCGTCCAAGTCCACTTAGACGACGGAAAACAGCGCTCCGTCGTCTAGGTGAACGCCTATATATAGCACAGTCCCCCCCTCTCATTTTCTCATTCCATCTCCTCTCCTCTCCTCTCCTCCGGCCTTCCTCCTCCGGCAATGCTCCGGCGACTCAAATTCCGGCGTGGTTCCCCCTCTCCTACGACTCTACTCCGACAATATTCCGGCGGTTATCCGGCGAGGTAATAATTCTATTTTTTAATTATTTAACATTATTTTTATTTAAGTAATTATTTAATTGGTAAATAGTTTTAAATAATTAGTTATTATAATAATTATTTAGTTGTTATATATAATAGTTGTAATTATAGACATTATTTAGTTGTTATTATTAATAAGTAGTAATTACAATAATTATTTACATGTTATTATTAATAAGTAAATAATAATTAAAGTTTCATATAATAATGAGTAATTATAATAGTTTTAAATAATTAGTAATTATAATAATTAGTAATTAATAATAATAATTTTTAGTAATTTTGAATTTTGAATTATTGTTAATAATAATTAATTATATTGGTAAATGAATAATTATTATTAAATGCATGATAAATAATAATTCATTATTGTCATTATTTATTGTGTAAATTAATAGTATAATTTGTGATTATTATTGCATGTAATTAAAAATTATTAATTGATAATTATGTCTATTTTCTAGTAAATTGCAAGGTAGTACGTCTTTAATTTAAATTTAGTACATAGGCTTGGTTTATTAAGTCGCACTCTTTGGAATAGATGGCGCCTCTTTTCCTAGCTTATCTCCCTAACCCCTCGTGATGTATGGATTTCATCACCGCACACCATAACCTAAGTGAAGTTATGGACACGAGGTTGAGGGCGGAGTTTGCAAAGGACTTGAGGGAGTGTAAATTTTCGAAAGATTGGCCGAATGTAGGACATGGTGTCTAGAAACGGGTTATGACTGGTGACAGGTTTTGGATCTAAGAAAGACGACACCAATAGAGTATATACCATTCATTTGGTTAGCCTCGGGGTGTTTTGTCGAAATTAGTCCTGCCTCTCGCGTTATCTCTATCCCTAACTGGCCATGTTTTTCGATTGAACCAAGGCTGATTAATTGAAAATTTACACTTTATCGCGTGGGTCGCACGTCCATTGAACGACCGAAAAAGCCAAGCTAGTGTACTCTATTTAAATCTTAGCCGCACTTAATTAGCGTAAATTTTTGTATATAATTATTATGGTAATCATGTATTTTAACAACGTCCTCCTAGGTTTAAATGGCTCCGTCCGGAAAGAAAAAAGCCCAACAGGAGGCCGAAGATGCTATGCTCCGCCGCTTGGCGGACCAAGTCGGTTGGGAATTACAGGAAGGCAACGACGCCCTCAATCCGGACCCTTCATCTGGTCCGTCGGCAGAGTCCTCTGTGGAAATTCCCGCTCCCCCATTTATCCCGAGCGGTGATGACGACCCCTATTCAAGTCTGACGCCCGGTACCGGTTCAACAGCAAGTACTCAGGCGTCCTCGACCTCTGAATCTATCCTCTACAACGCCCGACATAAGCAAAGGAGGGCCTCTACTGACCCGAAACGGAAAAGGACTCGCAGTCTCGTCAAAGGAGGCAAAGCGGAGAAAATTTTAAAGGCGACCGGGAAAAAGATCGAATTACCGTACGACGAATTCACCGGTGGCCCTCCCACAGCTCAGCTAGCAAGTCTCTCGGCGCATAGCATAGGGTCAATCCTTCGTAGTCGGGTTCGTCTCACTGCCCCTACTTGGAAGGAGGTGCCGGATGATGAGAAGGCGAAACTCTTTAAAGAACTTTCGGTACGTAATACGTACAATTTTAGTTATTATATAATATTGTTAATATTAGTTATAATTTCATAATATATACGATTATAATTTTCTATTTATTTCTGATAGGAACAATTTGAGGTGGATCCGACACCGGCAATATTGAGGCATATCAACCAAACCGCCAACTCCATCTACCATGATTGGAAGTACAGGCTCCATCAGTACTTCGAAAATATCGGTCACGTGCCTACCCCCGTAGAGCTGCATGGAGATAGAGAAGATGAGTGGCAGTGGTTGAGTAACCACTTTAAAGATGAAGAATTTAAGGTGTTTACTTTTTTTATTTCAATTAAGATAATTGAATTATTTTAATTTTAGGTACCTATTAATTTTTTAATGATTTAATTATGTTGTCTAACAGAAATTCTCCGAAGTCAACAAAGCCAACTGGGGGAAGAAGGACAAACACCATACTTCCGGCGCCAAGCAACTCATTCAAATAGCCAAGGAGCACAAGAATAAGGGCTCCAAACACCCTTATCTCGATGCAAGCATAAGCGCGTACGTGACGCCTGGGCTCGATAATGAAGCGAGTCAATACGGCGTAAGTGATATATATATATATGTGCTTTTAATTGTAGTAATTATTATTTAAATATTATTTCATTATAATTTTTTTATTATTCTTTTGTAGGCAAGGGTGGTAGAGCGTGCGCAGGAAGAATTGGCTAACACTTAGCTTGCGTTCCAAGATTTGCCGCCAGAAGACCTGCCTCCTCTATCCATGGAGAGCCAAATTGCAATCGCGGATGAGGTCTACGGTCGTAGAGCTGGCAAGGCTAGGAGGTTAGGAGGTTTGGACCTAAGGTGGTTTGAGATTTGTCGATGACCTCCGACTCATCATCTACGGGAGGTTCGGGGCGGAGAAGTACTCAGGCTGTAGCCGTCGAAGCAGCCATTCAAGAGGCTCGACTGGCACGAGAGGAAAATCAATCCATGCGTCAAAGAATTGATGAGCAACAAGCACAAATAACCCAACTCATCACCCTCATGCAACAAGCTCGAGGAGAATGTCAACCTTCTCCGAACCCATACCCCGACGACGACGACCCGGCTGGAGGCGGGGGACTCGGCGGCGCATCTGCTCCTCCAGTGTTTTAGCCTGTAGTTTATTATATCGTTTCTTTCCGCATTCCGAACAATATTTTAATTTTTATGCGATTTTCGATTATGTATGTACAATTTAATTTTATTATTTAATTAAGTAATTACAAATTTAGTTTATTTAATTAATTTTAACATTTTTCATTATTTAAATTCAATTAATAATAAATTAAATTATATATATATATTTAATTTTTAAAAAAAATTAATTTAATATTTTTAAAAAATTAAATAACCACTTGGACGACGGAGATGAAATTCTCCGTCGTCCAGGTGGTTACTTGGACCGCGGAGAATGTGACGTTCTCCGTGGCCCAAGTAAGCGCGCACCTAAACGACGGAGATGAGATTCTCCATCGTCCAGGTGCTTACCTGGGCCACGGAGAACGTCACATTCTCCGCGGTCCAGGTGAGCACCTGGACGACGGAGAATTTCATCTCCGTCGTCCAGGTGGTTACTTGGACCGCGGAGAATGTGACGTTCTCCGTGGCCCAAGTAACCACCTGGACGACGGAGATGAAATTTTCCGCGGTCCAGGTGAGCACCTGGACGACGGAGAATTTCATCTCCGTCGTCCTGGTGCTCACCTGGACCGCGGAGAATGTCCGCGGTCCAAGTGCACTTGGATGACGGAGATGAAATTCTCCGTCGTCCAAGTGCCTGGACGACAACACTTGGAGCACGGAACCTGGAAGACGGAGGTTCCTTCGTCTAAGTACTTAGACGACGGAAATGCTCCGCGGTCTAAGTGCATTTTTCTTGTAGTGATACCCCTAAGCTTTTGATCAGATCAATGATCCAAATTTAATCTGATCAAGAATCATCGGTGTAGATCAAATCGACATAAAATATTACTTTTTAATATTTTTCTCCCGCAAACTTCCAAAAATCATAAAAAATAGCTCGATTATCTAAACAATTCCCCAAAAATTTCTACGAGGTTGAAATAAAATACTCTAAATTTTTTTAAAGAAAATAAAGTCTATTTTTCGTTTGGTGAATAAGTTGTTAATAACTTAGTAGTACAACTAATTTGTGATAAAGCTTAATACGATTTGATAAGTGCGTAAATTTGGTTCGGGTCATTAAAAGTCTGCCTAGTACTCTATTCACCATCCTCAAATATGTTTCACCGATTCCCCCCTGGAATTTGGTCGAAACATAATGAATTGATATATTTTTTCTAGTATCACCAATTTTTTTGTAAAGAGAAGTGTGCTTTTTTCAGTAGCAACTAGTGTCTCTTTTCTGTATCAGTAGCAGTGTAAAGGTTCTAGAGGGGGGTGAATAGGCCTTTACCACTTTTTCGTACAATCTGTTCTCGGGATAGCAAGATAGATTTCTATCCCGAAACGCAGGATACGAGTATTGAAATGTAAAGACAGTAAGTAAAGAGTGACACAAGATGTTTTTGAGAACGCAGAAATCCTACAACCAGGATTAAAACTGCGTGCCCCTAACTCTTGAGGGACAAACATTTCCACTATCAAGTAACACACACAATTACAAGTCTCTCGTACTCTGGGGATACATAACCCGTATGCTATCCTGACTAGTCTAACTACCAGTTCTAACAGAGCTACACTACTCAAACTATGTGTTTACACTTTGGAAAGTATACAGAAGTATCAACTCAGATCTTAACTACTCTCAAGTTAAATCTTCTTGATCAACTTCTTGGGTTGGGCATCTCCATACTTTATCTCAATGGAATGCACAATGCAATGATGCATATGAGTTTTGAAAACAGTTTTTATGCTTGAGAATCCATGTCTATTATGCACAGTTATGAACAACCAAAAGACATGGAAGGGGAAGGGGAAGAGAAGAGAGAAGAGAAGAGAAACTACACAGAAATGTGCTCTCTAAAGAGTAACCCGTAAAGAAAAACTACCCAGCAAATATATGAACTCAACCAACCAAGGAGTCAAGACAGCAAAGGACTCCTTATATAGGAAGGTTATTCCAGAGGTCAAAGACAGCTAATAGGCACGTGAAACACAGCTCTAAGGAAGCCTAAACGCAGACCTAAAACCGTCCTAATGCAGTTCTACAATAGCTAGCTACTGATGGGACAAATGCAAGTCTATACGGTAAGCAAAACCAAGACAGCTTTTTAGATTTTCCTTATTGAGCAAAGGTTGTCTAAACAAGGCAAAAGGTTTCCAAGCTTTTGTACAAGAATAGTTATTGCGGTGGTCAAAAGAGAAGCACGTTTTTTGACAGCAAAAAGAAGAGCTAGCCAAACCAGAAACAAAGGAACAAGACAACCAGAAAAGGACAAAACAGTTTCCTAGGTATCACATCTGAACAAGAGTCAACTCTCCTAGGGATCTTCCTTAATCAAGTCAGATTTTCGTAGTCAAAAATCAAACAGATTAAGCACAAGTAATCTGGGTTTTAGAAGTGATTAAAGCCATGAAAGATCACACAAGAAAAACGTTCCAGATTATCAGGGATACATGCTCAGTGTTCTATCCTAGATGAAAACATGTAATGCAAATGAATGATATACCTATTTTTCCAATGAGATAAAGTAGGCAATGTCACCATTAGCTTTGATGATTCTTTACTACTGTGTTTTGTCTGAGTACAAGAAATAGCCAATCTGCAAATATGCCTTCAATCTCCCCCTTTGGCATTTCTTGACAAAACACAGTTCTTCAAAGAGTACCTGCATCAGTTGTAACACATACAAACATATGCAGCAACAAGGATATTCATATCACATGATATCCTGCCCATAAAGCAATAACCAGTTAAACAGTTCTCCCCCTAAGCATATGCAGGAGTAAGGATATTCATATGACATAATATCCTGCCCAAAATAATAACCAGTTCTCCCCAAATAATACCTGCTGCATAGTTATGCCACATACAAACACATGCAGTAAACAAGATATCCACATCACATAACAGCACAATAATATCAGTACGTTCTCCCCCTTTTTGTCAACGAAAGACAAAGGGTTCAAACAAACCGCAAAAATAACAACCATAGTAATTGTTTGCCACACATCACAAAACCATAAAGATTGTTCAACAGAAAATCCAAAAGAAGGAACCGTAAAGAGAAAGATCAGAGAGACAAGAGAGAAACACTTCAAACAGCAGGATGCAGGGAAGCAAAATCAAATGGTCGTTTAGAAACGATGGGACGATGCATAGTGATATAGCCAAACAGATTGAAAGAATCAGCAGAGATGAAGTAAGACCGAGGAGAAAAGGAAGAGGATTCACCGGGACGCTTAGAGACTGAGGAGGCAGATGCCTTGAAAATGGGTTTCACTTGAGGAGTAGCAGATGGTTTAAGAGCTTTCTTTGCAGTAGGAGAGACAACAGATTTCTTGGCCTTGGAGCGAGTGACCCTAGGAGCAGTAGAGACGGGTGAGATCTCAACAAAAGGAGTGGATGCAGAACCAGAGGAGCAAACAATGGTGATGCGCTTTCGCTTTCCCAAAGGGACTTTGGGAGAGGTATGAGTAGGCTCTGAAACGATGGGAGACGGTGGAGGAGAAGGAGGCAAGGCAGGTGTCATAGCGGTCTGAAGAGGATAGGGTTGATCTGAACTAGCAACGGTCCGTGGAGGTGAAGTTGTGGGGGAGACAACAGATGTCGGAGAACTCAGTTTCTTCTTTGGAACCGCCTTCTTGGCTCCAGAGGACTTGTGAGACGTCCGTTTTCGCAGATAGGTAGAGAGAACAGGAGTAGGCTGAGGTGCCTCAGCACGAGCAGGAAAGACCATAGGACTTGGATTCTGTGAAGGATGAGGAGGTGATCGTGGTGGTGGAGCAGGGAGAAGGATAACCTCTTCAGGGATGAATGGGTCTGGAAGAGTCATGAGTGGATTGAAGAAGAACACAGGTTTGAGAGGAGGGAGGAAACTTCTTCTAGTTGAGTTTTGGTAGAACTCCATTCTGCTTTCTGGGATATGTACTCTCCTTGTATCCTGGAATGTGTCTCCTTACTCAATGATAGCTCATTAGTTAGAGCTTCATTTTTAGCAAGCATAGACTTGGATGCTTTACATAAACGTACATACATATCATGCCCTTCGTCATCAGAATCCTTGTCCTCAAGAGACTCATCTAATGTAATTTAGGTGACAAAAGCAACCTTTTCATCTTCATCTAAATCGGGTTCAGAATTTTCATTTGAATCACTATCACTCCAAGTTGCTTTTAGTACTTTATGAGACTTATTTTTCCTGTTAGCACAATCCACAGCCTTATGTCCTACTCCATTGCACTCAAAACAATTAATGTCCATTATTGGGATAGGAGAGGACCTGATATCCCGACCTTTCTGTGAAACCTTATTTCTAAAAGGCTTAGAGCTAGATCCTTTTGAGAAGTTCCGGTTAGAGTTGAAAGATTTCCTTTTCCTTAAGAATTTCTCAAATTGTTCGGTTAGAAAAGCAAATTCATCATTTTCATCATCTTCATTTTCATGCATCTTTTCAACCTCAATTTTAACCGAACTTAGTGCAATGGATTTCTCATGCATGGGTCTTTTCTTGAGAGTCTCATAGGTTTTCAGATTACCAACAAGTTCTTCTAAAGGATAAGTGTCTAGATCATGTGCTTCATCAATAGCATTCATTTTTGAGTCAAAGAAAGAAGGTAAGGCATTTAGAAATTTCCTAACAATTTTCTTTGATTCTATGGCTTCGCCTAAACTACGGCACTGATTTGTGATATTGAGTACACGACCATAGAAATCATCAATAGACTCTTTGTCACTCATGCTTAAACCTTCAAACTCAAAAATAAGACATTGAAGTTTTTGTTGCTTAACACGAGAGTTACCTTCATGAGTGTTGATGAGCACTTCCCATGCCTCCTTAGCAGTAGAGCAATGAATGATCCTTTGGCGCTCTGCTTCGGATACGGCATTGAATAGACAACTTAGAGCTTTGATGTTTGCTCTAGCCAAATCCTTTTCGGCTTTATCCCATTCTGACCTCGGCTTAGAAATTTTCTCATTTGATTCATCGCCTTTTGGTTTTGTGGGATGTTTCCAGCCTTCCTCTACGATTTGCCACAACATACCATTATCTTGGTAGGAGAGGAAGGCACTTATCATGATTTTCCACTGTGAGAAATCATGACCATCAAAAAAAGGAGGAACATTTATGGAAGAACCTTTTTCACGATCCATAACTGGCCCCTCAGAGGATCTCACTAGCAAAGGCTAGTGGCCGCTCTGATACCACTTAAAGGTCCTAGAGGGGGGTGAATAGGCCTTTACCACTTTTTCATACAATCTATTCTCGGAATAGCAAGATAGAGTTCTATCCCGAAACGCAGGATACGAGTATTGAAATGTAAAGACAGTAAGTAAAGAGTGACACAAGATGTTTTTGATAACGCAGAAATCCTACAACCAGGATTAAAACTGCGTGCCCCTAACTCTTGAGGGACAAACCTTTCCACTATCAAGTAACACACACAATTACAAGTCTCTCGTACTCTGGGGATACATAACCAGTATGCTATCCTGACTAGTCTAACTACCAGTTCTAACATAGCTACACTACTCAAACTATGTGTTTACACTTTGGAAAGTATACAGAAGTATCAACTCAGATCTTAACTACTCTTAAGTTAAATCTTCTTGATCAACTTCTTGGGTTGGGCATCTCCATACTTTATCTCAATGGAATGCACAATGCAATGATGCATATGAGTTTTGAAAACAGTTTTTATGCTTGAGAATCCATGTCTATTATGCACAGTTATGAGCAACCAAAAGACATGGAAGGGGAAGAGAAGAGAGAAGAGAAACTACACAGAAATGTGCTCTCTAAAGAGTAACCCGTAAAGAAAAACTACCCAGCAAATATATGAACTCAACCAACCAAGGAGTCAAGACAGCAAATGACTCCTTATATAGGCAGGTTATTCCAGAGGTCAAAGACAGCTAATAGGCACGTGATACACAGCTCCAAGGAAGCCTAAACGAAGACCTAAAACCGTCCTAATGCAGTTCTACAATAGCTAGCTACTGATGGGACAAATGCAAGTCTATACGGTAAGCAAAACCAAGACAGCTTTTTAGATTTTCCTTATTGAGCAAAGGTTGTCTAAATAAGGCAAAAGGTTTCCAAGCTTTTGTACAAGAATAGCTATTGCGGTGGTCAAAAGAGAAGCACATTTTTTGACAGCAAAAAGAAGAGCCAACCAAACCAGAAACAAAGGAAAAGACAACCAAAAAGGGACAAAACAGTTTCCTAGGTATCACATGTGAACAAGAGTCAACTCTCCTAGGGATCTTCCTTAATCAAGTCAGATTTTCATAGTCAAAGATCAAACAGATTAAGCACAAGTAATCTGGGTTTTAGAAGTGATTAAAGCCATGAAAGATCACACAAGAAAAACGTTCCAGATTATCAGGGATACATGCTCAGTGTTCTATCCTAGATGAAAACATGTAATGCAAATGAATGATATACCTGTTTTTCCAATGAGATAAAGTAGGCAATGTCACCATTAGCTTTGATGATTCTTTACTACTGTGTTTTGTCTGATTACAAGAAATAGCCAATATGCAAATATGCCTTCACAGTGTTTTAGCCATGGTGCAGCGACATACTACTTATAGTAGTAGTGTTCTTTTTCAATGGCGGTGTAGCGGCACATTGCTTAATTGGATAGTTAATAAGAAAATAGAAAGCAACGTGTATTCTTATTTCTAGTAGTAATGTGTGTTCTAATTCAGTATCATTGTTCATTCTTATTCCTGTAGCAGTGAGTTCAGTAGTAGTGATTTCATTCAGTAATAGTAACAGTGCTTTCATTCTAGTAACAGTCCTTTAATTTAGTAGCAGTGTCTTTTCAGTAGCCCCACCACTTTTTAGGGAATCTTGAAAATCTTCCCATTTTGAAACCGTAACTACTCCATCTCGAAATCCAAATTTTCAGGCTTTAATGAGAAACCTATTAATTTAGTTCTTCTATGCACTAGTATGAGAGTTTTGGTCCCTGTTCTTGTGTGAAAAAGCATTCAGAACCTACCACATTGAAGGTGCTTGACAACATTAAAGAATAGAAGATCAAACTCATATTATCGATTATTTTGATATATGTATTGAGCGATTATTCTATAAAGGTTTATGTTGGATCTTTACGTGTTTATGATGTATTGAAATATTCAGTTATGATCTTTCAATTGGTATCAGAGCTTTGGCTCGTTCATGATTCATAAACCGATTAAGAAAATCAATATACACAAGGATCGGGTACTTGCAAATCAAAAAAAAAAATTCAGAATCGATGAACAGTTCTTGGCTTCAGACCTGTTCAATAAATCAACCTGGGCCTGCAACCCAATGCCAAGACTTGTTTTGGTAACACAAAAAAAAAGGGGAAGGGAAAAGTCTGTCTGGGTTCGAGGTTCTAGTGATGGGTTATGGGGCATGGCGACATGGATGATGCCTCCAATGGATCTTCATCTTCATCTGCATCACCAGATAGTGAATTCGTTCTGATATGCCTCGGTGCTTCCCTTACACGCCTCGCATTTGTGAGACGAAGGCAGAGGGGAGAGGCCTTGATCAAACCGATTGAGAATTGTGAAGCAATTTGCCTTTCATTTGGTCTCTTGCCTAATCTCCTTCTCTGCAAATCACCATGACAAAGGATTTTGAATTCATGCAAATCTTTCCCCGATTCTGAGTTTGAAGTAGAAGACCAACCATAAGAAGAGACCGATGATAACGATACTCTTCTTCTTCATCGGTGTTGACATCCTCATCTAGGTCTTGGAACATAACCAAGGCATGGAGCATCCACGGCACCGTCGCCGGAGTTGAAATTACAGCGGCGATTAGGGCCCGGGTTTGCCTGGGTTCTTCTTCCAACAAGTTTCAGTTCCGGGTCGTGGGCATTATCCTCTCCCGTTTTGTTTCGTTTGGGTTCTAAGATTTTCAGCAATGGAATTTGGGGGAAAATATCTGAGCTTCTTATTCCGGCTTCTAACCCGACAATGCAAAACCCGAATTCTCTACCTCATTGCCGGAATCTCTAGCTTCATCGGTGATGGGTGACACCGACGAATTAAGCATCAGTTTGAGAAACGAGCAGAGAAAAGCGAAGAGCTGCGATTGGGGCCAATCTGATTCACAACGAGGTGCTTCCATGGCCCGAGACCTTCAGCTGTCGAATCGCATTAAGGCCCATCCAGGTTCGTTAATCGCATGGAGAAAGCATGGTTGATCTCTAACAAAGCATCTGCTCGATTTTGATCCAAATCAATTTTGAACTCAATTTTTGATGTGTTTAGCAATGGGGTATGAGCTTTTGTTTGAGATCGAAATAAGATGAAATGGGATTGTTTTTGTGTTTTCTGGGTAATTGATTTGGGAAGAAAGCATTTGAGTTGTACCAGTTATGGAACATGGGTTTTCCTTACTACTTAACTTGTGTTGTGCTTAGATCAAATCTTTTGCCTAAGTGTCTCAATCTCTCGGTAAGAGCTTCTGATTTGGTTTTAATTTTGGAATAAAGCACTTAAGTACCATGCTTGCTCAAGATCAGATTAAGAAGCAAGGTGTTGTGGCATTCCGGAGTTGAATATGAGGAGTTTCAGAGGCTTAATAAGGACGAGAGAGACAGGAAAGATCTCATGGTAAATCAGCTTGCCAAGGAAAAGAACTGGATGAGATGCCCTAAGTGCAAGTTCTTTAAGGAGAAGACTACAGGTTGTATGCACATTACTTGCAGAGTCGTGAAAATTAGGATGGAATATTAGATTTCTATGGTGTTAGGAACTACACGAAATTGTTTAGGGTAGATGTCTGTGTTTTTGCTTGCTGCTGCGCTACTGCTCAAAACTGTCCAGATAAGTTTTCTAACGAACACTCTTTTGATTTCTAATGCTATTAAGAACACTGTACCTTTAGGGGATGAAACTGACAGTGTGCAAAATTCTGTTTTGGATGTCAAGTTTTTCATATGGGAAAATAAACATATTGCGTATACTTACACTGTTGTTGTATATAATGTTTTGCTAGAGTTGTGGAACACGAAATGGACGGACTGAAATTATTCCTTACTCAAATCTGGGAATTTGGTACTGCTTCTGTTAATTTTGTTTTATGCAGCGCTTAAAAGCACTCATGTGAGTATCTCGAATTTCTTGAGAATTTGTGATTGGTCATTTGTTTAAGGTTTCAATTAAGTTAGTAAAGGAAGTGTCTTATGAAACTCACTTCAAAAGTGCATTGATTTTCATATGAATGATTATGTATGATAAATAGTGTTATGAGGAGTCTGATATTTGTGACATTTTGGATATAGATAATGAACAAAGATTAATTAAGAATTTAACAAAGCATGTATAAAGAATATTGTTCTGAACAGAATTATTAAAGAAATAATGCAAATATTGTTGGTAAACGTTTTCATTAAGTAATTGTTAAAAACTTAAAGTAAACCAACAACTAGTCTAAAGTTTTTGGTTAGATTTTGAGACACGTATTGCACAAAGCAAGGTGATTTAATTTCTGTTCCAAAAACCTTATGGATACATAGATTGTGATTGTGTTCAACACAATTTATGATTACCACACAAATGAAAATGACGAAAACACATAAAGCTCGCTTAGTTCTCTTCTTCTTGCCATTAAAGGTGTTGATTGATCTTTGCATACAGTGTTTTATTCTTTTGGTTTTGTGATATGGAAACTTAAGAAAATCTTGTTCTTTTGTCACAGAAGAGGCAAATGCATTTAGTTCACCTTCAGTTTTGACTCTAACTTTAAGTAACGTATGCTATTGATGATACTAAGTGTTTCTTTTCTGTTTCCACATTTTGAAATACAACTTGAGGTAATAATCAGATTATTTTATCATTTGTATAATCATTATTTTGCTTCCGTTAAGTTTTAAATTGCAGCGCCGTAGCAGAGGCTAAGGTATGTTAATGCTAGATTTCCTATAGTTAAGTTAATATTGAAGCATGTGTTTTACGTTTCTACTAAAGTGATTATATTCAACTTTGGATTCAGTTATTCATGTGTGGCTTTAGGAAATGAAAACGATTGTCTGATCTTAAATGACTAATTGGAAAGCCAATCAAGAAACTGTAAAGCAAATGAAAATAGATATTTTCTTGTAATTACATAAGTAAACGGGTATAATTTGGTTGATTACAGATCTGTGAGTTTTTTATTTGAATGATTATTAATGTGATTATCTCCCAAGATTTCTACAGTTTTCAAAGAAAATTTTGCAGAATAAGAATTAGTTTATTGATCAAGCTTTGGTATAACTTGATATACATAACCCATAAACTAAATTCTTATAAACAAAATCTGGGTTTACTGGTCATATGAACAAGTATATTGCACAAAGCAAAACTTGTTTATATTTTCAGCAAATCAATGTAGTTTACAACAGATTGAAACTTGTGTATTTAGTTTTAAAATCCATGTCTATTTTTGCTTCCAAAGAAGTGTGTCGGCATGGTTTCTAGAACTAAAACAACGACAAACATGCTAACTAATCTGATATTCGGATATTTTGGCGCTTTTCTTCTGCCCAAAGGTGTTGACTGCTTCCTTATATATGTTAGATTACCTTGGCATGGGTTGTTGATATAGAAACTTCAGAATGCTTAGTCTACTGCCCAAAGGTGGTGTTAAATATTATTTTCAGTTTGGGGTTGTTTGTAATATATACTTAGTTATCTATCTATATACGTGACATGCTTGTTAAAATTATGTTTTGTTATTGTTATCAATATATAGTTTGTTTTAGTTTTATATTAGCTATAAACATAAAACGCTGAAGTCTGAAAACAAAACTTGGTGTTTAACAAATTTTAGTACAAAGAACTACTTAAAGTTTTTTCTCGAGTTTGCTCCTTAGGAATTATCAGTTCATAGACTTTTACCTAACTCAGGAATCAAGAATGTCATGTTACTTACAATGGTATAAGACAAACACTCTTATTAAGACGGTCATCTAATAAAGAAAATTCAGTGAAACCTTGAGTTTTAAAACCACTTCCATCATCACTTCTCTCATAATGCTACTGTAAATCTCATTCACTAAAGTTGAGACTAAGAAGCTATCTCAAATATCTGTTTGTCATATCTGTAGATGATTTGTCAACCTTTTCACATTAAGACTTTTATTTGATGTTGCAGTCCTTAAGATTACTAACTAGAAGTTGATCTTCATTTAGATTTTGGGATATAGACTGCAAAATCTAATAAAAGGGGGGGGGGGGGGAAGTGTTGTGAAAATTATATTGAGAATGAACAAGGAAGAGTCTAAGTATTATTTTTGGTAGATAGACTCTTGATATAGTTCATTGTAAATGCTATAGTATAATGTGACAAAGATAAAGAATTGAATAGTATCAGTTTTGCATTCAGATAAGTCTACAAAAAATCAACAGTCAGCCTTTTAACTTATTTCTAAATCAATATCTAAATCTAAGTGGTCACTAAAACATGAAAATTAAGTTCTACGTGCTTATTATATGTGGGAGTTAGGCTGCCTGTGGGTTAATTAATTAAGAGATTAATGTTATTTTAGTTAACAAGAGTTTCACGATAAGAGTGATATATAATTTACTGTTTTTGAAGAGAACTATACAGTTTCTATTCTGTCTATATGTGAATGTCTTTATGTTTTCTGTAGCGTTAAGATATAATGCAAGAACACTTACAGTTATCTCTATTATGCAGGCTGTAATAGCCATGTAAGAGAGTGTTTGTAAAGAACTTTGGCTAAGAAATTCTCTGATGAGTACCAAAGCCTTAAGAAGCATTATTTCAGGTAAGCTTGATGCTATGTCTACTGTTGTTCTTGGAAAACAGATTCAGAATTCAAAGCATATAGAATTTCAGTTTTGAAATGTGTTAGTGAGAGAGTGGTTATTTGAAGTTCTGTAGTTATTTTAGTTCTTGAATTCAGTAGGAGCAAACATAAGTTAGAGATTTTTGTTTCAGTTTTATGTTCTTGATTCAGTTTTTTGTTTTGAGAAGTTATTCTCATACTCTGTAAACTTGACTTTTGGATATCAATGATAATGGCGATTTTTCAGATTTGATGTGTTGCAACCTTCGGTACAAATCTGAAAGCTATTCATTTATTCTGCAGCCTGTCAAGTTTGATCAATTCAAGTGGATGTGATATGTAGCTTTTGTGTTAGATATGTGTAGCCTTTACAGTTAACAAACACAAATCCACTGGTGTAAAGATGTGTTTGTATTTTGGAGTTTTTGTTTAGAAAACCATTCAGTAGGACAAGGAGATATTTGACTTAGGTTTTAAGTTGATATACGTTGTCAATTGCTCCATATTTCATATGTGGAATTCATGTGCATTATAGATGTTATTGTAATGGTTCTTAAAGGGCAATTTTGAATAATAAAGTTGTTTCTTTCTGAGTTCTACCGTAGTGAATTTAATGTGACAGAATTGCGTTTTTGGATTTTAAACATTAATATAATTCACGAGCTCCTTAAGTTACTTTTTGGCATTCTAATATTGACTATGTTGCGAAACATGAGCATTGTTGGTCCCAGTGGGAGATTGTTAGAATAGGACTCAACAATACTATGTATCTAGTCGTTTATGCAACAAGTTAATAGCTAAGTCATTTAGTAAGAATCGTATTAGGATTGTTTATTTAGTACATGTATATCTGTATATCAAGTTACATGATTAAAGTCCAACTTATTCTGATATGAATCTCTTCTTTTTAAGTAAACCTAATAGAATTAGACTTGGACTCTGTCATGGGTAAAGGCACAAGTCTATTCTTATAAGTATGAGAGTTTTGGTCTCTGTTCTTGTGTGAAAAAGCATTCAGAACCTACCCCATTGAAGGTGCTTGACAACATTAAAGAATAGAAGATCAAACTCATATTATCGATTATTTTGATATATGTATTGAGCGATTATTCTATCAAGGTTTATGTTTGATCTTTACGTGTTTATGATGTATTGAAATATTCAGTTACGATCTTTCATCGTGCAGGTCGTGTATTCTCTTTCTTCTTTCTTTCTTCTTCTTCTTTCGTTCTCTGTCTCGCTTTACCTCTCTCCTTTCTCTCTTTCCATCTTTTTTGGACCGATCTCCGACATCAAGCCCTCCCATCTCTCGATCTGAGCCGATCTCACCCACGTCATCTGGATTAGAATACCATCTCCTCTCTCGATCGATCATCCTCAACCGCACTATTTATCGACTCTATGGTGTATTAAGATCTCTCGATTGCTTCGATCCACCGAGGTGTTTAATCAATTTTGATCGGTTAGTCTACCTCGTATGCAACTCTCCTACATTTCCAATATGTTCATCGTTTTTTCATTGTGGGTTTTTGTTTCAGTTCATCGAAATGAATTAGTATATTGGTTTTTCTTTTGATTAAATGATTAAATGTTCATATTTGTGTGTGTTTTGGTGTGGATTCTGGCCTCATATTGGATACTGAGTGGATATCCTGCAAACTAGAACTGAAAAAGATAGCAGTGATGATTGGGACAATACTTTGATAGGCTTCGGTACTCACTCAATACTTTTTGGAGCTCCATATGTCTTTATGTAATCCGATAAATAGATGATCAAAATTACAATTCGGTTGGGTTAGTGGGACTCTTTGTTTTTGCTTTTTAAGTTACTTGCTGTATTTTATATTTCAAAAATTCTCAATCAACTGGTGTATGAGCTGCAAGATCGTTAGAACTTAACATATGAAAACTGGACCTGACATGGAAGATCCTTAGGTTTATAATTATAGAAACCTAAATACTTGGATTATAGGACCTGGAGCTTTTGTACCTGGATATGTGTGTTAAGTTAGGAACCTGTACATGCTCTTTTCTTCTTTCTCCTATTATTTCTTTTGATACCAAAATGAAAGTAAACCTGGAAAGTAGCTGAAGGTTTAGAAAGGATAAAAAAAGAAAAAAAGAAAAAAAGAAATACTAATAGTTAAACTCCATGTTTGAAAGGCTGCTTAGGAACATGAAGTAGTTCTAACATTTCATTTACAACTATCATGATTGACCTGGGAAGTTATATATATCTATATGGGTATAAGATGGTTGATCATAAGATGCGTGTATAGTTTGTAATCAACTGTGTATTATGTTCCTCAACCTGGTCATGGGAAGTTATATATATGTGTATAGTTTCTAATCAACTGTGTTATGTTCCAGTACTCTTAACATCCACTAAGCTTATTCCTCTTAACAATATTTGTTTATTTTCACTCCCTCGCTCTCTCTCTCAATCTCACTCGGACTACTTTTGATGGCTCATGAGGACATGAAAGGTAAATCCCAGTTTATTTGACTATTCAATCTCTTATCGATCTCTCGGTTTCAGATCTGTTGTAATATCTCATTCTTGATCTCAAACTTGATTTTTCCTTATCTTTGTTGTTATATGGTGGTAATAAATAGTGTTCAAACAATATTGTTCTAGAAATATCCACTACTGAATAACTTTCTAATCAAGAAACATGATGAGCACTTACTAAACTCGATTACTTTGATTGATAGAACTAAAATGAATGATGATGTGTAATTGGTCACTTTTAGTTACCAATGTATATGAGCACTTATAGTTTGGATCATTTTGCTTTTGTCAGCAGAATTATTACCACGGATGACTGGTATTATGAAGCATGCCCTACATGCTTGAAGAAAATGTATCCAAAGCCTAATAGTGAGCTACTTATATGCTGGGAGCATGACATTCAACTAAAAAAATTATGGTAAGTCTGCACCTGAAATTTCAGTTTAGCTAACATGCTAACTATGCAACTATATGTGCTATATCTTTTACTAACTCCCTATAATCGACAAACATTTCTGTTTCAAAATTTAGTTGATGCTGGAGGATAAAAGTGACGTCACAACAACTATACTAATGGGAAAAGCTGCAGAAACAATATTGGATGTTAACTATGAAACATTGGTTGAATAAAGAGGACACAAAGACCAGAGTAATCAACAACTAGATATCCTCAATCTCAAAGGTAAGACCAAAACCTTTCGGCTCAAATTAGACTCACATTGTAATCTGGAGCATTATCGAGAACTTGAAACTCTGAAGCAGTAAATGAAGGATTATTGAAGTTTGCAGCAAGTAAGCGACAGAAAAGGTAACTTCAATATAATTGCTGAAGTCATATAAATATGCAAATGACCTGTAATTTAACTTCTTGATGTCCTATGTAATTACTGAAGAAGATTAAATATACTTGCAATCATTATGAAAGGACCCGACCCCGATTTAGTTGCCTAAATCGAAATCAAACCCCTTCTGAAAACATGAACTTTCAAAAAAATTGACAGAGTTCCACTATAGCACGTAATTACCATTAACCTGCACGGGAAAAGTACACTTCATCCTATGCCACAAAATCCAAACCGTGGGCACCAATCCCATCCGGATTTCTCAAAAACATATCATATCGTAAAGCAATACACAAAACTGTAGCTTTATAGAAATTTGGGAGAATCATGTGAAAATATAAATACAACAGTATTGAGAGCGACCTCTAGTATATATATAAATACACAACAGTATGCCAAACTAGAAACCTACTGAGAAGAAAAGTAGCTCGAATACTAAGCTTCCAACCTTGACGTGCGACACCAGAATCCAAACTGCAAACTGGGCATTGAAAACAAAGAGTCCAGGGAAAGACATATAAACCGTTAGAGTGAGTGGAAGAAAATAAATGTCTTTCGCCGAAAAATATATGTTATAAAAACATATGCGAGTCTAAATGCATAAAAATAATCACATGGTACACGAGGGAGACTTTAACTCCTCACGCGTACAGAGCATGCATCGGAAATCCCGCGGGGTCACTCATGGACACATCCACGCTAGTACAGTGTGAATCATGGGATCCCAGACCCTCACGTGATTTCAGCCAGAAAGGCCTCAGGTCAGAGTTTATGTTCCCACTCGGTAAAGACCTCGGCACAGGATAACGGTCCCTCCCAGTAAACATCCTCGGGAATCAGCCGGGATGCTAAGTGTATCGATACAACTATACATACTGAGACTGTACTTTGTGTAAACCAAATCATAAATAGTTTTCCATGCAAATCTATAAAGCATAATGTAAATGCATACTCGTAATACATGCATAATTATAAGAGCATAATCGTAGATACATATTCGTAAAAGCATAATTGTAAAGCACATGTTCGTATAAATCATAATCACATACGCATGCTCATGCTTTTAAAACGTATAATAAAGACTCGCAACCAATCAGTGAAAAGAAAGGTGTCCACTCACAGACAAGCACAACGCGCAAACGTGCTAATCCCGAGATCCGGCGGAAGATTCCTCACCAAGCGTACGATCTCGATCTCCTGAATAATCACAAATATCACTGATCAAAGTCACAATTCAATACTCTGAACCACACCTTGGAAACCAACAATTTCTAGAAATATATAATTCGAATATCAACAAAATTGTCGAAAATCCCATAAATACTCCACATATTCCTCGACGTAAAATCCACCACCCAAATCAACTCGAAAACCTCAAGACGACGATCGGGGCATGATTACGAGTAAAAAGGCATAAAACTTTCCAAAATTCAAAAAGTCAACTCTTAGCCGGAGCTCCGTCGTAGCGGCGCGGCATCAACGGCGACATTTTTCGGCGAGGAAAGCCCAAAATTCAACTTCTCTTCGAGTCCAACACATTCATCTTCTTCACCTTCCTCCAATTCTACCGTTATCCGCCAGAATTCCGCACGAAAACTCTTGAAATTCAAATCGGCCGGCGATCGATTCACCACCAGAACTCCGGCCACGGCGCACGGCGGCTCACAAGACCACCCACTAAAGAATCCTTGTGGTCCACGCACCATTTCCCCCCAAACCCCGGCCTCCACCGTGGCCAGAGCACCGCCACCCATCGCCCCCAAAAATCCTCCATTTCTCACTCAAAATTCCACCCCAAAACCACCACCATACATCACACAAAGTACATCAAATGAAAGCATAGGTCCTAAGCTTCATTCCCTTACATTTATTTCCAGCAACAAGGCCAATTTCCGGCGAAAATCTCAACGGCGAGTTGGTAACCCGGCGGGTCAACCCGGTTGACTCGGTCAACTCTGCCCAGAACTGGTCAACTCGGTCAAACAGCCCATTTTTCAACTTTTTCGATAACTTTACGACTATTCAGCTATTTATACGTCGCGAACCAACTGTATCCGCGATTCGGATAACTCAAACTCAAACGGATAAATACGACTAACTCGACGATAATTTCAAATATCCATTTTATATTCCTCGATTATCCGAAAAATCCTCTAAAAACTTCTACGAACTCGAAATCAAATTCTCTACATTTTCCGCGAATAAACCCAAGCCAAATTCGTGTCCAATAATTAAGTCGTGAACAAGGCCGCATAACCAATTAACTACGACAAACCACAATTATACGTGAAACTCGCGAATTAAGCCGATTAACTATCATTTCCGGTTCGGGTTGTCACACATTATTAGTTTATCTAACTTTCATTGTAATTACGAAGTTAGAAATAGATATTTTTATACTTGGTCAATACTAAACAAAGCTTACATACTGAATATATAGGTCAGCCAGTTTGAACACATGTATGTCTTTACTATTTCCTATTGCAGATTTTGTACAGTTATTAAACCAATGAATTTTCCTTCAATAAGTGATGATGCAAGAACAGATCAAACAACATCATTGTCATTAACATCAAATCTATTGGATGTGGAACAAATCAAAGAGAAGAAAACAACTAAACGCCATTCTGAACTGTCAGACTCCATCATATGTAGATATTTTTTTACCTGTGTTTTTGGGAACCACGACTAACACTTTTGGAATTCTTTTGCAAGTAAGATGCATACTTTCAATAAGTTAATATGAAGTATTTGCTTAAACAATACCTTTAACAATGCAATTGTCTAACATACAAGTTTCAATTTTCAATGGATAACAGGACATGAAAAAATGTTAGAAGCCGTGCAATGAGGCATCTACAACATCAACTATGTTGTACTCAGGATATGAGTCTTTTGTTGTACTAAATTTGGTCGATGCACTGATTTGTATTCAGTTTGTATCTTATTTAACATGTATATTTTCTTTGTTTGTTGCTTTTAGGAGCTTCTTAGGCTTATTGTGCAAGTTGTTCTGGTGGTTGAGGTAAAAGTCTTTTCGGTCATTAAGATTAAGAACCTATAATCTGGTGGTTAAGGTACACTTTTAGGCAATTAAGATTAAGAACCTATGATCTTTTTTTCGATTCGTGTTTGATTTGGCTCTGCTTGCGTAAGTATGTCATTGGCGTGTTTTCTCTGGTAGGAAAACACCTTCTTTAAAGACATAACATATTGGTAGTTGAGATGTGATCTTTTAAATACCCGTCTCGATCTCTTTGATATAGGCTTTCTTTTTATTTGGTTGAATGTTGGCAGCGTAGTGTATAGAAAACATATTTAAGTTTTATATATCGAGTTTAAACCTATTTTCTAAATCGATCCTGCTATTTTTAGCAATGTTTTCCTTTTTCTTTCATACTGTTTCCTGCATGGCCTCAAATCTGTACATATTTGCACAGGGCATTTTTTTTGGGCAATTCCATTGTTATTGTTTTTACATTTTTTGTCTGGTTATGAATTTAAATCAACTTTTAGTGGATTTCGTCATAACATGGGCGCTCTTCATACTGAAAGTTAAACAAGTTTTTTTTTATCCCATTTATCCATTGCAGACTTATTTTCAAATAGGATTTAGTGATTGATAGTAGAAATTGTATTGATTCAATTTGTCGAGTTCATTGTTGACGTGTTTCGTATTCTTTTTCATTGCCCGATATAGGTTTAGATTGATGAAAGTTGGGCTGTTTAAAAGGACTAGAATGACACCCTATTATGTTAGATTGCAGTTCTTTTTTATCGTATCTCTTCGAAGAACTCAATACATTTATGTTTGACAACAATATTGATTGTAGCAACTTTTGTATCTTCCCTCACGACGTCAAGGTTTTGTTCATAGTAGTCGAGGATCGAGTGTTATTTTTTAACCTTTCAGTCCACTTCTACATCTTCTGTTAATCATGTAATATATCTATCATTTCGGTCATTAAACATACAATCTTAGAACATTCAATTCAGCCTTTCATTTAGTCGGAAAACTATATATTTACTATGCTATGACTTAATTTTTGTAATCTAAACGTCAGATTTCTCTATTCACTACAACATTTTTTAGTATTGCCGGCGATTTTAAATCGCCGGCAATAGTTTTTCAAGTATTGCTAGCGATTTTTCCCCCAAAAATCGTCGGCAATACTTTTTTATTATTATTATTATTGCCGGCGATTTTTCAAGTCGCCGGCCATACTTTTTTTTATTTTTTATTACCAGCCAATTATTGTCGGCGATTTGGAGGAAAAATCGCCGGCAATAATAAAAAAAAAAGTATTGCCGGCGATTTTTGGGGGAAAAATCGCCGGCAATACACTACAACATTTTTGCCCATTACCGGCGAGATCACCGGAGACAAGGCCGGCGACCGGAAAAGTCGCCGGTAATGTTCAACATTACCGGCGACTTAGCCCGTCGTCGGCAATGTCGCCGGAATCTCGCCGGTAATGTTGCAAAACATTACCGGCGACTCCAACCGTCGCCGGCAATGTCTAGGGAGACATTACCGGCGATTTTCCGGCTGGAATTTCCCCGGAAATGTCTCCTAGACATTGCCGGCGACGGTTGGAGTCGCCGGTAATGTTTTGCAACATTACTGGCGAGATTCCGGCGTAAAGTCGCCGGTAATGTCTTCATTTCCGGCGACTTACTCCGTCGCCGGCAATGTGTCTTATATTAGATGCCGGATCGGGCAGCTCGATCATTCAATCATTTTGAGCGAAAAAAATCCAGAGAAATCGAAAGAAGGAAAACGTACGCTCTGAAATCGATCATTATTCGGTATATTGTCAAAATTAAGGCGGGCGTCGAAAACTCGATCAGTCGGGAAGCTATTTATATAGGTACGTAGGTGTATATATACGTATATGTGGTATATATATATGTGTGTGTGTGTGTGTTGATCAAATCCAATTCGTGAGATATATATATATATATATATATATGAAATGTTGTTGATGTACGGTCACCGAAACGAGAAAACAGCTTGTAGTTAATCTTGTGTCTGAATCAATGACTGGTATTATCGTATTGTTATCGAAGCCAGGCTTAACAGAGATTAGATCGATATATCATTGAGTACTATCATCGAGTACTGAATACGTACTATCATCGAGTACTGAATCGAATTCAGAGATTAGATCGATATATATACATATGCATGCATGTGTTGATTTAATTAGAGTTGAATTGAGAGATCACGTCGATTATTAGTAGTGAATGTGTGTATATATATATAATTAATACGTAAAATTGTTAGAATTTTCAGGATGGACAAGAGTTGGATGAGCCTCGAAAGATGGGATGTCAGATATCACGAGGGAATTAGGAGTTTTGTGGATTTTGTGAAGGCTAATTGTGGAGACACTACACTTCATTATTGCCCGTGTAAAGAATGTAAGTGTTTCAGCGATCGATTTCGATTTCCCATTGATAAAGTGCAGAGGCACCTGAGTAAATACGGGTTTTGGGATAAGTACACTTGTTGGATTTATCACGGTGAAACATCGGTAGCGGGTCCGCATGATCATGGACAATTTGGTGAGAGGGCCAGTCCACGCTATGATTATGGACATTTTGCTGAGAGGGGCAGTTCATCCTATGATCCAACATCGATGTTAATCAATGATATGTTTCCTCATGAGAGCGGTGTATTTGCTGATGAAGCACCAAATGTCCCTCCCGTCGTTGAGGGTTTCCCCCATATCGAGCCAGTCGAACCATTACCTGGAGGTCATGCCAACACAAGCGGTATGGACAAGTACAACAACCTGATTGCATTGCAACAGACTCCGTTGTACGACGGTTGTAGTAAGACTGTTCTTGAAAGTGTGATGGGAGTGATGCAGCTAAAAATGGAGAACAAAATGTCTGTCAAAGCTGTTGATTCTTGGTTGAAGTGGACTGCTTCGCTACTGCCACCCGGTCATCGTCTTCCTACCACTCATCATAAGGTGCGACATATCCTGAAAGATCTTGGGCTTTCCTACATCAAAATCCATGCATGCAGATATGATTGTATTCTCTTCTGGGGAAAAGATCTCGAAGACCTTGAAGCCTGCCCGGTATGTTTTACAGAAAGGTATAAGTTGACTCCTGCAGGCAACAAGAAAGCTGTGAAGATACTTCGATATTTCCCGCTTATTGATAGGCTGGAGCGGTTGTTCATGTGTGCTTTCACGGCCGAGGCAATGAGATGGTGGGCTGAGAGGAACTTGCCTGACGATGACACCCTTATACACCCTTCCGACGGAGAGGCTTGGAAGCACATGGTCAGGGAGTTTGATCATTTTGCAGCAGAGGTCCGAAATGTTTGGCTAGGGCTCTCATCTGACGGATTCAACCCTTTTGGCAACATGAGTCTTCAATACAGTATATGGCCAGTTATTTTGGTACCGTACAACCTTCCACCATGGATGTGCATGAAGAAGGAATACAATATGCTCACTCTGTTAATTCCGGGCCCGGGTTATCCAGGAAAGTGTCTCGATGTGTATTTGAGGCCTTTGATTGAGGAGCTTAAGTACCTGAGTGAGTGTGGCCACCCCACTTACGATAGGTTCAAAAAGGAGATGTTCCAGATGCATGCCATGCTTGTTGGCACCATCAGTGATTTTCCTGCCCGCGGTATGTTGTCGGGCAACGTTACCAGGGGTTACAGGGCTTGTTCAGAGTGCATGACGGTTGATTGTTGCAGTCCTCATTGCAGTAAAATTGTCTCGATGCGTCACCGTTGTTGGCTTCCATATGATCACCCATTTAGGCAGGATCCAGACGCGTTTGATGGGATTGTTGAAACTGGTGTGGCACCCAGGCGATGGACAGGGGACGAAATTTTGGAAGTGTTGAATGAATACGATTTTGGCCAGCTGAGCAATCATCCTGACATAGTGGCGTCAATTCCAGAAAAGCCCGAAAGGTATAAGTTTTGGACACACAAGAGCATATTCTGGGAACTCTCCTACTGGCCCAGGTTGCCTATCAGACATTACCTAGATGTCATGCACATAGAGAAGAATGTGTGTGAAAGTGTGGTGGGCACAGTTCTTAACTTGGAGGGGAAAACAAAAGACATCCCTAAGGCACGCATTGATCTTAAAGCAATGGGTGTGCGGAAACATTTGTGGTTAAGAGATGGTAAGAGAAAAATGCCGCAAGCTCCGTACACCGTAAAGCCGAAGCATAAGCATGAAATTTTTCGGTGGCTGAGTAATGTCAGGTATATATTCGATCTTATGGCTATGTATGAATTTGTCCTTAAAATTTTAGCGGAGTATATATGGTTATATGCGAGAAATATAATTGGTCCATATATATGGCTTCATCTATATATATATGCAGGTATCCTTATGGCTATGCAGGAAATATAAGCAGGTGTGTTAACTTCCGGGACAATAAGATGTACGGATTAAAGAGTCATGACTGCCATGTACTGCTTCAACGCCTTTTCCCTATTTTCATTCGAGGGTACATGCCCAAAGAGGTGGTGGAGCCGTTGGTGGCCTTGTCAAGATTCTTTCAGAAGTTATGCACCAGGGAAGTTAAAAAAGCAGACTTGAGGGAGATGCAAGATGACATCATTTTTATCATGTGCAAGCTTGAGAGGATATTTCCCCCAAATTTTTTCGACATAATGCCGCACCTGATGATCCATCTTCCCGAACAATTGTTGCTTACCGGTCCCGTACACTACACTTGGATGTATCCCATGGAAAGGTACAAATGATTCATAAATTTGGTTTGCCTATGGTTTTTATATGTAATGACTTCTGGTTAAGTAAGTTAACATGTACTTGTTAACTTGTAGACAATTGGGAGCCTACAAGGACTATGTGAAGAATAAATATGCACCTGAAGGGTGTATCGCTGAAGCATATCTTGCGCACGAGTGTGTAACGTACACCAAAGTGTACCTCGAAAATGTAGAGGACCCCCAACAACATATGCCGATAGATGAACCCCAGTTCAACCTTTCTATCATCTCCAGTGACGTGGTAGTACAGGGAAGCTTGCCAAAGTCGTACAAGTTGGATGGAAATGAGGTAGCCATTGCCCACTGGTCGGTACTGATTAACTGTCAAGAAGTACAATATTGGAAAAACTATCATCTTCACTGCCCTGCTATTGCCGGAAATGTTGATTACCACAACAAGACGTTTGCAAACTACTTTGGTCAATGGGTAAGTATATGTGTATATGTCTATTTTTATATATATATATATCCTTACATAGCATGTATGTATGTACGTGCTTTTGTGGTTTCAAGATGACATAATTTCTTCTGTACGTATTAATATATGGACGTTTTCAGATGAACCATGTAGCAGATGATGGTTGCCCAGAGTGGTCAAACGAATTGAGGGTCCTGGCGATGAAACCGATTGCTTCAAAAGTGTACTCGATGTGTCAGGTCAATGGCGTGAAATTTATATGTGAAAATCGAGACGACCGACTGAAAACACAGAATTGTGGGGTGATGGTCCATGGTGGGCAGGATGGCGTTGACTATTACGGTGTCCTTCATTCAGTTGTTGAACTAATTTATGGGAACCGCATGAAAGTGCACTTGTTCAAGTGTAGATGGTTTGATACTAGCCCGGAGAACACAAGGACCGATCAGTACGGAACATTTTCGGTGAATACTGCTACTACCTGGTATGAAGATGACCCTTTCGTTCTTGCCTCATCAGTAAAACAAGTGTTTTACCTGGACGATCTTCTTAACAAAGTCCCGTGGAAGGTGGTTAACCATGTTGCTCATAGAAACATATACAGTGCTGCCACACTTGGTGATACCACAGATGATGAGGAAGTTACTGCATACCAAGAGCCGAACGCTTTTGACATTCCGGAATCATCTACGATTCGCCTTAATAATGTGAGATCTGGGAGTGTGGTTCGAATTACTGGAGCAGAACTTCTCGATGTTAATCCATATGAAGTTGACGCTGATTCAGATGACGAGGAGCGGCACATATTGCCAGAGGTTACCTATGAAACCGAGTCAGACTCAAGTGATGAAGATGATTACGATTATCATCCTTAGTACGTTGGAAATTGTAGTCGGAAATTGTAGTCGGAAATCGTACGTAGTCGGAAAATGTAGTCGAAATTGTAGTCGAAAATTGTAGGGCTGAGAAATGCATAAGAGGATAATCAACTTCTGCATTATATCTTCTCACAGCGGGAATTCATTTTGAATTGTTGATTACTTGATTGTTTGTGGTTTAGTCACTTTAATGCTATCTTATTAATTTATTTTGAAGCATTGATGACAAATCTGTTGAAGCATTGATTGTTAGACACTTAAGACTGGGTACTAATGTTAGATAACTTAGTTTCTAGTGATATGAATTCTGCAAAACTCATGTTAAGAACATCTGTGTTTATAGAATGAAAACAAATAGAACTTACAGGGACTGAATCAATGTGAACCAATGTGAACCAATGTGAACCAATGCATCAGTGTGAACCAATGTGAACCAATGCATCTGTGTTCAGAAACTGATCTGAACAATGTGAACCAATGCATCAGTTCAGGGACTGAATCAATGTGAACCAATGTGAACCAATGTGAACCAATGTGAACCAATGCATCAGTTCTGTTGAACTGATGTGCCTTTTGAAGTTACTGCAATATATACACAGATATAACTATGTATTCGAAAACATAGATTGGTCTATGACAGATCCTCATTGAATTCCTATACGGAAATTATAGTCGTTAATCGTAGACGGAAATTGATAATCGAAATTGTAGTCGGAAAATGTGCATAGCTGGAAATGGTACGTACGTATACGGAAAATGTAGTCGTTAATCGTACGTATACGAAAATTGATAATCGAAAATGTAGTCGGAAAATGTAGTCGTTAATCGTACGTATACGGAAATTGATAATCGAAATTGTAGTCGGAAAATGTAGCCGGATATCGTAGACGAAAAATGTAGTCGTTAATCGTACGTATACGGAAATCGTAGTCGTTAATCGTACGTATACGGAAATCGTAGTCGTTAATCGTAGTCGTTAATCGTACGTATACGGAAAATGTAGTCGTTAATCGGACGTATACGGAAAATGTAGTCGTTAATCGTACGTATACGGAAATCATTAATCGAAAATGTAGACGAAAAATGTAGTCATTAATCGTACGGATACGGAAATTGATAATCGAAAATGTAGTCGGAAAATGTAGCCGGAAATCGTAGACGGAAAATGTTGTCGGATATTCTTCGGGAAATAATGACATTACCAACGAGTTGAAGTCGTTGGTAATGACATTACCAACGAGTTATAAGCAACTCGTTGGTAATGACATTACCCAAGAGTTAACTCGTCGTTGGTAATGTCATTACCAACGAGTTGCTTATAACTCGTTGGTAATGTCATTACCAACGAGTTGAAGTCGTTGGTAATGACATTACCAACGAGTTATAAGCAACTCGCCGGTAATGTCTTCTGGTTTGTGATTTTATCCAGCCCGAGCCTTTCATTTCTCCTCCTCTCCCTCTCCTCCTCCTCTCCCTCTCCTCTCCCTCTCCTCCTCCAAAATCGGTCCGGTGAGTGTCCTCCTCCTCCTCTCCCACTCCTCCTCCTTATCCTCTACTCCTCCTCTCCCTCTCCTCCTCTCCACCGATCCCCTCTCCTCTCCTCCTCCGAAAATCTCCTCCTCCCCTCCTCCCCTCCTCCCCTCCTCTCCTCCCCTCACCATTGTAGGTGGAAGAAAATGGCAGGTCCGATCCTCTCTCTCTCCCTCTCTCTCTCTCTCTCAATTTTTAATTATTTTTTTGCATGTGTATGTGTATGTGTATGTGTATGTGTATGTGTATGTGTATGTGTATGTGTATGTGTATGTGTAAATTAATTAGGGTGCTAAGTTGGAAATTAGGGTGATAAGTTCTAAATTAGCATGTATGTATATATGTGATGTATATATATATTTAGGTATGTGAATATGAAGTGATGTATATATATATGTGAAAATTATGTATAAATGTGGTTTTGATGAATATGTGATGTATATATATACGGAAATTAAACCTAATTAAGATGCATGATATATATATGTGTGAAAAATGTGGAAAATTAATTAGGGTTTGTGATTTGGATGAATATGTGATGGATAAATTTAATTAAGATGCATGATGTATATATATATACACATCGAATATGTATAGTCGTTAATTTAGGTGATATAGTTTTTAATTAATCGTATAAATGAAGGTGGAAATCGGGATCGGGACGGTTTGGAACCGGAACTTATTGTAACTGGAACCGTTATGTTACAAACGGTTCCGGTTACAAACAGTTCCGGTTTCAAACGGTTCCGGTTCCACACCGTTCCGGTTCCGATTTGTTATAGAACCGGAACGGTGTGGAACCGGAACTGTTTGTAACCGGAACCGTTATGTTACAAACGGTTCCGGTTACAAACAGTTCCGGTTTCAAACGGTTCCGGTTCCACACCGTTCCGGTTCCGATTTGTTATAGAACCGGAACGGTGTGGAACCGGAACTGTTTGTAACCGGAACCGTTATGTTACAAACGGTTCCGGTTACAAACAGTTCCGGTTTCAAACGGTTCCGGTTCCACACCGTTCCGGTTCCGATTTGTTATAGAACCGGAACGGTTTGGAACCGGAACTGTTTGTAACCGGAACCGTTATGTTACAAACGGTTCCGGTTACAAACAGTTTCGGTTTCAAACGGTTCCGGTTCCACACCGTTCCGGTTCCGATTTGTTATTGAACCGAATCCATGACTATTACGATGTCCAGGAGGTTTTGCGGCTAATTGGCTTCGGAGAGGTTCCCGAAATAGTGGAGGGAACAGTAGTCAAGCTTCCTCCTCGGCCGCAGTTAGCAACACGCCCAGTGGGCCAATGATGACTGCTCGCACGAGAGCCTTGCTAGAGGCGCGAGCTGAGGAGGAAGCTGCACGATCAAGAGCCGTGGAACCGGAATTCGAGGCTCGAGCCTCAGTCTCTAGACGCTCAATCAGCAGACGTCCCTCCGGTGGCAGAGCCTCAGACGAGCGACAGTCAACGGGGGCATCAGAAACTCCCTCAATCCGAATGCCCCATATTCGGATGGTGCCTACTCCCGTTTCACGGGAATCATCTGAGGCACATGGTGGTGCTGGCGCCTCATCGTCCAGGCCTCGTCTATCTCCGCCGTCCGGTCTCTTCCTACCCGACGAGATTCCTGTCATCCCTGAATTCGATGATAGGGGGATGCCTGTTTATATTGAAGGACGGCCGGATTTCCTGACCGTGGAGGAAGCGTATAACTTCCTCCCGTTCGACCCCGTGTATCTTTGGAGTGTGAGGTGCACCAACCAACAAACGGACGATGCAGGTAAATTTTATTTAACATCAGATTGATTACTTAATTATTACTTAAGACTTGCGATTGGTTCAATTAATGATATCAATTTGTTGACATTGTTTTATTAGGCAATTTCGTTAATGGGACTGGAAAACGGAAAGGGGCTAGAGGCACCTGCACCGGGAAGAGACTTGAGCAGGCCACCGGCGGAAGGAAAACGCCCATAAGGGCCAATGAGGATGGCGAGGTGATCGAGGCATTCGACACCACGCGCAAATATGTCAGCATGGCCGGTGCGATCGTGCGGGACAAGGTCCCAATGCTTTGGCCAGATTGGGAATCTGTGCCTATCTACGTGAAGATGCAAGTGCATAATGCACTCAGTGTGAGTAAAATCGTATTTTCATTACGTAAATTTTACATTTATTAATTAAGTCCACTTAAATATATAATTTTACCTTTTATATATTCATATTGCAGGTGTGGTTTGACGTGGATGAAGTTCTTATTCACACGTGGGTAGAGCGTCAACTACATAATCGGTGATGTGCTTCCACTTATTTGAATATATATCGAGTTAGATTTTTGTTTATCAACTGTTTTAATATCTCTAACTTTTTTTCCTTGTTTTAATATAGGTATAAAGAGTGGAAGAACGAGCTTTCTTCCCATTACACTGTATACAAGGAGCTAGGCCGAGGTTCTACTCCTAGCGAATTCCGGTTTAGGGAGTACGAGTGGCTGTGGCTGATAGCCCACTTCGAGCACCCCAAAGCTCAGGTATGCATCCTTAATATATCTTACAAGCCTAATGTATCGTATCAGATTGAAATAGTTAGTTACTAATTTTTTTCCATATGTTTATCAAACAAGGCGATTTCGAAGACGAACCGGGCGAATAGATTGAAAAACACCAGGGCCCATCATGCAGGTTCACTCAACTACATGGGTTGGTCGACTAAGGCGCATCAACAACAAGAAGTGAACCCCTTGGTGTATATTCATCAGAAGTTCTATCCGCAATGCCCTGATGAAGCGGTAAGTCTTTCGCCTCTCCATGTGTTAATAAAACTATTTTTCGATATTAATAGATGTTGTTAGTTAATACGTTGTTCATTTTCGCTTTTCAATTAGGCGAGAGTGGAGGAGGCGACGACAGAAGTGACCATGAGTATAGCTCGGACTAACCATCCTGACTGCTCCGAGGAAGAAGTCACCCAGTATGCCTCTCAGATCGATCCGCTTGATCCCCCGATAGCGGCTCAGATCATGGCAAAAGCGTGCGGGACTGGAAAGAATACCTACTACTGTAGGGGAATGGGCTCGGCGGGCGAAGGAGTATTGAAAACCACTTCACAATACTCTACCGGGTCAAGAAGTTCAACTTCTAGTCGTAACCTCGCAGCGGAGCTTCATAGGACGCAGAGGGAGTTGGAGGAGCAAAAGAGGCAGATGGCCGAGTACCAAATGCAGCAGACACAGGTGCAGGCTCAGATGTACACATGGATGCGGACGATGTACGAGGCTCAGACTACCGGACAACCGTTCCCCACACCTCCCCCGGCCCCGGTCCCTCCGTTCCCTAGCTATCCACCACCACCACCGCACCAGTCAACGCCAGAGCAAGACCAAGGTAGCCACCGGAATTCAAATGAGTACTTTGATTACTTCGACCCTGACCCGCAAGTTCCTCGACCCTGACCTGTAGTTGTAGTTAATTTTCGTATCGTCGTTGCTATTTGTACTGTACGTTGGACATTTATGTGTACTGTTGAACTTGTATGATTGTACGGTTTATGTCTTTCAATGCAGGTTCTGGAATTGGGCCCAATCCAGAACCGCGTTTTTTTTTCAAAATTTTTTCTGACATTGCCGGCGACATGGACCTCAGTCGCCGGCAATGTCACAAATTCCGGCCACGGCGGCGGAACCATTGCCGGCGACGGCGTCGCTGGTAATGTCGGAGACATTGCCGGCGACTCAAGTAGCCGGCAATGGTTCCGACATTACCGGCGACGCCGTTTCCCGTCGCCGGCAATGTTAACACCGGCGGGAGATTTCCGGCGACGTCATTGCCGGCGACTCGTCGTCGGGAATGACATTTCCGGCGAAAAAAAAAGACAAGGCCGGCGACCTCCCGTCGCCGGTAATGTCTCCTTTTCTTGTAGTGATACTAAAAAATTAATGTGGTAGTGTTGTTATGCTTTTGCTATATTATGATTGTGAGATGTCAATATCATATATGTAGATAGAACAATTTCGTCTATGATGTAGATAGAACAATTTTTTCAAACCACGCTTCAGCGCGGGATTTCTGTCTAGTATATACTAGATGGCCGGTTCTTCTAGATTTTCTTTTTTCTTTTTTAATTTGTCATTACGTTGTTGTTAACTTTGTTATTTTAGGATCGCAAACATTCTATTATTGTCGTTTTGCTGCAAGCTAATCTAGGACATTTGAATATAGTTTTCATGAACTTATCTAGGATTAAGATTTTTCTTTTTGTTGAAAGGATGATCCCCCCCCCATACTATAGGGTTATGAGAATTAATCGTGCATAAAATTAAGATACCTCCTTAATTTACTAAACGCTAGATTTCAGTAAGAAAAGAAAAGGGTGGGATCCTGAGGAGTTGGGCGACTTTCCAGATTTTTTCTCGTTGATGTTGTGACGACCCGGACCAGAATCAACAGTATGATCAGCTGTATACATGAGTTACTGCGTAGTCGGAGATTGCCGACTGATGTTTGAACCGCCAGATTTGTTAACGACTTAATTATTGGCCGAGAATTGGAGCTGGGTCTCTTCTCGAGAGTCGTTGTACGTGTGATTTCGAGTTCGTGGGCGTTTCCGGATCGTTATTTGGACGACCGAGGAATTAGTTATGAATATTTGAAGTTTCCACGGAAACGGATTTATGTGGCAGGTTTGTTCGCGACTAAATTGCCGGACGAGAAATTGGTTTCGGCTTCTTCACGGAAGTTGTTCAGAATTTAATTTCGAGTTTGTGGGAACTTCCGGAGCATTATTTTGAGTTACGAAGAATTAGTTGCGAATATTTCCGATTGTTGGTAGTTTAGTTGATTTAATGTGTTGGTGTGAACCGTTGACTTTTTATCCAATTGGCCGATGTGTTTGACTTCGGGTGATTATTGAAGAATATGTCGAGACGAGTTTGTGGCCGCGAGAATTATCGGGATCGGAATCACGACGAGAAAGTTACGTGGGTTTGATATTCGTCGAAATGGATAAATATGGGAGTTTCCTTTTTGGGAAACTATAAATAGTAACTTACCTGTTTTGGAAAGTCAATGAGAGGCATTAATGGGTTGACTTTGTTTGACCGGTTTGACCGTGGTGGAGAGAGGGTTCGACGGTGGCTCGCGGTGCTCCATGGCGGCGAGGTGTTTCCGACCACCCCACGGTGCGGCACCCATCCCATTCTCTTCGTCCCATCTTCCTCTAGACGTTTCCGGCCACCCCTCACGGCGAGGGTGGCGGTGAAGGGTGATATTCCGGTATGAAAGTGGAGGGTTTTTGCTTGAATTCGAGTTCACTTTTTCCGGCCAAATTGAACTGTAAAATGGAGTGGGCTTTGTAGTCCTCATCACCTACAAGCTACCATGTAAGTTTGGAGTTCCAATTTTGTTTGTGGATGGAGAATTTTGGATTGGAAATTTGTGTACCAATTCGGTTTATCATGAAATTGAGCTAGTTAGAGATTGAATTGGCCTTTGTTGCAGTTGACAAAGTTGCTCAGTGGGTGATTTTGAGTGGAATTGGTGCAGCTCCGCCGTGAAATTCTTCGGCCGGCGGCGGCACCACTGTGGACGGCGGTCAACGGTCAACGGGTTGACTTTTTGACTTTCGACAAGTTGCATGTCATTTGACTCGAAATCGCGCTCCGATCGTTTTGCGGAGGTTCGTTTTTCTAGTTGAGTGTCCGAATGTAAAGCGAGGTATTGAGGTGTTATATATGGATTTTCGACGATTCGTCGGCTTTGGATTACGTGTTTTCGAGAACGGTGGTTTCTCGTGATTTGGTTTGTATTGTCGAATTATGTTTGTGAGAATTGGACTTTGTGAATATTCAGGAGTTCGTGATCGTTCGTTTGGCGAGGGATTTTCCGCCGGATCACGGGTTAACGCGTATCGCGTTACGCTAGTCTGTGAGTGGACAATTTCTTTTCACTGAATTCTTGCGAGTCTTTTATATGATTTACGAACTTGAGCATGCGTATTAATATTTCGGATTACGTGAGCATGTGTTTTACGATTATACTTATACGGATATACGTATACGAGTATACATACACTTATATGTTGTTTCATGCATTTGCATCGAACTGTTTATGATTTGATTTTCACAGAGTACAGTTTCAGTTACGTTGTTGTATCGATACACTGCATCCCGGTTGATCACCGAGGATGTTACCGGCTGGAATCACGTGTGGGCTAGGGACCCCGTGGTTCTGACTGTACTGCTTCAGCTAGGATCACGTGTGGGCTAGGGACCCCGTGGTTCTGACTGGATTACCTCAGCTGGGATCACGTGTGGGCTAGGGACCCCGTGGTTCTGACTGAGAGGTTTTTACTTGCATGCTCAGTACACTGGAGGAGTGTGAGTTTTACCTCGTGTACTTGTTGTTTTTTTATTTTCCTGGACTCGCATATGTGATTTTAAACATATATATTAACTGGTGAAAGACATTTATTTTCGTCCACTCACTCTAACGTGTTTATTGTCTTTCACCTGGGCTTTTCGGTTTCCGTGCCCAGTTTGCAGTTCAGGCTCTGGTGTCGCACGTCGTGGTCGGAGGCATAGTGCTCGAGCTACTTTGTTTCATCCAGTAGGTTTATTGTTCTACCTACTGTGGTATACGTATATGGTTATGTATTAGATGTCGCTCTGAGCTTTCTGTGGTATATGTTATACGATTTTACACCAGATTTCAGTAAAGTATAGATATATTTATTGTTTTACTTTACTGTTGATATATTGAGAAATCCGGATGGGATTGGTGCCCACGGTTTGCTTTTTGTGGCATAGGATGAAGTGTATTTTCCGCGTGCAGGTAATGGTAATTCCACGTTAGTAACGAAACTCTGCCAAAATTTCTACGGTTTTTGTTGGTTCGTGTTTTCGGAAGGGTTTGATTCCGGTTTAGGGAGCTAAATCGGGGTTGGGTCCTTTCAGATGTTTTGTTACTCCGACTTGTTTCTTTTTTCTTATCAAGGGTAAGTACTGAATAAAGAATATAAAAAATTGTTAGGAGGGCAATTAAGCAAATATAGAGGGGTCTCAATAGAAACCTTCTATAAAGAGAAATGAGATTTTAGGCCTTAATGAAGCCATGATGTATAGGCCGGTTTCAAAATTTATGTGGCAAGCCACATCATATTGTCAAGTCAGCTTATACACAAAACACATCAACCAAACCTACATTTCAAATGATTATTTATCATTAATCTTATAATTAATCCTTCCAAAAGAAAACTTATCTCTCTAGCATTTTCTTTTCAAGTATGATTCTACAATTAATTCCTTCACACCTAGAAATTGATTCCAATGGCACCACCAATGATCCTTATTGTTTCTTTTATGTCTATTCTAATCCCAACACATATCAAATTTGAAACTGAAGCTAAAGGGGAATCCTTATAGTCATATGCCAAAAGGGTATTGATTTTATGAAAAAATTACTTCATCAATGACAGATTCTTCAAAGACCGGTTCAAGCAACAATGGCTACATCCATCAAAGTCTCTCTTTTTTATCTCTCGTGAAATTTGTAGTCTTGATATAGAAACTAGAATTAAATTTTTTAAAATTTATAAGGAAAACAATTAAGATTATTAACTGATACAATCATCGTTTTAAGGGAAGACAAGTAATAATCGATTAGAAAAGGAAATTATATAAAAGGTAATGAAATGAAACAAAATAAACTTAAAACTAAAATATAAAAGCGCAAGATTTGTGTTTTGATTTTCATTATATTGTCAAAATTTTAAATTATATGCCACATATGATTTTGAGGACTCCGCCTCATGACTTCATTGAGCCCCCCTAACATTACCCTTCTATAAACTATATCCAACATTATCGAAAGAAAAAAAGAATTTTAATTTCATTTTTAGAAAT
Source organism: Geum urbanum (assembly GCA_946800695.1). NCBI lineage: Eukaryota > Viridiplantae > Streptophyta > Magnoliopsida > Rosales > Rosaceae > Geum > Geum urbanum. The sequence goes on along the minus strand of OX327003.1, from coordinate 37,419,149 downwards.
TAGATTTCTTTTAATATTTTTGTTAAAGTGAGATTAATTCGAGTTGATTAAGCAGGCAATTCAGGTTTACTCAGCGATTAATTAGAGATTACTGGGGGGATTACTCAGCCAGCTCTAAGGGAGAGGGAGTAGGCCTAAAGTGGTTTTTTTTTACTAAATAGTCAGTACTTGACCGATTCGGACGAGTTTTTAAACAATACATATATATAATATATTAATAATTATCGTATTATTTAAAAAATTAAAAAATAACGATTCCGAGTACTCGACTGAGCGATAATCGATAACAGAACGAATCATGCCGATTACCTTTTTTTAACATTGCTGACAACACAGCTAGCTTGTTTGTTATCCGTAAGTACGTATGATAATTATGTTTCACTACATGTGTGGACGGGTGTAATCAATCTATGATATCAAGCTTGCTCTTAATTTGTACAATAGTGACAACTGGGAATAGTGATTACATGCAGGTGTATGGGTTGTGTTGGGTTTTGGCTGTTCAATAGTGACTGGGAATTTGATTTACCAATGTATTTTTAGTAAAGAAAAAAAAACATGAAATAGATGTTGGAGTGAGTCACACTCGTATATATAGAAAGTATATATTATATAATTAAATAGATTTCTGTAATTGATTAGTTTTCCTTCTTGACCTGTAAGTATGCTTGTATATATACCCGATTCGGGATTGATCAATATATCAAAAAGTTCCCCAAACACTTGTATTCTATTTAACTTGGTATCAAAACCTAAGTTGATCCTGACAATTTGGCCTGACCTGATATTTCGTTGCCTGACCTGAATCTGAACCTCAGATCTGATACTGAACATGCTCTTCTATCTGATCTGATATCTGAAACATGTCTGGAATGGATCTTACACTCTTTGAACAACCTGAAGTTATTCGTGAACAATTCATGGCTCTTCAAACTGGGAACACTGTATGTGGAGTACAACTGGATGACACCAATTATCAGTTATGGAGGAGATTGATGAAGATGCATCTCGGTGGAGCCGAAAAGTGTCCATATGTAGAGGGTTCTCTACCACGAACTGCAGAAGCTGGAAGAGATCAAAACTTGTGGGATACTATAAACTCCAATACCCTGATAACTCTCTTGAAATCTGTGACGAGACCTGTGATGATGTTGTTTTCTGGTTATTCATCTCCAAAGGCTATCTGGGATGCTGCTGCAACCATTTATTATGATGGGAATGACTTTACCAGAATACATAAGTTGACTCGTCAAGCTTTTGCAACTACACAGAATGGTCAACCTCTTGCAGAATACTACGCAAACCTGAAGGCTCTCTAGCAGGAACTGGATGAAAGGGATCCAAACCTTATGGTGTGAAATGACCCAACCCCGATTTAGCTCCCTAAACCAGAATCAAACCCTTTCGAAAACACGAACCAACAAAAACCGTAGAAATTTTGGCAGAGTTTCGGTACTAACGTGGAATTACCAAAACCTAAACGCGGAAAATACACTTCATCCTATGCCACAAAAAGCAAACCGTGGGCACCAATCCCATCCGGATTTCTCAATATATCAACAGTAAAGTAAAACAATAAGTATATCTATACTTTACTGAAATCTGGTGTAAAATCGTATAACATAAACAACAGATTTCTCAGAGCGACTTCTAATGTATAAACATAAAAGTATACCACAGTAGGTAGAACAATAAACCTACTGGAAGAAACAAGGTAGCTCGAGCACTATGCCTCCGACCACGACGTGCGACACCAGAGCCTGAACTGCAAACTGGGCACGGAAACCGAAAAGCCCAGGGGAAAGACATGAAACACGTTACAGTGAGTGGACGAAAATAAATGTCTTTCACCAGTTGATATATATGTTTAAAATAACATATGCGAGTCCAGGTAAATAAACATAGTATAGTACGCGAGGTAAACTCACACTCCTCCAGCGTACTGAGCATGCAAGTATAAATCCCACGGGGTCACTCATGGACACACCCGTGCTAGTACAGTCCGAATCACGAGATCCCAGACCCACACGTGATTCTAAGCCAGAAAGGCCTCGGTTCCGGGGAAACGCCCCTCGCCGGTCAGGTCGGGGTAACGCCCCGCCTGGGATGCCTACCGTCGGGGATCAGCCGAGAGGCTAGTGTATCGATACAACAACGTAACTGAGACTGTACTCTGTGTAAATCAAATCATAAACAGTTCGATGCAAATGCATGAAACAGCATATAAGTGTATGTATATTCGTATACGTATATCCGTATAGGTATAATCGTATAATCGTAAAAACACATGCTCATGTACTCCGAAATCTCATACGCATGCTCAAGTTCATAAATCATATAAAAGACTCGCAATCATTTCCGTGAAAAGATATTGTCCACTCACAGACTAGCGTAACGCAGTTCGCGTTAACCTGTGATCCGGCGGAAAGTCCCTCGCCAAACAAACGATCACGAACACCTGAATATTCACAAAGTTCATAACTCGACAATTCAAAACAAATCACGAGAAACCACCGTTCTCGGAACCACGTAATTCAATGTCGACGAATCGTCGAAAATCCGATATTTACACCTCAATACCTCACTGTACTTTCGGTCGCTCAAATCGAGAAACGAACCTCCCCACTGCGATCGGGGCGCGATTTCGAGTGAAATGACATGCAACTTGTCGAAAACTCCAAAAGTCAAAGTTTGACCGTTGACCGCCCCCGGCGGCGGCGCCACCACCAACCTGAACTTTTCCCGGCGGAGCAACCCCTATTCCATGCAAAATCACCCACTGAGCAACTTTCATAACTCCAACAAAGGCCAATTCTCACTCTAACCATATCAATTTCATGAAAAACTGAATGTTCACACAATTTTCAATCCCAAAATTCTCCATGTACAAGATGAATTGGAACACCAAACTTACATGGTAGCTTCATGGTGATGAGGGCTACAAAACCCAGTCCTTTTTGCAGCTCAATTTGGCCGGAACCGGAAACCACCATTAACCCTAAAATCTTCAAACTTTGGTCCAAGCTTTCTCTCTCCACCATGAGCCACGCCGTGAGCGGTGACCGGTATTGGGACGGGGAGGTCACGGCGAAGAGAAAGATACTAGCCCCACGCCTTGGGGTGGCCGGACGGCCAACCACCGCCGTGGACCGCCGAGCACGTCGCACCTCTCCTCCACCACCGAGTTGACCAAGTCAACACGGTCAACACCCATAATGGCAAGGTTGACTTGCACAAACAGGTAACCTTCTATTTATAGGCCTTCCCAAAATGGAAACCACATAATTCACTTTTCGGCAAACTTCAAATACCCGTAACTTTCTCGTCGTAATTCCGATTCCAATATTTCTCGCGGCAACAAACTCGACTCGACGTATTCTTCAATTATCACCCAAAGACAAACACATCGACCAATCGAATAAAAAGTCAACTGTTCAACCCAACACATACATAATCCGATTAAATAATCAACAAACGGAAATAATCACAACTTAATCTCCGTAACTCAAAACAATGCTCCGGAAGTTCCCACGAGCTCGAAATTAAATTCTGAACAACTTCCGTGAATTTTCGTCCGGTAATTTAGTCGTTAAGAATGCCACCATTATAAACCGAACTTCAAATATTCATAATTAATTCCTTGGTCGTCCAAATAACGATCCGGAACCGCCCACGAACTCGAAATCACACATACAACGACTCTCGAGAAGAGACTCTGCTCCAATTCTCGGACAATAATTAAGTCGTTAACAAAGCGAGCAACTCAATCATTAGTCGAAAATCCGCGTTTATGCAGTAACTCACGAATCAAGTTGATCATACTTCTGATTCTGGTCCGGGTCGTCACAAATCCACCCCCCTTAAAAAAATTTCGACCTCGAAATTTCTGAGTCTGTCGACTGAAAGTAGGAGCACTGCCTCTGCATACTGCTCAACTCACCAACGACAACCTCAACTGAACAACTCTGATAACAGACTCCACAATAGGAGATAGTTCCGTGCTGAAATCCCTGTACCCTCAAATCTCAAATCTGAACTGGCTCCACACAATCGCCAAGTGTTCCTGCATAAGGAACATGTAGGGTACACAACCCGCAATAAACCTGAAACGTAGTTCCGCCATACGGAACACAACACACATAAAAGCCAACACTATAGGCGACGCCGAACTATATGGCACAACACAAACTCGCCTATGATCACACACGGATCAAAAACAACGTGGCAATTCATAACTCAGTCTACACGCATTAATATAACTCAAACATCGGACTCGGGCAATTACCAACCCATTTCTGCTAATATGACAATCTGTGGTAACACATTCCACAAAATCTGAATCAAATGTCAACTCAAACTCAAACTAAACTCACTCCAGCACCGTGGAGTACAACATCTTCCCTCAAAACGACATCAAGCAACGCCAAAATCATAGTGGTCAACAAACTGGTACTGCAAGCAATCTCGAACAGCTGAAACTGCTTGTCCCGAATCCTCCGGAACTGCAATACCGAGGTCCACAACATGCCCTCCATGGTCTGAATAGTCCTCGAAGATCACTTGCCAATCTGAGGATAAGAACCGGTACTAACTCGTAATCTGGTCCCCAATGCTCGCTGCAAAGCTCACCAACACCCAGTCGTAGCTGATTGCCTCGTTCAGCGAACTGGAACACAAGTGCACCACGTAAATGGACAATCTCCGTCAAACACAGCTTCCGTAGCTCGCAACACGGAAACGCGAGCCACACGCACACATGAAACACAAAAGCTCCTGACTTTCAACTGAATGCATCAGCAACAACATCCCAGACGGATGGTCAAGTACAATCTCTAGCCTTCCCAAACATGCTCAAAGGTGCAGCCATAGTCGTTAGTCGACCCCATCCATCTACACTGCCTCAAGCCCAAATCTGGCCGAAAATGCAAGTGGATGAAACTTAAGTGACCAGTGCACGTCCTACACCGCGCTGCACGCCGTAGCAGTAGTATCTCCAACTCTCTAATGCTAACCTAAGGACAGCTACACCCAAATCATACACTGGATACGTAGCTAGATAAAGTTCCACTGTTTGAAACATGAGCCGCCGCTCTGCTACATAGCATCAAAACACAACCAAATCCAAATCTCAATGCACCGCATAACCCACGAACTCATCGTGGTCGTCAGGTAAGATCAAAACCGAAGCAACGGTCAACCATCCTGCAGGAGTAAGTAACTCTCCTCGCGTGCATCAAACCACTCCAACTTGACGCCTTCTTCGTCAATCCGGAAAGTGAAGTGGCAATCCAAGGAAATTCCATACAAAGTCATCGGTAAAAGCCTGCTAAACCCAAGAGACTCCTGATCTCTGGTACAATAGTAGGGCAATCCCCAATTCAACACGGCTTCTAACTGGTCAGGATCCACGCCGACTCTCTCGGATAGCATCACACAACCCAAAATCTTCATGCTAATCAGCCAAAACTCACACTGGCTGAACTTCGCAAATAACTGATCATCTCGCGAAGTCCGCAAAACCGCTCGCAACTGCTTCAGGTGCTGGTCCACTCTCCCGGAGTACATCAGAACGTTGCCAACGAACATGACCGCAACTCGTCCTGAATCGTCTGGACACCTGGTCTATCAAGTCCACACGATCTACGGGGCATTGGTCAACCAATATCGTGACCAAGAGCACGTAATGCCCGCACCGAGATCCGAAAGTCATCCAGACCACATCCGACTCATCGATCCTCAACTGATGGTATCCAAACCTGAAATCAATCTTCGAAAAGACTGAAGCTCTCGTGAGCTGAACAAACCACTCGTCAATCCGAAGCGGAGGATACTCACTCTCCTCTGAAGCGAATCAGGCTTCCGGTAGTCAATGCACCACCTCGATGAACCATCCATCATTCATACAACAATGCAAGAGCACACCACGCAAATATGCGGGGTCGCATGAAATCTCCTGAACCCTCCTCCAGCAACTCCTGGAGTCGAAACTATAGCTCCATCAGCTCCGCTGGCTCCGAACGACAAGACGTCGGTAAAATGAGTCCAGCGCCCGGTACAAGCTCAATGGTGTAGTCGATCTCCCGAACTGGAGGAACACCTGGAAACTCCTCCGGAACAACACCTGGAAATTAGGGAACCACCTCAATGTCACCAACGTCGGCACAGCAACCGTAGTATCCACATCATAAGCTAAGCAAGCACACAATCCGTCTCCATCATCCCCTCGACCATCACTGCGAAACAGTATCTCGGGGAAATCTGGCCGTCGAAACACAACCTCCTTCTCGAGGCACTCGAATACAGCCAAATGCGTCTTCAGTAAGTCCATACTCATAGTCACATCAAAACCACGATGTCCCGCTATAACAGATCCGCGGCTAAGCCATATCCTCTAACAAGGATCTCGCAACCTCCGGATGGATGCAACACTCTCAAAGACCTCGGAAGTGGAGATGCAGGTATAATAGCCATGGGTATCAAACAACAGTAACCTCAGAGAAAAGTCTGTCCTCAACAAGGTCACGGCACGAACTCCAACATGCCCAACTAGCCGCCCACGTCAATTGCGACTTGCTGAATAACTCATCAAAAGGCTACATTGGTCAAACTTCAGGAACAACATGAGGATCTCTTCGTGAACTCTGAGCTGCCTGAACCGCTAAAACAGATGGCTGAGGGCGCTCCCTCGCAACGTGATCCTCTTGGCCACCACAATGGCAACTGAGAGTGCTCCTCGAACACACGTCACCGCAACACCTACTGCGTGAAAGGATCACCAACGATCGCCCAAACTCATGCCACAGGAGCAAGTCCGCTACACTATGATCTCTGCCATTGCCAAACGGATCCTCTGCCTGATCTGATGACCCTCAACATAATCAAAAAGACCACAGCCTGATGAAGTCACTGATCCCGAAGTGTCGGAACTCAACCTCATCAAAATATCTCGACTAAGTCCACTTCCCTCAAACCATCACATCGGAAACCGCGTACAACTTTCCTTCTCTATAGCCCCACCACTGAGTGCAGCACACTAAGCTCCTCACGGTTGTCTCGAGGCACATCAATCATGATCCCTCCGATACTCAGGTTCAAACTCATCTCGAACCTCGTGCACTGCTTCCTCTGAAGCCACACAACTCGTGCAAATAGGGACAAACATGTAAACAGTGCATCTCTGTCTCAGGTGGGTAAACACTCCTCATTCGAATGTTGGGTAGCCTGATAAAACCATTACCGTATAAACAACACCCTGAATGTAGGCCATGGAGTCGCAACCGGAACTCACACAATATCAGCCCACTAAATACAACAATCCGACTCAGGAAAACATCAACTGCCACAATTCTCAGCTCTGAGGCAACACGTAGACGCTCATACACACACACCCAAGCAAACCGTGCCACACAATTCTCTGAACTCAGAGTACTCATCCAAACCCACAATTCTCTGGGATATCAAGCGTCAATTGATCCTCAATAGGATCCACAACCGTACCAACACGGAAAGAACGCCAAGAGGCATCCTAATGAATAAAATATCGTTCAAAACAAGTGGAACGTAATCATGGAACTTCAAATATTTGAAAACATACAACACCCGGAATATTGATGAGTATCCGCCGGCCGGTCGGGTCACCATTACAGACATGCTATACATTCTCAAATATCCTTAGTAAACACGACTACAGAAGTCTACAGAACCTATAACCTAATGCTCTGATACCAAGCTGAAAGGACCCAACCCCGATTTAGCTCCCTAAACCGGAATCAAACCCTTTCGAAAACACGAACCAACAAAAACCGTAGAAATTTTGGCAGAGTTTTGGTACTAACGTGGAATTACCATAACCTGCACGCGGAAAATACACTTCATCCTATGCCACAAAAAGCAAACCGTGGGCACCAATCCCATCCGGATTTCTCAATATATCAACAGTAAAGTAAAACAATAAGTATATCTATACTTTACTGAAATCCGGTGTAAAATCGTATAACATAAACAACAGATTTCTCAGAGCGACCTCTAATGTATAAACATATAAGTATACCACAGTAGGTAGAACAATAAACCTACTAGAAGAAACAAGGTAGCTCGAGCACTATGCCTCCGACCACGACGTGCGACACCAGAGCCTGAACTGCAAACTGGGCACGGGAACCGAAAAGCCCAGGGGAAAGACATGAAACACGTTACAGTGAGTGGACGAAAATAAATGTCTTTCACCAGTTGATATATATGTTTAAAATAACATATGCGAGTCCAGGTAAATAAACATAGTATAGTACGCGAGGTAAACTCACACTCCTCCAGCGTACTGAGCATGCAAGTATAAATCCCACGGGGTCACTCATGGACACACCCGTGCTAGTACAGTCCGAATCACGAGATCCCAGACCCACACGTGATTCTAAGCCAGAAAGGCCTCGGTTCCGGGGAAACGCCCCTCGCCGGTCAGGTCGGGGTAACGCCCCGCCTGGGATGCCTACCGTCGGGGATCAGCCGAGAGGCTAGTGTATCGATACAACAACGTAACTGAGACTGTACTCTGTGTAAATCAAATCATAAACAGTTCGATGCAAATGCATGAAACAGCATATAAGTGTATGTATATTCGTATACGTATATCCGTATAGGTATAATCGTATAATCGTAAAAACACATGCTCATGTACTCCGAAATCTCATACGCATGCTCAAGTTCATAAATCATATAAAAGACTCGCAATCATTTCCGTGAAAAGAAATTGTCCACTCACAGACTAGCGTAACGCAGTTCGCGTTAATCCGTGATCCGGCGGAAAGTCCCTCGCCAAACAAACGATCACGAACACCTGGATATTCACAAAGTTCATAACTCGACAATTCAAAACAAATCACGAGAAACCACCGTTCTCGGAACCACGTAATTCAATGTCGACGAATCGTCGAAAATCCGATATTTACACCTCAATACCTCACTGTACTTTTGGACGCTCAAATCGAGAAACGAACCTCCCCACTGCGATCGGGGCACGATTTCGAGTGAAATGACATGCAACTTGTCGAAAACTCCAAAAGTCAAAGTTTGACCGTTAACCGCCGCCGTTGACCCCTATTCCATGCAAAATCACCCACTGAGCAACTTTCATAACTGCAACAAAGGCCAATTCTCACTCTAACCATGTCAATTTCATGAAAAACTGAATGTTCACACAATTTTCAATCCCAAAATTCTCCATGTACAAGATGAATTGGAACACCAAACTTACATGGTAGCTTCATGGTGATGAAGGCTACAAAACCCAGTCCTTTTTGCAGCTCAATTTTGCCGGAACCGGAAACCACCATTAACCCCAAAATCTTCAAACTTTGGTCCAAGCTTTCTCTCTCCACCATGAGCCACGCCGTGAGCGGTGACCGGTATTGGGACGGGGAGGTCACGGCGAAGAGAAAGATACTAGCCCCACGCCTTGGGGTGGCCGGACGTCCAACCACCGCTGTGGACCGCCGAGCACGTCGCACCTCTCCTCCACCACCGAGTTGACAAAGTCAACACGGTCAACACCCATAATGGCAAGGTTGACTTGCACAAACAGGTAACCTTCTATTTATAGGCCTTCCCAAAATGGAAACCACATAATTCACTTTTCGGCAAACTTCAAATACCCGTAACTTTTTCGTCGTAATTCCGATTCCAATATTTCTCGCGGCAACAAACTCGACTCGACGTATTCTTCAATTATCACCCAAAGACAAACACATCGACCAATCGAATAAAAAGTCAACTGTTCAACCCAACACATACATAATCCGATTAAATAATCAACAAACGGAAATAATCACAACTTAATCTCCGTAACTCAAAACAATGCTCCAGAAGTTCCCACGAGCTCGAAATTAAATTCTGAACAACTTCCGTGAAGAAGCCGAAACCAAATTTTCGTCCGGTAATTTAGTCGTTAAGAATGCCACCATTATAAACCGAACTTCAAATATTCATAATTAATTCCTCGGTCGTCCAAATAACGATCCGGAACCGCCCACGAACTCGAAATCACACATACAACGACTCTCGAGAATAGACTCAGCTCCAATTCTCAGCCAATAATTAAGTCGTTAACAAAGCTGGCAACTCAATCATCAGTCGAAAATCCGCGTTTATGCAGTAACTCACGAATCAAGCTGATCATACTTCTGATTCTGGTCTAGGTCGTCACATGGTGTGTGATCTTGATACTGTTACACACAATAGGACCAATGATAAGATGTGTGTCCACATCTTTTTGAAAGGACTGGATTCGTGATTTTCTACTGCTAAAGGAGAGCTACTGCGACAAGCCACACCATCGACTCTAGAGCAAGCATATGCTTACGTTCTCAAAGATGAATCCAACCAGTCCAAGGATGTCCATGCAGAGGTATCAAGCCTTGCAGTGCAATCAAAACCTCAACAAGGTTGGAAGCCCAAAGACAATCAGTTGAAGATTCAACCTCCTCGTGGTTTCGATTTGAGTAAAGTACTGTGTATCTATGCAAGGAGTTTGGCCACTACAAGAACTCATGTGCTCAAAAAGCAAGTCAGGGTGGTAACTATGACAAGAATTGTAATAGCAAGGCTGCAGTTTAACTGGTTCAAGAAACTGATTTCTATGGAATAGAGGGGCAAGATCTCACCACAGGTATTTATGCTCGTAAGAGCAGAGGTAAAATTAGTATTTCATTAAAAGTCTCTAGCTTTACTGGTAGTCATACATAGATAATTGATTCTGGTACATCTGATCATATGACATTTGATAAATATTTGTTTTTGTGTTTCCCTGTATTAGGAATATGGTCAATTCAAGTTACTCTCACCATTGTGTTACATAATGTCCTCTATGTTCATTCTCTATCTCATCACCTATTATTTGTCTCTGAATTGAACTCACAAAACAAATGTTTTGTAACCATTTTTCCTATGTATGCCATCTTTCAGGATCTGTCATCTCGGGCGATCATAGGCAAGAAAGATCTAAATGGGAGACTATTTCACTTGGATTGCATGTACAACGGGGAAACAAGAGTGTCATCACCAACCATTGCCCTGACATTGAATTCTAATCGAGTAAAGGAGATTTGGTTATGACATCGTTGATTGGGTCATCCATCTTTTGGGGTCATGAAGAAATCTATGCCATCCTTATTTGTGGGAATAAAAGAGTCAAACCTCCATTGTGAAACTTGTGTTTTTTCTAAGAGTCATAAGTCTAGTTATTCTCCTCGTTTGTCTTCTAGTTCAACATCGTTTGAGATGATTCATTCTGATGTATGGGGGCCTTCAAAGAATTCTACTCTGTCAGCAATGAAATACTTTGTTTTGTTTATTGATGACTTTACAAGATTAACATGGATTGTGTTGCTGAAAAAGAAAGATGCTGTATTTTTTGCATTCACTACTTTTCATAGTCTCATCCGAACTCAGTATGATGCATGTGTTAAGATATTTTGATCTGACAATGGAGGAGAGTTTGTCAACCACTCTTTTCAAGACTATTTTCAGCAGCATGGAATTGTTCATCAGACTACTTGTCCTCAAACACCAGAGTAGAATGGAGTTTCATAAAGGAAAAATTGACATCTCTTGGACATGGGACAGACTCTTTTACTCAGTGCCAACATGCCAAAGTATTTAGGGGGAGAAGCTGTGTTGTGTGCCTCTCATCTTATTAATAGTTTTCCCTCAGCTGCTCTTCAAATTCGGGTTTCCTTTGAGGTATTATCTCAGTTTGTTACTATACCATCTCTTAATAAACTTCATGCTCATGTTTTTGGGTGTGTGGCATATGTTCATCTTCATAAGAATCAGAGGTCAAAGCTGGAGGCTCGTGCTCTTAAGTGTGTATTTGTTGGCTATGGTACTCACCAGAAATGATACAAGTGTTATCATCCTCAATCTCAGAAGTTTTATGTCACCATGGATCACTTTTAGTGAAGATTTGTGTTATTTCTCCCCTTCCGCAACTCTTCGTAAGGAGGAGAAGAATGTGTTTTATGAAGATTAGTTTGGAGAATCTGAAGATTGTGTCTCATCCGGCGACAATTTTTGACCCGTCGAAAAAGTATCTCGACCCATCAAAAATAGAAACCTGGAACCAGCAGGAGTGATGCATTAACCGGTCGAGTCCATTTCTCGACCCATCAAAAATGGGAACCCAAAATCGGCAGGAACGACGCGTTGACCGGTCGAGCCCTTTTTTCGACCCGTCAAAAGTGGGAACCCAAAATCGGCAGTTTCAGAGCATCGATCGGTCAAAAATTCCTAGGCAGCTATGGCTGATCCGTCTTTTGAATGTGTTCAACATGCCGAACTAGTATCCTACACGTCAAAAAGAGGAGAATTAGTCAGTAAATAGCCACTAGTTATTGAAGATGTACATGCAAGTCTTGTCTCTCCCTCTCCATCAACGATCTCTCCTGGCCTGTCATCACCTGAGGAATGTAGTAGTGTCCCTGTGTCTAGTTCTAGTGTTCCTGAGAAGGTTTTACCTGTTAGGTCAACCCGTGGTCAACCTCCCAAAAAATATAAACCTCTATTGTCAGCTAAAGCCACATATCCTGTAGCTAATTATGTGTCAACTCATAGATTGTCTAAACCTTATGTAGCATTTGTGAATCAATTATCTGCTGTATCTCTTCCCAGTAAAGTGCAGGATGCAATCAATGAGGAGAAGTGGGCCAAAGAAATGGAGGTTGAGATGGATGCTCTCAACAAGAATGGTACTTGGGATTTGGTACCATTACCACTTGGAAAGAAGACTGTTGGGTATAGATGGGTGTATGCTGTGAAACTTAATGCAGATGAATCAGTTGACAGGTATAAGACAAGGTTGGTTGTTAAAGGATACACTCAGAAGTATGAAGTGGATTATGATGGGACATTTGCACTAGTAGAAAATATCAATACTATTCGTGTTCTTATGTTCTTGGCAGCTAATCTGGACTGGCCCTTGCAGCAGTTTGATGTGAAGAATGTTTTTCTTCATGGAGATTTGAATGAAGAAATACATGGATCTCCCTCCAGGATATGGTACTTCTACAGGCGAGAATGTGGTGTGCAGATTAAAAAAGTCTTTGTATGGATTAAAACAGTCTCCAAGAGCATGGTTTGGAAGGTTCACAGCTTTCATGAAGAATATTGGATATAGGCAGAGCAATTCAAATCACACGTTGTTCCTAAAGCATCGCTAAGGAAAGTTGATGACATTAATTATTTATGTGGATGACATGATTGTGTCAGGTGATGGCCTTGATGAGATCAAGAGATTACAAGTTCAGTTATCTTCTGAATTTGAAATGAAGGACCTTGGGAACTTGAAGTATTTCTTGGGTATTAAGGTAGCTCAAAGTAAAGGATGTCTAATGCTGAGTCAAAGAAAATATGTTTTAGATCTGTTGGCAGAGACTGGTATGATTGACTCTAAATCGGTTAATACACTTATTGAGCAGAGTCATCGGCTTACAGAATATCCTGATCAAATTTCTATAGACAAGTCCCGATATCAAAGGTTAGTTGGGATTTTGATTTATTTGTCACATACTAGACCTGATCTTGCTTATGCTGTTAGTGTGGTGAGTCAATATATGCACAATCCTAGTAAGGATCATATGAATGCTGTAACAAGGATCTTGAGGTACTTGAAGTCTGCACCTGGTAAAGGGCTTATGTTTCGTAAGCACTGAGATTTGAAAACTAATGGGTACATTGATGCAGACTGGGCAGGTAATATTACTGATAGATGTTCTACTTCTGGCTACTTTACATTTGTTGGTGGAAATCTAGTTACTTGGAGGAGCAAGAAGCAGAATGTGGTGACGCGTTCTAGTGCAAAAGCTGAGTATAGAGGCATGGCTCAAGGTGTCTGTGAGATTTTATGGTTGAAGTATTTGCTTAGTGATTTGGGGTTCAAGCAGAAGCGGTCAATGCCTCTTTATTATGACAACACTGCTGCAGTAGAGATTGCATATAATCATGTTCAACATGATAGGACAAAGCATGTGGAGATTGATAGACACTTCATTAAGGAGAAACTAGATGCTCGTATTATCTCATTCCTATTTGTTCATTCCGAGAAGCAGTTAGCTGATATCCTTACTAAAAGAGTTTCGTCTAGAGCCTTCAGTGACTCACTCGACAAGTTGGGCATTCGAGATTTGTATGCTCCAATTTGAAGAGAGTGTTGGAGTGAGTCACACTCCTTGTATATATAGGAAGTATATATTCTGTGATTAAATAGGTTTTTGTAATTGATTAGGTTTCCTTCTTGACCTGTAAGTATGCTTGTATATATACCCGATTTAAGATTGATCGATATATTAGAAAGTTTCACAAACAATTGTGTTCTATTTAACTATAGAATGTTGATTTCTCTGTCATCATGACTATATCGATCAATTCATTTTCATTGTTGCTCTCCCTTTGAGCACCATGCTCAACACATCCTCATGCGAAAAACAACTGAAATCTGCATGAGGATTTGCATTATCAATTTCACTATATTGGTCTTATATCAAGCTTAATTATCACAAATTATCGGTTGGGGTTCAGTACCAATTCAAATATTAGAGTTGTGCAATTTTCCATTGAACTGTAAACCACTGTAGCACTGCTCCTTCCATATTGCGCGCAGGCCTACTGTACTGATCGATATCCAAGTCGTCTGAAATTTATTCAGGGGATACTTCATCCTCTCCCTTTATCCATGTAGAATCTCACTCGATATCCGACATCGATTTTGTGTTACTTGATCGGTGTTTAACCACCCTCAAAGTTACCCTATAATAAACTTAATATGCTTGTCAATGGGGTCAATCCACAGGGAAAGATGAGACTTAATATTCTAAACTACAAACAGACGTGAAAGTCAGAAATCTGACAAACTCGACCACTGGACACTAATGTAATTAATTAAAATATCTAGACTCAACCTAAAATCACGAAATTAATACAGGACACTATAGACACAGTGGCGAACTACCACGCGAAATTTCAAAGCAATCGGAGTTTTTTTGGTTTGCGAACAAAATTCTATAACACAGATTACGAAACTGAAACAGAAAACAGAGTAAAAGTAAAACGAGAATTCAATAATAAAATGGGTTAAGGGAAGTGTTATCCACCACCGTCACTCCATCTAGACGACAAATGCTTAACTAAATAATGCAAATGTTATGAATGAAAGATTCCAAGGAAGGCCACGAGCTATGAACACAACCAATTACCCGATCCTTATGTTTACAACATTGAATGTCTGCTTATCAATATTGTATATCCCTCAAAGAACCCGAAGTCACGGACTCGAATTAACTAAGAGAAAAGCATTAAGATTTAGAAAGGGTTTGAGAATCTACAAGGCTTTACAAGTACACTACGGTCGTGTCTTGCTAGACCTAGGGTTTCTTATACCAAGCATGTATGGGCTCTACGATTGAAACTTGAGGAAGGTAATAATCACCAACAGCCATCAATTTTCTTTGAATTAAATTCCTAAACATGCATACTAAGCGTGCACTCAAAGCATACATAATCAAGAATCATCACCGTATAAATAACAAAGAAACCTCATTCAAATAACAAAAACAAAACTTAGTTAATGTGCATAAGCAATCTAGATATCATGAACGGAGCTTCAAAACAGCCCCTTAACAATGGAGTTTAGCTCCTCATGGAATCAGAAATTAAACTAAAATAATCCATGAAAGAAATTGATACAAACGGATAAAAGAGAAACTTGCAGCATCCTTGCTCTTGCTCCCCGTTACGTCCGTCCCCGCGTACGTTCTCTTGCTAGCTATTTATATGTTCCAGACTAGCTAGGTTAATTAACCTAGCTAGCAACCCACGTGCTAGGCTCCAACTCAAGCCCATCTCTTTTAATCTCATTATTATATTAGGACTCCTCCTCTTCTTCTCCTTGCAAGCAACTTGCCAGCCCACAGAACTTCACTAGCCATATAAACTAATATATAATTAGCGAAAGCTGATTATTCTCATGTAGTTCACGTGCACACACCAACAAGTCTATATGCAAATGGACTCCCAAAGTCCAAGTCCAAGCCAACTCTTCTTCTCTCCTTGCTCGCCAAAGACAAAACCTCCTGGCCAAGGTTTCCTCGCCAAGATATATTATTTAATCCCATTTAACTAGTTTAATTAAACTAGCAAAACCCACTTGCACTCTTCTATCACGTGCTCGCCAAGAACCAAACCTCCTCACCAAGGACTCCCATTCCTTCGCCAAGCTGCAATATATATTTAATCTCTTTTTCTTCATTTATCTCCAAAATACCTAAGAACAAATAATAATGTTAAATTACTTAAAAACATAACAAAAAAGCTAAATATAAGGTTCGGTTAAGCACATAAACGTTGCATAAATATGCAACCATTAGAATACCCCACACTTAGCTTTTGCTAGTCCTCGAGCAATACACTAAACTAAGACTCTGAAAAGACTCGACAAAACTCTAACTACATGACTCCAACGCCCTCAACAAATTGTCTCACCAATCTTCCACAATTGTAGCACCAAGATAAGTGACTCCAAATTAACATTCCACAAAGTTTCGAAAATTAATTTCAATGCATGACACACATGTAATATGTAGGACGAAGACATAATCATGGTGAATGTAAAGCTGTAGCATGCGAAAAATAAGTCAAGATTCAACCTCACAGGTATATGCTCTCAAAAGTGTTTCTCTCAAAATATGTCTAAGGTTTTCACTCAACTCAATTACTTGCCAAATGTACCACACCATATGCTTACACTTGTGACAAATCTCCACAGATCAAAGGCTGCCATCTTGAGGATCAAAAGGACTTTCATGGGTTGTAATGGGGCTTGGCTCATAGGTTAAAGAATAAATGGATAAGGAATTCAAATATAATTCTAGAACCCAGTAGAGCGCCAAATAAGAGACTTCTTCAAACTTCACAACTATGAACTTTCTCACTTTTGTGGCCGAATTTCATTTTGTTGGGCCTTCACGTCGTTGTTTTCGTCAACAGTTAACTCGGGTATCAAGCTAGACATCACATTTTTTTTTCTTTTCATTCTTTTTTTTTTACACTAGCTTGATATCCCACACTTATTTCTTTGCATCACTTTTCGACATTGTCGCCGTCTTCACATATCTGTCTCATGTATAGCTCTACCAAGTCCTAGAACAAGGATAAAGATATAACTATTCTAAGGTTTAAGGTCAGACATATGTGGTGATGACATAAAGTTTAAACATGTAGGCTCAAAGTGGTTAACTAAGAAGTGCACATCTTGTGTACACAAAATTAGGACACGGGATTATATGGCTATGGTGGTGTCCCCTAAATGCCTTTATCACTTCCTCAATCAAAACAAGTATTGACTATAAGCTTTGAAAAGCACAAGAGCAAGTTCTAGTAAACTTTAGAGTCCATTAACTTAATCTGTGGCAAGCAATTGACACTCAATAAAGAAAGCATGTGTATTCACATATAGGCTCAATCGCTCACAGGTTAAATGAATCTCAACAAAGTTTAAGCATGCCAAAAATCTGTACCATGTTAACTCTTTCTACATCCAGTACACATTCGCATATGCATCATATATCAAGATTAACCAAAGAAACTTAAATAACATGATCATCTTCTAGTCACAATTACGGAAGATATAATCACATCATGGACTAGCCAAGGGCACTTAAGACACAAAACAAAATACTTTTTTTATGTTTTTCTTGACACTTTTTACTTTTGTATTTGATTTTTTCAAATAAGTTACTAAAATACACAAGAAAAACAAAGAAAAAACTCAAAAATGCCAAATTCTAGCGAGGAAACCCTTCCACGACGAACTAGTCGTCGGAAAAGACTCCTTCAGGCTCGTCTGCGCACTCAACTCGCCAGATTTTTACAAAATTAACCACGCAGTGGAATGAGCTGAAATTTTAAGACCAAAAACTAGACACATATAAAAACACTCCCTCAAAATTTCAGAAATTTACGAGCCCTATAACTATGTCAAATAAATTATACAAAACAGCAGACTGTTTGCTCGCCAGACTCAAAAACTACCAACTCTCGCGAGCAAACTTCTCTCGCGAGCAACTCCCTTGCGAGAATTTTACAAAATTTATCATACATCGTAATGAGCTGAAATTTTGCAAGCACTAACTAGACACATGTACAAACCTGTCTTCAAAATTTCAGAAAATTACGAGACCTATAACTATGTCAAATAAGTTATACAAAACAGAAGACTGTACAGCGCCGACTCTGGCGAACAACTTCTCTCGCGAGAAACTTCTCTCGCGAGCAACTCCATCGCGAGAATTTTACAAAATTAATCATATATCGTAATGAGTTGAAATTTTGTGAAAACTAACTAGACACATGTACAAACCTGCCCTCAAAATTTCAGAAAATTACGAGACCCCTAGCTATAGAAAATAAATGACACGATATAGGTTATTGCTCAGTACCGAGAACTGTTGCTCGCATGACTCAGCTCCACTCGCAAGAATTATATAGAATTAATGACAGAGCGTAATGAGCTGAAATTTAGAGGGAACTAACTAGACGCATTTATAAACATCCTCTAAAAATTTCAGAAATTTACGAGACTTCTAGGTAAATCAAATAAATGACACCAAACAGCATACTGCACAGAATCAAAATAACGAAAAATATATACATAGACGCCAAGGATATGATATAAACCCCACCCCACACTTGAAATTTGCATTGTCCTCAATGTAAGACAACACTAAAACATACAATACATCAAACAAGTATGGGATAAGACACATAACACATCACAAATCACACTAACATGGAGAAAAATAAAGAAAAGGAGAAGGGATAAGAATTCAAATCTGGCAGCCAGGCATCTCCATCCACATGGGTTGCCTCCCAAGTAGCGCTAAGTTTAACGTCTTCAGCCAGACAGTACCAAGTATCACTCTTTATCCTGTGGCACATCCTCGAGAGGTACCTGCTCAACGGTGTGCTCCAACATCAACTCATAAAACGGCTTCAGTCGATGTCCATTGACTTTGAAAACTTTCCCTGTTTTGTCACTTTTCACAACTACAGCACCACTAGGAAAAACATTAGTAACCACAAATGGTCCAATCCATCTAGACTGAAGCTTACCTGGAAACAGTTTCAACCTCGAGTTGAAAACCAAGACCTTTTGTCCTACCACAAAAGTCTTGCTCCTGATATTTTTATCATGAAAAGCCTTAGCTTTCTCCTTGTAAATCCTGCTGGACTCGTATGCATTGTTCCTGATTTCTGCCAGCTCATTCAGATGCAATTTCCTATGAATCCCAGCCTCATCAATATCAAAATTGAACTGCTTGACCGCCCAATAAGCTTTGTGTTCACGCTCGACCGGCAGATGACAAGCTTTGCCAAAAACAAGCCTGTAAGGAGACATCCCTATAGGTGTTTTGTAAGCTGTACGGTAAGCCCACAAAGCTTCATCTAATCGCTGACTCCAATCCTTCCTGGTAGGGCTACGGTCTTTTCTAGAATCTTCTTGATTTCACGGTTAGACACCTCCACTTGTCCACTGGTCTGAGGATGGTAAGGTGTCGCCACCTTGTGTTGAACATTATATTTCCTCAAGAGCGCAGCAAAAGTGCGGTTGCAAAAATGAGAGCCTCCATCGCTAATGATGTACCTGGGTGTGCCAAATCTAGCAAATATGGATTTTAAAAACCTGAGCACAACAGCAGAATCGTTAGTTCGGGTGGCAACTGCCTCCACCCACTTAGACACATAATCAACTGCTAATAGTATGTACACATTAGAATGAGAAGAAGGGAAAGGTCCCATGAAATCAATACCCCAAACATCGAAAATTTCAACCACCAAAATTGGTTGTTGAGGTATTTGATCCCTAGGACCTATGTTACCTGTCATCTGGCATCTTGTGCATGCCTTGTAGAATTCATGAGCATCCTTAAAAATGCTAGGCCAATAAAATCCACACTCCAACACCTTGAGTGCAGTTTTCTTTCCCCCGAAATATCCTCCACCTACATGTGAGTGGCAGAAAGAAAGAATTGAATAAATTTCAGATTCGGGAACGCACCTTCTGATGATGGAATCTGGGCAATGTTTCCATAAGTATGGATCATCCCACACATAATATCTGGCCTCCTTCTTCAATTTTTCCTTCTGAGCACGGGTATAGTTAGTAGGTACCAGTTTTGAAACCTGGTAGTTGACAATATCCGCATACCACGGCTCAGAATCCTGGATAGCAAAAAGTTGCTCATCCGGAAAGCTTTCATGCAAAGGGAGGTTATCCTCCTCCGCATTGGATCCATGTGTCAACCGACTCAAATGGTCTGCAACCACATTCTCTGTTCCTTTCTTATCTTTGATTTCCACATCAAACTCCTGAAGGAGTAGTAACCACCTGATCAGCCTCGGCTTTGCATCCTGCTTTGTCATAAGATATCTCAATGCAGCATGGTCAGAGAAAATAATAACTTTAGTTCCTAACAAATAAGATCTAAATTTCTCTAAAGCAAAGACAACAGCCAAAAGTTCTTTCTCAGTTGTTGAATAGTTTAACTGAGCATCATTAAGGGTTCGAGAAGCATAATAAATCACATGTGGTAACCTCTCAACCCGCTGTCCCAACACAGCACCTACAGCATATTTCGATGCATCACACATCAATTCGAATGGAAGGTTCCAGTCTGGTGCTTGGATGATTGGGGCGGTGATCAACAGCTCCTTGAGCTTGTTGAATGCAGCAAGACAATCTTTTGTAAAATCAAATGTCACGCTCTTCTGGAGCAATGCACTGAGAGGTCGGGCTATCTTGGAGAAATCCTTGATAAACCTGCGATAGAAACCTGCATGTCCAAGAAAAGAGCGCACCTCTCTCACAGTAGTGGGAGGTGGTAAGGTACGTATAACATCAACCTTAGCCTTGTCTACCTCAATACCGTTTTCAGAAATTACATGTCCCAAAACAATACCTTGTTCAACCATGAAATGACATTTTTCCCAATTTAATACAAGGTTCTTTTCCACACATCTTTCTAGAACTAGGGACAGATTATTCAAACATGTGTCAAAAGAATCACCAAAAACAGAAAAATCATCCATGAATACCTCGATGATCTTCTCCACCATGTCTGAAAAGATGCTCATCATGCATCTCTGGAAAGTAGCTGGTGCATTGCATAACCCAAAAGGCATCCTCCTATAAGCAAACGTGCCAAAAGGACACGTGAACGTGGTATTCTCCTGGTCTTCTCTGTCAATGGCAATCTGGTTGTAGCCAGAATAACCATCTAAAAAGCAATAATACGCATGACCTGCAAGACGTTCCAAAATTTGGTCAATAAAAGGAAGAGGAAAGTGATCCTTATGGGTTGTGGCATTAAGCCTGCGGTAGTCAATACAGACTCTCCATCCTGTTTGAACTCTCTTTGGCACCAGCAGATCCTCATCATTTTTAATCACTGTGATGCCTGACTTCTTGGGCACCACCTGTACAGGACTCACCCACTTGCTATCAGATATTGCATAAATAATACCTACATAGAGAAGTTTGATAACCTCATTCTTCACCACATCCATCATAGGTGGGTTGAGTCTTCGTTGTGGTTCTCTCGTTGGCTTTGCTCCATCTTCAAGGAATATCCTATGAGTACACAATGTTGGATCTATTCCTTTAATGTCTGCAATTGTCCAGCCAATAGCCTCCTTGTACTCCCTGAGTACAGTGACTAGCTTTTCCTCCTGTAACACTGTTAGTTTTGAAGATAAAATGACTGGTAAAGTCTCACCAGTTCCAAGGAATGCATACTTCAAATGCTCAGGCAAAGGCTTGAGCTCAAGCTTTGGTGCTGTTACAATGGAAGGAAGAAGCGTGTCATTAGTAATAGGAAGAGGAAGAGATTTTGAACTACCTCTTATGTATGGCAATGACTCAAGGGTTGCCACAACATCATCGTACTCTTCACCCATCACTAACTCTTCAGCTGAGCTGATTCTCAATGTCTCTTCACCATCATCCATGGATCGAACTTGGGTGATCAAATCCTCAAGTTCATCCCACACTTTAGAACATGGGGAAGTTTCAGACTTCTTCCCCCCCCCCCCCCCTCTTCAATCGTTTTCTTCAACGCATCCTCATTCTCATTCACTGAGTGCTGCATAAATTCCTGCAAAAATTATCAAATGTATCAATAGAAAAACAGGAATACAAATCATTATCACTAGGATGCCTCATTGCGTCGAAGATGTTGAAGCGGATCTTCTCTTCATCTACTTTCATGGAGAGGGTACCATTGAAACAATCTATCTTGGTCCTAGCGGTCCGTAAGAATGAACGACCAAGTATCAATGGTAGCTCTGATGGTTGAGGCTCTGCCTCCATCTCTAACACGAAGAAATCAGCTGGAAAGATCAACTTACCTACCTGCACCAAAACATCCTCAACAAAACCTCTAGGGTAGCAGTTAGATCGATTAGCTAATTTAATTGTAACACCAGTTTGTTGTAATGCACCAATATTCAAAGTTTTATACACAGAGTATGGCATTAAGTTTATTGATGCACCCAAATCAAGTAAAGCTCCAGTAAAGTTCGTGTTACCAATTGTACATGGGACGGTGAATCGTCCAGGATCACCCATCTTGGGTGGTAGCTTCCTCTGAAGTACCGCTGACACCTTCTCACTTAAGGCCACGGTCTCAGTCCCTGTGAACTTCCTCTTCATTGTACAAAGTTCTTTAAGAAACTTTGCATACTTCGGCATTTGCTTAATCGCATCAAGCAACGAAATGTTCACTTCCACCTTCCGGAATGTATCTAGAATCTCTTGCTCCAACTCATCCTTATTCTTGTTTTTCAACCTACTAGGAAAAGGAACACGTAAAGGAATTGAAGGAGAAAGATCAGAGATTGAATTACCTGATTTTTCATTTGATGAATTTTTCTGTCCAGGTTCTGGCAAGTTCCTCGCCAGAGTCTCCTTCTCTTCCTGATCCAGCAATAGTGGTGGAAATGGCAGCACTTGTTCTAGGACCGGTTCATCTTCTAAAGATTTTTTTTGTAGGCTTTTCAACCTCTTCAATCACTCTTCCACTTCTCAATGTGATCACATTAGCTTCATGTTGAGATCTTGGGTTCTTAACCACATTGCTTGGAAAAGTACCTTGTTCTCTTGTTGACACTTGTTGCTGCAAGCTGTTCAGCTGCTGATCCATAAGCTCGAATGCCTTGCTACAGTTCTTGTTGTGCATCTCAATCCCCTCTAGCCTAGCCAATATTGCTGCCATGATAAGATCAGGAGCTGGAGCTGCAACCGGCTGTTGTACCTGCTGAAATTCAGGTCTTACCTTGAATCCGGTGGGTGGGTTCATCACATTGTTTGTGTTTCCATAGCTGAAATTAGGATGATTCCTCCATCCCGGATTGTATGTGTTTGAGTAGGGATCATTTCTTGATGCCCGTTGTTGCACAAAATTCACCTGCTCTTCTTCAGGAATAAAAGGACAAGATTCGTTAGTGTGATCCGACATAGAGCAAACAGAACATACCTGAGAAACAGATGATGATGATGTCGTTTGGCTCTTGATGGCAGTAGAAATGGACTCCAACTTCTTCTCTATTGCTTTCATTCTCTTGTCCATGTCTGGGTTGGTGGCAACCTCAAATACAGCTTGATGTTTCTTGTTCGCCAACGTTCTCTCTCTTGTATAGAACTGCTTGGTGTTCTCAGCCAATTTCTCTATGGTATCCTGAGCTTGCTGACCTGTTTGGTACATAAACATACCTCCACATGCAGAATCCACTCTTGTCTTGTTGGCTGGCTCTAGACCTTCATAAAAGAAAGTCATCCTGTCCTCTAGATCATACCCATGATGTGGGCATTTCCTCAACAGCTCCTTGAAATGACTCCATGCCTCATGAAGCATGTCACCATCTTTTTGTATAAAGCTATTAATCTCCTTCTTCAACTGCTTAGTCTTCTGGGCTGAGAAATACTCCTTCATGAACGTCACCTTCATCTCATCCCAAGATTGTATAGATCTAGGAGCCAAAGAATTGAACCACATCTTCGCTCCTTCCTTCACAGAAAAAGGAAATAAAATTAGTTTCAACACATTAGATTCAACATTTTGTAAGTTTTGTGTTGATGCTAAAGCTTCAATCTCAGCCAAATGTTGTTGCAGATCTTCTGAAAACACCCCCCTATAATGAGGTAGGGCATAAAATAAAGCAGGAGGTACTGAATATGTCCCAAGAGCCGACAACACTATTGGTGATGAATTCCCCTGAGCACTAGGTACAAAAGAATTCATCAACGTTCTTGGTTGTTCTCCCATTGATGCTCTTTATGGTGGCGATTGAGGAACTTCTTCTTCTGAATCTGAACTTGTTTCCACCTCAATCTCAGGTTCTGACACTGTGCCACTCGTGTTTCCAACCTCCAGTTCTGCTCGCCTCTTCTGCTTCCGGTTTTGCTTAGCTGAGCGCTCAACCTCTAAATCAAACAATAAAGGCTCAGTTCTCCTTGACCTTCGAGTATGCATGCACTAAGTACCTGCACACAAGAGACACCTTACACTACAAAAGAAATGAAATAAAACAAAACAAAACTTAAACAAAAGACACGTTAGAATATAAAGGCTCAGTTCCCCGGCAACGGCGCCAAAATTTGATCGGTGTTTAACCACCCTCAAAGTTACCCTATAATAAACTCAATATGCTTGTCAATGCAGTACAATAGTATAGGGGTCAATCCACAGGGAAAGATGAGACTTAATATTCTAAACTACAAACAGACGTGAAAGTCAGAAATCTGACAAACTCGACCACTGGACACTAACGTAATTAATTAAAATATCTAGACTCAACCTAAAATCACGAAATTAATACAGGACACTATAGACACAGTGGCGGACTACCACGCAAAATGTCAAAGCAATCGGAGTTTGTTTGGTTTGCGAACAAAATTCTATAACACAGATTATGAAACTGAAACAGAAAACAGAGTAAAAGTAAAACGAGAATTCAATAATAAAATGGGTTAAGAGAAGTGTTATCCACCACCGTCACTCCATCTAGACGACAAATGCTTAACTAAATAATGAAAATGTTATGAATGAAAGATTCCCAGGAAGGCCCCGAGCTGTGAACACAACCTATTACCCGATCATTATGTTTACAACATTGAAGGTCTGCTTATCAATATTGTCTATCCCTCAAAGAACCCGAAGTCACGGACTCGAATTAACTAAGAGAAAAGCATTAAGATTTAGAAAGGGTTTGAGAATCTACAAGGCTTTACAAGTACACTACGGTCGTGTCTTGCTAGACCTAGGGTTTCTTATACCAAGCATGTATGGGTTCTACGATTGAAACTTGAGGAAGGTAATAATCACCAACAGCCATCAATTTTCTTAGAATTAAATTCCTAAACATGCATACTAAGCTTGCACTCAAAGCATACATAATCAAGAATCATCACCGTATAAATAACAAAGAAACCTCATGCAAATAACAAAAACAAAACTTAGTTAACGTGCATAAGCAATCTAAATATCTTGAACGGGGCTTCAAAACAGCCCCTTAATAATGGAGTTTAGCTCCTCACGGAATCAGAAATTAAACTAAAATAATCCATGAAAGAAATTGATACAAACGGATAAAAGAGAAACTTGCAGCATCCTTGTTCTTGCTCCCCGTTATGTCCGTCCTCGCGTACGTTCTCTTGCTAGCTATTTATATGTTCCAGACTAGCTAGGTTAATTAACCTAGCTAGCAACCCACATGCTAGACTCCAACTCAAGCTCATCTCTTTTAATCTCATTATTATATTAGGACTCCTCCTCTTCTTCTCCTTGCGAGCAACTTGCCAGCCCACAGAACTTCACTAGCCATATAAACTAATATATAATTAGCAAAAGCTGATTATTCTCATGTTGTTCACGTGCACACACCAACAAGTCTATATGCAAATGGACTCCCAAAGTCCAAGTCCAAGCCAACTCTTCTTCTCTCCTTGCTCACCAAAGACAAAACCTCCTGGCCAAGGTTTCCTCGCCAAGATATATTATTTAATCTCATTTAACTAGTTTAATTAAACTAGAAAAACCCACTTGCACTCTTCTATCACGTGCTTGCCAAGAACCAAACCTCCTCACCAAGGACTCCCATTCCTTCGCCAAGCTGCAATATATATTTAATCTCTTTTTCTTCATTTATCTCCAAAATACCTAAGAACAAATAATAATGTTAAATTACTTAAAAACATAACAAAAGAGCTGAATATAAGGTTCGGTTAAGCACATAAACGTTGCATAAATATGCAACCATCATTACTCGTGTTGTTTTTGTGTTAACAATTCATGTCATGAATGTTGTTTTCACCGAGCAATAATGGACCCGATCCATTTGAGAATGCTTCTCGTGTTTGGTCGCTTGCTAAGGTTCACATTTGCGTTGAAAGTAGTCAACTTACGGCCTTACCTATGTCAAGTTTGTAATACACGCAAGCAGAGCATGAGATTACAAAACAGCTATGGGATCAATGCATAGGAAACTCCTGAACCTTTTTCTGGTTTTAAATGAGAGTTGTTGAGCTTTGGTTCGAGACTATATATGCACTTCATCAGTTAACATTACAGTGTAGCTAGACGTGCTCTTGTCCCACATAGATAATATTGAATAGACTAGGTGCTCTATCAATTTGTACCCGAGAATTTTGCTCACGATCTTAATTGAACAGGATCTGTTCGATAGGGAAGTACATCTGAATACTTGACTTCTAAGGAGACAGGAATCCGAACCTGGTGGATGAATTATGGCTATATATGCAATCAGAGCGAGATTAACGGCTGTAGATCTTCGGGTAACCATGGCTGTAGATGATTGTTCTCAGCTCAGTTCAAGTGAGCTTGGGTTGGTTGCATGACTGTCCGATAGGTTTACACCCTAGCTGAACTTTCTCATTGTGTTGTGAATTTAACGCGCACCTCTTTATTCACTTCTTCGGCTCTACAGAATACTTTTTACCACTATTTATGCTTTAGTCTTTTGTTCTACTGCTGCTTACCAAACTAGGTGAACTATTCGAATCCCTATTGTCCTTGTCTTCAGCGGAAGATTAACGATTCTTTGGCAAAAAAATTTGAATGCAGATGGCATGGTCCTCTTCCTTGTCAGGATGGTTAACGGGTTTCTTTAAGCTTCTTTTGTCAACTACACATCCACAGTAAAGCAATCATTCTTATGCTTCCTGTTTGGCTCTTAAAGCTGATTTATGTCTTTCTTTAGCTAAGCCTAAAGATTTTAGGAATGACATATTGTAACGATCCAATTCTTAAGTCGCGATAACTTTTTTGAGTTATGTTTTCCTTGAATTATTCTTTTTGCTAATTTTGTTAACGACTTTTTCGTCGGGCGAGAATTTGATACGACTCTCTTCGTGGAAGTCGTAGAATATTTAATTTCGAGTTCGTAGAAATTTTCAGAGAATTTTTCAGACTTTCGAGATATTCCTTTTGAGTTTTGAAAGTTCGTTTGGCGAAAATATCGTATTTCAAAAAGTATTTTCTTTACGATTTATTTTTGACCGTCGGATAGCGACTAGATCAAATTGTGGCCATCGATCTAATCAGAAATTTTAGTATAATTAGCAAAATAAAGTTTATTTTCAGAAAAATATGTTTTATTTCAGAAAATACGGAGAGTTACGTACGCGACCCGTATACCAAATTTCGACCCGTTTGGTTTTCCATTTTGACCCACCGAAAAACGCCACGGTTGCCGACATATTTGGAAATCGCCAGATAGATTTCGGCGAGAGATCTTTCGCCGGGCCTAAGGGCTAGCCGTATACTGTGAGTGGACACAATTATTTTGATTGATTGACGTGCAAGTCTTTGTTTATACACTTATGGTTATGCACATACGGGCATATATTTACGATTATGCATTTTATGATTTTATGCCGTACGCTTATGCATTTACTAGCATGCTTTATGATTATACTTTTACGATTATGCACTTGCATGGAGGCCATATACAGAGATATTATCAGTGAGTTTGCATCGATGCATTGGTTACTCGGTTGATCCTCGAGTGGCTCCAGGGAAGGAGCAGCACTTCCCCCCTGGCATTCACGTCGTCTTTGTGTTAGCATGCACCAGACAACTTTGGATGACCGAAAGTGAGTAGACTTTGGTCATCGCCTCTACATGAGAACATTATAGTCGAGAAGGGTCAGTGGCCCTCCTCGATGTATTCTTACAATGTTATCGTAATTTTTGACTTGCATTATATTTATTTGGATTTTTAATGAGAAAGGCATGTTATATTTGTTATTATCAGTGTAAAAATGAAAGTTATTTTCGTCCACTCACTCTAACAGTTTTATTATTTTATATGCATTTCCCTGGGCTTTTCGGTTTCCTTGTTGCCCAGTTTGCAGTTTCTATCCAGCGTAGAGTTCGAGTCACCGTTCTTTTCTAGTAGGTTTCGGGTTTAACCTACTAGCTTTATATATTTGTAAATTAGAGTCGCTATGAATACAAAATGTAGTTTGTTTTGTTTGTAAAGAATTTTAAATACTTACTGAATTTTGAATAAAATGTGTAAATGATTACATTTTACTGTTATTCAGTAGTTATTGAATTTGAGAAATTCAGATGGAAATTAGTGTCCCACGGTTTGGCTTTTGTGGACTTTTTGGAAGTGTGTTTTTGAAAGGACCCGACTCCGATTTAGTTGCCTAAACCGAAATCAAACCCCTTCGAAAATACGACCTTAAATATTTTTGTCAGAGTTTACTTTGAAACACGTTCATATTATTAGAACCTACAAAGAACACACTTCGAATATTCCACAAAAGCCAAACCGTGGGGCTCTGTTCCCCATCCGGATTTCTCAACAACATATATATAATAAACCAAAATATTTACAAGAAATCCAGAAACATTCAGGAGTAAACTCAACTGAAAACACAACATAAGTATTCAGAGCGACTTTTAAATACATCATATACAACTAGTAGGTCGAACAAGGAACCTACAGAAATTGAAGTGTGATCCGAACTCTACGCCTCCACCGTTGACGTGCAACACTGGAACCCAAACTACAAACTGGGCAAAAGAAAACGAAAACCCTAGGGGAAAGGCAAATAAAATCGTTAGAGTGAGTGAACGAAAATAATAATATGTCTTTCACCATTTTTATATTCATAAAATAATGCGAGTTCTTTAAATAAATGAAGGTCGCCACTCCGGCGGATTTCCCTGCCAGAATAACATGTCGGGCAAATCTCTCAAGCCTGACGATGATAGACTAGGTGAATCTCTCAAGCATAGTCGGCATATCAAGCAAATCTCTCAAACCTGATAGATAGACAACCGGTGATCAGCCGCGTAGCCAATGCATTGATGCTAAATAAATAAATTCCATCACCAATAAAATATACAATACCTTCAAAATGGTAAATAATCTGAACATTGTACTGGAAACAAATACTGAAACCAAGAACTCGCTACGACAGTGTAAATAAATGTCCACTCAGAGTACGAAGCTAACTCTGAAGTCTGGTGGAAGATCCCTCAGCTCGCCAAACGCTCGACCACGATCACCTGAATAACAGGGATACGATCAATACATATTGAAGCACAACATATGGAACTAATACGTCGAGAACCCCGCGTTCTCGAAAGACATAATGCTCGAAATATCGACGAGGATAGCAAAATTTCTAAAATACACCCAAACAACCCTCGTCCCAAAATAAAATACTCAAATTAACTCAAAAATCTCACCATTACATTCAGCATGCAAAAAGGAGCGGAACGACATAAAACTTGCCAAAAATCCACCTCGACAGAAATCTGCCGTGCACGGCAACGCATAGGGCTGCCGCCGCCGGAATTTCCCCCAACCCAGAAAATGTCGACCAACACATCTGTTTGAAGATCTCGACATTTCCAACAGCTTTGTAGTTCAAAGCTAAGCCCAATTTTAACCGGAAAAGGTCCAAAACTCACCATGAAGTTCGAAAAACCTCGCCGGAATTCAATTTCTCCGATCAGCCACCACCGAGCACGGTAAGGGCTGAAACCACTTGGAATAAACTCACCTCTCCATGGGCTACAAAACCCCCATAACCTCAATCCCTATCGCCGCCATCCGAGCCGCCTCCGACCACCGCCGATTACCGTCGGAATTCCTCAAACTTTAACAAGTCATAACTTCTTCATCCGGCAACCAAATTGAGTGATCCACCTATCAAAAGAAAGAGGAGCTCAAGACCAACAAATTTTATGAAGGAACCGCAGCCAAAAGATACCGGAATAAGGAAAATAAACGCCGAGAAGCTCACGGCCCAAAACGGGTCAGTTTTGACCGGTGGGTCAACGGGTATTTCTAAAAATAGAAAGTTTCCCAATTTGTTTCGTATTTATACCGTATACATATCATACACATACCATCCCCAAATCAACGGCTATAATTCAATCTGATCCAAATCAGACGGTCACGATTAAATCCACATTCACCAACTGACTTCAAAACTCGATAAAACATTTCTCACTTATCCGAAAAATTCCCCGAAAATTCTCACGAGCTCGAAATCAAATCCTCTACAATTCCCACGAAGGAACTCAAATCAAATTATTGCCCGATAATTTAGTCGTTAGCAAACACACGAGTACGATTAATTCACAATAATCACGGCTCAGACCAATATGTGCACATTCAACGGTTCGGGTCATTACAAATCTACCCCCCGAACGAAAATTTCGTCCTTGAAATTTACATACCAGCTAGGAGAATGAAGCTACTGCTCATACAAACTGTTCTGGCTGCTATGTGACTACCTTTACTGTACGATTTCTGTACAAACACAAACGCCGATACTAGCTAACAGAAAATTTTTGTTCCAAAGAATCTACTCTCGACAATTAAGAACATCCAATGGTTCCACAACCTGAACTGAACTGCAATTGAAACTGTCTACAAGGGAAATTCCCGCGGCATGCTAACATCAGGGAATTAGGAATATACGTCCATAACCATAATGCATAAAATACGTCATACCATATGCCAGCCCTGATAATACTTTTCAAACAATAGACCATGACGCTCATATCTTTACTAACGTGCATAACTTACCGCGCTAACAACTGTTCATAACTCATTTCCATGGTAACAGCTAGAAGGATACTCAATTACCACAGTATACTCTGACTGACATTCGCGCAATCTGCTTCCGTTGCTCGCAACTCTGTCAAAAGTGACACTCTAGCAACATGTACATGGAAGAGAGAAGCACCATGCTTCCGACTAAGAGCATCGGCAACCACATTAGCCTTTCTTGGATGATACTCGAAAGTGCAGTCGTAATCGTTAATCTGCTCCATCTATCTCTGCTGCCTCATGCTCAAATCTGGCTGCGTACGCAAGTAGGTAAGACTTTTGTGATCGATGTAGA
The DNA here is from genome assembly GCA_946800695.1 of Geum urbanum. Taxonomy (NCBI): domain Eukaryota; kingdom Viridiplantae; phylum Streptophyta; class Magnoliopsida; order Rosales; family Rosaceae; genus Geum; species Geum urbanum. The sequence goes on along the minus strand of OX327003.1, from coordinate 37,387,657 downwards.
TCTTGCACTGTGCCCCGTAAAAGTAATTTCTCCAACTCTTCAATGCTAACACAATGGCAGTTAACTCCAGATCATGAGTAAGATAGTTAACTTCGTATGGTTTCAACTGTCTCGAACCATATTCCACCACATTTCCATGCTGCATCAAGACACAACCCAGACCTAACTTTGAAGCATTACTGTACACCACAAACTCACCGCTATCGTCAGGTAAGATCAACACCGGTGTAGTAGTCAACCTTTCCTTAAAACTCAAGTAGCTTTCCTCGTAAGCATCAGACCATTCAAACTTGACTTCTTTCTTCGTCAAACGGGTAAGAGGTGTCGCTATCCGTGAAAAGTTCTGTACGAATCGGCGATGGTAGTCTGCTAAGCCCAAGAAACTCCGTATCTCTGCCACGTTAGTAGATCTGCTCCAATTCAGCACTGCATCAATCTTATCAGGATCCACGCTGACTTCCTCAGCTGATATCACGTGACCCAAAAATTTTACACTGTCTAGCCAAAAATCACACATGCTAAACTTGGCGTATAACTGCGCGTCTTGCAAAGTCTGCAAAACTGCATGAAAATGCTTCTTGTGCTGCCTCACACTTCTGGAATAGATCAGGATTTCGTCGATGAACAAAGTGATGAACTTATCCAGATAACGTCTGAAGATTCGATTCATCAAGTCCACAAAATCAGCTGGCACATTGGTCAACCCAAACGGCATAACAAGGAATTCATAATGCCCATAGCGTGACCGAAACGCCGTCTTGTCCACATCGGACTCCCGAATATGTAGCTGATGGTATCCAGACCTGAGATCAATCTTCGAGAAGACTGAGTGAAAGGACCCAACCCCGATTTAGTTTCCTAAACCGGAATCAAACCCCTTCTGAAAATACGAACTTCCAAAAAACATAGAAATTTCGGCAGAGTTTCACTATATCGCGAAGTTACCATTAACCTGTACCCGAAAACACACTTCATCCTATGCCACAAAAACCAAACCATGGGCACCAATCCCATTAGGATTTCTCAAAATCATATCATAATGTAAAGTAATAAACAAAAGCTATAACTTTACAAAAATTCGGGGAAAATCATATGAAAATATAACATCAGAGTATTCAGAGCGACCTCTAGTATATATACATAAATACACAATAGTAGGATAAACAAGAAACCTACTGGAAAAGAAAGGTAGCTCGAATACTAAGCCTCTGACTGCGACGTGCGACACCAGAATCCGAACTGTAAACTGGGCACGGAAAATAAACATATGCCTTTCACCATTTATATCACATAAAAATAATGCGAGTTCTTAAAATAAATGGAGGTGTCGTGCGAATCTCTCAAGCCCGACGGTGATAGACTAAGCGAATCTCTCAAGCCTAGAGGGCACATCAGGCGAATCTCTCAAGCCTGGAACTGGACTACGTACCGGTGATCTGCCGAGTAGTCAATGCATCTATGCTAAGTAAATGCCATCACCAATAAAACATAAAAAAATACCTCCAAAACAATAAATAATCTCAATACTGTACTGGAAATAAATACTGAAACCAAGAACTCGTTACGACAGTGTAAATAAATGTCCACTCACAGACTTGCACGACGCAAAACGCGTTAATCCGGCGGAAAATCCCTCGCCAAATGAACGATCACGATCCCCTGAATAATCACAAATATAACTGTTCAAAATCACATTTTAAAATCCTGAACCACATCTCGAGGACCATTACGTACGGTGTTTATCACTATAAGATGGACCTTTCTACATGTCCTCGTTTATCATTAAAACATATTTAATTCTCATATTGCTTTAATTCTCCACATGTATATTAATGTTCTTACGTTTGTTCATTAGTTATATGGAATGAAATACCTTTGAGAAACTTAATCGGACATGTTTAATTATTTTATAAAATTGACCGTTGGATTGATTGGTTAGAATATTATAACCATACCTTTAAAACGGAAATTAGACATCGATTCATGTATTTCGCCAAATGTGACCGTAGTACTCTTACAACTAAAACGGAAATTACCCCTCCCGAAAATAATTTTTTAACATCAAATTTTGGATACATATTCTTATGGAATACATATCTATCTCATAGTGTCAAAAAAATTGACATAAAAATTTGATTTATCTACTCCCCCCATAGGAAAATAAGGAAAATAAGATGAGTGTATTTTAGTGTTTTCACAAATTTTGTTTAACTGTATTGACCGGGATCCAAACGTACTTCGATTAGGCTAATTTTTACGTACGGTGTCTTTTATTACAAGGTGAACTATTATATATGGCCTTCTTTATTATTAAAAATTTTTTAATTCTTATATTGATTGAATTCTCTATATGCACACTATTGTTCTTACCTTTATTCCTTGGTTATATGGGTTGAAAGACCTTTGTGAAACGTAATCGATCATGTATCATCATTTTACAAAACTGACTGTCAGATTGGTTGTTCATAATATTCTAAGCATGCCGTTAAAATTTTATAAATTTTGGACTTGATTTAGACCTACATCTATGAGTTTCGCTAAATGTGACCGTAGTACCCTTACAACTAAAACGTAAATTACCCATCCCTAAAGGAATTTTTTAAGATCAAAATTTTAACACATATTCTTGTAAATTACATATCTATCTCATAGTGTCAAAAAAATTGACATAAAAATTTGATTTATCTAGTTTCTCCATGAAAAAATAAGCAATATATAAGAGAAGGGTATTGATGTCATTTCACACACTCTCAATTAAACTCTCACCATTGAAAAATTACAAGATCTAATCTGAACCATCTATTATATTTACTGTTTTACTGTGTAAGGTAAATCGATAAAAAAAATTACAATGAAATCCTAAACCCTAAACCCTAACTTACTCTAAACCTCAAAATTCCTAAACCTTAACTTACCCTAAATCTCAATCCCCTAAACTCTAACTTACCCTAAATCTCAATCCCCTAAACTCTAACTTACCCTAAACCTAAACCCTAACTTATCCTAAACTCTAAACAATGATTTAATAGTAAAATAGATATACAAATATAACTATATATGGAATTCTAATATTTAATCAATATATGTATATGCAATATATTAATATAGACATACACAAATATAATATATATATATATAGTACTAGTCACTATATTACCTAACTTACTCTAAACCTCAAAATTCCTAAACCTTAACTTACCCTAAATCTCAATCCCCTAAACTCTAACTTACCCTAAACCTCAATCCCCTAAACCCTAACTTATCCTAAACTCTAAACAATGATTTAATAGTAAAATAGATATACAAATATAACTATATATGGAATTCTAATATTTAATCAATATATGTATATGCAATATATTAATATAGACATACACAAATATAATATATATATATATAGTACTAGTCACTATATTATATATATAAGTGTAGGTATAATGATATATGTACTACTATCTTATATATATAAAAAATTGTGGGCTTTGACGGGCCGGGCCTAACGGGCCTTGACGAATTTTTGGTTGGTCGGGCCCGTGGGCCGGGCCGGGCTTTAGATCTCTAAACCAAGTTCGGCCCACCAACCACCTTGGCGGGCTTTTGCGGGCTTTCTTTCGGGCCGGGCCGGGTTTTTAGCCCACGGACTTGCGGGCCTCCACCGGCCCACGGGCCAAATGATGACCCCTAGGTCTTACTATGTGGTGGAAACCCTCTATTTTGGTCGTTCCGCTCGTTTTTGCGTGCTGAATGTAATGGTGAGGTTTTTGAGTTGATTTGAGTATTCTATTTTGGGATGAAGGTTGTTTGGGTGTATTTTAGAAATTTTGTTATCATTGTCGATATTTCGAGCGATATGCCTTTCGAGAACGCGGGGTTCTCGACGTATTAGCTCAATATGTTGTGCTTCAATATGTATTGATCGTATCCTTGTTATTCAGGTGATCGTGGTCGAGCGTTTGGCGAGGGATCTTCCGCCGGACCTCAGAGTTAGCTTCGCACTCTGAGTGGACATTCATTTACACTATCGTAGCGAGTTCTTGGTTTCAGTATTTGTTTCCAGTACAATGTTCAGATTATTTATCATTTTGAAGGTATTGTATTTTTTATTGGTGATGGCATTTATTTATTTAGCATCGATGCATTGGCTACGCAGCTAATCACTGGTTGTCTATCTATCAGGTTTGAGAGATTCGCTTGATATGCCGACTAGGCTTGAGAGATTCGCCTAGTCTATTACCGTCAGACTTGAGAGATTTGCCCGACATGTTATTCTGGCAGGGAAATCCGCCGGAATGGCGACCTTCATTTATTTAAAGAACTCGCATTATTTTATGAATATAAAAATGGTGAAAGACATATTATTATTTTCGTCCACTCACTCTAACAATTTTATTTATCTTTCCCCTGGGCTTTTCGGTTTCCTTTGCCCAGTTTGTAGTTTGGGTTCCAGTGTTGCACGTCGACGGTGGAGGCGTAGAGTTCGGATCACACTTCAGTTTCTGTAAGTTCCTTGTTCGACCTACTAGTTGTATATGATGTATTTAGAAGTCGCTCTGAATACTTATGTTGTGTTTTCAGTTGAGTTTACTCCTGAATGTTTCTGGATTTCTTGTAAATCTTTTGGTTTATTATATATATGTTGTTGAGAAATCCGGATGGGGAACAGAGCCCCACGGTTTGTCTTTTGTGGAATATTCAAAGTGTGTTCTTTGCAGGTTCTAATAATGGTTCACGTGTTTCAAAGTAAACTCTGGCAAAATAATATTAAGGTCGTGTTTTCATAGGGGTTTGATTTCGGTTTAGGCAACTAAATCGGAGTCGGGTTCTTTCAGTTGGTATCAGAGCATTAGGTTTTAGGTTCTGTAGACTCTTGTAGTTGTGTTACTAAGGGTATTTAAGAATGTACAACATATCAGGAGCGATGACCTGACTGTAGTGGATAATCATCAATGCTCTAGAGTGTTGTATGCTTTCAAATATTTGAAGTTTTATGATTACATTCCTTGTGTTGTGGGACTTATGTCCTTTCATCTTTAAGATGCCTCCTCGACGTGGACTCCGTATTGAACGGACTGAGGATCCTGATGAGGATCAACATACACATGACTTACTCATGCGAGTGTTGCGTTTGGAGCGACGTTTTGACCCTGTGGTCAACGCTAGGACAACTGGAGCAACTATCTTTTCTGGCTCCTCTAATCTTGAAATAAGTGAAGTTTGGTTAGTCCCGATGGAGCATGTTTGTGAGCGTTTGCATTTTACTCCTGAACAGAAAACTATAGTAACAGTGGGTTTGCTTGAGTCAGACGCTTACTTTTGGTGGGTTGGTACAGACAGAGTTCCTATTGATACTTCTTGGCCGATGTTCAAAGATTAAAATATTGCTCGGAATGCGGAAAGAAACGAGATAATAAACTACTAGCTAGCTAATACACTGGAGGAGCAGATGCCCCGCCGAGTCCTCCGCCTCCAGCCGGGTCATTGTCGTCGGGGTGTGGATTCGGAGGAGGTTGACATTCTCCTCGAGATTGTTGCATGAGGGCGATGAGTTGGGCTATTTGTGCTTGTTTCTCATCAAGTCTTTGACGCATGGATTGATTCTCCTCTCGTGCTAGTCGAGCCTCTTGAATGGCTGATTGACTCTCCTCTCGTGCTAGTCGAGCCTCTTGAATGGCTGCTTCGACGGCCGCAGCCTGAGTACTACTCCGCCGGCCCGAACCTCCCGTAGATGATGAGTCGGAGGTCGTCGACAAATCTCGAACCACCTTAGGTCCGAAGTGCATAACCTCCTTGCCAGCTCTACGACCGTAGACCTCATCCGGGATTGCAATTTGGTTCTCCATGGATAGAGGAGGCAGGTCTTCCGGCGGCAAATCTGGGAACGCAAGCTGAGTGTTAGCCAATTCTTCTTGCGCACGCTCTACCACCCTTGCCTACAAAAGAATAATTAAAAAATTATAATGAAATAATATTTAAATAATAATTACTACAATTAAAAGCACATATATATATATATATATCACTTACGCCGTATTGACTCGCTTCATTATCGAGCCCAGGCGTCACGTACGCGCTTATGCTTGCATCGAGATAAGGGTGTTTGGAGCCCTTATCCCTGTGCTCCTTGGCTATTTTAATGAGTTGCTTGGCGCCGGAAGTATGGTGTTTGTCCTTCTTCCCCCGGTTGACTTTGTTGACTTCGGAGAATTTCTGTTAGACAACATAATTAAATCATTAAAAAATTAATAAGTAACTAAAATTTAAATAATTCAATTATCTTAATTGAAATAAAAAAAGTAAACACCTTAAATTCGTCCTCCTGAAAGTGGTTACACAACCACTGCCACTCATCTTCTCTATCGTCACGTAGCTCTACGGGGGCAGGCACGGGACCGATATTTTCGAAGTACTGATGGAGCCTGTACTTCCAATCTTTGTAGATGGAGTTGGCGGTTTGGTTGATATGCCTCAACATCGCTGGTGTCGGATCCACCGCAAATTGTTCCTATCAGAAATAAATAGAAAATTATAATCGTATATATTATGAAATTATAACTAATATTAACAATATTATATAATAACTAAAATTGTACGTATTACGTACCGAAAGTTCTTTAAACACTTTCACCTTCTCATCATCCGGCACCTCCCTCCAAGTAGGGGCAGTGAGACGAACCCGGCTACGAATGATTGACCCTATGCTATGCGCCGAGAGACTTGCTAGCTGAGCTGTGGGATCGGAGGGCCACTGGTGAATTCGTCATAGGGAAAGTCGATCTTTTTCCCGGTCGCCTTGCAAATTTTCTCCGCTTTGCCCCCTTTAACGAGACCCTGAGTCCTTTTCGGTTCCGGGTCAGTGGGGGCCCTTCTTTGCTTACGCCGGGCGCTGTACATGATAGATTCAGCGGTCGTTGAACCGGTACCGGGCGTCGGAGTTGAATAGGGGTCGACGTCATCACCGCTGGAGATAAATGGGGCAGCGGGAATTTCCCCAGAAGGCGCTACCTCCGGACCAGATGAAGGGTCCGGATTGAGGGCGTCGTTTCCCTCCTGTTGAACCCAACCGACTTAGTCCGCCAAGCGGCGGAGCATGGCATCTTCTGCCTCCTGTTGGGCTTTTTTCTTGTCAGATGGAGCCATTTAAACCTAGGAGTACGTTGTTAAAATACCTACTTACCATAATAATTAAAACTAAAAAATTTACGCTAATTAAGTATGGTTAAGATTTAAATAGAGTACACTAGCTTGGCTTTTTCAGTCGTTCAATGGACGTGCGACCCGCGCGATAAAGTGTAAATTTTCAATTAATCAGCCTTGGTTCAATCGAAAAACATGGCCAGTTAGGGATAGAGATAACGCGAGAGGCAGGACTAATTTCGACAAAACACCCCGAGGCTAACCAAATGAATGGTATATACTCTATTGGTGTCGTCTTTCTTAGATCCAAAACCTGTCACCAGTCATAACCCGTTTCTAGACACCATGTCAAACATTCATCCATTTTTTCGAAAATTTACACTCCCTCAAGTCCTTTGCAAACTCCGCCCTCAACCTCGTGTCCATAACTTCACTTAGGTTATGGTGTGCGGTGATGAAATCCACACATCACGAGGGGTTAAGGACATAAGCTAGGAAAAGAGGCGTCATCTATTCCAAAGAGTGCGACTTAATAAACCAAGTCTATGTACTAAATTTAAATCAAAGACGTACTACCATGCAATTTACTAGAAAATTCACGTAATTATCAATTAATTAAAACAATAAATAATGACAATAATGAATTATTATTTATCATGCATGCATTTAATAATAATTATTCATTTACCAATATAATTAATTATTATTAACAATAATTATTATTACTATTATTTAATTACAATAATTATTATTTACCAAATAACTATTATAATAACTAAATGATTAAATGATAACAACTAAATGATTATTATAATAATTATAATAACTAAATGATTACTAAATATTAATAAAACTAATTTTTTTTACGTAATTTTCACCTGGACGACGGAGATGGTCATTCTCCGTCGTCCAGGTGAAAATTACGTAAAAAAAATTTAAAAATTAATTCGCAAGAAATTTAACGATCTGTCATTCGAGTGAAATAGTCGTACAATATCGATGAACGCATCGTATATATGAACAGTTAAATTTGAACCGACGAATAATTTTACGTCTTGAAAGTTGTTAAGTATCGACTAATCTTTACGACTTAAGTGTTCATGAGTATAGGCTCATTTGCAGCAGAGTATTAACAAAATTGAATTTGGACAAAACAACCGTTGGATATGTTCGTCGTAACATACTATATAATTACAATAAAGGACCAGAAAATAATAAGTTCGGGAAGGGTTTCATCGGCACAGTCAACCGCAAAACCGAGAATTCCACAAACCGGAAACGTGGATACAAGACATTTCGCAACTCCGATTTTCGAACGGTCGAAGCTCACACACCAAGAATTGTTTACTCTAAAGTCTTGACGAAAAGAATATGCATTGGAAGAAGGTCTAGATGGTCGTTGTCTTAGAAAAAATTACGAAATCTGCACCTAGACGACGGAGATGAGCTTCTCCGTCGTCCAGGTTAGTACCTGGACGACGAAGAAGCTCATCTCCATCGTCCAGGTGAAGAGACCCTGAATTCAGGGGTTAGTGGCTTAGGGTTTAGGGCATAGGGTCTCTGCACCTGGATGACGGATCGGAGATGAGCTTCTCCGTCGTCCAGGTGTGTAGCTGGACGACGCAGAAGATCATCTCCGTCGTCCAGGTGCAGAGACCCTGAATTCAGGGGTTATGGGGCCTTAGGGTTTAGGGTTTTGCACTTGGACGATGCGAATTCCCTTCTCCGTCGTCATAGTGAGTACCTGGACGACGGAGAATGAACATCTCCGTCGTCCAAGTGTACAAACCCTGATTTCAGGGGTTAGGGCCTTAGGGTTTAGGACGTCCCCGGTCATTTGTGTGTTCATTCAATTATTCTGATTCAAGAATATAATTAAAAAAATGATCGATCGATCCGATTTGCTAGATTTAGGGTCGAGGATTTAGGGAGATAGCTCAAAATATTATAATTAATTAATTATTACATATATATATATATATATTAGTCCATTAATTTACGCTTAATTATACGTACTCGATCTACATCGATCCATCAATGTATATATATATATAGCTAACATTCATGCATGTATGTTTTCACTAAATATATATTAAGCAAATTTTAACTGCGTACGTACCTGCTGGCCTTCTCGATATCAGTTAATTAAGCTAGCTAGCTAGTCAGCGGAGATATCCTGATCCTGATCCATCCTAGCCTTCTCCTTCTCCTTCTTCTTCGATCTTTAAAATTTCCCGCGGGACAGATGATGGAATTGAATGAAGAGAGTTTGGCATCGGGCTTATATAATGCTTCACTTAGACGACGGAGGTGTCGGTACGTCGTCTAAGTGGAAGTCACTCGGACCACGGCGTGTCGGTCCGTTGTCCAGGTGATCACCTGGACGATGGAGAATACCATCTCCGTCGTCCAGGTGATCACCTGGACGACGGAGAAGACTCCGACGTCCAAGTGGTGACCTGGACGACGTAGAAGTCTCTGAGGTCCAGGTGATAACCTGGACGACGGAGAATACCATCTTCGTCGTCCAGGTCACCACCTGGACCTCGGAGTCTTCTCTGTCGTCCAGGTGATCACCTGGACGACGGAAATGCTATTATACGTCGTCCAGGTGGTACTTGGACGACGGAGAAGTCTCCGTCGTCCAAGTGTCACTTGGACCACAGAACAATTACGTTTCCGTGGTCTAAGTGTTGTTTTCTTGTAGTGTTTGATATAAATTTTATATCATTTTTCTCGTAATTACGTATCAAATGTAATAAAGAGGTTCTTGAATTGATTTGGACATTGTTGATTATGATGTGTGGTTAATCGAATATTAATTAAACGATTTTACGATTATATCGAATGATCGACTTCGAGTCACGTAACATTTGATGAATGTGTTGCAACTTTAAAAAGGATACAGGAATCAGAATTTGGATTTAGATTAAAGCACGTCATTAGTTCCAAAAAGCACGTTATTCGAGAATGCGAGGTTCTCGATTATAATACTCATCGTTGAACGAGTTAAGCTATGCATTTTGATTTTAGACGATTAGTTATTAAGTAATAATCTTTGTTTTAGGATGACATGTTCGCGGCTAGTGACAGATGCATAGTAGCGCCAAAAGACGTGCTTTGTCTTGTTGGAAATCACGATACTATACTGTGAGTGAACCTTTATTTTCACAGTCGATAACGAGTTCAGTTTTTAGTGTTTAGAATTTCAATATTTCAGTTTTGCGAGTTCATTTTATTTCAGCATTACAGTATTACAGTTTAATTTATAATATATTTTATAGCATTTTAATTTAGAGGTTTATTTTGTGATGGTTAATTTAGTTGCATCAATGCTCTAGCTATTCATCTGATCACCGGATAACCGATCGAATAGGGTAAAGGAAAATACCCTGCTCGACCCAGATTGTCTGGGGGTAGGACAAAGACCGTAGATGATTCCATCACCATACTTTTCATACATACATTTGTTCCAAGTTAAAACAAACACCCTGAACGACCACCTTCATTTGCAGTTCAGTTTATGATACTTGAACTGACATTATTTCACAGAAATCATAGGGAGGGGTACAGTTAGAGTTTTACAAATTTACAGTTTATGATTTTTGTCCACTCACTCTAACGTTTTATGTTTTATGCCTTTTCATTGACCATTTTTTATAAATTTCCCAGTTTTCAAGTTTGTCAGCTGAAGTCGTGATCGTCCAGAATACGAGGCATGACAGTCCACAACTTTGATCTTGTCATTGTAGGTTTTCAGTTGAAGTTCTGAATTGCTCGTGCTAAAGTTCGTGGTACTGATTAGCCAATGCTAGATATTCTAATATGGGTCCCGTAAGATTTACTCTGATTTACTACAATAATCTAAGACGGATCTTGTCAAGTTATTAGCATGTTGAGCAGTCCAATAAGCTGATGATGACGCGCGACCTATATGAAAACACTGGATTTTTTTGGTGGAGAGCCGGATGTTTCAGGTAGGAGAAAGGATTCACCTTCGGAGCGTGAGACACAAGGTCCCTAGAGTCTTGGTGAGAAAGACACAGCCCATACTATTTACATTAGATATTTGCACGTAGAGAGACGATGACCAAGCTTACTGCAGTTCCAACATAAGCTCCCCCAACCCGCATATAGATACTACACTCTTGAGCTTGTATTGCTGCTAGAGGGCGCCCAAAAACCACACGTTTAGGCAAAAACGGACTCTAAAAAAACCCTTAGGAGCGCCTCCTCCGGCGAGACATCATCTAAATCAATAACCTCTCCGATTTCAGAGTCGATCCTCATTGCATTTGTCGAGTTCATCTTACCAAGAGGAAGACCACTGATTTGCACCCAAAATTTAACAAGGTAATGGGTGCATTGTAAGCAGACCATTTAGAGGCCAGTTGAGAATGGTAAAATGATGATTATCGACGTGCCATGGGCCACCATCAAGGATCTTGTCGGTAGTCGTATGACCTGTGATAATTGTGAAGACATTTCTGAAGATAAATAAGATTTTGAAAGGGCCCAGCTTCTGCTAAGAGCTACACAGAGCACCCTTGATTCCACTTATTAGAAGGCAGGGTTGATGAACCTCATCAAAGTTTAGGTTATCCTCCAATAGGTCTGCCAAATGGTCACGAGAACAGGCCATCGAAACAAACTGCCGCACACAGGGTAGATAATCCAATAAATGAACTGGACTACTAGAACCAATAGAGATAAAACTTCCAAATCAGAGAAGAATATAGGAATGCACTCGAGAATAACCAAGACCACAGGGTCAAAAAAAAAATCAAAGCACACAAAGGAGGGCTAAAACTGGATTGTTGCAAGCAAGAGGGATTTGTTGTGGGCACACACGGTAAGACAAGGGAGGCTAATGGTAAAAGAGAGGGTTTGATTCTTTGATCGAAGATGGGGAACACATTAAAGTGGTCGGAAAATGAAAGGCAGATGGATAAGAGCACATTGGGAACATCAATTAGATGAAGTCGGAAGCATTTATAAGTTAGAAGAGTGGGTCAGGCCAAGCACATAGGAACCTAAAGAACCAGTTAGAAGAGTGCGTCAGGCCAAGCACATGGGAACCTAAAGAACGAGAGAGAAGGTGGCTTCTCTCTCTACATTTTTCTTTTCTTTTCGTTGTTTCAATGGTCACCTAACATAGACTGACGTTGATCATGGAAGATCTTGGCCTTAAATATAAATGTAAATCAGAGTCAAAATCAAATCTAGCTATCACTCTCTATCAAAGGAGGATTGAATGTTTTTTTATCGAAAAGTATAATCTGTCGTATCCTTGTATTAATTGTAGATATACGTTTTCCTTATGTAATCCTAGATTATAGTTAACATAGCAGAATTGTATCACTAATAGCATGATTATATGGATCACTGACCTGAACTGTATGTAAGTTGCTGTATATATTCCCACTCTGATGTCAATGAGAACTATCATTCCAACCAATATCTCTTGTCCATCTTTCCAGCCACCCCTACTCCTCCACCCACGACGCTAGATAACTCGCCCAACTCATCTCCTGAACCCTTTCTTCCCTCTTCGGAACTACCTATATTGCCATTTAATTCTCCTGCTTTATTGCCTCAACTACTTAGTAGCTCCAGTCACCAAGTTGCGTCGTCAGTTAAGTTCAACGATTATGTATGTTCCAATGTTTATTCCGATCAATCGATTTCCTTTACATCAGGTCCTACATGATGTCCTCTTACAAAATATGTTTCATATCACTGATATAAGAGCATCCGCACCGGTGAGCAAAATTTGCTCAAGCAAATGGTGGAGTCCACCACAAATTTATTGCTCAAGCAAAATTTTGTTCTTGTTCAAGCAAGAGCAAGAGCAAATTTTGCTTGAGCTCTTGCTTGAACAAGAACAAAATTTTGCTTGAGCAAGCAATTTGTGGTAGACTCCACCATTTGCTTGAGCAAATTTTGCTCACCGGTGCGGATGCTCTCAAACAAGACATATATTGCGTCCTAAAATTTGCTTGAGTTCTTGCTTGAGCAAGAGCAAAATTTTGCTTGAACAAAGCTTTTGTAGTGGAGTCCATCATTTGCTTGAGCAAGATTTACTCACCGGTGCGGATGCTCTAATCCTTCATATCGATCTTTGTTGCTCAAATAAATAGTGTTACAAAACTCAGAACTTATTCAAAGGCTATTATTCATCCTAAGTGGCTATTATTCATGTAAGAATATCATTTTTCTTTCTCAACGAAAGTATGCTTTTTAGAAATCATTAAGGATGCATAATTATTAGGGGTTGCCCATATCGATACTCCCATAGAATGCAATTTTGAAATTCTCTAATAAGAGTGAGTTGCTCAAATATCCAGGGGGATGTAGGCGATTAGTTGGGAGATTGATATATCTCACAATTTCAAGGCCGAAAATTACGTATTTTGTCCATGTACTAAGCAGACTTATGCACCAGCCTCAAAAAGATCTTTGGGAGTCTGCCTTACGGGTTATGCATTAGTTGAAATCATCCCCATGCCAAGTTGTTTTCTTTTGCTCAACTAGTAATCTTAGGCTTCGAGCCTATTGTAACTCAGATTAGGTAAGATTCCCACTTACGAGTAGACCTACTATATGGTATTGCGTATTCCTAGGTCCCTCATTGATTTCATGGAGGTCAAACCGTCAGAAACTACTCTCTCTCTCTCTCTCTCTCTCTCTCTCTCTCTCTCTCTAGCCGAAGTAGAGTATCGTGCAATGACAGGGACTTGTTGTGAGTTGACATTGTTTCGTTATCTACTCAGTGATTTGAGAGTTTTGCATCAAGAGGTTGCATTGTTGTATTGTGATAACAATGCTGCATTACACATATCAGGAAACCTGTTTTCCACGAGCGTTTAAGACACATAGAAATGGATTGTCGCTATATAAGGGATAAGGTTCAAGATGGATTTGTAATGAAAAATGTACGTAAGCTCTGCTAATCAACTTGCTGATGTTTTGAATAAAGCTTTAGCTTTAGGAAAGAAGGATTTCAGGCCTATGGTTTGCAAGTCAGGAGTGCAAGACATCTACTCTCCAACTTCAGGGGAAATGTAGAAAAGTATAATCTATATTAATAGTAGGTACACATTTTCCTTATGTAATCATATATTATAGTCAACATAGCATAACTGTATCACTAATAGCATGATTATAGGGATCACTAACATGTATTGTATGTAAGTTACTGTATATATTCCCACTATTATATTAATGAGAATTATCATTCTAGCCAATGTCTCTTGTCCATCTTTTTATTTTTCAGAAATATAATTGACTTTGTGATTGACCGGTTCATTTTAAGATGGGAATTTCTAAGTTTTTAATATGATCAATCTGAAGGTTCTTTTTTTAGAAGGTCGATAATTATCATCTCAAGTCCTTCACCATTGCATGTCCTCAATGATACCAGTGAGATCACCACTGACTACTTTAGATCGCGCCCATACTCGATCTTTAGCCACCAGTCTCAAATACACCGGGGTTAGGCCATCAAACTCCTTTGCGACCACAGTGATATCATGGAAAAATTATGGACCTTTGTCAACAGCCCATTAAAGGGTATCAAAGTCCTTGAAACGTTCGATAAACCGATCATCACTACAAGAAAACTGCACCTAGACCACGGACCATTTCCGTCGTCTAGGTGAAGTTTTCCGTCGTCTAAGTACTTGGACGACGGAATCTCCGTCGTCCAAGGTCCGTGCTCCAAGTGTTGTCGTCCAAGAACCTGGACGACGGAGAATTCGTTCTCCGTCGTCCAAGTTAACTTGGACCGCGGCCATTATCCGTGGCCCATGTATGCACCTGGACGACGGAAACACTAATTCTCCGTCGTCCAGGTGACTACATGGGCCACGGACATTGCTCGTTTCTCCGTGGCCCACGTGTTCACCTGGACGACGGAGAATTAGTTCTCCATCGTCCAGGTGAAGACATGGGCCACGGAGAAGCTAGCAATCTCTGTGGCCCAGGTGTTCACCTGGACGACGGAGAACTAATTCTCCGTCGTCCAGGTGAACACCTGGGCCACGGAGAATGGCAGGGTTTAGGGTTTAGGGGTTAGGGGTTAGGGGTTGGGGGTTAGGGGTTTAGGGTTTAGGGTTAGGGTTTGTGCACCTGGACGACGAAGAACATAATCTCCGTCGTCCAAGTGACTATTTAATGTTTAAAAATAAATAAATCGAAATTAAATATTATTAAATTAATTTATTATTAATTTAATTGAAATAATGAAAAATAGTCGAAATTAATTAATTAAACTAAATTTTTAATATTAATTAATGTATTAAATAATTAATTAATCTGTACATACACATCCAAATTAAAAACCCATAAAAATTATAAAATATTGTTCGGAACTCGGAAATAAAGAAACGCGATAATTAACTAGCTAGCTAATACACTGGAGGAGCAGATGCGCCGCCGGGTCCTCCGCCTCCAGCCGGGTCGTTGTCGTCGGGGTATGGGTTCGGAGGAGGTTGACATTCTTCTCGAGATTGTTGCATGAGCGCGATGAGTTGGACTATTTGTGCTTGTTGCTCATCAAGTCTTTGACGCATGGATTGATTCTCCTCTCGTGCCAGTCGAGCGTCTTGAATGGCTGCTTCGACGGCCGCAGCCTGAGTACTTCTCCGCCGGCCCGAACCTCCCTTAGATGATGAGTCGGAGGTCGTCGACAAATCTCGAACCACCTTAGGTCCGAAGTGCCTAACCTCCTTGCCAGCTCTACGACCGTAGACCTCATCCGCGATTGCAATTTGACTCTCCATGGATAGAGGAGGCAGGTCTTCCGGCGGCAACTCTGGGAACACAAGCTGAGTGTTAGCCAATTTTTCCTGCGCACGCTCTATCACCCTTGCCTACAAAAGAATAATAAAAAAATTATAATCAAATAATATTTAAATAATAATTACTACAATTAAAAGCACATATATATATATTACTTACGCCGCATTGACTCGCTTCATTATCGAGCCCAGGCGTCACGTACACGCTTATGCTTGCATCGAGATAAGGGTGTTTGGAGCCCTTATCCTTGTGCTCCTTGACTATTTGAATGAGTTGATTGACGCCGGAAGTATGGTGTTTGTCCTTCTTCCCCCGATTGGCTTTGTTGACTCCAGAGAATTTCTGTTAGACAACATAATTAAATCATTAAAAAATTAATAAATAACTAAAATTTAAATAATTCAATTATCTTAATTGAAATAAAAAAAGTAAACACCTTAAATTGCTCATCTTGAAAGTGGTTACACAACCACTGCCACTCATCTTCTCTATCCCCACGCAGCTCTACGGGGGCAGGCAATGAACCGATGTCTTCGAAGTACTGATAGAGCATGTACTTCCAATCTTTGTAGATGGAGTTGGCGGTTTGGTTGATATGCCTCAACATCGCCGGTGTCGGATCCACCGCAAATTGTTCCTATCAGAAATAAATAGAAAATTATAATCGTATATATTATGAAATTATAACTAATATTAACAATATTATATAATAACTAAAATTGTACGTATTACGTACCGAAAGTTCTTTAAAGACTTTCGCCTTCTCATCATCCGGCACCTCCCTCCAAGTAGGGGCAGTGAGACGAACCCGGCTACGAACGATTGACCTTATGCTATGCGCCGAGAGACTTGCTAGCTGAGCTGTGGGAGGGCCACCGGTGAATTCTTCGTAGGGAAAGTCGATCTTTTTCCCGGTCGCCTTGCAAATTTTCTCCGCTTTGACCCCTTTAACGAGACCGCGAGTCCTTTTCGGTTCCGGGTCAATCGGGGCCCTCCTTTGCTTACGCCGGGCGCTGAACATGATAAATTCAGCGGTCGAGGACGCATGACTACTTGCCGTTGAACCGGTGCCAGGCGTCGGAGATGAAAAGGGGTCGACGTCATCACCGCTTGAGATGAATGGAGGAGCGGGAATTTCCCCAGAGGGCGCTACCGACGGACCAGAAGAAGGGTCCGAATTGAGGGCGTCGTTGCCCTCCGGTAATTCCCAACCGACTTGGTCCGCCAAGCGGCGGAGCATGGCATCTTCTGCCTCCTGTTGGGCTTTTTTCTTGCCGGATGGAGCCATTTAAACCTAGGAATACGTTGTTAAAATACCTACTTATCATAATAATTACAAGTGCAAAATTTACGCTAATGAAGTACGGTTAAGATTTAAATAGAGTACACTAGCTTGGCTTTTTAGGTCGTTCAATGGACGTGCGACCCGCGCGATAAAGTGTAAATTTTCAATTAATCAGCCTTGGTTCAATCGAAAAACATGGCCAGTTAGGGATAAAGATAACGCGAGAGGCAAGACTAATTTCGACAAAACACCCTGAGGCTAACCAAATGAATGGTATATACTCTATTGGTGTCGTCTCTCTTAGATCCAAAACCTGTCACCAGTCATAACCCATTTCTAGACACCATGTCCGACATTCGGCCAATTTTTCGAAAATTTACACTCCCTCAAGTCCTTTGCAAACTCCGCCCTCAACCTCGTGTCCATAACTTCACTTAGGTTATGGTGTGCGGTGATGAAATCCACACATCACGAGGGGTTAAGGAGATAAGCTAGGAAAAGAGGCGTCATCTATTCCAAAGAGTGCGACTTAATAAACCAAGCCTATGTACTAAATTTAAATCAAAGACGTACTACCATGCAATTTACTAGAAAAAACACATAAATATTAATTAATAATTTTTAATTACATGCAATAATAATCACAAATTATACTATTAATTAAAACAATAAATAATGACAATAATGAATTATTATTTATCATGCATTTAATAATAATTATTCATTTACGAATATAATTATTTATTATAATTAGTGTTTATTTAAAACTATTATAATTACTAGTTATTATAATTACAACT
Source organism: Geum urbanum (assembly GCA_946800695.1). NCBI lineage: Eukaryota > Viridiplantae > Streptophyta > Magnoliopsida > Rosales > Rosaceae > Geum > Geum urbanum. The sequence goes on along the minus strand of OX327003.1, from coordinate 37,369,636 downwards.
ATTATTTATTATTTACTTATTAATAATAAAATCTAAATAATTATTATATATAATTACTAATTAATTATTAATAATAATTACTAAATAATTATTAGAATTAGAATTATTAATTATTTAAAACTATTTAGAAATTAAATAACTAATTAAATAAAAATAATGTTAAAAAATTAAAAAATAGAATTATTACCTCGCCGGAATGTCGCCAGAATATCGGGAGAGTAGAGTCGTCGGAGAGGGGGAACCACGCCGAAATTTTGGTCGCCGGAGCGTCGCCGGAGGAGGAAGGCCGGAGGAGAGGAGAGGAGAGGAGAGGAGATGGAATGAGAAAAGGAGGGGGGGACTTTTCTATTTATAGGCTTTCACTTAGACGACGGAAACTCCGTCGTCTAAGTGCAATTGGACGACGGAAACGGGCTTTTCCGTCGTCTAAGTGAAGCATTAAATTTTTTCGAAGCGGCGCATAATTAATGGGCGGGACGTTTCACCCGCCACGATTTTGGACTTAGACGACGGAGAATTGATTCTCCTTCGTCTAAGTGAAATTTCAAGCGGTGCCGAAAATTGAGGCGGCACATTCACTACAAGAAAACTTCACCTAGACCACGGAAACGTAATTGTTCCGTGGTCCAAGTGACACTTGGACGACGGAAAATACTCCGTGGTCCAAGTAACACCTGGACGACGGAGAATACCATCTCCGTCGTCCAAGTTATAACCTGGACCTCGGAGTTTTCTCCGTCCTCCAGGTGATCACCTGGACAACGGACCGACACGCCGTCGTCCGAGTACGTAACGTACTTCCACTTAGACGACGTACGATGCGAAACTGAATTCAATTGATCATATCGATCATTCCATTAATTTGAAGGAGAGATAGAAGACAGAAGGCAGAAGGGAGCTAGCTAGAAAGCCGAGAAGCTAAGAATCAGGATCGATCGATAAGGGCCGGGATCTCCGCTGACTAGCTAGCTAGCTAGCTTAATTAACGTACAGATATCGAGAAGGCCAACGTACAGGTACGTACGCAGTTAAAATTTGCTTAATTAATATATATTTAGTGAAAACGTACGTACATATATATGCAAGGATGTTAGCTAGCTATATATATATATGTACATATCGATTAAATTACGTACGTACGTAATTGATGGATATCGATGTAGATCGAGTACGTATAATGAAGCGTAAATTAATGGACTAATATATATATATATGTAATAATTAATTAATTATAATATTTTGTAGCTGTATGGACAAGAGTTGGATGAAGTTGAAGAATAGATGTGATGTCCGGTATATGGATGGAATTAGCGAATTTGTGAATTTTGCGATAGAACATGGTCAAGGAAAGAAACGTTTCAGGTGTCCGTGTCAGAAATGTCTTAATTGTCAGTATGCGGAGGTTAATGTTATGGTGCAACACCTGTACGAAAATGGTATGATGTGGAGTTACACTACATGGAGCGAGCATGGTGAAGCAGTAGAGTTCAGCGCAGCAGACTTCAGCTCAGGGTACAGTTACCATGGTGCCTCATCCAGCGGCAGTGGTGCCGGACCCATAGTTTGCAACCCAACTGCAGATTTGGTCTATGATGCGTTTCCGGGATGTAGTCATGGTGGACACCAAGACGGAGGTTACAGTACCACTAATGAGCATGATGACACATTCCCCGCAGCTAGCTTGGCCACTGACACCAGTGAGATGGAAAAGTACAACTGGATGCTACTTGAAGCGCAGACCCCGGTGTTCCCTGGATGTCGAGAGAATGTGTTGCAATATGTGATGGAGCAAATGAAGATAAAAGTGAAGCACAAAATGTCAGTGAGTGCTTTTGACGAAATTCAGGAGAAAATATGTAAGTTGCTTCCTGATGATCACAATCTTCCTAAATCTCATTATAAGGTTAGAAATATCCTGAGCAGCCTCGGCCTAAAGTACAGGATAATTGACGCATGTCCGAATGATTGTGTGCTATTTTACAAAGAGTATAAAGAGTTGGAATATTGTCCCGTATGTGGCCAGTGCAGATTCCAGTTGAATAGGAAGAGTTCGAAAAAGAGAATTCCTGTGAAAGTTGTTAGATATTTTCCCTTGATTCCCAGATTGCAGCGCCTGTACATGTCTCTACACACAGCTGAGGCGATGCGATGGTACGCAGAAAAGCGAATAGATGACGATGTCCTGCGACACGCCGCGGATGGAGAGGGTTTCAAACATTTCGACAGAGAATATGGAGACTTTGCTTCAGAGGTTAGAAATGTTAGACTCGGCCTATCTACAGATGGATTCAATCCTTGGGGAAGTAATAGCTCCGCCGTCAGCACTTGGCCAGTTATTCTGATGCCGTACAAGTTGCCTCCGTGGATGTGCATGAACAAGGAATTTAATTTCCTTACCGTACTAATTCCAGGTCCTAAATCTCCATCGAAGTTCTTAGATGTCTAGCTCAGACCTTTGATCGACGAGCTGAAACTATTGTGGGAAAATGGAGTCCCAACTTATGGCAAATTCACTGACACGATGTTCACGATGAGGGCTGCCGTAATGTGGACGATCAACGATTTTCCAGCTTATGGGATGTTGGCAGCCTGCGGGACAAAAGGATATAATGGATGTCCTATATGTTTGGACGACGTGAACTCTAGTTGGCACGCGGGGAAGGTGTGTTACTTGGGTCACCGTAGATGGCTTCCTCACGACCACCCGTGGCGACAGGATGAAGCTCATTTCGACGGCACGGTAGAGAACAATCCTAAACCCCGTAGTTGGTCGGGCGAAGAGATTTTAGAGAGGTTGAGCTATTTTGACTTTGGTGTGTTGAGCAATGACGTGGATGTAAAGAAATGCAATCCAATTCCACCACATGATCTGAGCTATTGGGATCATAAGAGTATATTCTTTGAACTCCCTTACTGGTCGAAGTTGAGGCTGAGGAACAACTTGGACGAGATGCACATAGAAAAGAATGTGTGCGACAGCGTGGTGGGAACAATTCTCGGCATTAAGTTCAAGACTAAAGATACTCCCAAAGCGCGCAAAGATTTGGAATCAATGAATCTACGTCGTCCCTTGTGGTGGAGTTTAGGGATAGGAAAGAAGTGTACAACAAGATGCCAGATGCACCTTACACAGTGAAGTCGACGCTTAGACGTTCTGTATTTCACTGGTTTAAGGGCGTTCGTTATCCGGCTACGTATGCAGCTACTATAACTGGAGCAGTGGACGAGGTGCAACACAAGTTTGTTGGTGTAAAGACACATGACTATCACGTTATGCTGCAACGTCTGATTCCAGTGGTAATTCGACCATACTTGCCTCGGGACGTCGTAGAACCAATAGTGGCATTGTGCAGGTGGTGGCAGAGGTTATGCGCCAGAGAATTAAAGAAGTCAAATGTGGTGGAATTGCAACAACAAATTGTGCACATCATTTGCAAACTAGAGAGGATTTTCCCCCTGCTTTCTTTGACATCATGATTCACCTAATGATCCACCTGCCCGAGCAGGTGCTCATTTCTGGTCTGATCCAGTACACTTGGATGTATCCTCAAGAAAGGTACGTACGTACGTACGTACAACTAATTAATTAATTTGTTCCACTGGATATTATATATATACTAGCTAGCTAGATATATGTGCTTAATTATTCTTATTGTACGTTTGATTTTGTAGACAGCTTGGACAGTATAAGTCATTCGTCAAAAATAGGTCGGCCCCGGATGGCTCCATAGCAGAGACATACCTAATGCATGAGTGTGTTACTTACTGCAACAGGTACCTCAAAGATCCACCCCTTCCCACTGCCTCCGATCGCAGTGCCCGCATCAATCTTTTGGTTGTCACCAATGTCGTCCGACCGTTTAGAGGAGTATTAAAGGAATCGTTAACACGGGAAGAACTTATTGAGGCACATTGGGTAGTGTTGCGAGACTGTGACGAAGTTGAGCCGTACATGATGTCATACAGGGAGAGGCTTCAGGCGTTAAATCAAAACAAGAGTTCGGCATGGATTGAGAAAATGGTTAAGAAGAAGTTTCCCGATTATTTCTTCCAATGGGTACGTACGTACGTCTCGGTATTAATTATTTAAATACAAGTAAACCCTTATATTACTTTGCCCTTTTTCGCATATGATTGATCTGCAAAAATTTGAAAACCACGGAGGGTGGTGGTCATGGCCAAAGCACTTGCTAGCAGGGAAGCCGGTTAAACACTATATTTATCCTGGATGTTTTGTGAACGGTGTAAAGTTCCATTCACTGGCCCGAGACGAAGGAAGAAGAACACAAAACAGTGGGGTAGCGGTTGGGAAAGACAATGATCTATATTACGGGGCTATTGTATATGTGGTTCAGCTATGTTACGGGAATGATGTCAATGTTTTCCTATTCAAGTGCAGATGGTTCAAGCGTACAAAGGAAGACCTGGGACTATTATCAGTCGATACAAACTCTAGCTGGTATGAGGATGACCCTTTCGCTCTCGCCACCTTAGTTCGGCAGGTGTTCTATCTCGACGATCCGAAAGCCGGTGAAGGGTGGAAAATAGTGAACCATATCTCTCACTGAGGAATATGGAATACAGAGACAATTGAAGGGACACCGGTGACGACTGAAGATGCTGCTGAACCAGAAAGAGACATTCCTGCCTATCAAGAGCCTAATATTTCTGTCATCCGCTCCGATATAATGGACCTCGTTCAAGATGGTGAACGGTTACCCATGCCTGATGGTTGTACAGATCTAACTGAAGATGAGATTATCGATGACGTAGATGAAGAAGACGAGCAGGAAGAGGACGCGGACGAGGACGAGGACTCAGGTTATTCGTCGAACGATGTTGAGTACGATGACGAGGATGAGCTGTCATCTAACGGGGATGAGGACGATGATGATTATGACGAAGAGTACGGTCATACGACGAGGGAGATTAATTGGTAATTAATTATTGTAATTATTGTAATATATATATGATCGATGCAGGTTTACGGTAATTAATTAATCCGAATTATATATCCTGGACAACGGAGAAATTAATTGCAGGTTGTCGCCAAATCTCAATCTCATATAAAACCCTACATCCTGGACCCTAAATCTAGCAGCTGATCGATCGGATTAATAAATTAATTTTTTAATTATATTTCTGAATCAGAATAATTGAACGGACACTCAAATGACCGGGGACGACCTAAACCGTAAACCCTACGGCCCTAACCCCTGAATTCGGGGTCTAGAACTTGGACGACGGAGAATGGTCATTGTCCGTCGTCCAGGTAAATACTAGGATGACGGATATGGTAATTATCCGTCGTCCAAGTTCACAAACCCTAAACCCTAAACCCTAAGGCCCTAAACCCTGAATTCAGGGTCTATACACCTGAACGACGGAGAACGTCATTCTCCGTCGTTCAGGTGATAACCTGGACGACGGAAACTTGTCATTATCCGTCGTCCAGGTGTAGATATCTGCATTTTTTCTAAGACAACGACCATCTAGACTTTCTTCCAATGCATATTCTTTGAGTCAAGACTTTAGAGTAAACAATTCTTGGTGTGTGAGCTTCGACGGTTCGAAAATCGGAGTTGCGAAATGCCTTGTATCCACGTTTCCGGTTTGTGAAATTATCGGTTTTGCGGTTGACTGTGCCGATCAAACCCTTCCCGAACTTATTATTTTATGGTCCTTTGAAGACAATTATATATTATGTTACGACGAACATATCCAACGGCTGTTTTGTCCAAATTCAATTTCGTTAATACTCTGTTGCAAATGAGCCTATACTCATGAACACTTAAGTCTTAAGGATTAGTCGATACTTAACAACTTTCAAAACGAAAATCTATTTTCAGGTTCAAATTTAACTGTTCATATATACGATGCGTTCACCGATATTGGACGACTATTTCACTCCAATGACATATCGCTAAATTCCTAGCGAATTAATTTTAAACTTTTTTTTAAAGTAAATTTCACTTGGACGACGGATATTGACGTTCTCAGTCGTCCAGGTGAACACCCGGACGACGGAGAATGACCATATTCGTCGTCTAGGTTCAATTTACCATGGCGGTTCGATTTTTTTTATTTTTTTTTTCAATGAATTTTTGGCTTGGACGACGGAGAATGACGTTCTCCGTCGTCCAGGTGTTCACCCGGACGACGGAGAACGTCATTCTTCGTCGTCCAAGTCAAAAAATATGGCGGTTCGATTTACCGCCTCAATTTTCGGCGCCGCTTGAATTTCCACTTAGACGACGGAGAATCAATTCTCCGTCGTCTAAGTCCAAATTTATGGTGGGTGAAACGTCCCGCCCATTAATTACGCGCCGCTTCGAAACATTTTAACCTTTCACCTGGACGACGGAAAACACTGTTTCCGTCGTCCAAGTTCACTTAGACGACGGAGAATAGTGCTCCGTCGTCTAAGTGAAACTCTATAAATAGAGTGCGGCTCATCTTCTTTTCCTCATCCCTTACAATCCTATCTCTCCTCTCCTCTCTCTCTCTCTCTCTCATTCCGGCGATTCTCCTCCGGCGACGACGCTCCGACGACACAACTCCGGCGATATTCCCGAAAACTCCGATTCGGTGAATTTCTATTTTTCCCTTATTTAAATAATTTTCATTTAATTAATTAATTAAATTATAAATATAATTAATTAGTAGAAATTAATTTAGTAATTAGTTTTAAATATTTAATAAATGATTAATTGTTGTTATTAATTAATTAAATCATAATTATTGTTATTTAATATTAATTAAATGAATCGACTGGCACGAGAGGAGAATCGACTGACACGAGAGGAGAATCAGCTGACACGAGCGGAGAATGAGGCAATGCGGCGAAGACTTGACGAACAACAAGCACAAATAGCCCAACTCATCGCGCTCATGAACCAAAATCGAGAAGAATGTCAACCTCCTCTGAACCCATACCCCGACGACAACGACCCGGCTGGAGGTGGAGGACTCGGCGGCGCATCTGCTCCTCCAGTGTATTAGCTAGCTAGTTAATTATCGCGTTTGTTTATTTCTGAGTTCCGAACAATATTTTATAATTTTTATTGGTTTTAAATTTGGATGTGTATGTAATTAAAAATTATTTATTTATTTATTTAATACATTAATATATTAATATTAAAAATTTAGTTTAATTAATTAATTTCGACTATTTTCATTATTTAAATTAATTTAATAATATTTAATTTCGATTAATTATTATTCTTTAAATTAAATAATCACTTGGACGACGGAGATTATGTTCTCCGTCGTCCAGGTGCACAAACCCTAACCCTAAACCCTAAACCCCTAGCCCCCAACCCCTAACCCCTAACCCCTAACCCCTAAACCCTAAACCCTAAACCCTGCCATTCTCCGTGGCCCACATTTTCACCTGGACGACGGAGAATTAGTGTTTGCGTCGTCCAGGTGAACACCTGGGCCACGGAGATTTCTAGCTTCTCCGTGGACCATGTATGCACCTGGACGACGAAAACACTAATTCTCCGTCGTCCAGGTGAACACGTGGGCCACGGAGAAGCTAGAAATCTCCGTGGCCCATGTGATCACCTGGACGACGGAGAATTAGTGTTTCCGTCGTCCAGGTGCATACATGGTCCACGGATAATGTCCGTGGTCCAAGTGAACTTGGACGACGGAGACATAATTCTCTGTCGTCCAGTTACTTGGACGACAGTACTTGGAGCACGGACCTTGGACGACGGAAAACGTCACCTAGACGACGGAAATGGTCTGTGGTCTAGGTGCAGTTTTCTTGTAGTGATTGAACCGCCATGATTTTCAACTTGGACGACGGAGAATGACCATCTCCGTCATCCAAGTGCAATTTTCATTGAAAAAATAAATTGAACCGCCATGGTAATTTGAACCTGGACGTTCACCTGGACGACGGAGAATGACCATCTCCGTCGTCCAGGTTCAAATTACGTAAAAAAAAATTTAAAAATTAATTCGCTAGGAATTTAGCGATCTGTCATTTGAGTGAAATAGTCGTACAATATCGATGAATGCATCGTATATATGAACAGTTAAATTTGAACCGACGAATAATTTTACGTCTTGGAAGTCGTTAAGTATCGACTAATCTTTACGACTTAAGTGTTCATGAGTATAGGCTCATTTGCAGCAGAGTATTAACGAAATTGAATTTGGATAAAACAACCGTTGGATATGATCGTCGTAACATACTATATAATTACAATAAAGGACCAGAAAATAATAAGTTCGGGAAGGGTTTCATCGGCACAGTCAACCACAAAACCGAGAATTTCACAAACCGGAAACGTGGATACAAGACATTTCGCAACTCCAATTTTCTAACCGTCGAAGCTCACACACCAAGAATTGTTTACTCTAAAGTCTTGACGAAAAGAATATGCATTGGAAGAAGGTCTAGATGGTCGTTGTCTTAGAAAAAATTACGAAATCTTCACCTGGACGACAAAAATGAGCTTCTCCGTCGTCCAGGTTCAGAGACCCTGAATTCAGGGGTTAGGGCCTTACTGTTTAGGGTTTAGGGTCTCTGCACCTGGACGACGGAGAAGCTCATTTCCGTCGTCCAGGTGCAGAGACCCTAAATTCAGGGGTTAGGGGGCCTTAGGGTTTAAGGTTTAGGGTTTTAAACTTGGACGACGGAGAATGACCATCTCCGTCGTCTAAGTGTACAAACTCTGAATTCAGGGGTTAGGGCCTTAGGGTTTAGGACGTCCCCGGTCATTTGTGTGTCCGTTCAATTATTCTGATTCAAGAATATAATTAAAAAAATGATCGATCCATCCGATTTGCTAGATTAATTTAGGGTCCAGGATTTAGGGAGATAGCCCAAAATACCCAAAAGGCGACAACTAGTCTGCAATTAATTTCTCTGTTGTCCAGGATATATAATTCGGATTAATTAATTAATTTAATTTAGTTTACGTACGTCGGTCGATCCGATCTGATCGAGCATGGACGCGTGTAATTAATTATTTAAGTATAAAAAGTCGATCAAAGATATACGTACATACATATATGGTCATTCTCCTCCTTATAATATTTATATTAATTATTGATGGATGATGCATCGATCATATATTAAAATAATTAGTTTTATGAATTACCAATTAATTTTTCTCGTCTTAGTTAAGTAGTCATCATCATAATCGTCATCATCCTTGTCCCCGGTATCCGATTGCTCATCCTCCTCATCATACTCAACATCGTCCGAAGAATAACCTGAGTCCTCGTCCGCGTCCTCATCCTGCTCGTCTTCTTCATCTTCTTCATTAACGTCATCGATAATCTCATCTTCAGTTAGATCTGTACAACCATCAGGCATGGGTAACCGTTCACCATCTTGAACCAGGTCCATTATATCGGAGCGGATGACAGAAATATTAGGCTCTTGATAGGCAGGAATGTCTCTTTCTGGTTCAGCAGCATCTTCAGTCGTCGCCGGTGTCCCTTCAATTGTCTCTGTACTCCATATTCCTCGATGAGAGATATGGTTCACTATTTTCCACCCTTCACCGGCTTTCGGATCGTCGAGATAGAACACCTGCCGAACTAAGGTGGCGAGAGCGAAAGGCTCATCCTCATACCAGCTTTAGTTTGTATCGACTGATAATAGTCCCAGGTCTTCCTTTGTACGCTTGAACCATCTGCACTTGAATAGGAAAACGTTGACATCATTCCCGTAACATAGCTGAACCACATATACAATAGCCCCGTAATATAGATCATTGTCTTTCCCAACCGCTACCCCACTGTTTTGTGTTCTTCTTCCTTCATCTCGGGCCAATGAATGGAACCTTACACCATTCACAAAACATCCGGGATAAATATAGTGTTTAATCGGCTTCCCTGCTAGCAAGTGCTTTGGCCATGACCACCACCCCCCGTGGTTTTCAGATTTTTGCAGATCAATCATCTGCGAAAAAGGGCAAATTAATATAAGGGTTTACTTTCTACAAACATGATCGATATGTATATAAATTACTAATTAAATACCAAGACGTACGTACGTACCTATTGGAAGAAATAATTGAGAAACTTCTTCTTAACCATTTTCTCAATCCACGCCGAACTCTTGTTTTGATTTAACGCCTGAAGCCTCTTCCTGTATGACATCATGTACGGCTCAATTTCGTCACAGTCTCGCAACACTACCCAATGTGCCTCAATAAGTTCTTCCCGTGTTAACGATTCCTTTAATACTCCTGTAAACGGTCGGACGACATTGGTCACGACAGAAATATTGATGCGGGCACTGGGATCGGAGGCAGTGGGAGGTGGTGAATCTTTGAGGTACCTGTTGTAGTAAGTAACACACTCATGCATTAGGTATGTCTCTGCTATGGAGCCATCCGGGGCCGACCTGTTTTTGACGAATGACTTATACTGTCCAAGCTGTCTACAAAATCAAACGTACAATAAGAATAAGTACATATAGCTACCTAGTGTTGTCTAGTGGAACAAATTATGAATCGAAAAACATGTATAATTAATTAGTTGTACGTACCTTTCTTGAGGATACATCCAAGTGTACTGGACCGGACCAGAAATGAGCACCTGCTCGGGCAGGTGGATCATTAGGTGAATCATGATGTCAAAGAAAGCAGGGGGAAAAATCCTCTCTAGTTTGCAAATGATGTGCACAATTTGCTGTTGCAATTCCACCACATCTGACTTCTTTAATTCTCTGGCGCATAACCTCTGCCACCATCTGCACAATGCCACTATTGGTTCTACGACGTCACGAGGCAAGTATGGTCGAATTACCACTGGAATCAGACGTTGCAGCATAACGTGATAGTCATGTGTCTTTAGACCAACAAACTTGTGTTGCACCTCGTCCACTGCTCCAGTTATAGTAGCTGCATACGTAGCCGAATAACGAACGCCCTTAAACCAATGAAATACAGAACGTCTAAGTGTCGGCTTCACTGTGTAAGGAGCAGCTGGCATCTTGTTGTACACTCATTTCCTATCCCTCCTCAACCACAAGGGACGACATAGATTCATTGATTCCAAATCTTTGCGCGCTTTGGGAGTATTTTTAGTCTTGAACTTAATACCGAGAATTGTTCCCACCACGCTGTCGCACACATTCTTTTCTATGTGCATCGCGTCCAAGTTGTTCCTCAGCTTCAACTTCGACCAGTAAGGGAGTTCAAAGAATATACTCTTGTGATCCCAATAGCTCAGATCATGTGGAGGAATTATATTGCATTTCTTTACATCCGCGTCATTGGTCAACACACCAAAGTCGAAATAGCTCAACCTCTCTAAAATCTATTCGCCCGACCAACTATGGGGTTTAGGATTGTTCTCTATCGTCTCGTCGAAATGAGCTTCATCCTGTCGCCATGGGTGGTCGTGAGGAAGCCATCTACGGTGACCCAAGTAACACACTTTCCCCGCGTGCCAACTAGAGTTCACGTCGTCCAAACATATAGGACATCCATTATATCTTTTTGTCCTGCAGGCTGCCAACATCCCATACGCTGGAAAATAGCTGATCGTCCACATTACGGCAGCCATCATCGTGAACATCGTGTCAGTGAATTTGTCATAAGTTGGAACTCCATTTTCCCCCAACAGTTTCAGCTCGTCGATCAAAGGTTTGAGGTAGACATCTAAGCACTTCCCTGGAGATTTAGGACCTGGAATTAGTACAGTAAGGAAATTAAATTCCTTGTTCATGCACATCCACGGAGGCAAGTTGTACGGCATCAGAATAACTGGCCAAGTGCTGACAGCGGAGCTATTACTTCCCCAAGGATTGAATCCGTCTGTAGATAGGCCGAGTCTAACATTTCTAACCTCTGCAGCAAAGTCTCCAAAATCTCTGTCGAAATGTTTGAAACCCTCCCCATCCGCGGCGTGTCGCAAGACATCGTCATCTATTCGCTTTTCTGCGTACCATCGCATCGCCTGTGCTGTGTGTAGAGACATGTACAGGCGCTGCAATCTGGGAATCAAGGGAAAATATCGAACAACTTTCACAGGAATTCTCTTTTTCGAACTCTTCCTATTCACCTGGAATCTGCACTGGCCAGATACGGGACAATAGTCCAAATCTTTATACTCTTTGTAAAATAGCACACAATCATTCGGACATGCGTCAATTATCCTGTACTTTAGCCGAGGCTGCTCAAGATATTTCTAACCTTATAATGAGATTTAGGAAGATTGTGATCATCAAGAAGCAACTTACATATTTGCTCCTGAATTTCGTCAAAAGCACTCACTGACATTTTGTGCTTCACTTTTATCTTCATTTGCTCTATCGCATATTGTAACACATTCTCTCGACATCCAGGGAACACCGGGGTCTGCGTTTCAAGTAGCATCCGGTTGTACTTATCCATCTCACTGGTGTCAGTGGCCAAGCTAGCAGCGGGGAATGTGTCATCATGCTCATTAGTGGTACTGTAACCTCCGTCTTGGTGTTGGTGTCCACCCTGACTAAATCCCGGAAACGTATCATGGACCAAATCTGCAGTTGGGTTGCAAGCTGGGGGTCCAGCACCACTGCCGCTGGATGAGGCACCCTGGTAACTGTACCCTGAGCTGAAGTCTGCTGCGCTTAACTCTACTGCTTCACCATGCTCGCTCCATATAGTGTAACTTCACATCATACCATTTTCGTACAGGTGTTGCACCATAACATTAACCTCCACATACTGACAATTAAGACATTTCTGGCACGGACACCTGAAACGCTTCTTTCCCTGACCACGTTCTATCGCAAAATTCACAAATTCGCTAATTCCATCCATATATCAGACATCACATCTATTCTTCAACTTCATCCAACTCTTGTCCATACTTCTAGCTACAAAATTTTATAATTAATTATTTATTACACGTACATATATTAGTCAATTAACTATTAATTATACGTACTCGATCTACATCACTTAATTATGTATTTTAATATTTATGTACGTATATATATATATGTGTCTAGCTAACATATATATTAACCAAATTTTAAAACATCTGATCCATACATGCATATATACGTACGTACTACAGATCTATAATTAACTAATATATATCATCAATTTCCTAACTTAATATATTAATTATATATAATTAATTATATATTATACATTAGACGTACTAATTAATTATTAACAATGCAATCAATTCAATCAAACGTACATGCAATTAATTATATATATATACAAACCTACGATAATGGTGTTGGCATATGGAAAATTAACTACGTACGTACGTACCTGGCCTTCTCCGATATATGGCGAATTACTCGATGGTCGGAGCCGAAGATCGTGTGGCATGCACGCGTAAGGGCCGGGGCTGATTGATGATCGATCAAGACAGGAAGCTATATTAATTAATTATATATATATATATGATCGATCAGTAGTTGATCGAGAGACGAGGAGCTATATATATATAGCAAGCTAGCTAGACTGATCGGATAAGAGCAAGAGGAAGAGAGTTGGGCAGCCAACTTATATAATGTTTCACTTAGACGACGGAGGTGTCGGTCCGTCATCCAAGTCGCCACTTGGACGATGGAGAATGATCAACTCCGTCGTCCAGGTTAGTACTTGGACAACGGAAAATTCTCCGTTGTCCAGGTTATCACTTGGACGACGGAGATGGTCATTCTCCGTCATCCAAGTTAGTACTTGGACAACGGAAAATGTTCCGTTGTCCAAGTACTCACCTGAATGATGGAGAACTCCATCTCCGTCGTCCAGGTCAGTACTTGGACAACGGAAAATTTTCCGTTGTCCAAGTACTAACTTGGACAACGGAGAATGACCATCTCCGTCGTCCAAGTGATAACCTGGACAACGGAGAATTTTCCGTTGTCCAAGTACTAACTTGGACGACGGAGACTTACCATCTCCGTTGTCCAAGTTAGTACTTGGACAACGGAAAATTTTCCGTTGTCCAAGTACTGACCTGGACGACGGAGATGGAGTTCTCCATCGTTCAGGTGAGTACTTGGACAACGGAAAATTTTCCGTTGTCCAAGTAGAACTTGGACGACGGAGATGGAGTTCTCCGTCGTCCAGGTTCGACTTGGACAACGGAAAATTTTTCATCGTTCAGGTGACACTTAGACGACAGAACGATTACTGTTTCGTCGTCTAAGTGTTGTTTTCTTGTAGTGCCCAACTTCAAATTATATGGAGAAATGAGATATTAGAGAGAGGTAAGCCAACGAAGGTGTATAACTAGGAGAGATCGAGAAGAGAGATAGAAGCTGCACGGGAAGGGGAAAGAACGGGAAATTTTGATCGAGAATGAGGGTACAACGACTAGGGATTTTAGAGTTGACTACGAAAACCTAGAGTGACAAACGGGAACACTCGATAACCACCTACTCCTTATATCAATCAATCTGAAGGTTTAGCAATAAAAGGTCAAGAAAATAAGATGTACAAAATGATTAAGTCTGGTTACAAACATAAACAAGTACCAAATGACATGATAAATTTGTTCACACTAGGATATTACATGGATATTTTTTTTGAGGTGACTTTTTTTAATATATATTTATATAAAAATGAGGATTACAATATTTCACTCTTACTCTCTTGTGACTCGAACCCAGAACCTAATAGCCTATTTCCTAGGTAGTGGGACTCATACCACTTGAGCTAGCCCACTTTGTCATTATTTTTTAGGTGAATGCATCATCCTAAATATTATCTAGCCAAAATAATCATTATGTCAGGGTCGATAACTAGCATTTCAGATTTTACATTATCACGTTTATAATTCAATAAATTTATTTTGACATTGTCAGCGTTCAAATGCAGGACATGAGGGTTACATATTAAACGTTCTTGTGGTATAATCCAATGTTTTCACTTAACCACTAGTTGTTGATATCGATCACATAAATACAAATCAATGGATATGATAATTGTGTGTTTATTAACCAATTCAAATATGCATTTCTCATTCTTTGCTTGTATGTGGACGCTATGTTTATAATAAGAACAAACAAGGATGTGATTCACTCTACAAAGATGCTGAATTCTTCATTTAATATTAAAGATACGAGAATTTCATATACCATTCCTAAAGTAAAAATTGTACGACATACATACATATATCTACTCGATCACACAATCACATTATGTAGGAACGTGCTAAGGAAATTTGGACATAATGCACATAAACAGGTTGTAACTCCATTAGATCCAAATATCCACCTTATGAAGAACAAAAATGAGAGTATGACACAATTAAAATATTCTTAGATGTTAGGTAGCTTGATATACATAATGCATTCTACAAGGCCTGATTTAGCTTATACAATGAGTTGACTAATTAAGGAAATTTTCAAGTAATTCTAGAAAAGTATAATTGAATGCTTGAATTTGAGTATTTAATTACTTAAAGCATACCATGGAGTATGGATTGCATTACACAAGATATTTACCACTATTAGAAGGAAAATGTGATGTAAATTGGATTTCAGTAAATATGAATAATAAGTTGTGGATATACTATCACACTTGGAAGAGCATCCACATCATGGAAATCAACAAAACAAACTATCACAACATGATCAACCATGGAAGTGAAATTCGTTGCCTTGGATTAAGTCGCTGAACAAGCACAATAGCTTCAAATGTTTTTGGAGGATATTCCACCGTGACTTAAGCCTGTGACTATCTTTTGTGTACATTATGATAACATATATAACTGCACTCTCTAAAAGAAAAAATTACATATATAATGGCAAGTCGAGGCATATAAGAAGAAGACACGAACGGATTAAAGACTTCCTTAAATATGAAATTATATTCATTGATTAATTATGTGAAGTACAAAGAGAACATGGCCGAATCTTTGGCTACAGGGCTACCTATGAAGAACATTATATTTACATCGATAAGATGGGCTTAAAACCAATTGAATGAGTCATAAGCTGGCAGAAACCTAATCTAGATAGTTGGAGACCCCTAGATCTAGGTTAATAAGCACAATGGTTATGGAAGACTTAAGGTACACTACAAGAAATTGACCCATTGCCGGCGACTTTTATGTCGCCGGCAATGTTTTGGACATTACCGGCGATTTTTGCCGGAAAAATCGCCGGTAATGTCTTTTTTTTTTCTTTTTTTTTTACATTACCGGCGATTTTTTTCGCCGGTAATGTCCGTCGCCGGCAATCTCTCGATGGTAATGTAAAAAAAAAAAAAAAAGACATTACCGGCGACTTCATTTATGTCGCCGGTAATGTCTTTTTTTTTTTTTTTTTTTTACATTACCGGCGACATACATTTATGTCGCCGGCAATGTCATTACAATCGAGACATTACCGGCGACATAAATGTATGTCGCCGGCAATGTCTAAAAAAAAAAAAAAAGACATTACCGGCGATTTTTCCGGCAAAAATCGCCGGTAATGTCCAAAAACATTGTCGGCGACATAAAAGTCGCCGGCAATGGGAAGAAATGTTGTAGTGGTAGGAAAAATACACACATATGATCATTCCTATAGCCAATCAAGTGTGTTTTGTTCAAGTTGTTTAGCGTGAATATTTTTTTAATGATAATAATACCTTATAAAAGAGGAATATATAGGTATATTCTTTAGTAACATCCTTTATAAGAGTGATGTGGGTCACATCTACTAGAATTATCACTACCGGAAAAAATACTATATCCGACGAGATATGGAAAACTATAACCGACGAGATAAAAATCTCGTCGGTTATAGTGGAAAAATAATTTTTTTTTTAATTTTTTTTAGAAATCTCGTCGGTTATAGTACTATAACCGACGAGAATGGGTAAAAATCTCGTCGGTTATAGTATTACCGACCGACTTTAGCCAGCTGACTATAACCGACGAGATTTTTACCGACGAGATTATAGTCAGCTGGCTAAAGTCGGTCGGTAATACTATAACCGACGAGATTTTTACCCATTCTCGTCGGTTATAGTACTATAACCGACGAGATTTCTAAAAAAAATTAAAAAAAAAATTATTTTTCCACTCTAACCGACGAGATTTTTATCTCGTCGGTTATAGTTTTCCATATCTCGTCGGATATAGTATTTTTTTCCGGTAGTGTATATAGCTAGAACACTCATAAAAAGAGACTTGTTTGAGACCAAAATGAACACAATAGAATGTACATAAATGTGATAGATTCAGTATGTGTGCCACTTGTTGTCTCGATTTACTACAAAAGTAAATAGTTTCAAACTTCAATTCAGTACTTTGCAAAGTAAATTCGATTAGTGTTCATTACGGAAGGTTAAAGTTCAAAAGACACCTCTCTAGATACAAACCAATTTTTTCATTTTCTCTTGATTAGAAACTTGTGTTTTATATTGAAATGTGGAGTATTATTGGAGTTTGGATAAAACAAATATGGGGTATTGTTGGAACTTGAGAGACTCTGGTCCGCATGAAAATATGTTTATAGCTAGGCACATTCCCTTCATAAAGGATAGTCCTTGTAAGGTAGTAATTGAAAGTGTGCTTTAGAGGTCAAATTTTATAAGAACTCCTATTAGACTTACTACACTACCAAAATAAGTACTATAGCCGACGACTTTTGAAAAAACAGGTCGACGATTTTTCAAGTCGTCGGGTATAGGTCACTATATATACTTGACAATTTAATTGTGTCGTCGGGTATATGACGACGACTAAAGTCATCGGCTATGATACTATTACCGACGACCACCATTGAAGTTGTCGGCTATAGTGATCAAACTATACCCGCCGACTTTAATGAAGATGTCGGCTATAGTCCCTTTTATACAGCTTTGGGCAGTAGCTCGACCATTTGAAAAGAAATCACCCAAAAAATCACAAAACGCTCTTAAATCGTCGGTGTCGTCGGAAGCTATCCAAAAAGAGTTCGTGATACTCTCCCGCTATACATATATATAGGTATGTGTGTGTGTATATATATATGTGTGTGTGTTAATATTGTTCATTTAGAGTTGATTAATGTTGATTATATGTATAGATATGAATGAATGTGAAGATTTTGAGTTAATTGTTGTGTTTTAGTTGAGTTGAGTTGTTGATATATATATGTACGTATATATGTGTGTTAATTTTTAATGAAGAATATATATATAGAAGAATTAATTAATGTAATTAATTTGAGTTGTTAATTTGTGTTGATATTGAGGTGATCGATTAATGTTGATTTTGAGTTATTTTTGAGTTGAGTTGATTTTGAGTTGAATTCAATGAAATTATGTATATAAATATATATGTTAATCGTTGCATGAGTGTTAATTTGTAATTAAGAATAGAAGAATTAATGTAATTAAGAATAGAAGAATTAATGTAATTAATTTGTAGGTTAAAGAGATTTATAGATATAATATTGAATTTTTAATTTGTGCATGTACATATTAATTTGTGTATATACAATAGACTTGTGTCTTTACCCATGACAGAGTCCAAGTCTAATTCTATTAGATTTACTTAAAAAGAAGAGATTCATATCAGAATAAGTTGGACTTTAATCATGTAACTTGATATACAGATATACATGTACTAAATAAACAATCTTAATACGATTCTTACTAAATGACTTAGCTATTAACTTGTTGCATAAACGACTAGATACATAGTATATATTGTTGAGTCTTATTCTAACACACGATTCAAGAGAATACCAATTACACAGTAAATTGAACAGTACATTGTACAGTAGCTCACGATCGTTATATAGGAAATTGTACGGTAGCTCACGATTGTTATATAGGAAATATGCATCAATCATTTCAAGCCTCCAGGGATCACTAGGGTAGAAAACAGCCAATGTCATCCAAAAACGCTTTCAGATTCTTGTCCGAAGAACCTCCTTCACTCACAGCCTCTCTTGCCTGATCCTTCCATTTCTTGGCATTCCTCCTCATCTCTTCACTTCCCATAACCAAATCCAAACACCTCTTAAGCTCCTCACCAATCACAACACCCTCCTCATTTGGTTCCACCCTCACTCCCGTCTTCCACGAGTCCTCTATCAACTTGGCATTTGTGCCTTGGTCTGTCCACTGAGGAAACGCCACCACCGGTACCCCTGAAACCAAACTCTCCAAACTCGAATTCCATCCACAATGCGTCACAAAACAACCCAAGGCTGAATTTGACAGAACCTCCAGTTGACTACACCACGGAACTATCATCCCTAGCTCTTCTAGCTCCTCCATACAGCTCAGTTTCTCTTCTTCTTCTTCTTTCTCTTCCTTACTTTCTTTATTCTTTTGGTTCTCTCTGATCACCCACAGAAACGGACGACCGGAACCCAACAACCCTCTTGCAATCTCCTCCATTTGAACCTTTGACAGAACGGAAATGCTCCCGAAAGAGACGTAAACCACGGACTCTTTCGGCTTCGAGTTCAGCCATTCTAGGTACGCTGAGTCCTTTGAGTTCACGAAGAGATCACCGCCGAATGATTTGTCCGAGGGATCCTTGCCGTCCAAGAAAGCTGATGGCATTAGAGGCCCGATTCCGATCAAGTTGTAGTTGTCTATCGCTTTTAACGCCTCCGGCTCTAGGGCATCGAACGTGT
Organism: Geum urbanum; assembly: GCA_946800695.1. Classification (NCBI taxonomy): domain Eukaryota; kingdom Viridiplantae; phylum Streptophyta; class Magnoliopsida; order Rosales; family Rosaceae; genus Geum; species Geum urbanum. The sequence goes on along the minus strand of OX327003.1, from coordinate 37,350,081 downwards.
TCACTAGTATGGTCGGCTTCCTGCTCTCATTTCCGAGCACCTCGAACTGTTCTTCGAACAATGGGAGAGCGAAGTTGTACGGATTCGAATTAGGAATATCAACCATGAAGGAGGGTAGGTCACGGTCTTTGAACGTGAGTGGCAGTCCTGGTAATTCTACTGTCTTGTTCCGCATGGCTTGTTTGTGGCCATGGAAATAATAGTAGTACATGTCGAACACCGTGGCTGGCTGAATCCAAAGGAGCGCAATCGGGAGGTGAAGTTCACTAGCGACTTTCGCCACCCACGGCAGAAGTATGGTATACAATATGCACGTGTAAGGGCGGCCTTCGTCTGCGCTAGACAGGACGATATCCGTCACCGCCTTCGAGCCGCGACTCCTGAGCTCGGACGAGTAGTGCTCGAAGTCGTCACCGTTTTTGAGACCGTCGTCGTAGCCGTCCGAGAAGGGTGAAAATGTCAAGCCACGAGGACTTCTCGAACCGTTGCTTATGCGACGGTAGGCGGAAAGAGCGGTGACAAGAGTCACATCCGCGCCCGTAGTGCGGATGAGACGCTTGGCGAATTGGAGGGAAGGATTGATGTGGCCTTGGGCGGGAAATGTTACTAGAAGGAAGCGGTGTTGTGTCATGGTGCTGGCGGATCGGAGATAGCTAGCGGGGAGTGGTACGTACGGTTGTATGTAGGAATATGTAGGTTTATGCTAATTAACTACGAATTTGGGTGGCTCCTTAGCATGCAAAACTTTGGCAGTTGGGAGAGATGTAAGGTGTAGGAAGGATAGAATGTCAATGCATGGTTTAAATAGAGGGGGTCGGAGAAGAAAAATGACGTTTGAGGTGACGAATTTAAAAGGCAGAGACAATAAAGATGAGTAAGATGAGAGAGGCTAATTTGTGGTGTTGTGCTCGCGAGTGGTGTTCATCAATTAATTAACTAGAGTGGATGTGATCAGAGAGACAGACAAAGCAAATTCTGCGACAACAACCTAATAATGCGTCTTTCTTACTTTCAAAAAGAATAAAATAATGCGTCTTCTTAGTTAGTAATGCACATATGCATGGACGCTATATCACTGTACTTATATATGACTGGTCCAATTAGCTAGGGAACTAATTACGTACCAATGATTCTTGCTTATGTTGTGTAGGACTAAAATTCTCATTACTCACGTTATGTACGTTTTGAATTTTGTATAAATGGAAAATTGTTGAAGAGTTCATTCAAGTATGATACGTTTTAAACTTTGTTCGCTCATGTATAACAAATATCACTTTACTCACTCAAGTATTACACTTTTACTCACTCCGAATTCTGCAAAATTTGAGGTTTTGAATTCAAATTAAAATCGGACAAAGAAACCTATTGGGCATTGTAACTCTCTCCTTGTGAGTCTTTTCATACAAAAATCGAGTCTCAATTCAACTCGAAGAGGGAGAATCGAAGATTTGAAGTTTTAGGTGCTTTTGACTTTAAAGGTTAAGTCGACCACTTCCATGATGAATTGGACTTAAGTGTAGTTGAGAACATTGTTGTTAGGTTGATTTCACACAAATTGAGTTCCGATTCGCCGAAAATTGGAGTGGCGCCACCGATTTCTCCGATTCAGAGTAAGTTAAGCAAAGTGAGTAAAAGTGTAGTACTTGAGTGAGTAAAATGATATTTGTCACACGTACATGAGTGAGCAAAACTTAGAATTTGTTATACTTGAGTGACCTTTTTAACAATTTTTTTTGTATAAAAGTGAAACATCGATGATTATTAAACTCGAGTGGTATTAAGTTTTTATTTTTTATTATGTACATTAAAAGAATGAAATTTTCGGCTTACTCTCAAATCTGAGCTGCACTTCAGTGGAGACTCGACGTGGCAAGTCAATAAGGCCAATAAATCACATTTCATCATTACAAAATATTATACCCATAATGCCCAACTAATGCTCTACAAAAGTCCAAACTTATCCTTCAAAGCCCATACTATTGGCTGGACTTATGAGAACAGTATAGGGTGATTCTGCCCAAAAACTGCTCCTCAAATCTAATTATTTCATGAAAATACGTTTTGTTGGTAATGCAAAGAGATCGATGGCGACCTAACAGTAAACACCGACCTGAATAGCCAACAGAGATCGAGCTCTTTGGTTCATGCGCTGTACATGGTGGATGAGCTAGCTAGCTAGGAAGATACCAACAGGCAAACCTGGCCAATATTGCTACTGAAACTGACGAGATTACGTATATGTAGCCAGCCCCATGCAGGCATCCGAATCCTGATCCAAGAATTAGAATTGCCTTGAGATTGTTACGAGAAGAACCACCTTCACTCACCGCTCCTCTTGCCAGTTTTTTTTTTCAAAGGAGCCAGTTGTTCTCATAGATCTCATAGCATTCCTCCTATGTTGAAACCATGATCCAATACACAATCATCATTTCACACAATACATGAACACAACTCAGATAAAAAACACTGTACTAAGTTTACACATAATTAGAACTTCAAGCAAGGTGTTGGAGCAATACCACCATCAACGTCATAGTTGGAGAAGATTTTCGACATGTTGAACTACTTGAATATGAGATAGTCTTCTGCGTTTCAATAGCTAGCTATAGAATAGGGCTGATAACTTTATGCTTTTTCTCATATTGAACACAGTGACTTGCCTCTCCTTATATACTAATATATAGTGATCACATCCTCACAAACTCATCCTATCACTACAACATTTTTGTCTATTACCGGCGATTTGGAAAACTAAGGCCGACGATTTAAAAATCATCGGTTATAGTCACTACCAGCAAAAACACTATACCCCACGAGATTTTAAAAACTATAGCCGACGAGATAAAAATCTTGTCGGCTATAGTGGAAAAAATAAAATTTTTTTTTAATTTTTTTTACAAACTCGTCGGCTATAGTACTATAGCCGACAAGATTGGGTGAAAACCTCGTCGGCTATACTATTACCGACCGACTTTAGCCAGCCGACTATAGCCGACGAGCCTGAAATATCGTCGGCTATAGTCGGCTGGCTAAAGTCGGTCGGTAATAGTCACTACAAGAAATTGAGACATTACCGGCGACCTCCCGTCGCCGGCCTTGTCTTTTTTTTTTCGCCGGAATTGTCATTCCCGGCGACAAGTCGCCGGCAATGACGTCGCCGGAAATCCCCCGCCGGTGTTAACATTGCCGGCGACGGGAAACAGAGTCGCCGACAATGTCTCGGACATTACCGGCGACGCCGTCGCCGGCAATGGTAGCGCCGCCGTGGCCGGAATTTGTGACATTGCCGGCGACTGAGGTCCATGTCGCCGGCAATGTGTGAAAAAATTTTGAAAAAAAAACGCGGTTCTGGATTGGGCCCAATTCCAGAACCTGCATTGAAAGACATAAACCGTACAATCATACAAGTTCAACAGTACACATAAATGTCCAACGTACAGTACAAATAGCAACGACGATACGAAAATTAACTACAACTACAGGTCAGGGTCCAGGAACTTGCGGGTCAGAGTCGAAGTAATCCATGTACTCATTTGAATTCGGGTGGCTTCCTTGGTCTTGCTCTGGCGTTGACTAGTGCGGTGGTGGTGGTGGATAGCTAGGGAACGGAGGGACCGGGACCGGGGGAGGTGTGGGGAAGGGTTGTCCGGTAGTCTGAGCCTCGTACATCGTCCGCATCCATGTGTACATCTGAGCCTGCACCTGTGTCTGCTGCATTTGGTACTCGGCCATCTGCCTCTTTTGCTCCTCCAACTCCCTCTGCGTCCTATGAAGCTCCGCCGCGAGGTACGACTAGAAGTTGAACTTCTTGACCCTGTAGAGTATTCTGAAGTGTTCTTCAATAGTCCTTCGCCCGCCGTGCCCATTCCCCTACAGTAGTAGGTATTCTTTCCAGTCCCGCACGCTTTTGCCATGATCCGAGCCGCTATCGGAGGATCAAGCGGATCGATCTGAGAGGCATACTGGGTGACTTCTTCCTCGGAGCAGTCAGGATGGTTAGTCCGATCTATACTCATGGTCACTTCTGCGGTCGCCTCCTCCACTCTCGACTAATTGAAAAGGGAAAATGAACAACGTATTAGCTAACAAAATCTATTTCCATCTTGAAAAATAGTTTTATTAACACATGGAGAGGCAAAAGACTTACCGCTTCTTCAGGGCACTGCGGGTAGAACTTCTGATGAATATACACCAACGGGTTCAGCTCTTGTTGTTGCTGCGCCTTAGTCGACCAACCCATGTAGTTGAGTGAACCTGCATGATGGGCCCTGGTGTTTTTCAATCTATTCGCCCGGTTCGTCTTCGAAATCGCCTTGTTTGATAAACATATGAAAAAAAATTAGTAACCAACTATTTCAATCTGATACGATACATTATGCTTGAAAGATATATTAAGGATGCATACCCGAGCTTTGGGGTGCTCGAAGTGGGCTATCAGCCACAGCCACTCGTACTCCCTAAACCGGAATTCGCTAGGGGTGGAACCTCGGCCTAGCTCCTTGTATACAGTGTAATGGGAAGAAAGCTCGTTCTTCCACTCTTTATACCTATATTAAAACAAGGAAAAAAAGTTAGAGATATTAAAACACTTGATAAACAAAAATCTAACTCGATATATATTCAAATAAGTCGAAGCACATCACCTCATATGTAGTTGACGCTCTACCCACGTGTGAATAAGAACTTCATCCACGTCAAACCACACCTGCAATATGAATATATAAAAGGTAAAATTATATATTTATTCGGACTTAATTAATAAATGTAAAATTTACGTAATGAAAATACGATTTTACTCACACTGAGTGCATTATGCACTTGCATCTTCACGTAGATAGGCACAGATTCCCAATCTGGCCAAAGCATTGGGACCTTGTCCCGCACGATCGTACCGGCCATGCTGACATATTTGCGCGTGGTGTCGAATGCCTCGATCACCTCGCCATCCTCATTGGCCCTTATGGGCGTTTTCCTTCCGCCGGTGGCCTGCTCAAGTCTCTTCCCGGTGCAGGTGCCTCTAGCCCCTTTCCGTTTTCCAGTCCCATTAACGAAATTGCCTAATAATACAATGTCAACAAATTGATATCATTAATTGAACCTATCGCAAGTCTTAAGTAATAATTAAGTAATCAATTTGATGTTAAATAAAATTTACCTGCATCGTCCGTTTGTTGGTTGGTGCACCTCACACTCCAAAGATACACGGGGTCGAACGGGAGGAAGTTATACGCTTCCTCCACGCTCAGGAACTCCGGCCGTCCTTCAATATAAACAGGCATCCCCCTATCATCGAATTCAGGGATGACAGGAATCTCGTCGGGTAGGAAGAGACCGGACGGCGGAGATAGACGAGGCCTGGACGATGAGGCGCCAGCACCACCATGTGTCTCAGATGATTCCCGTGAAATGGGAGTAGGCACCATCCGAATATGGGGCATTCGGATTGAGGGAGTTTCTGATGCCCCCGTTGACTGTCGCTCGTCTGAGGCTCTGCCACCGGAGGGACGTCTGCTGATTGAGCGTCTAGAGACTGAGGCTCGAGGCTCAACTTCCGGTTGCACGGCTCTTGATCGTGCAGCTTCCTCCTCAGCTCGCGCCTCTAGCAAGGCTCTCGTGCGAGCACTCATCATTGGCCCACTGGGCGTGTTGCTAACTGCGGGCGAGGAGGAAGCTTGACTACTGTTCCCTCCACTATTTCGGGAACCTCTCCGAAGCCAATTAGCCGCAAAACCTCCTGGACATCGTAATAGTCATGGATTCGGTAATTAACCGAAACGGTTTGGAACCGGAACCGTTTGAAACCGGAACTGTTTGGAACCGGAACCGTTTGTAACATAACGGTTCCAGTTACAAACAGTTCCGGTTCCAAACCGTTTCGGTTCTATAGCAAATCGAAACCGGAACCGTTTGAAACCGGAACTGTTTGGAACCGGAACCGTTTGTAACATAACGGTTCCAGTTACAAACAGTTCCGGTTCCAAACCGTTCCGGTTCCAAACCGTTTCGGTTCTATAACAAATCGGAACCGGAACGGTTTGGAACCGGAACCGTTTGAAACCGGAACTGTTTGGAACCGGAACCGTTTGTAACATAACGGTTCCAGTTACAAACAGTTCCGGTTCCAAACCGTTTCGGTTCTATAGCAAATCGGAACCAGAACGGTTTGGAACCGGAACCGTTTGAAACCGGAACTGTTTGGAACAGGAACCGTTTGTAACATAACGGTTCCAGTTACAAAATGTTCCGGTTCCAAACCGTTTCGGTTCTATACCAAATCGGAACCGGAACGGTTTGGAACCGGAACCGTTAGAAACCGGAACTGTTTATAACCGGAAACATTTGTAACATAACAGTTCCGGTTACAAACAGTGCCGGTTTCAAACGGTTCTGGTTCCAAACCGTTCCGGTTTAAAACCGTTCTGGTTCTAAACCGTTCCGATCCCGATTTCCACCTTCATTTATACGATTAATTAACAACTATATCACCTAAATTAAGAACTATACATATTCGATGTGTATATATATATATACATCATGCATCTTAATTAAATTTATCCATCACATATTCATCCAAATCACAAACCCTAATTAATTTTCCACATTTATCACACATATATATATCATGCATCTTAATTAGGTTTAATTTCCACATATATATACATCACACATTCATCCAAACCACATTTATACATAATTTTCACATATATATACACATCACTTCATTTTCACATACCTAAATATATATATACATCACATATATATACATTGCATATAAATTTAGAACTTATCACCCTAATTTCCAACTTAGCACCCTAATTAATTTACACATACACATACACATACACATACACATGCAAAAAAATAATTAAAAATTGAGAGAGAGAGAGAGGGAGAGAGAGAGGATCAGACCTGCCATGGATTTCCACCTACAATGCTTTGCCGATCGACTACAATGGTGAGGGGAGGAGAGGAGGGGAGGAGGAGATTTTCGGAGGAGGAGAGGAGAGGGGATCGGTGGAGAGGAGGAGAGGGAGAGGAGGAGTAGAGGATAAGGAGGAGGAGTGGGAGAGGAGGAGGAGGAGGTGAACTCACCGGACCGATTTGGGAGGAGGAGAGGGAGAGGAGAGGGAGAGGAGGAGGAGAGGGAGAGGAGGAGAAATGAAAGGCTCGGGCTATCATGCATCTATCCAGAAAACATTGCCGGCGAGTTTCTTATAACTCGTTGGTAATGTCATTACCAACGACTTCAACTCGTTGGTAATGACATTACCCACGAGTTAACTCGTTGGAAATGACATTACCAACGAGTTATAAGCAACTCGTTGGTAATGACATTACCAACGACGAGTTAACTCGTGGGTAATGTCATTACCAACGAGTTGCTTATAACTCGTTGGTAATGTCATTATTTCCCGAAGAATATCCGACAACATTTTCCGTCTACGATTTCCGGCTACATTTTCCGACTACAATTTCGATTATCGATTTCTGTATACGTACGATTAACGACTACATTTTCCGTCTACGATTTCCGGCTACATTTTCCGACTACAATTTCGATTATCAATTTCCGTATACGTACGATTAACGACTACATTTTCCTACTACAATTTAGATTAATGATTTCCGTATACGTACGATTAACGACTATGATTTCTGTATACGTACGATTAACGACTACATTTTCCGTCTACGATTTCTGTATACGTACGATTTCCGGCTACATTTTCCGACTACAATTTCGATTATCAATTTCCGTCTACGTACGATTAACGACTACAATTTCCGTCTACAATTTCGACTACATTTTCCGACTACATCATATTTCCGACAACAATTTCCGACTACATCATTAACGTACTAAGGATGATAATCGTAATCATCGTCATCACTTGAGTCTGACTCGGTTTCATAGGTAACCTCTGGCAATATGTGCCTCTCCTCGTCATCTGAATCGGCGTCAACTTCATATGGATTAACATCGAGAAGTTCTGCTCCAGTAATTCGAACCACACTCCCAGGTCTCACATTATTAAGGCGAATCGTAGATGATTCCGGAATGTCAAAAGCGTTCGGCTCTTGGTATGCAGTAACTTCCTCATCATCTGCGGTATCACCAAGTGTGGCAGCACTGTATATGTTTCTATGAGCAACATGGTTAACCACCTTCCACGGGACTTTGTTAAGAAGATCGTCCAGGTAAAACACTTGTTTTACTGATGAGGCAAGAACGAAAGGGTCATCTTCATACCAGGTAGTAGCAGTATTCACCGAAAATGTTCCGTACTGATCGGTCCTTGTGTTCTCCGGGCTAGTATCAAACCATCTACACTTGAACAAGTGCACTTTCATGCGGTTCCCATAAATTAGTTCAACAACTGAATGAAGGACACCGTAATAGTCAACGCCATCCTGCCCACCATGGACCATCACCCCACAATTCTGTGTTTTCAGTCGGTCGTCTCGATTTTCACATATAAATTTCACGCCATTGACCTGACACATCGAGTAAACTTTTGAAGCAATCGGTTTCGACGCGCGCCTTAATTTTGACAATATACCGAATGATCGATTTCAGAGCGTACGTTTTCCTTCTTTCGATTTCTCTGGATTTTTTTCGCTCAAAATGATTGAATGATCGAGCTGCCCCATCCGGCATCTAATATAAGACACATTGCCGGCGACAGAGTAAGTCGCCGGAAATGAAGACATTACCGGCGACTTTACGCCGGAATCTCGCCGGCCAGAATTTCGCCGGAAATGTCTCCCTAGACATTGCCGGCGACGGTTGGAGTCGCCGGAAATGTTTTACAACATTACCGGCGAGATTCCGGCGACATTACCGGCGACGGGGTAAGTCGCCGGTAATGATGGACATTACCGGCGACTTTTCCGGTCGCCGGCCTTGTTGGCCGGAATCTCGCCGGTAATGACTCCTTTTCTTGTAGTGAGTATAGCCGACGAAGTTTTTATCCAATCTCGTCTGCTATAGTACTATAGCCGACGAGTTTGTAAAAAAAATTAAAAAAAAATAAAAAAAAATTATTTTTTCCACTATAGCCGACGAGATTTTTATCTCGTATCTCGTCGGCTATAGTTTTCAAAATCTCGTCGGGTATAGTATTTTTGCCGGTAGTGAGTTTTCCCTATTGCCGGCGATTTGGCTCAAAAATCGTCGGCAATAATTGGTCGGTAATAAAAAATAAAAATAAAAAGTATTGCCAGCGACTTGCATGAAAATCGCCGGCAATAATTAAAAAAAAAAATATTGCCGGCGACTTGCATGAAAATCGCCGGCAATATTTATTTATTTTTATTACCGACCAATTATTGCCGGCGATTTGGCCCAAAAATCGTCGGCAATAATACTATTACCGACGATTTTTGGGCCAAATCGCCGGCAATAGGGAAAACTATTACCGACGATTTTTAAATCGTCGGCCTTAGTTTTCCAAATCGCTGGTAATAGACAAAAATGTTGTAGTGTATAAGGAGTATGAGATTCATTGTTATCTGTACAAACCGAAATGAGATTAGGCTTATCATTCTAGACTTCATGCATGTTAAGCAGGTAACTTATATAATGAGTTCCCTAGCGCAGCAAGGAGATATATACCTTGTCGTTCATTGAAGTAGAGTCTCATTTGCATATTCCTTATACTTATCCCGTTTAACATAGATATATAGAGTCCATTTCCAACATTCTCCCACTGGACTCACATTGTCTATGCATAGCTTGACTGAATTAAACAAAAACAAGAACAACAGTAGTGTGCACTGGAATATACAATGACTCAAAAACTCATTCAGCTTAGTCAATCTACAACAGTGATATAGAATCAAGAATCACATTTAGTTAACATAACCAAGATGATTAGAGACTACTAATACCACAAATGTAATCACATAAGCTATAAGTGATAATTGAGCATTTGTTGATAGTTATATCTATCCTACAAATCAAATTCTCCTTGTCCTACAGAATGACTTTGATGAAGTTCAAAGTCCAAAACTTCAGCAAATGTTTAAGGTAGTTACACCATTTGCTTGCTGCATATACTAAACTAAACTGTTATGCATATATGTATATATTTGCATGATAATATCCGTTCCCATCATACAGCTTGAATTAAAAGAACTGTAAATAAGAATGACATATAACTTGAATAATGCTTTTATTCATATTTGATTCAAAATACAATGCTTTGAAATTTAAAGTACAATCTGGAAACAACACCTACTACACAAAACTAGAAAAATAAAATATTTTCCATGCTCCCACTGAATCTATGCATCCAAATGAGATAAAACCCCCATGTTTCTCACATGTTCTTGAAAACTTGATACATGCAAGACTTTGGTAAAAGGGTCAGTAAGCTGAAAATCAGTTCCTACATTCAATACATTAATTTCTCCATGTTTAACTATCTCTCACACACTATAATACTTAAGATCAATGTGTTTAGAGTTATTAGACCTTTTTCTATTTAGCTAAAAAAAATACTGCAGGTTCATTGTCACAGATCATTTCCAATGCCTTTGAGACAATTGAACTTAATACTTAGTTTGGATCAGAAAATTCTTCATCCAAATGCCCTGACATACTCCTTCATTTAAGGCTATGAATTCAACCTGCATAGTAGAAGTTGAAATTATTGGTTGTTTCATGGTTTTCCATGCAACAGCACCTCCTACTAGCATGAATATATAACCTGAAGTTGATTTCTTAGAGTTAGGGTAATTTTCAGCAAAATCTGAATTAGTACAGGCTATTAAGTCTAAACTTTTGACTTGTCTATATACTAACACGTGTGATTTAGTCTTATGTAGGTATCTTAAAACCTTTTTACTAGCAATCCAATGCTCTTGAGTTAGGTTTGACTGAAATCTGGACAAAATTCCAACTGAAAATGCCAAATCAAATCTAGTACAGACCTGTGCATACATGTGACTTCCTATTAATTTTGCATAAAGCTTACTCTCAATAGGAGACATCTTCACCCCATTTTTAGAAATTTGGGACAGTTTGTCACCCTTAGTCATAGGAACATCTCCTGCTAAACATGTTTCCATGTTAAACCTCTTCAAAACTTTCTAAATGTAGTTTTGTTGAGATAAACCTATAAGTTTCTGTGATCTATCCCTCTTAATTTTGATCCCTAAAACATATGAAGCTTCTCCCAAGTCTTTCAAATCAAAGTTATCTGATAAGACTCTTTTTGTGTCCTTAAGCAACTTCATGTTACTGCTAGCTAGTAAGATATCACCTACATACAGTATCAAAAAGATGAATTGATCTCCCACTGTTTTCATGTATACACATTCATCTACAATATTCTATGTAAAACCAAAAGATGAAACAACTGAATCAAACTTCTTGTACCATTGCCTAGAAGCTTGTTTGAGTCCATAAATTGATTTTTGTAGTTTGCATACATAATTCTCTTTACTTTGTTTTACACCCTCAAGTTGTTTCATGTAAATGACTTCATCTAATTCTCCATTCAAAAATGCAGTTTTTACATCCATTTGATGTAATTCCATATCATATTGAGCAACTAAAGCCATTATAATTCTAAAGGAGTCTTTGGTAGACACTGGAGAAAAAGTTTCATTATAGTCAATTCCTTCTTGTTGTGTAAAGCATTTAGCTACTAGCCTAGCTTTATGTCTCTCTATGTTACCATTGACATCTATTTTTGTTTTATAAACCCACTTACAGCCTATGGCTTTGTGATTTGGATCTTGTTTGACTAGTTTCCAAGCTGAGTTCTGTGTCATTGATTCCATCTCAGCTTGTATTGCCTTTTCCCATTCAATTACCTTTCTGGACTCTAGAGCTTATTTATAGCTAAGAGGTTCATTTTCACCTGCCAAGTTTACTTCCTGGTAGTACACATAATAATCACTATCTTCACCAAAAATTATTTTTTTCTCTCTGGTTGACCTTCTTACTTGCTAATTTCCTTCATTTTGTGGTTCTGCAGCATGCTGAGCTTCTGCATTTTCATTTTGGTCAAGATTTTCCAAGGGTTGAGGCATCTGTATTGCAATAGAATCAACTTGATTTTGATTTGGTACTGTATTGATTTTATGCATTTCATAATTTGTGTCTATAGGTAATATTTTAACTAAATCTCCTGGACTTGTATTGCCTACTACTTCATCCAGGAATTTAGCCTCGTTGGTTTCTATAGTTTTAGATGTATGATGAGGTATGTAAAACCTATAATCCTTTCATTTCTCACAATTAATAATCTATGAAGTAACAACTGGTTCACTACAATAAAAACGCACTTAGACGACGGAGCGTTTCCATCGTCTAAGTGCGTTTTTCCGTCGTCTAAGTACTTAGACGACGGAACCTCTGTCGTCCAAGCACTTAGACGACGGAGAATTTAATCTCCGTCGTTCAAGTGCACTTGGACCGCGGACATTCTCCGTGGCCCAGGTAAGCACCTGGACGACGGAGATTAAATTCTCCGTCGTCCAGGTGCTTACCTGGGCTACGGAGAAGCTGCCAATCTCTGTGGCCCAGGTAAGCACTTGGACGACGGAGAATTTAATCTCCGTCGTCCAAGTGCTTACCTGGGCCATGGAGAAGCTGCCAATCTCCGTGGCCCAGGTAAGCACCTGGACGACGGAGAACTTAATCTTCGTCGTCTAGGTGCTTACCTGGGCCACGGAGATTGGCAGCTTCTCCGTGGCCCAGGTAAGCACCTGGACGACGGAGAATTTAATCTCCGTCGTCCAAGTGCTTATTTAAATTTTTTTTAAAAATTAAATTGTAATTAAATATTAATAATTTAATTTATTATTAATTGAATTTAAATAATGAAAAATGTTAAAATTCTTTAAATAAACAAAATTTGTAATATTACTTAATTAAATAATTAAAATTAATTTGTACATACATAATCGAAAAAACTCATAAAAATTAAAATATTGTTCGGAATGCGGAAAGAAACGAGATAATTAATAAACTACTAGCTAACACACTGGAGGAGCAGATGCGCCGCCGAGTCCCCCGCCTCCAGCCGGGTCGTCGTCGTCGGGGTATGGGTTCAGAGGAGGTTGCCACTCTCCTCGAGATTGTTGCATGAGGGCGATGAGTTGGGTTATTTGTGCTTGTTGCTCATCAAGTCTTTGACGCATGAATTGATTTTCCTCTCGTGCCAGTCGAGCCTCTTGAATGACTGCTTCGACGGCCGCAGCCTGAGTCCTTCTCCGCCACCCCGAACCTCCTGTAGATGATGAGTCGGAGGTCGTCGACAAATCTCGAACCACCTTAGGTCCGAAGTGCCTAACCTCCTTGCCAGCTCTACGACCGTAGACCTCATCCGCGATTGCAATTTGGCTCTCCATGGATAGAGGAGGCAGGTCTTCCGGCGGCAAATCTGGGAACGCAAGCAGAGTGTTAGCCAATTCTTCCTGCGCACGCTCTATCACCCTTGTCTACAAAAGAATAATTAAAAAATTATAATGAAATAATATTTAAATAATAATTACTACAATTAAAAGCACATATATATATATCACTTACGCCGTATTGACTCGCTTCATTATCGAGCCCAGGCGTCACGTACGCGCTTATGCTTGCATCGAGATAAGGGTGTTTGGAGCCCTTATCCCTGTGCTCCTTGGCTATTTGAATAAGTTGCTTGGCCCCGGAAGTATGGTGTTTGTCGTTCTTCCCCCGGTTGGCTTTGTTGACTTCGGAGAATTTCTGTTAGACAACATAATTAAATCATTAAAAAATTAATAAGTAACTAAAATTTAAATAATTCAATTATCTTAATTGAAATAAAAAAAGTAAACACCTTAAATTCGTCATCCTGAAAGTGGTTACATAACCACTGTCACTCATCTTCTCTATCTCCACGCAGCTCTACGGGGGCAGGCACGGGACCGATATTTTCGAAGTACTGATGGAGCCTGTACTTCCAATCACGGTAGATGGAGTTGGCGATTTGGTTGATATGCCTCAACATCGCCGGTGTCGGATCCACCGCAAATTGTTCCTATCAGAAATAAATAGAAAATTATAATCGTATATATTATGAAATTATAACTAATATTAACAATATTATATAATAACTAAAATTGTACGTATTACATACCGAAAGTTCTTTAAAGACTTTCGCCGTCTCATCATCTGGCACCTCCTTCCAAGTAGGGGCAGTGAGACGAACCCGGCTATGAACGATTGACCCTATGCTATGCGCCGAGAGACTTGCTAGCTGAGCTGTGGGAGGACCACCGATGAATTCGTCGTAGGGCAAGTCGATCTTTTTCCCGGTCGCCTTGCAAATTTTCTCCGCTTTGCCCCCTTTAACGAGACCGTGAGTCCTTTTCAGTTCCGGGTCAGTGGGGGCCCTTCTTTGCTTACGCCGGGCGCTGTACATGATAGATTCAGCGGTCGAGGACGCCTGAGTACTTGCCGTTGAACCGGTACCGGGCGTCGGAGTTGAATACGCGACGTCATCACCGCTGGAGATTAATGGGGCAGCGGGAATTTCCCTAGAAGGCGCTGCCTCCGAACCAGATGAAGGGTCCGGATTGAGGGCGTCGTTGCCCTCCTGTTCAACCCAACTGACTTGGTCCGCCAAGCGGCGGAGCATAGCATCTTCTGCTTCCTGTTGGACTTTTTTCTTGCCGGATGGAGCCATTTAAACCTAGGAGTACGTTGTTAAAATACCTACTTACCATAATAATTACAACTAAAAATTTACGCTAATTAAGTACGGTTAAGAATTAAATAGAGTACACTAGCTTGGCTTTTTGGGTCCTTCAATGGACGTGCGACCCGCGCAATAAAGTGTAAATTTTCAATTAATCAGCCTTGGTTCAATCGAAAAACATGGCCAGTTAGGGATAGAGATAACGCGAGAGGCATGACTAATTTCGACAAAACACTCCGAGGCTAACCAAATGAATGGTATATACTCTATTGGTGTCGTCTTTCTTAGATCCAAAACCTGTCACCAGTCATAACCCGTTTCTAGACACCATGTCCGACATTCGGCCAATTTTTCGAAAATTTACACTCCCTCAAGTCCTTTGCAAACTCCGCCCTCAGCCTTGTGTCCATAACTTCACTTAGGTTATGGTGTACGGTGATGAAATCCACACATCACGAGGGGTTAAGGAGATAAGCTAGGAAAAGAGGCGTCATCTTTTTCAAAGAGTGCGACTTAATAAACCAAGCTTATGTACTAAATTTAAATCAAAGACGTACTACCATGCAATTTACTAGAAAATACACGTAATTATCAATTAATTAAAACAATAAATAATGACAATAATGAATTATTATTTATCATGCATGCATTTAATAATAATTATTCATTTACCAATATAATTAATTATTATTAACAATAATTATTATTACTATTATTTAATTACAATAATTATTATTTACCAAATAACTATTATAATACCTAAATAATTAAATGATAACAACTAAATGATTATTATAATAATTATAATAACTAAATGATTACTAAATATTAATAATAACTAAATAATTATTATAATTACAACTATTAATTATTTAAAACAAATTATTTAATTATATTTAGAAATTAATTAATTAAATAAAAATAATGTTAAAAGGTAAAAAATATAAATTTACCTCGCCGGAATAATCGGGAATATCGCCGGATTTGAGTCGTCGGAGAGGAGGAACCACGCCGGAAATTGAGTCGCCGGAGGAGGAAAATCGCCGGAGGAGAGGAGAGGAGAGGAGAGGAGGAGATGAGATGAGATGGAATGAGAAAGGGGGGGGGATCCTGTTCTATGTATAGGCGTTCACTTAGACGACGGAGCCCTATTTTCCGTCGTCTAAGTGCACTTGGAAGACGGAAACGGGCTTTTCCGTCGTCTAGGTGAAGCGTTAAATTTTTTTGAATCGGCGCGTAATTAATGGGCGGGACGTTTCACCCGCCATAAATTTGGACTTAGACGACAGAGAATTGATTCTCCGTCGTCTAAGTGAAATTTCAAGCGGTGCCGAAAATTGAGGCGGCACATTGAACCGCCATAATTTTCAACTTGGACGACGGAGATGGTCATTCTCCGTCGTCCAGGTGTTCACTTGGACGACGGAGAATGACCATCTCCGTCGTCCAAATGCAATTTACATTGAAAAAAAATTAAAATTAAAATGAACCGCCATGGTAATTTGAACCTGGACGACGGAGATGGTCATTCTCCGTCGTCCAAGTGAACACCTGGACGACGAAGAATGACCATCTCCGTCGTCCAGGTTTAAATTACGTAAAAAATATTTAAAAATTAATTCGCTAGGAATTTAGCGATCTGTCATTCGAGTGAAATAGTCGTACAATATCGATGAACGCATCGTATATATGAACAGTTAAATTTGAACCGACGAATAATTTTACGTCTTGACACTACAAGAAAACTGCACTTAGACCACGGACCATTTCCGTCGTCTAAGTGCAGTTTTCCGTCGTCTAAGTACTTGGACGACGGAAACTCCGTCGTCCAAGGTCCGTGCTCCAAGTGCTGTCGTCCAAGAACCTGGACGACGGAGATTTAGTGATCCGTCGTCCAAGTTCACTTGGACCTCGGACATTATCCGTGGCCCATGTACACACTTGGACGACGGAAACACTAAGTCTCCGTCGTCCAGGTGAACACCTGGGCCACGGACAGACGAGCAATGTCCGTGGCCCAGGTCTTCACCTGGACGACGGAGACGTAGTGTTTCCGTCGTCCAAGTGTGTACATGGGCCACGGATAATGGTAGCTTATCCGTGGCCCAGGTGTTCACCTGGACGACGGAAACACTACTTCTCCGTCGTCCAGGTGAAGACCTGGGCCACGGAGAACGACAGGGTTTAGGGTTTAGGGGTTAGGGGTTAGGGGTTTAGGGTTTAACCTGGACGACGGAAAACATAATCTCCGTCGTCCAAGTGAATATTTAATTTTTTTAAAAAAATAAATTGAAATAAAAAATTATTAATTTAATTTATTATTAATTTAATTTAAATAATGAAAAATGCTAAAATTAAATAAATAAACTAAATTTTGAATATTAAAATTAATAACTTAATTATTAAATAATCAAAGTAAATTAATTTGTACATACGAAAAAACCCATAAATTAAAAATTAAAATATTGTTCGGAATGCGGAAAGAAACGAGATAATATACTACGTGCTAGCTAATACACTGGAGGAGCAGATGCGGGGCCGAGTCCTCCGCCTCCAGCCGGGTCGTTGTCGTCGGGGTGTGGGTTCGGAGGAGGTTGACATACTTCTCGATTTTGGTTCATGAGCGCGATGAGTTGGGCTATTTGTGCTTGTTGTTGGTCAAGTCTTTGCCGCATTGACTCATTCTCCTCTCGTGCCAGTCGAGCCTCTTGAATGGCTGCTTCGACGGCCGCAGCCTGACTCATTCTCCGCTGCCTCGAACCTCCCGTAGATGATGAGCCGGAGGTCGTCGACAAATCTCGTACCACCCTAGGCCCAAAGTGCCTAACCTCCTTGCCAGCTCTACGACCGTAGACCTCATCCGCGATTGCAATTTGGCTCTCTAAGGATAGAGGAGGCAGGTCTTCCGGCGGCACATCTGGGAACACAAGCTGAGTGTTGGCCAACTCTTCATGCGCACGCTCTATCGCCCTTGCCTACAAAATTATAATTAATTTATTATAATGAAATCATATTTAAATAATAATTACTATAATTAAAAGCACATATATATATATATATCACTTACCCCGTATTGACTCGCTTCATTATCGAGCCCTGGCGTCACGTACGCGCTTACGCTTGCATCAATAAAAGGGTGTTTGGAATCCTTATCCTTGTGCTCCTTGGCAATTTGAATGAACTGCTTGGCGCCGGTAGTATGGTGTTTCTCCTTCTTCCCCCGGTTGGCTTTGTTGACACCGGAGAATTTCTGTTACACAATATAATTAAATCATTAAAAAATGAATAACTACAATTTAAATAATTCAATTATCGTAATTGAAATAAAAAAATTAAATTAATACCTTAAATTGTTCATCGGCAAAGTGGTTACACAACCACTCCCACTCATCTTCTCTCTCCCCTTGCAGCTCTACCGGGGGAGGCACGGGACCGACATCTTTGAAGTACTTATGGAGCCTGTACTTCCAATCTTTGTAGATGGAGTTAGCGGTTTGATTGATATGCCTCAACATAGCCGGTGTCGGATCCACGTCAAATTGTTCCTATGAAAAATAAATAGAAAATTATAATCGTATATATTATGAAATTTTAGGCCGAGATTAACAATATTATATAATAACTAAATTGAACGTATTACGTACCGAAAGATCTTTGAAGACTTTCGCCTTCTCATGATCCGGCGCCTCCTTCCAAGTAGGGGCAGTGATACGAACCCGATTACGGATGATTGACCCTATCCCATGCGCCGAGAGACTTGCTAGCTGAGCTGTGGGAGGGCCACCGGTGAATTCGTCGTACGGCAAGTCGATCTTTTTACCGGTCGCCTTGCAAATACTCTCCGCTTTTGCCCCTTTAACGAGACCCCGAGTCCTTTTCGGTTCCGGGTCAGTGGGGGCTCTCCTTTGCCTACGGCGGGCGCTGTACATGATTGATTCGGCAGTCGAGGACGCCTGAGTACTTCCCGTTGAATGGGTACCGGGCGTCGGAGATTGGAAGGGGTCGACGTCATCACCGCTCGAGATGAATGGGGGAGCGGGAATTTCCCCAGAGGGCGCTACGGACGGACCAGATGATCCGTCCGGATTGAGAGCGTCGTTGCCCTCCGGTGGTAATTCCCAACCGACTTGGTCCGCCAAGCGGCGGAGCATGGCATCTTCTGCCTCTTGTAAGGCTTTCTTCTTGCCGGATGTCGTCTTTGGCGGAGCCATTTAAACCTAAGAGTACGGGGTTAAAATACCTACTTACCATAATAATTACAACTTAAAAATATACGCTAATTAATTAAGTACGTTTAAGATTTAAATAGAGTACACTAGCTTGGCATTTTCGGTCGTTCAATGGACGTGCGACCCGCGCGATAAAGTGTAAATTTTCAATTAATCAGCCTTGGTTAAATCGAAAAACATGGCCAGTTAGGGATAGAGATAACGCGAGAGGCAGGACTAATTTCGACAAAAGTCTTTCTTAGTCCAAATCCTGTCACCAGTCATAACCCGTTTCTAGACACCATGTCCGACATTCGGCCAATTTTTCGAAAATTTACACTCCCTCAAGTCCTTTGCAAACTCCGCCCTCAACCTCGTGTCCATAACTTCACTTAGGTTATGGTGTGCGGTGATGAAATCCACACATCACGAGGGGTTAAGGAGATAAGCAAGGAAAAGAGGCGCCATCTATTCCAAAAAGTGCGACTTAATTACACCAAGCCTATGTACTAAATTTAAATCGAACACGTACTACTAATTAATTTAATCTCATATTTATTTAATTATGCAACTAATTAATAAATAATTACAATAATATTTATTCATTTCATAAATTATCAAGTAATTACAATTATTCATGTAATTATTATTAATAACAATAATTTACCATTTAATTAATTAATAACAATATGTAATCATTTATTTAATTAATAACAACAATTAATCTAAATATAATTAATAACAATAAATTTAATTACAATTATTCATTTAATTAGTATTAATAACAATAATTAATTCTCTAATATTACAATAATCATTTAAGAAATATTTAAAACTAATTAAGTAAATAAAAATTATTTTAATAAGGGAAAAATAGAAATTTACCGAATCGGAGTTTTTCGGGAGTTTTCGGGAAAATCGCCGGAGTTGTGTCGTCGGAGAGGAGGAACCACGCCGGAAATAATGTCGTCGGAGCGTCGCTGGAGCAGATTCGCCGGAATGAGAGAGAGAGAGGAGATGGAGGAGAGATAGGATTGTAAGGGATGAGGAAAAGAAGATGAGCCGTACTCTATTTATAGAGTTTCACTTAGACGACGGAAACGGGCTTCTCCGTCGTCCAGGTGGCGGTTTCAAAATTTTGAAACGGCGCGTAATTAAGGGGCGGGACGTTTTGAACCGCCATGATTTTGGACTTAGACGACGGAGAATGGATTCTCCGTCGTCTAAGTGAAAATTCAAGCGGTGCCGAAAACGGAAGCGGTAAATTGAACCGCCATAATTTTGGACTTGGATGACGGAGATGGTAAGTTTCCGTCGTCCAAGTGAAAATTACATGAAAAAATTAAACAAAAAAAATTTGAACCGCCATGATTTTTGAACCTGGACGACGGAGATGGTCATTCTCCGTCGTTCAGGTGAACACCTGGACGACGGACAATGACCATCTCCGTCGTCCAGGTTCATATTACATAAAAAAAATTTAAAAAATAATTCGCTAGGAATTTAGCGATCTGTCATTTGAGTGAAATAGTCGTACAATATCGATGAACGCATCATATATATGAACAGTCAAATTTGAACCGCCGATTAATTTTATGTATTGAAACATGTTAAGTATCGACTAATCTTTACGACTTCAGTGTTCATGAGTAGACGCTCATTTGCAGCAGAGTATTAACGAAATTGAATTTGGACAAAACAACCGTTGGATATGTTCGTCATAACATAATATATAATTGTCTTCAAAGGACCATAAAATAATAAGTTCGGGAAGGGTTTGATCGGCACAGTCAACCGCAAAACCGATAATTTCACAAACCGGAAACGTGGATACAAGGCATTTTGCAACTCCGATTTTCGAACCGTCGAAGCTCACACACCAAGAATTGTTTACTCTAAAGTCTTGAAGAAAAGAAAATGCATTGGAAGAAGGTCTAGAGGGTCGTTGTCTTAGAAAAAAATTTTGATATCTTCACCTGGACGACGGAAATGAGCGTTCGCCGTCGTCCAGGTGCTGACCTGGACGACGGAGAATGACGTTCTCCGTCGTCCAGGTGCATAGACCCTGAATTCAGGGGTTAGGGTCTTACTGTTTAGGGTTTAGGGTTTGTGAACTTGGACGACGGAGAATGGTCATTATCCGTCGTCCTAGTGTTTACCTGGACGACGGATAATGACCATTCTCCGTCGTCCAGGTGCATAGACCCCGATTTCAGGGGTTAGGGCCTTAAGGATTACGGTTTAGGTCGTCCCCGGTCATTTGTGTACGTACGTGTCCGTTTAATTATATTCTAATTCAAAAATATAATTAAAAAATTTATCGATCGATCGAACTGTTAGCTAGATTTAGGGTCAAGGATTTAGCTAGGGTACGTTTTATATGAGATTGAGATTTGGCGCCAATATTTATTAATTTCTCCGTTGGCCAGGATATATAATTCAGATCGATTAATTTCTTACCGTAAACCGGCATCGATCATATATATATTACGTACAATAATTACAGTAATTAATTACCAATTAATCTCCCTCGTCGTATGACCGTACTCTTCGTCATAATCATCATCGTCCTCATCCCCGTTAGTCGACGGCTCATCCTCGTCATCGTACTCAACATCGTCCGACGAATAACCTGAGTCCTCGTCCGCGTCCTCTTCCTGCTCGTCTTCTTCATCTACCTCATCGATAATCTCATCTTCAGTTAGATCTGTACAACCATCAGGCATGGGTAACCGTTCACCATCTTGAACCAGGTCCATTATATCGGAGCGGACCATAGAAATAATAGGCTCTTGATAGGCAGGAATGTCTCTTTCTGGTTCAGCAGCATCTTCAGTCGTCGCCGGTGTCCCTTCAATTGTCTCTGTATTCCATATTCCTCGGTGAGAGATATGGTTCACTATTTTCCACCCTTCACCGGCTTTCGGATCGTCGAGATAGAACACCTGCCGAACTAAGGTGGCGAGAGCGAAAGGCTTATCCTCATACCAGTGCGAGTTTGTATCGACTGATAATAGTCCCAGGTCTTCCTTTGTACGCTTGAACCATCTGCACTTGAATAGGAAAACGTTGACATCATTCCCGTAACATAGTTGAACCACGTATACAATAGCCCCGTAATATAGATCATTGTCTTTCCCAACCGCTACCCCACTGTTTTGTGTTCTTCTTCCTTCGTCTCGGGCCAATGAATGGAACTTTACACCGTTCACAAAACATCCGGGATAAATATAGTGTTTAACCGGCTTCCCTGCTAGCAAGTGCTTTGGCCATGACCACCACCCTCCGTGGTTATCAGATTTTTGCAGATCAATCATCTGCGAAAATGGGCAAATTAATATAAGGGTTTACTTTCTACAAACATGAGTGATATGTATTTAAATAATTAATACCGAGTCGTACGTACGTACCCATTGGAAGAAATAATCAGGAAACTTCTTCTTAACCATACTGCTACAAAATATTATAATTAATTAATTATTACATATATATATATATTAGTCCATTAATTTACTCTTAATTATACATACTCGATCTACATCGATCCATCAATAACGTACGTACGTAATTTAATCGATCTGTACATATATATATATAGCGCGCTAACATCCTTGCATGTATGTACGTACGTTTTCACTAATTAAATATATATTAATTAAGCAAATTTTAACTGCGTACGTACCTGTTGGCCTTCTCGATATCTGTACGTTACTTAAGCTAGCTAGCTAGCTAGTCAGCGGAGATCCCGGCCCTAGCCTTAATTATCCGGCCATCCTGATTCTTCTCGGCTTTAATTAATTAATTTCTAGCTAGCTAGCTCCCTTCTCCTTCTCCGATCCCTAGCTTCTATCTCTCCTTCAAATTAATGGATCGAATGAATTCAGTTTGAATTTGGCATCGATCGGGCTTATATATAATGCTTCACTTAGACGACGGAGGTGTCGGTACGTCGTCTAAGTGGAAGTACGTTACGTACTCGGACGACGGTGTGTTAGTCCGTTGTCCAGGTTATTCACCTGGACGACGGAGAATACCTTCTCCGTCGTCCAGGTGGTACTTGGACCACGGAGACTTTTCCGTCGTCCAAGTGTCACTTGGACCACGGAAAAATTACGTTTCCGTGGTCTAAGTGATGTTTTCTTGTAGTGTGAAAGTTGTTAAGTATCGACTAATCTTTACGACTCAAGTGTTCATGAGTATAGGCTCATTTGCAGCAGAGTATTAACGAAATTGAATTTGGACAAAACAACCGTTGGATATGTTCGTCGTAACATAATATATAATTACAATAAAGGACCAGAAAATAATAAGTTCGGGAAGGGTTTCATCGGCACAGTCAACTGCAAAACCGAGAATTTCACAAACCGGAAACGTGGATACAAGACATTTCCCAACTCCGATTTTCGAACCGTCGAAGCTCACACACCAAGAATTGTTTACTCTAAAGTCTTGACGAAAAGAATATGCATTGGAAGAAGTCTGCACCTGTACGACGAAAAGAAATGTGTATATGGTCGTTGTCTTAGAAAAAATTACGAAATCTGCACCTTTACGACGGAGAAGCTCATCTCCGTCGTCCAGGTGAAGAGACCCTGAATTCAGGGGTTAGGGGGTCTTAGGGTTTAGGGTTTTTCACTTGGACGACGCAAATTCCCTTCTCCGTCGTCCTAGTGAGTACCTGGACGACGGAGAATGACCATCTCCGTCGTCCAAGTGTACAAACCCTGAATTCAGGGGTTAGGGCCTTAGGGTTTAGGGTTTAGGTCATCCCCGGTCATTTGTGTGTCCGTTCAATTATTCTGATTCAAGAATATAATTAAAAAAATGATCGATCGATCCGATTTGCTAGATTTAGGGTCGAGGATTTAGGGAGATAGCCAAAATACCCAAAGGCGACAGTCTGCAATTAATTTCTTCGTTGTCCAGGATATATAATTCGGATTAATTAATTAATTTAATTTAGTTTACGTACGTCGGTCGATCCGATCTGATCGAGCATGGACACGTGTAATTAATTAATTAAGTACAAAAAGTCGAAGATATACGTACATATATACATTCTCCTCCTTATAATATTTATATTAATTATTGATCGATGATGCATTGATCATATATTACAATAATTACATAAATTAATTACCAATTTAGACGCTCATATACACATCCCCAGGCAAACCGTGCCACACAATTATCTGAACTCTGAATACTCATCCAAATCCACAATCTCTGGCAAAGCGCGTGTCGTATGATCCCCAATAGGATCCACAACCGAAACAACACGGAAAGCACGTCAGGAGGCATCCTAATGAATACAATATCGTTCACAACAAGTGGAACGTAATCATGGAACTTCAAATATTTGGAAGCATACAACACCCGGAATTTGATGATTATCCGCCGGCCGGTCGGGTCACCATTCCAGACATGCTGTACATTCTCAAATATCCTTAGTAAACACGATTACAGAAGTCTACAGAACCTATAACCTAATGCTCTGATACCTGTGAAAGGACCCAACCCCGATTTAGCTTCCTAAATCGGAATCAAACCCCTTCGAAAACACGAACCAACAAAAACTTTTCGAAATTTGGGCAGAGTTACGTTACTAGCGTGGAATTACCATTACCTGCAAGTAAAAAGTACACTTCATCCTATGCCACAAAAAGCAAACCGTGGGCACCAATCCCATCCGGATTTCTCAATATCACAACAGTAAAGTAAACAATACATATAATAGTACTTTACTGAAATCCGGGTTTAAAATCGTATAACATATTCAACAGAAAACTCAGAGCGACCTCTAATGTATATACATATCAGTATACCACAGTAGGTAGAACAATAAACCTACTGGAAGAAACAAGATAGCTCGAGCACTATGCCTCCGACCACGACGTGCGACACCAGTGCCTGAACTGCAAACTGGGCACGGAAACCGAAAAGCCCAGGTGAAAGACAATAAATACGTTAGAGTGAGTGGACGAAAATAAATGTCTTTCACCAGTTAACATATATGTTTAAAATAACATATGCGAGTCCAAGTAAATAAAAACAACATAGTACACGAGGTAAAACTCACACTCCTCCAGTGTACTGAGCATGCAAGTAAAAACCTCTCAGTCAGAACCACGGGGTCCCTAGCCCACACGTGATCCCAGCTGAGGTAATCCAGTCAGAACCACGGGGTCCCTAGCCCACACGTGATCCTAGCTGAAGCAGTACAGTCAGAACCATGGGGTCCCTAGCCCACACGTGATTCCAGTTGGTAACATCCTCGGTGATCAGCCGGGATGCAGTGTATCGATACAACAACGTAACTGAAATTGTACTCTGTGAAAATCAAATCATAAACAGTTCGATGCAAATGCATGAAACAACATATAAATGTATGTATACTCGTATACGTATATCCGTATAAGTATAATCGTAAAACACATGCCCACGTAATCCGAAATCTCATACGCATGCTCAAGTTCATAAAACGTATATAAAGACTCGCAAACAATCCGTGAAAAGAAATGTCCACTCACAGACTAGCGTAACGCAATACGCGTTAACCCGTGATCTGGCGGAAAGTCCCTCGCCAAACAAACGATCACGAACACCTGAATATCCACAATGTCCAATATTCAAAGTCATAATCCGACAATACAAATCAAATCACGAGAAACCACCGTTCTCGAAAACACGTAATTCGAATACGACGAATCGTCGAAAATTCATATATACCACTTCAATACCTCGCTTTACGTTCGGACGCTCAACTCGAAAAACGAACCTCCCCACTGCGATCAGGGCGCGATTTCGAGTCAAATGACATGCAACTTGTCGAAAGTCCAAAAAGTCAAACTTTGACCGTTGACCGCCGCCGTTGACCGCCGTCCACGGCGGCGCCACTGTTGACCGAAAGAATTCACGGCGGAGCAACCCCTATTCCATGCAAAACCACCCACTGAGCAACTTTGTCAACTGCACCGAAGTCCAATTCGCACTCTAACATGGTCAATTTCATGGAAAACCGAATGAACACACAAATTTCAAATCCAAAATTCTCCTTGCACACATCGAATTGAAACACGAAACTTACAGGGAAGCATCAAGGGGATGAGAGCTTCAAAGCCCACTAAGAATTGCAGCTCGAATCGGCCTCAAACATAGAACCCGAATTCACAAAGTTCCTTCCAAAGTTTGGCCGGATTTCTCCTCCATTTCCGGCGAGCCTCGCCGTCAACGGTGACCATAGATGGGTAGAGGGGACCGAGGCGCGTCTAGTGGACCCAACCCCGAGCCTTGGGGTGGCCGGAATCCTCCATCGCCGTGAAGGCACCGTGGAGCACCGTGGAGCACTTCTTCCTCCACCGAGTTGACTCGGTCAACTCGGTCAAACCCCAAAATGGCAGGTCTTTGACTTGCTCAAAATAGCAGGTTTCTATTTATAGCCTTTCCCAAAATGGAAACTTGTAATTATCCTTTTCGACGAACTTCAAACGCGCGTAACTTTTTCGTCGTAATTCCGATTCCGATAATTCTCGCGGCCACAAACTCATCTCGACGTACTCTTCAATAATCACCCGAATTCAAGCACATCGGCCAAACGGATAAAAAGTCAACCCTTCGAACCAACACACATTTAATTCGACTAATTAATCAACGAACGGAAATATTCACAATTAAATCTTCGTAACTCAAAATCATGCTCCGGAAGTTCCTATGGACTCGAAATTAAATTCTGAACAACTTCCGTGAAGAAGCCGAAACCAAATTCTCGACCAGTAATTTAGTCGTTAAGTAGCCCACCATTTAAATCCGAACTTCAAATATTCATAACTAATTCCTCGGTCGTCCAAATAACGATCCGGAACCGCCCACGAACTTGAAATAACATGTACTACGACTCTCGAGAAGAGACTCAACTCCAATTCTCGGCCAATAATTAAGTCGCTAATAACTCTGGCGATTCCAATAACTGTCGAAAATCCGCGACTACGCTGTAACTCACGAATCAAACTGATTATACTTCTGATTCTGGTCCGGGTCATCACAACCTGGTCGGGCAAGTGGATCGTTAGGTGAATCATGATGTCAAAGAAAGCAGGGGGAAAAATCCTCTCTAGTTTGCAAATGATGTGCACAATTTGTTGTTGCAATTCCACCACATCTGACTTCTTTAATTCTCTGGCGCATAACCTCTGCCACCATCTGCACAATGCCACTATTGGTTCTACGACGTCACGAGGCAAGTATGGTCGAATTACCACTGGAATCAGACGTTGCAGCATAACGTGATAGTGATGTGTCTTTAGACCAACAAACTTGTGTTGCACCTCGTCCACTGCTCCAGTTATAGTAGCTGCATACGGAGCCGGATAACGAACGCCCTTAAACCAGTGAAATACAGAACGTCTAAGTGTCGGCTTCACTGTGTAAGGTGCAGCTGGCATCTTGTTATACACTCCTTTCCTATCCCTCCTCAACCACAAGGGACGACGTAGATTCATTGATTCCAGATCTTTGCGCGCTTTGGGAGTATCTTTAGTCTTGAACTTAATACCGAGAATTGTTCCCACCACGCTGTCCCAGACATTCTTTTCGATGTGCATCGCGTCCAAGTTGTTCCTCAGCTTCAACTTCGACCAGTAAGGGAGTTCAAAGAATATACTCTTGTGATGCCAATAGCTCAGATCATGTGGAGGAATTGGATTGCATTTCTTTACATCCGCGTCATTGGTCAACACACCAAAGTCGAAATAGCTCAACCTCTCTAAAATCTCTTCGCCCGACCAACTACGGGGTTTAAGATTGTTCTCTACCGTCCCGTCGAAATGAGCTTCATCCTGTCGCCATGGGTGGTCGTGAGGAAGCCATCTACGGTGACCCAAGTAACACACCTTCCCCGCGTGCCAACTAGAGTTCACGTCGTCCAAACATATAGGACATCCATTAAATCCTTTTGTCCTGCAGGCTGCCAACATCCCATACGCTGGAAAATCGTTGATCTCCACATTACGGCAGCCTTCATCGTGAACATCGTGTCAGTGAATTTGTCATAAGTTGGGACTCCATTTTCCCACAACAGTTTCAGCTCGTCGATCAAAGGTCTGAGGTAGACATCTAAGCACTTCCTTGGAGATTTAGGGCCTGGAGTTAGTACAGTAAGGAAATTAAATTCCTTGTTCATGCACATCCACAGAGGCAAGTTGTACGGCATCAGAATAGCTGGCCAAGTGCTGACGGCGGAGCTATTACTTCCCCAAGGATTGAATCCGTCTGTAGATAGGCCGAGTCTAACATTTCTAACCTCTGCAGCAAAGTCTCCAAATTCTCTGTCGAAATGTTTAAAACCCTCCCCATCCGCGGCGTGTCGCAGGACATCGTCATCTATTCGCTTTTCTGCGTACCATCGCATTGCCTCTACTGTGTGTAGAGACATGTACAGGCGCTGCAATCTGGGAATCAAGGGAAAATATCGAACAACTTTCACAGGAATTCTCTTTTTCGAACTCTTCCTTTTCACCTGGAATCTGCACTGGCCACATACGAGACAATAGTCTAAATCTTTATACTCTTTGTAAAATAGCACACAATCATTCGGGCATGCGTCAATTATCCTGTACTTTAGGCCCCGAGGCTGCTCAAGATATTTCTAACCTTATAATGAGATTTAGGAAGATTGTGATCATCAGGAAGCAGCTTACATATTTGCTCCTGAATTTCGTCAAAAGCACTCACTGACATTTTGTGCTTCACTTTTATCTTCATTTGCTCCATCACATATTGCAACACATTCTCTCGACATCCAGTGAACACCGGGGTCTGCGCTTCAAGTAGCATCCGGTTGTACTTATCCATCTCACTGGTGTCAGTGGCCAAGCTAGCAGCGGGGAATGTGTCATCATGCTCATTAGTGGTACTGTAACCTCCGTCTTGGTGTTGGTGTCCACCATGACTACATCCCGGAAACGCATCATGGACCAAATCTGCAGTTGGGTTGCAAGCTAGGGGTCCGGCACCACTGCCGCTGGATGAGGCACCATGGGAACTGTACCCTGAGCTGAAGTCTGCTGCGCTGAACTCTACTGCTTCACCATGCTCGCTCCATGTAGTGTAACTCCACATCATACCATTTTCCTACAGGTGTTGCACCATAACATTAACCTCCACATACTGACAATTAAGACATTTCTGGCACGGACACCTGAAACGCTTCTTTCCGTGACCATGTTCTATCGCAAAATTCACAAATTCGCTAATTCCATCCCTATACCGGACATCACATCTATTCTTCAACTTCATCCAACTCTTGTCTATACTGCTACAAAATATTATAATTAATTAATTATTACATATATATATATATATATTAGTCCATTAATTTACGCTTAATTATACGTACTCGATCTACATCGATCCATCAATTACGTACGTAATTTAATCTGTTTATATAGCTAACATCCATGCATGTATGTACGTTTTCACTAAATATATATTAAGCAAATTTTAACTGCGTACGTACCTGCTGGCCTTCTCGATATCAGTTAATTAAGCTAGCTAGCTAGTCAGCAGAGATCCTGATCATTCTCCTTCTCCTTCTCCTTCTCCCTTCTCCTTCTTCTTCGATCTTTAAAATTTTCCGCGGGACAAAGGATGGAATGAAGAGAGTTTGGCATCGGGCTTATATAATGCTTCACTTAGATGACGGAGGTGTCGGTACGTCGTCTAAGTGGAAGTTACTCGGACCATGGTGTGTCGGTCCGTTGTCCAGGTGATCACTTGGACGACGGAGAATACCATCTCCGTCGTCCAGGTGACCACCTGGACCTCAGAGTCTTCTCCGTCGTCCAGGTGATCGTCTGGACGACGGAAATGATATTCTCCGTCGTCCAGGTGGTACTTGGACGACGGAGAAGTCTTCGTCATCAAAGTGTCACTTGGACCACGGAACAATTACGTTTCCGTGGTCTAAGTGCTGTTTTCTTGTAGTGGTTGTTTTAAAACTTAATTTATGTGGTTTTGCACTTGGAACTCTTGCCTCTGCTTTGCATCCCCACACATGACAATGATGCAAGCTAGACTGTCTGCCACACCAAAGCTCGAAGGTATTTTTTCTACAGACTTAGAGGGTGATCTATTGCAAATATACTATGTAGTCTTTAGAGCTTCACCCCATAAGTAGATAGGTAGACTTGTAGTGCACATCGTGCATCTCACTATGTTTAATAAAGTTATATTCTCTCTCTACTACTCCATTTTGGGATGGCTTATATGGAGTGATGTACTGTGCCTTAATGCCATTCTCTTGCAAAAATAATGCAAAAGGTCCCTTTTGTTGGCCTGCATCAGTGTGTCTTCCATAAAATTCTCCTCCCCTATCTGATATCACTACTTTAATCCTTTTTTCTAGTTGCAATTCAACTTCATTTTCGTAAATTTGAAAAGTCTATAGTGCTTGGGATTTTTTTGACAGTAGATATATGTAGCAGTTTCTTCAGAAATCATCTATAAAGGTGATGAAGTATACGTTTTCACAGAGTGTTTTGTGTTTAAAGGGTCTGCAAATGTCTACATGAATTAGTTCTAGTATGTTTTGACTTCTTAAGGCTTTTAGCTTTCTGTATTTTGTCAATTTTCCCTTAAAACATTCAACACAGTCATGTAAATTAGTGTTATCCAAATCAGGTAGAATTTTATTCTTTTGTAGTGTTTTTAGTCTTTCTTTACTGATATGGCCTAGTCTCCTATGCCATAAACTTGCTAATTTGTTGTTGAATAAATTTCTTTTAACACCAGTAATGGTGTTTGTGACAACCCGAATCGTAATCACGGTTTATCGATTTGTGTACGTGTTATCGCGGATTAGTCGCGTAATTGGGATTGTTAACGACTATTTTACTAGGAGAGAACTTGTATTAACTTCCTTCATGAGAATTGTAGAGTATTTAATTTTAA
Organism: Geum urbanum; assembly: GCA_946800695.1. Lineage (NCBI taxonomy): Eukaryota > Viridiplantae > Streptophyta > Magnoliopsida > Rosales > Rosaceae > Geum > Geum urbanum. The sequence goes on along the minus strand of OX327003.1, from coordinate 37,319,246 downwards.
GATCGTGTGAATTTTCAGGGAATTTTTCGGATAAGCGAACTATTTTTTAACGAGTTTTGAAGTCGGTAGGTGAAAATATTTAAAAGTTTTATTTTTATTGCTGATTTAATTGTGACTGTCCGATCTTGATCAGATCAAATCTGAACATTTGATTTGTTGGTATTTGTACGGGTATATATGGTATAAATACGAGCTATTAATGGAATATTTCCAAATTTAGAAACTGGGTTTGACCCACGTTTACCACGGGTCAAACCAACACGTTTTCGCCATGAAACTTGTTGTCGGCGGTGAGCCTGTTCCAGCCACCTCTGGCCGAGGTCTTGGTGTCAAAGTTTTGGGCTCGAGTTCCTCTTTCATTTGGTGGGTGCCTCACCGGTGATGGTGGCCGGAGGACGACAGTGGAAGGCGGCGAACACCAGCCGAATTAAGTGGATTTTCACCGGTGATGGAGGTGGCTCGACCGAAAGTGTTGGAGGTCGAATTTATAGGGGTTTTGTAGCCCATGGTGAGACAAACTATTTGGGACCGGTCTCGGCCCTTGCCATGGGCGGTGGTGGCCGATCGGAGAATATGAATTATGGCAAGGTTTTTGAACTTCAATGTGAGTTTTCAACATTTTTCGGTTGGGATTGGGCTTAGCATTGAACTGGAATGTTGTTGAAAATGTTGAGATCTTTAAATTGATGTATAGATTGAAGAATTCTGTACCGGTTGGATTCCGCCGGGCGACAGCGTTGGTCCGCGGCGGAGCTCCGGCAATATGGAATTTTCAGCAAGTCTTATGTCGTTTTGCTTGTTTTCACGTACTGAACACAATGGTGAGGTCCATATTCGGATATGAGTTTGATAAATTTTGACGAGTATTTAATCAGACAATAATTAGTTTAATCCACGATAATATTACTAGACGCATTGATTATCAGTTTAATTGCGAGTCGTTTGATATTCATGATTTGTTTTGCGACTTGTAAAAGTGAGGGATTACAGGAAATTGAATTCAGATATTATTTTAATCATGGTTTTAGGATCTTGAGTTAACGGGTGTGACAAATGAATTATTGTGCCGCTTGGCAAGTTTCAGCTTTGTAACTATCCTGGTAAAATGCTGTGAATGGATATTTTATTTTCACTATTGGTATGTGAGTCTTCAGTTATATATTTTACAGTTATGCATTTACGTTTATGCATTTGCGTTTGGAGGCATATATGATTTTTTTTACACAGAGCATAGTCACAGTTGTTGCATCAATGCACTGCCTCTCGGATGATACCCGAGATGCTCCGGGAGTGCCAGAGACCTGACCTGAGGATTTATTGAGCACCCAGGAGGGCCAGGAACTTGACCTGGGCAGTATTAGGATTTATGGTCAGATGACCCAAGTCGTAGCCTCAACATATTTTACAGTACTCAGGTGTAACTAGATGTTTATTTTCAGACTTGCATTATTTTTATGTACATTATATATGAAAGGCATATTATTTACAGTTTCAGTTAAAAAGTGATATATTATTTTTGTCCACTCACTCTAACGGTTTTTATGATTTTATGTGCCTTTTTCCTAGGCTTTTCGGTTTTATTTGTCCAGGTTGCAATGTGTATCATGAGGGTGCTGGATGTCGTCGAGGGCTTCGAGTCCACCAGTCAATTCCTTCAACAGTAGGTTCCAACTCACTGTCATTTTGTCTCTTATGTTATTGAAGTCACTCTGGATACTTGTTCAGTAGCATTGTCTTTGTGAGACTCTTGTGAATAGGTTGTCACTCGTATAGTTGTCGAGTTGAGTTTATTTGTTTATGAATTAGTATTTTTACTGGAAATATGTTTCCAATTCTGAATAATATATCAGGTTTGATTTTTGTTTTATGTTGAGAAATTCTGATGGACATCGGTGGTCCACGGTATTGTTTGTGGATTTATCTGCAGAATGTCAGTTTTTCCTTGCACGTTTATGGGTGCCTCTTTTATATGGAAAGTTATGTCAAAATTTTCATAGAAACTCGTAGATTAGGGTCATTCGTTAGGGCTTGATTCTAAATTACTAGTAAATCTAGGGTCGGGTCCTTTCAGTGTTTGCATTCAAGGTATCAGAATTATTCTCAATCAAATGAATTGTAGATGTAGCAGCAGAACATTCTAACTTCATATAATCATTTACAAAAGAAGCATAACCAAGATACACATTATTTTGAAATAACTTTATTCCACTGGAATCAATAACAAACTTGCAGCCAAGTTTTACCAAAAGACCTATAGAAATCAAATTCCTCTTTAAGGAGGGAATGTAATAAACACTGTCCAAAAAAATATAATTCTCTAAGCCTAAGTCTAGCTTAAGGGTTCCTACTACTTTGACTGCAACTCTTGATCCATTTTCTACACAAATATTGACTTCATTTTGCCTTGGTGCCCTCCTCTTTGCGTACCCTGTAATGACGTAGTGATATGAATTAGTGAGCCTGAGTCTTTAAATATGTGTTTATTTCTGTATTGACAAAATTAACTTCTAATAAAAAAACTCACCCTTCTTTATCATCCAGGATTTGAAACCGGCACAATCCTTTTTCATATGTCCCGTCTTCTTACATAAGAAGCATTTGAACTTAAAAAGTTTGTCAGCCTCACACTATTCAATTTTTCCAAATACCTTATGCTGAGTGGTTTGCTTAGCTTTATGCTTGTTATTCCTTTTTCCCTTGGGTTTTTCAACTAGGTTTATAGCAGTGGTAGGTACAACCTCCTTCTTAATGTTGTCTTCTTCATCCACACACACTAAAATCAACTTCTTCAGATCCCACTTAGTCTCTGAGGCATTATAGGTAGTCCTAAGGTGACTGAAGGTTTGGTGCAGTGAATCTAAGGCCACATGCACAATTTGTGCATCTGAAACTCCCATATGAAGGTCCCTGAGTTTGGCATTAAGCTTAATAAGGTAAAGGATATGTTCTCTCACATTCTTATTGCTATCATACTTAAGCTCATATAACTTTTTACTGAGTCTGGCAGTCTCAACTTTCTCACTTGCCATAAACTTCTCACCAATAGCTTCCAGAAAATCAACTGCCACTACAAAAAAACATCACTTAGACCACGGAAACAGAATTGTTCCGTAATCCAAGTGACACTTTGCCGACGGAGAATCCTCCGTCGTCCAGGTGGTACTTGGATGACGGAGAATACTATCTCCATCGTCCAGGTTCTTACCTGGACAACGGAGAAGTCTCCATTGTCCAGGTGAAGACCTGGACGACGGAGATAGTATTCTCCGTCGTTCAGGTTCTCACCTGGACAACGGAGAAGTCTCTGTGGTCCAGGTCTTCACCTGGACAACGGACCGACATGCCGTGGTCCGAGTGACGTCCACTTAGACGACGTACCGACACCTTCGTCGTCTTAGTGAAGCATTATATAAGCGCGATGCCAAATTAAACTCTCTTCCTCTCCCGGGAATCGAAAGTTTAAAGAAGGAGAAGGAGAAGGAGAAGGATCTCCGCTCACTAGCTCTTAACTGATATCGAGAAGGCCAGCAGGTACGTACGCAGTTAAAATTTGCTTAATATTTAGTTAAAACGTACATACATGCATGGATGTTAGCTACACATATTAAATTACGTAATTGATCGATGTAGATCGAGTACGTATAATTAATAGTTAATTAATGGACTAATATATATGTAATTAATAATTTATTAGTTATAATATTTTGTAGCAGTATGGACATGAATTGGATGAAGTTGAAGAATAGATGTGATGTCCGGTATATGGATGGAATTAGCGAATTTGTGAATTTTGCGATAGAACATGGTCAGGGAAAGAAGCGTTTTAGGTGTCCGTGCCAGAAATGTCTTAATTGTCAGTATGTGGAGGTTAATGTTATGGTGCAACACCTGTACGAAAATGGTATGATGTGGAGTTACACTACATGGAGTGAGCATGGTGAAGCAGTAGAGTTCAGCTCAGCAGACTTCAGCTCAGGGTACAGTTACCAGGGTGCCTCATCCAGCAGCAGTGGTGCAGGCCCCCCAGCTTGCAACCCAACTGCAGATTTGGTCTATGATGCGTTTCCGGGATTTAGTCATGGTGGACACCAACACCAAGACGGAGGTTACAGTACCACTCATGAGCATGATGACACATTCCCCGCTGCTAGCTTGGCCACTGACACGAGTGAGATGGATAAGTACAACCGGATGCTACTTGAAGCGCAGACCCCGGTGTTTCCTGGATGTCGAGAGAATGTGTTGCAATATGTGATGGAGCAAATGAAGATAAAAGTGAAGCACAAAATGTCAGTGAGTGCTTTTGACGAAATTCAGGAGCAAATATGTAAGTTGCTTCCTGATGATCACAATCTTCCTCAATCTCATTATAAGGTTAGAAATATCTTGAGCAGCCTCGGCCTAAAGTACAGGATAATTGACGCATGTCCGAATGATTGTGTGCTATTTTACAAAGAGTATAAAGATTTGGACTATTGTCCCGTATGTGGCCAGTGCAGATATGAGCTGAATAGGAAGAGTTCAAAAAAGAGAATTCCTGTGAAAGTTGATCGATATTTTCCCTTGGTTCCCAGATTGCAGCGCCTGTACATGTCTCTATACACAGCAGAGGCGATGCGATGGTACGTAGAAAAGCGAATAGATGACGATGTCCTGCGACACGCCGCAGATGGGGAGGGTTTCAAACATTTCGACAGAGAATTTGGAGACTTTGCTGCAGAGGTTAGAAATGTTAGACTCGGCCTATCTACAGACGGATTCAATCCTTGGGGAAGTAATAGCTCTGCCGTCAGCACTTGGCCAGTTATTCTGATGCCGTACAACTTGCCTCCGTGGATGTGCATGAACAAGGAATTTAATTTCCTTACTGTACTAATTCCAGGTCCTAAATCTCCAGGGAAGTGCTTAGATGTCTACCTCAGACCTTTGATCGACGAGCTGAAACTGTTGTGGGAAAATGGAGTCCCAACTTATGACAAATTCACTGACACCAGTGAGATGGATAAGTACAACCGGATGCTACTTGAAGCGCAGACCCCGGTGTTCACTGGATGTCGAGAGAATGTGTTGCAATATGTGATAGAGCAAATGAAGATAAAAGTGAAGCACAATGAGGGCTGCCGTAATGTGGACGATCAGAGATTTTCCAGCGTATGGGATGTTGGCAGCCTGCAGGAGAAAAGGATATAATGGATGTCCTATATGTTTGGACGACGTGAACTCTAGTTGGCACGCGGGGAAGGTGTGTTACTTGGGTCACCGTAGATGACTTCCTCATGACTACCCCTAGCGACAGGATGAAGCTCATTTCGACGGGACGGTAGAGAACAATCCTAAACCCCGTAGTTGGTCGGGCGAAGAGATTTTAGAGAGGTTGAGCTATTTCGACTTTGGTGTGTTGACCAATGACGCGGATGTAAAGAAATGCAATCCAATTCCTCCACATGATCTCAGCTATTGGCATCACAAGAGTATATTCTTTGAACTCCCTTACTGGTCGAAGTTGAAGCTGAGGAACAACTTGGACGCGATGCACATAGAAAAGAATGTGTGCGACAGCGTGGTGGGAACAATTCTCGGTATTAAGTTCAAGACTAAAGATACTCCCAAAGCGCGCAAAGATCTGGAATCAATGAATCTATGTCGTCCCTTGTGGTTGACGAGGGATAGGAAAGGAGTGTATAACAAGATGCCAGCTGCACCTTACACAGTGAAGCCGACACTTAGACGTTCTGTATTTCACTAGTTTAAGGGCGTTCGTTATCCGGCTACGTATGCAGCTACTATAACTGGAGCAGTGGACGAGGTGCAACACAAGTTTGTTGGTCTAAAGACACATGACTATCACGTTATGCTGCAACGTCTGATTCCAGTAGTAATTCGACCATATTTTCCTTGTGACGTCATCGAACCAATAGTGGCATTGTGCACATGGTGGCAGAGGTTATGCGCCAGAGAATTAAAGAAGTCAGATGTGGTGGAATTGCAACAACAAATTGTGCACATCATTTGCAAACTAGAGAGGATTTTTCCCCCTGCTTTCTTTGACATCATGATTCACCTAATGATCCACCTGCCCGAGTAGGTGCTCATTTCTGGTCCGGTCCAGTACACTTGGATGTATCCTCAAGAAAGGTACGTACAACTAATTATTTAATTATACAGGTTTTGTGATTCATAATTTGTTCCACTAGAGATTACTGGCTATATGTACTTATTTTTATTGTACGTTTGATTTTGTAGACAGCTTGGACAGTATAAGTCATTCGTCAAAAACAGGTCGGCCCCGGATGGCTCCATAGCAGAGACATACCTAATGCATGAGTGTGTTACTTACTGCAACAGGTACCTCAAAGATCCACCACCTCCCACTGCCTCCGATCCCAGTGCCCGCATCAATCTTTCTGTCGTCACCAATGTCGTCCGAATTAAAGGAATGGTTAACACGGGAAGAACTTATTGAGGCACATTGGGTAGTGTTGCGAGACTGTGACGAAGTTGAGCCGTACATGATGTCATACGGGGAGAGGCTTCAGGCTTTGAAGCAAAACAAGAGTTCGACGTGGATTGAGAAAATGGTTAAGAAGAAGTTTCCCGATTATTTCTTCCAATGGGTACGTACGTACGTCTCGGTATTTAGTAATTTATATACATATCGATCATGTTTATAGAAAGTAAACCCTTATATTTGCCAATTTTCGCAGATGATGGATCTGCAAAAATTTGAAAACCATGGGGGGTGGTGGTCCTGGCCAAAGCACTTGCTAGCAGGGAAGCCGATTAAACACTATATTTATCCCGGATGTTTTGTGAACGGTGTAAAGTTCCATTCATTGGCCCGAGATGAAGGAAGAAGAACACAAAACAGTGGGGTGGCGGTTGGGAAAGACAATGATCTATATTACGGGGCTATTGTAAATGTGGTTCAGCTATGTTACGGGAATGATATCAACGTTTTCCTATTCAAGTGCAGATGGTTCAAGCGTACAAAGGAAGACCTGAGACTTTTATCAGTCGATACAAACTCAAGCTGGTACGAGGATGAGTCTTTCGCTCTCGCCACCTTAGTTAGGCAGGTGTTCTATCTCGACGATCCGAAAGCTGGTGAATGGTGGAAAATAGTGAACCATATCTCTCATCGAGGAATATGGAATACAGAGACAATTGAAGGGACACCGGCGACTGAAGATGCTGCTGAACCAGAAATAGACATTCCTGCCTATCAAGAGCCTAATATTTCTGTCATCCGCTCTGATATAATGGACCTGGTTCAAGATGGTGAACGGTTACCCATGCCTGATGGTTGTACAGATCTAACTGAAGATGAGATTATCGATGCCATTAATGAGGTAGATGAAGAATACGTGCAGGATGAGGACGCGGACGAGGACTCAGGTTATTCGTCAGACGATGTTGAGTACGATGAGGAGGATGAGCAATCGGATAACGGGGATGAGGATGATGACGATTATGACGAAGAGTACGGTCACACGACGAGGATTATTAATTGGTAATTAATTATTGTAATTATTGTAATATATGATCGATCGATGCATCATCGATCAAAAATTAATATAAATATTATAAGGAGGAGAATGTATGTACGTAGATCTTAATATTTTTGTACATAATTAATTAATTACACGCGTCCATGCTCGATCAGATCGGATCGACCGACGTACGTAAATTAAATTAAATTAAATTAATTAATCCGAATTATATATCCTGGACAACGGAGAAATTAATCACAGATTTCGCCTATTGGGTATTTTGGGCTTTGGGTAGTCAAAAAGGTGAAACCTTTCTATTATGTCCAAGAAGCTTCCTCAAGAAGCTTTCGTTCGTTTAATTGTTTTTAAATAATATTTATGTGTAAATAGGATTATGGGTCCCTATGATTATTGCGAGAGATGAATGAAATAAATGTTTCAGAAATTATACTATATGATTCTATGATTGATTATGTCATGTGATAGTATTATTGTGAGCACGATGTAGTATATGTTGTTTTAATTACGGTGTTAAATCTATATATCATGCCAGAAGGAAAGTTCATACATAAATACATTGAGCTATCTCCCTAAACCCTAAACCCTAAAGCTAGCAGATCGGATCGATCGATGATTTTTTTAATTATCGACTTGAATCAGAAGAATTGAACGGACACACAAATGACCTTGGACGACCTAAACCCTAAACAGTAAGGCCATAACCCCTGAATTCAGAATTTGTACACTTGGACGACAGAGATGAGCTTCTCCGTCGTCCCGGTACTAACTAGGACGACGGAGAAAGGCATTTGCGTCGTCCAAGTGCACAAACCCTAAACCCTAAACAGTAAGGCCCTAACCCCTGAATTCAGGGTCTCTACACCTGGACGACGGGGATGATCATCTCCGTCGTCCAAGTGCAGAATTCGTAATTTTTTCTAAGCAACGACCACTAGACCATCTTCCAATGCATATTCTTTTCGTCAAGACTTTAGAGTAAACAATTCTTGGTGTGTGAGCTTCGACGGTTCAAAAATCGGAGTTGCGAAATGTCTTGTATCCACGTTTCCGGTTTGTCAAAATCTCGGTTTTGCGGTTGACTATGCCGATGAAACATTTCACGAACTTATTATTTTCTGAAAATTATTGTAATTATATATTATGTTACGGCGAACGTATCCAACGGTTGTTTTGTCCAAATTCAATTTCGTTAATACTCTGGTGCAAATGAGCCCATACTTATTAACACTTAAGTCATAAAGATTAGTAGATACTTAACAAGTTTAAAGACGTAAAATTATTCGTCGTTTCAAATTTAACTCTTCATATATAGGATGCTTTCATCGATATTTTACGACTATTTCATTCGAATGACAGATCGCCAAATTCCTTGCGAATTAATTTTTAAATTTTTTTTTACGTAATTTACACCTAGACGACGGAGATGGTCATTCTCCGTCGTCTAGGTTCAATTTTATGGCGGTTCAACGTACCGCCTTAAATTTCGGCGCCGCTTCAAATTTCACTTAGACGACGGAGAATCAATTCTCCGTCGTCTAAGTTCAAATTTAAGGCGGTTGAAACGTCCCGCCGTTTAATGGGTGCCGTTTCAAAATTTTGAAACGCTTCACCTAGACGACGGCCAAGCCCGTTTCCATCGTCCAAGTCCACTTAGACGACAGAAACCAGGCCTCCGTCGTCTAGGTGAAAGTCTATAAATAGAACAGTCTCCCCCCTCCTTTTCTCATTCCATCTCCTCTCCTCTCCTCTCCTCTCCTTCGGCCTTCCTCCGACGACGACGCTCTGGCGACTCAAATTCTGGCGTGTTTCCCCCTCTCCGACGACTCTACTCCGGCGATATTCCGGCGACATTCCGGCGAGGTAATAATTTTATTTTTTAATTAATTAACATTATTTTTATTTAAGTAGTTATTTAATTTGTAAATAGTTTTAAATAATTAGTAATTATAATAATTATTTAGTTGTAATTATAATAGTAATAAGTAAATAATAAGTAATAGTTGTAATTATAATATATAATTAGTAATCATAATATATAGTTTTAAATAATTAGTAATTATAATAATTATTAATTAATAATAATAATTATTTGTAATAATTAATAATTTAGTAATTATTATTAGTTGTTATTTGGTAATGAATAATTATTAGTTAAAATTAAATAATAGTAATAATAATTATTGTTAATAATAATTAATTATATTGGTAAATGACTAATTATTATTAAATGCATGATAAATAATAATTCATTATTGTCATTATTTATTGTTTTAATTAATAGTATAATTTGTGATTATTATTGCATGTAATTAAAAATTATTAATTGATAATTATGGGAATTTTCTAGTAAATTGCATGGTAGTACGTCTTTGATTTAAATTTAGTACATAAGCTTGGTTTATTAAGTCGCACTCTTTGGAATAGATGACGCCTATTTTCCTAGGTTATCTCCCTAACCCCTCGTGATGTGTGGATTTATCACCGCACACCATAACCTAAGTGAAGTTATGGACACGAGGTTGAGGGCGGAGTTTGCAAAGGACTTGAGGGAGTGTAAATTTTCGAAAGATTGGCCGAATGTCGGACATGGTGTCTAGAAACGGGTTATGACTGGTGACAGGTTTTAGATCTAAGAAAGACGACACCAATAGAGTATATACCATTCATTTGGTTAGCCTCGGGGTATTTTGTCGAAATTAGTCCTGCCTCTCGCGTTATCTCTATCCCTAACTGGCCATGTTTTTCGATTGAACCAAGGCTGATTAATTGAAAATTTACACTTTATCGCGTGGGTCGCACGTCCATTGAACGACCGAAAAAGCCAAGCTAGTGTACTCTATTTAAATCTTAGCCGCACTTAATTAGCGTAATTTTTTTTATATAATTATTATGGTAATCAGGTATTTTAACAACGTACTCCTAGGTTTAAATGGCTCCGTCCGGCAAGAAAAAAGCCCAACAGGAGGCCGAAGATGCTATGCTCCGCCGCTTGGCGGACCAAGTCTGTTGGGAATTACAGGAGGGCAACGACGCCCTCAATCCCGACCCTTCATCTGGTCCGTCGGCAGCGCCCTCTGGGGAAATTCCCGCTCCCCCATTTATCCCGAGCGGTGATGACGACCCCTATTCAAGTCTGACGCCCGGTACCGGTTCAACAGCAAGTACTCAGGCGTCCTCGACCTCTGAATCTATCATCTACAGTGCCCGGCGGAAGCAAAGGAGGGCCCCGATTGACCCGAAACAGAAAAGGACTCGCGGTCTCGTCAAATGCGGCAAAGCAGAGAAAATTTTAAAGACGACCGGGAAAAAGATCGACTTGCCGTACGACGAATTCACCGGTGGCCCTCCCACAGCTCAGCTAGCAAGTCTCTCGGCGCATAGCATAGGGTCAATCCTTCGTAGCCGGGTTCGTCTCATTGCCCCTAATTGGAAGGAGTTGCCGGATGAAGAGAAGGCGAAACTCTTTAAAGAACTTTCGGTACGTAATACGTACAATTTTAAATTTATTTTCTAATAACCAATAAACATTATAATTTCATAATATATACGATTATAATTTTCTATTTATTTTTGATAGGAACAATATGAGGTAGATCCCACACTGGCGATGCTTAGGCATATCAACCAAACCGCCAACTCTATCTACCGTGACTGGAAGTACAGGCTTCATCAATACTTCGAAAATATCGGCCATGTGCCTACCCCCGTAGAGCTGCGTGGGGATAGGGAAGATGAGTGGCAGTGGTTGTGTAACCACTTCCAAGATGAAGAATATAAGGTGTTTATTTTTTTTATTTCAATTAAGAGAATTGAATTATTTTAATTTTAGTTACTTATTAATTTTTTAATGATTTATGTTGTCTAACAGAAATTCTCCGAAGTCAACAAAGCCAACCGGGGGAAGAAGGAGAAACATCATACTTCCGGCGCCAAGCAACTCATTCAAATAGCCAAGGAGCAGAAGAATAAGAGCTCCAAACACCCTTATCTCGATGCTAGCATAAGCGCGTACGTGATGCCTGGCTCGATAATGAAGTGAGTCAATACGGCGTAAGTGATATATATATAGGTGCTTTTAATTGTAGTAATTATTATTTAAATATTATTTCATTATAATTTTTAATTATTCTTTTGTAGGCAAGGGTGGTACAGCGTGCGCAAGAAGAATTGGCTAGCACTTAGCTTGCGTTCCCAGATTTGCCGCCGGAAGACCTGCCTCCTCTATCGATGGAGAGTCAAAATGCAATTGCGGATGAGGTCTACGGTCGTAGAGCTGGCAGGGAGGTTAGGGGGTTCGGACCTAAGGTGGTTCGAGATTTGTCGACGACCTCCGACTCATCATCTACGGGAGGTTCGGGGCGGAGAAGTACTCAGGCTGCGGCCGTCGAAGCAGCCATTAAAGAGGCTCGACTCGCACGAGAGGAAAATCAATCCATGCGTCAAAGGCTTGATGAGCAAGAAGCACAAATAACCCAACTCATCGCCCTCATGCAACAAGCTCGAGGAGAATGTCAACCTCCTCTGAACCCATACCCCGACGACGACGACCCGGCTGGAGGTGGGGGACTCGGCGGCGCATCTGCTCCTCCAGTATTTTAGCTAGTAGTTTATTATATCTTTTCTTTCCCCATTCTGAACAATATTTTAATTTTTATGCGTTTTTCGATAATGTATGTACACATTAATTTTATTATTTAATTTAGTAATTACAAATTTATTTTAATTAAATAATTTTAATGTTTTTCATTATTTAAATGAGATTGGTTTATAAATTAAATTATTAATATTTAATAACAATTTAATTTTTTTTTAAATTAAATAATCACCTGGACGACGGAGATGTCATTCTCCGTCGTCCAAGTGGTTACTTGGGCCGCGGAGAATGTGGATATTCTCCGTGGCCCAAGTAACCACTTGGACGACGGAGAATGACATCTCCGTCGTCCAGGTGGTTACTTGGGCCACGGAGAATGTGGATATTCTCCGCGGCGCCCCAAGTAATCACTTGGACGACGGAGATGTCATTCTCCGTCGTCCAGGTGGTTACTTGGGCCACGGAGAATGTCCGCGGTCCAAGTGAACTTGGACGACGGAGATGTCATTCTCCGTCATCCAAGTGCCTGGACGACAGCACTTGGAGCACGAAACCTGGAGGACGGAGCCTCCGTCGTCTAAGTACTTAGACGACGGAAAAACTCACTTAGACGACGGAAATGCTCCGCGGTCTAAGTGTGTTTTTCTTGTAGTGGAATGATTAATCCACATCCTGAAACTGATATTGTAAGACATACTAGTCGTAATAAGGATTGTTTGATTGACTATTTTCATGCTTGATTTTAACTTGACTTCATTTACAAATGCGGTAGATCAAGAATTTATTTTTGAATTCATAAGAATTTTTGTGAAAATTTTAAGTTATCCGATCGAACAATGTTTTACAAATTTTGAATTTTCCTGTAAAAAAAAAATAAAATGAAAAATATTATTAGACATTGAATGTCAACCGTTCAGATCAAAACCTTAGATTAAATCTAGGGTATAAGTTGAAAAGTTTGAACTCATGGTAAAACTCAATCATCACCCAGTTTGCGGGCCCGTCGCTGTGCCCGACCCGATTCACAGATCCGACAATTTTGGCGCCAATTGGCCACATCCGGCCACCGCATCAGCCAGTTTCACACCCATTCCGTCTTTGATACCTTTCTACATTGTCCATTTGTACATGCATGAACAGAGAGAATCAAATCAAATTTATCTCACCCTCAAACCACTGTCATTGAGGACGATGAGTTTTGGCAGTTTCGAGCGCAGCCTATGGGTGCAACGCCGATGCCGCGAGCTCATTGTAGTAAGACGGGTCGAGCTTAGGTTTGAAAGTTGTTTTGAGTCGCCGAATATGATGGAGGATTTGGAGGAGGCTGAGCAGTCGATGAGGAAGTACGAGAATTTGGAATCAAATTGGGATCCAGTCTACGACGAAAGCAAGAGCTTGCCGCAGCCAAGGCCTAATAATCTGGCAGCACCGACAAAGAGTCCCTCGTTGTCATGGTCGCATCCGAGGGCGACATGTGCGACTTTGGTGTCGTGGAAGGTGAGGGTTTTGGTGGAGAAATCACCATAGGAGGCAGGATTTTTTGGATAAGGAACAACTGGGGAGTCGAGATGGCAGCAGATAGGAGGAGAAAGAGCGAAATCCCTGGATGTTAGTTTTCGATTAGAGCATCCGCACCCATTCGGGAAGTTCTATTGGCCCAGGAATTCCTATTTCAAGAATTTATGTCACTATTCATGAAATAGGATGTCATATTCATATTTTTTGCGTAGCAGTGCTACAAATATGAATTCTTATTACTATTCATCAATTATAAAAATTTATTTTATTTAATTCTTAATAATATGTTCATCCAATAACTAGCCAACACGTGTCATTATCGTCTACATTATTGAACCAAATTTTTTATCAGATTTTCGACGAGTCATAATGTGACACGTGTCACTTCCACATAATGTTATCGGCTAAATTATTAATGAAGATTTCTGGTAAGATTTTCGACCAGTCATTGTGTGACACATGTCACATCGACGTGTCGTTGTCGGGTAAATAATTGGATGAAGATTTCCGGTAAGATTTTCGACCAATGAGGATGTGACACGTGTATTCATCTTCGAACATCATATTATCTAAATTTTGTTATAAAAGCATTGTCTATGGCTCCTTGAAACCTCACAACATCTAAAAGTCACTTGATATTCTATACCCGCAAACACATATCTTCAAATACTTCTTCACATTCCCTCATCCGTAAGATGAATCCTAACGATTACGAAGAGTCTTCCAGGAGAATGCAACCAACAATGCCTGCAAGCTGCCGCAATTGTGTCAAGTTTGGCTTCAACTTAGCAATACATGAGGTAAGTGCATTTTGGGTCCTAGCCTCCTCCCTCTCTTCACCTTGACCCATCACCCAATTTTCTTGGTAATCAGCATATATTTTTTCCACAATTTGTCGACCTCTTGTTTGTTGCTGGAGATATGACACACATTATGACGACAATAAGAGATGCAAAATTGTACATCTTCTTAAACGAGCAAATTGGTGGAAATCTTTTGCAAAAAACTAAAAGGATTGTCACAGAGAGAGAGAGAGAGAGAGAGAGAGAGAGGGAGAGAGAGGGAAGAGAGGGAGGAGGATGATAATTTGTTGTGCACAAATTGGTGTGAGGTTTGTGAAAAATGAGGCTAGTATTTATAGGAAAATAGAAGAGAGTTCTTTTATTTTTTTTGGAAATTTTTGGAATTTTTTTTGGATTTTTTGGTGCTGCTGGAGCCTATCTGCCGTTTTTAACAAAGTGACCATTGTATTTGAATCAGGGCCACCCGATCAAATTTTCTATTCGAAATGGACGGCCCAATCTGCATATCTGTTGGGCTGCAAGCTCGCCGGCAACCCCACCACATGGCGGGCTAGCTGTCATTGGCTGGTAACTAAGGAGTAAAAAAATACTGATTTACGGTGCGTGAACTGCATGTGCCACGATTGAAAAAAAACTACGCGCATTAGCGTTACCCACTTGCGTGGGCCCCACCAGGGACGTTTTCCTATCCGGCGATCGGTTTCAGGAATTCCTCGAGTAATTCCTCCTCGTCAAATATCGGTCGTCGGCTGCCATCCTCCCTGCTGCACCGATTTTTCCTCCAAAAATTCCTATCTCCGGCGGGACCCAAGGATAGGAATTCCAATTTCGGCCAAATCCTCTCCCCACTGTAGATGCACTTAGGGAGAGAGAAGAAGAAATAAAAAAGAATAAAAGAAAAAAAGAGAAAAATTATTTTAGCGGTAGTTAGATTTTTTGGATAAAAGTTAATCCTTAAATAGTGTTATAGATCTGTTAATGGTGCAAGTGCATCCCTGAAGATGATGCTCTCATTAATTGGACGATTGTTAATTTACTTAACCTTGATTGAATTCAGCATGTGCTCTTCTCAGGCTAGCTACGTGGCTACTGATTGAGTACTGACTAGTCAGACTTAGTTATAAGAACTAATCACAATCGAACTTAAATCATTCCTACTCGACTTTAATTTCTAATCAAACTACAATGACTACAATCCTATACAATCACCAAATGATCGCCGAACATTGTGTACCGATCGAGTACGTGCGTACATGCTTAGGTCACGCTTCAATTCATTGTATGGTTCCATAAAATGTATACGTCATATAAATTGTATCACCGCCGCTTTGCTTTGCTTTGACAGCAGCCTGTGCGATTTCTGTTGGATTTTACTTTGTTGATATGATGAAATATGTAGAGAATTCCAGTGTTGGCCTTTTCTCTTGTTGATGAAGAAGACAATTCCAAAACGCAAGTGATCGATATGCTACGATTGGGCGCTGTAATAGCAAGGTAGCAACCTAACAGTCCAACCTTAATTAAAAACAGGTATATATTTAGCACCGATCGAGCTGATAAAGAAACCAATTGTAGAGAAACTTGTAAGGATCTGTGATACACCGAAACACAAACCAACGATGCATTTGTTGAGAAATGAAGCACATCGAGCAACAAATTTAGAACGATCCCGAAGAAAGACTGAAAACCACGTCCGTCTTCGGATTCCCTCCGCTGTTTAAGTTACGGCCGGCGCATTAGAGTTTGTACTCAATTAATTGGTTGGCAGATGGAGATAGCCAGATAGATCATTTGCATATAATGTATCTCACGTGATGAGGAACACAGCTGGAGACAAAAACGTACTAAAACAATACCGAAAACAGAATATAGTCTTGTGACTGTCCTTTACCCGATCGACGACGTATCACAAAATAAGAAAGGTGATTGAAATTTTCATCCTTTTTTGTTTTGTTTGAGGGGCGCAAATAGTTATCTACTATAGGATCAAAGTTGATAGCAATACAGAATTTTATTCAATTATCCGACACGCAAAAAAGAGAAATTTAATCGTACCGCTACACTTAGTTTAACTATATGGTATACAAACCCTAGACTAATAAACTAGAGTAGCGCAAATAATTATCAAACTTAAGGACGCACCACTTCTTAATGAGTTAGGAGCCCCCTCTATTTTTTCGCATTGCGACACAACACCTCAGCATCCATATCAACCGGTAAAAGGATTGCAGAGTTCTTAGGTGATACCTTCTTCGAACCACCCGCTTTAGGGCCAAGACTGGATCTGTCCCTCTTATTCCCAGGCCCTCCTGGCTAGTCGCCATCATCTCCGAGCCCGAAGCATGAAATAGGACTGTGGAGCTTCCACCTAGTCTGACACATCCGCCATGAACATGATAGTAATGCCTGGGGCAGACTTAATAAGTCCTGGGGAAACATAGAATTGAGATTGTGGAACTTCAAAGGCAACCACGGATGTTGGATAATCCGAAGCTGCCACCTCCAAAACAACATTCTTGTTAGATAACCCACCCAAATTATGGGTCGGAACCATAAGCGGACTAGGGTTCGTCCCACTAGACTGGATGTGTACTGCAACACCACCAAGTACATGCAGGCGGGTTCCAATCACCGGTCCTACCTCCCACTGAGAGCCCGAAGAAGGAACCGGCTTGTCCAGTACTTGTCGGGTAACAGGCATTGCTGTTGTTTTGGGTGGTAAATGAGATGAAGCAGTAGGGGCCTTTGAACAACCTGAAGCACCATGCTTGAAAGCGCCATACGCAGCACAATAGCCCTTCAAATGTTCATATTCCATAGTCACATCAACAGTATAGGGACTACCAATAATAAAAGTAATACTCACCATAAGCGGTCTTCAAAGATCAAGATCCACACGAACCTTGACCTTCGAGCGATGAGACATAAGGAGTTGATCATGGGATCGGTAACCGCCTAGCGCATTCCCTATACTCTTGAGCCACTTGACCTAGAGAGTCGCAAAAACACAACGACCCGAAGCAGGTCGAACAAAGACCCAGGCCGAGCATCTAGAGGCCGAAATCAAAAAAGGATCGGCGAAGCCATCAAAGTGCTTCACCACGATTGTTGTATCATGATGAAACCAGGGACTATGCTCCACAACCCTTTTTCAATCTGCCACGAACCGAAACTTGCACACAAAGTGATCAGGAGATATCTGTTCAAACTCGATGTTACCCGAGCCAGAAACATCTAGCCACAAATTAAGCATCTTCATTTTGAAACCTTGAATCTCATCGGAATCAAAAAGAGTGAGAGAGAAACAACGAGCAACAACGTAGTACCATTCCTTTTACTCCTCCTCGTCGGACACGGTGAGGTTGACTGCCCCCAAAACCGCGGCCAGGATCTGCGGCTCAGCTTCGGGAGGAGGTGCGGCCTCGGTGAGAGAAGGAATTGTCTGTAAGCTGTTCGGCGTCAACATGCAGGATGAGAAAAAGACTTGTGAAAGAATGAAATGAGGCACACCAAAACTAAGATCGGAATCTGTAAGGATTATCGAGGAAGCAAGGTAAGTCCGAGAGGAAGTATTGTGAGGGTGTTCGTATACTTGATGAAAATCACATGCAAGGATATGGGGTAGATAGGTGAGAGGTGAGGATGAGGGAGATGGCCTCTGATTTGGAATCGAATGAGAACGGAGGTAGATCAGGGCGAAAGAGAGGGACGACGCGACTAGGGTTTTCCAAAGGAAGTCGGCGTACTTGGAGTTGTGTTACGAGGAAGTCGGGGTACCCATGTAAAGATGAATAGAAGGCAGTAGACAATATTGGCTGGAATTGAAATTTTCATCCTTGTTCTGTGAGTACTTCGGTTTTTTTTTCTCCTCAATTGATCATTTTTTTTTAATTTTAAAAATCCAATTAACCAAATAAAGTGAAGTATACATGCTGTGACCCAACAACAACTATAGTGCTCCATGCACTGATGCTCAGTTGGGCTCCTACATGCCAGTGTGACATCATCAACCACTTGAGTTTTGAGTGTTAAACATCCAACAAGCACTAGGGCAATAGAAGACAAATGAATTTTCTCAATTTCACCTTAACCCTAGGACTTACATGTGAAGATGCTTAGTTCATTGATGAAATGCCCCATTCCCATTTGGTTTCTATTATACTTTAATTGGTTTTTATTTAAGGAAAATATATTCCATATCTTTCGAAGTATGTCTTGTCCCAATTAGATTAGAAGTAGAGATTCTATCAATCCATTATTTATAGGGATGTAATTGATTGTAATGTCAGTAAGGTCATCTATAATGAATAAAGATATAATTTTGAGTCTACAGTTATTACTTTTACATGTATATTTTACCACGTTATCAATAGCTCTTGAGTTGATAGCCATCAGACAAAGAAAAACCCTAACCCTAAAACACCAAAATCCTCTCTCACCATCGCTGACCACCGTTGTCGGCCACTTTTTTGTCAACACTGATCGCCGAAAATCCTCCTATAAGCATCCTTTTCAAGTTGTCATTATTGGTCACCCTTATGCATCGCCCTTCCTCCTTGTACAAAATCTTTACCCATACCGAGCACTATAAAGGTAAATTTTCTAACCTTCTCAAATTTAGACATTATGTTGCAAAATTTAATTACTGCAACATGCTAGATCTAGGACTAGATTTAGGTTGATTATTGCTTTTATATATTGGAAATATATGCGAGAGAGAGGATTTCATCACCCCCTCAATCAAAAAGTTTAATTTAGTGACGGTGTTGGGGGAGTCACGATATAAGAAAAACAGAAAAGAAAAATCGACATTTATGACTGATTTTCATTGTCACAGTTTCTAGGTGTGGTATGAAGCTACCATTTATCGACCATCAATTTTTGTGACCATACATCTTGATTCTTATTCCCTAAACTTGATATTAGTGATTGTGATTTTTGATCGATACTAATTATCTCTTTTGTCTCTTTTGTAGATGACTATGTCAACTGAGCTAGCCATTCCTGAATTTGACATCCTTGATGCCAATGGAAAAGAGTATCATTACTAGGTTTTCGATGTGGAGAATACTTTTTCATCGAAAAGGATTTCACCAGAACCTTCCACCCACCAACTAGTGTGAATGTAGTTCCACCGACACCGGTAGTCAAATCTCAAGCCCTCATATTTTTGAGGCATCATATTCATCCAGTTCTGAAGAAGCAATATTTAAAAAATGATGAACTCATGGATTTATAGGATGTTTTGAGAGAACGATTCAATAATGTGCATGGCGCACAGCTTACAGAATGGTCTGAGGGATGGGACACTATACGTTTGTTGGATTATCCGAAGGTTGATTCTTTCAACCAAGCTATGTTAGAGCTACAATCTAAGCTCAATTTTTACGGAGTAGACAAGACAGACCAGGACATCATCGAGAAGTCTTTGAACACCTTCTCATCTACCATGTGTATTTTGGCTCATCAATACCGGCTTGAGTACGAGGAAGGAAGAATCAAAATCTTTAGTGATCTCATGAATATCCTAGCTAAAAAGGAGAGATATCATGAGATAATTCTCAACAATAATGCAAGGTCTGCTGAGACAACAAAAAACACTTGAGAATCATAACACTGGTGGGAAGGCACGTAAGGAGAAGCAGAAAAATCTTTCAGAGCCTTACATCAACCATAGAGGGTGAGGATGATGTGGCATAGGTCGTGGTAAAGGTTGTAGTCAGAATGTGACTTGGACTCGCTAAGACGCATGCCCCAGTAACTCCATTAAAAATCAATCCATGCTAGTTCTAGTTCAAGGAATATTGACAAATCTTTCAACTCTGCTCCATCTGGCAAGTATCCATATTTCAAGTGTGGCTCTACTAAACAGATGCACAAACAATTTCATGCAAGCAAGAACATCCATAATATCTATAAGAGGCACAAACAATACTTGGCACAAGAAGCAAATTTTGCTGCAGGAGACTATGAGATGGAAGAAGACAATAAAGTCAATCTCATTGTAGCATACAACAACAAGTAGTACCTTGAGACTCCATATTTTAATTAGTCTATGTATTCGGTTGTTATCTCTGCCATGTAATCAAGTTTTGTTTTGTTTTTGGCTTGTTTTGCTCATATTTTGAGACTTTATTTTTTAGTTGGTCTTCAAATAAGACATCTTTGATATAATTTATTTTGGAAAAGTAATGGAATTTCTCTATATTTTGGTATATGAGAGTGTTGAGAATGTTATTTTACTCCATAATGCATGAATGGTTCAAAAATGTATACTATTCCATGGCAATATGACATCAATATACTAAACAAATGAAAGGAAAAAGAGGGGACGTTCTGATCCTAGGCGTCTCGACCCGTCGAGATTCTTTTTTGACATGTCGAGACATACAACCTGGATCATTTTTGGCTTTTTTTCACCTATTGACATTTTTTCCTAGTTTTCTTCGACCCGTAGAAGATTCTCCTCTGTCTGATTTTCGGGATATTACCCGTCGAAGGGTAGGTCTCGACCCATCGAGACTGGTACCCTGGATTGTTTTCCACACATTCATTAACCTATCGAGAAGTACCCTCAATCCGTCGAAGCTAAGACTCTGACCTCCACCTCGAGCACTCTTAACGGGTTGAGAGAATGCCTCGACCAGACTAAAAAGATACCCTGGATATGATTCTGAACTATTTCGACTAGTCGAGGTTCGTAACTAGAATTATAAGGGTCACAACCCTTTGAAGATCTTTAAATATTCACTTAAAGTGTTCACCATGTCTTGAGTTCAAAAATTGATTGATTTTCATTCTTTTGTAGATGTCTAAATGTGAGATTGAGTGTTTAGCAGAAAGTAGTACTACCTACACTATTCTGCAGAATATGAAATTGTTTATAGATCTTATGCCATATAATTCTTAAGTAACTTTGTTGTGTGTAGCGGTGTGACCCTTTTACACTTTCGCAAGTATATAAAGTCAAGTTACACTACAAGAAAAGAGGACTTAGACGACGGAACAGTATTAGTTCCGTCGTCTAAGTTACACTTAGACCTCGGAGATTTCTCCGTGGTCCAAGTAACACTTAGACGACGGAGATGTAATTCTCCGTCGTCTAAGTGTTACTTGGACCACGGAGAAATCTCCGAGGTCTAAGTGTAACTTAGACGACGGATGTGAAATTTCTCCGTCGTCTAGGTAAGTACCTGGACCTCGGAGACGTATCCGTCGTCCAGGTTATCACTTGGACGACGGAGAATTACATCTCCGTCGTCTAAGTAACATTTAGACCTCGGAGATTTCTCCGAGGTCCAAGTAAAACTTAGACGACGGAGAATTACATCTCCGTCGTCTAAGTTTTACTTGGACCTCGGAGAAGTGATCACCTGGACAACGGACCGACACGTCGTGGTGTAAGTTCCACTTAGACGACGTACCGACACCTCCGTCGTCTAAGTGAAGCATTATATATATAGGCCATGCCAAACTCTCTTAGCTTCGATCATTCCATTATATTTTCTCCCGTGGGGAATTTTTGAGATCGAAGGAGAAGGAGAAGGCCGGATTAGGCTAGGCCGGGGCTAGAAATTAAAGGATCTCCGGTGTTCGATCACTAGCTAGCTTAATTAACTGCAGATATCGAGAAGGCGAGCAGGTACGTACGTACGTACGTAGGCAGTTAAAATTTGCATGATTAAATATATATATATATATATTTAGGGAAACCGTACGTACGTACATACATGCATGAATGTTAATTAGCTATATATACAGATTAAATTACGTACGTAATTTGATGGATCGATGTAGATCGAGTACGTATAATTAATGGTAAATTAATGGACTAATATATATATATGTAATAATTATTTAATTATAATATTTTGTAGCAGTATGGACAAGAGTTGGATGAAGTTAAAGAATAGATGTGATGTCCGGTATATGGATGGAATTAGCGAATTTGTGAATTTTGCGATAGAACATGGTCATGGAAAGAAGCGTTTCAGGTGTCCGTGCCAGAAATGTCTTAATTGTCAGTATGCGGAGGTTAATGTTATGGTGCAACACCTGTACGAAAATGGTATGATGTGGAGTTACACTACATGGAGCGAGCATGGTGAAGCAGTAGAGTTCAGCGCAGCAGACTTCAGCTCAGGGTACAGTTACCATGGTGCCTCATCCAGCGGCAGTGGTGCCGGACCCCCAGCTTGCAACCCAACTGCAGATTTGGTCCATGATGCGTTTCCGGGATGTAGTCATGGCGGACACCAACACCAAGACGGAGGTTACAGTACCACCAATGAGCATGGTGACACATTCCCCGCAGCTAGCTTGGCCACTGACACCACTGAGATGGAAAAGTACAACCGGATGCTACTTGAAGCGCAGACCCCGGTGTTCCCTGGATGTCGAGAGAATGTGTTGCAATATGTGATGGAGCAAATGAAGATAAAAGTGAAGCACAAAATGTCAGTGAGTGCTTTTGACGAAATTCAGGAGCAAATATGTAAGTTGCTTCCTGATGATCACAATCTTCCTAAATCTCATTATAAGGTTAGAAATATCCTGAGCAGCCTCGGCCTAAAGTACAGGATAATTGACGCATGTCCGAATGATTGTGTGCTATTTTACAAAGAGTATAAAGAGTTGGACTATTGTCCCGTATGTGGCCAGTGCAGATTCCAGTTGAATAGGAAGAGTTCGAAAAAGAGAATTCCTGTGAAAGTTGTTCGATATTTTCCCTTGATTCCCAGATTGCAGCGCCTGTACATGTCTCTACACACAGCAGAGGCGATGCGATGGTACGCAGAAAAGCGAATAGATGACGATGTCCTGCGACACGCCGCAGATGGGGAGGGTTTCAAACATTTCGACAGAGAATTTGGAGACTTTGCTTCAGAGGTTAGAAATGTTAGACTCGGCCTATCTACAGACGGATTCAATCCTTGGGGAAGTAATAGCTCCGCCGTCAGCACTTGGCCAGTTATTCTGATGCCGTACAACTTGCCTCCGTGGATGTGCATGAACAAGGAATTTAATTTCCTTACCGTATTAATTCCAGGTCCTAAATCTCCATCGAAGTGCTTAGATGTCTACCTCAGACCTTTGATCGACGAGCTGAAACTGTTGTGGGAAAATGGAGTCCCAACTTATGACAAATTCACTAACACGATGTTCACGATGAGGGCTGCCGTAATGTGGACGATCAGCGATTTTCCAGCGTATGGGATGTTGGCAGCGTGCAGGACAAAAGGATATAATGGATGTCCTATATGTTTGGACGACGTGAACTCTAGTTGGCACGCAGGGAAGGTGTGTTACTTGGGTCACCGTAGATGGCTCCCTCACGACCACCCTTGGCGACAGGATGAAGCTCATTTCGACGGGACGGTAGAGAACAATCCTAAACCCCGTAGTTGGTCGGGCGAAGAGATTTTAGAGAGGTTGAGCTATTTCGACTTTGGTGTGTTGACTAACGACGCGGATGTAAAGAAATGCAATCCAATTCCTCCACATGATCTGAGCTATTGGGATCACAATAGTATATTCTTTGAACTCCCTTACTGGTCGAAGTTGAAGCTGAGGAACAACTTGGACGCGATGCACATAGAAAAGAATGTGTGCGACAGCGTGGTGGGAACAATTCTCGGTATTAAGTTCAAGACTAAAGATACTCCCAAAGCGCGCAAAGATTTGGAATCAATGAATCTACGTCGTCCCTTGTGGTTGAGGAGGGATAGGAAAGGAGTGTACAACAAGATGCCAGCTGCACCGTACACAGTGAAGCCGACACTTAGACGTTCTGTATTTCACTGGTTTAAGGGCGTTCGTTATCCGGCCACGTATGCAGCTACTATAACTGGAGCAGTGGACGAGGTGCAACACAAGTTTGTTGGTCTAAAGACACATGACTATCACGTTATGCTGCAACGTCTGATTCCAGTGGTAATTCGACCATATTTGCCTCGCGACGTCGTAGAACCAATAGTGGCATTGTGCAGATGGTGGCAGAGGTTATGCGCCAGAGAATTAAAGAAGTCAGATGTCGTGGAATTGCAACAACAAATTGTGCACATCATTTGCAAACTAGAGAGGATTTTTCCTCCTGCTTTCTTCGACATAATGATTCACCTAATGATCCACCTGCCCGAGCAGGTTCTCATTTCTGGTCCGGTCCAGTACACTTGGATGTATCCTCAAGAAAGGTACGTACAACTAATTAATTATACAGGTTTTTCGATTCATAATTTGTTCCACTGGAGATTACTAGCTAGCTATATGCATGTACTTATTTTTATTGTACGTTTGATTAATTTTGTAGACAGCTTGGACAGTATAAGTCATTCGTCAAAAACAGGTCGGCCCCGGATGGCTCCATAGCAGAGACATACCTAATGCATGAGTGCGTTACTTACTGCAACAGGTACCTCAAAGATCCACCACCTCCAACTGCCTCCGATCCCAGTGCCCGCATCAATCTTTCTGTCGTCACCAATGTCGTCCGACCGTTTAGAGGAGTATTAAAGGAAACGTTAACACGGGAAGAACTTATTGAGGCACATTGGGTAGTGTTACGAGACTGTGACGAAGTTGAGCCGTACATGATGTCATACAGGGAGAGGCTTCAGGCGTTATATCCAGACAAGAGTTCGGCGTGGATTGAGAAAATGGTTAAGAAAAAGTTCCCCGATTATTTCTTCCAATGGGTACGTATTTAGTGATTTATATACATATTGAGATCATGCATGTTTAATTTGTAGAAAGTAAACCCTTACATTTTTCCATTTTCGCAGATGATTGATCTGCAAAAATCCGAAAACCACGGGGGGTGGTGGTCTTGGCCAAAGCACTTGCTAGCAGGGAAGCCGATTAAACACTATATTTATCCGGGATGTTTTGTGAACGGTGTGAAGTTCCATTCATTGGCGCGAGATGAAGGAAGAAGAACACAAAACAGTGGGATAGCGGTTGGGAAAGACCCTGATCTATATTACGGAATGATCGTATATGTGGTTCAGCTATGTTACGGGAATGATGTCAACGTTTTCCTATTCAAGTGCAGATGGTTCAAGCGTACAAAGGAAGACCTGGGACTTTTATCAGTCGATACAAACTCAAGCTGGTATGAGGATGAGCCTTTCGCTCTCGCCACCTTAGTTAGGCAGGTGTTCTATCTCGACGATCCGAAAGCTGGTGACGGGTGGAAAATAGTGAACCAGATCTCTCATCGAGGAGTTTGGAATACAGAGACAATTGAAGGGACACCGGCGACGACTGAAGATGCTGCTGAACCAGATAGAGACATTCCTGCCTATCAAGAACCTAATATTTCTGTCATCCGCTCCGACATAATGGACCTGGTTCAAGACGGTGAACGGTTACCCATGCCTGATGGTTGTACAGATCTAACTGAAGAAGAGATTATTGAGGTAGATGAAGAAGACGTGCAGGATGAGGACGATGACGACAACTCTGGTTATTCCTCGGACGATGTTGAGTACGATGAGGAGGATGAGCAATCGGATAACGGTGATGATGATGATGACGATTATGACGAAGAGTACGGTCACACGACGAGGATCATTAATTGGTAAACCCTAATTTATTATTGTAATATATATATGATCGATCGATGCATCGTAAAAAGGTGAAAGATTTCTATTATGTCGAGACTTTAAGATTCCTCGTCCAGCTTTGGTTGGTTTTATTGTTTTTAAATACTATTTATGTATAAATTGGATTAATTATGGGTCCCTATATATGATTATATATATTGACTTGTGATAGTATTATTGAGAGCACAAATTTTGTACGTAGTCCCGGCCCCTCTCTTTGCTTTCAACTTCATCGGTGTATTCTCTGATCTTATTAAAAGTAAGCTGAAGCTGCTCTACATTTCGCTCAAGCAGCCCTTCAAACCCTAAATCCTCGACACTAAATGTAGCATGCGCAGATCGGATCGATCGATCATTTTTTTAATTATATTCTTGAATGAGAATAATTGAACGAACATACAAATGACCGGGGACGACCTAAACCCTAAACCGTACGGCCCTAACCTCTGAATTCAGGGTTTTACACTTGGACGACGGAGACAGTCATTATACGTCGTCTAGGTACACACTTGGACGACGGAGAATGACTGTCTCCGTCGTCCAAGTGACAAACCCTATACCCTAAACCCTAAGGACCCCTAACCCCTGAATTCAGGGTATATTCACCTGGACGACGGATACGACATTCTCCGTCGTCCAAGTACACACCTGGACGACGGATATTAGCGTCTCCGTCGTCCAGGTGTGTACTTGGACGACGGAGAATGTCGTATCCGTCGTCCAGGTGTAAATTTCGTAATTTTTTCTAAGACAACGACCATCTAGACCATCTTCGAATGCATATTCTTTTCGTCAAGACTTTAGAGTAGTATATTCTTGGTGTGTGAGCTTCGACGGTTCGAAAATCGGAGTTGCGAAATGTCCTGTATCCACGTTTTCGGTTTGTGAAATTCTCGGTTTTGCGGTTGACTGTGCCGATGAAACCCTTCCCGAACTTATTATTTCCTGGTCCTTTATAGTAATTATATATTATGTTACGACGAACATATCCAACGGTTGTTTTGTCCAAATTCAATTTCGTTAGTACTCTGCTGCAAATCAGCAACTACAAGTGAACACTAAAGTCTTAAAGATTAGTCGATACTTAACAACTTTCAAAACGTAAAATTATTCGGCGGTTCAAATTTATCTGTTTATATATACGATGCGTTCATCGATATTGTACGACTATTTCACTCGAATGACAGATCGCTAAATTCCTAGCGAATTAATTTAAATATTTTTTTTTGCATAATTTGAACCTAGACGACGGATACGGTCACTTTCCGTCGTCCAAGTGTTCACCTGGACGACGGAAAATGACCGTATCCGTCGTCTAGGTTCAAATTACCATGGCGGTTCGAATAAAATTTTTATTATTTTTCGATGTAAATATTGACTTGGACGACGGATATGTCGTTTTCCGTCGTCCAAGTGAACACTTGGACGACGGAAAACGACATATCCGTCGTCCAAGTCGAAATAACATGGCGGTTCGATTTGCCGCCTCAATTTTCGGCGCCGCTTGAAATTCCACTTAGACGACGGAAAACACTGTTTCCGTCGTCTAAGTCAACATTTATGGCGGTGAAACGGCCCGCCCATTTATTTGGCGCCGGTTCGAAAAAATTTGACTCTTCACTTAGACGACGGAAAACACTGTTTCCGTCGTCTAAGTGCACTTAGACGACGGAGAATAGTGCTCCGTCGTCTAAGTGAAACTCTATATAAGGAGGAGCACCCCCCCTCATTTTCTCATCATTCCATCTCCTCCTCTATACTCTCCTCTCCTCTCTCTCTCACTCCGGCGATCCTCCTCCGGCGACGCTCCGACGACCAACTTTCCGGCGTGGTTCCCCCTCTCCGACGACTCGATCAACTCCCCGATATTCCCGAAAACTCCGATTCGGTACATTTCTATTTTTCCCTTATTAAAATAATTTTCATTTAATTAATTAATAAAATTCTAAATTTAATTAATTAGTAGAATTTAATTTATTACTTAGTTTTAAATATTTAATAAATGATTAATTTATTGTAAATTTATTGTAAATTTATTGTTATTAATTATATTTAGATTAATTATTGTTATTAATTAAATAAATGATTACATATTGTTATTAATTAATTAAATGGTAAATTATTGTTATATATTAATAATAATTAAATGAATAATTGTAATTACTTGATAATTTATGAAATGTTTAAATATTATTGTAATTATTTATTAATTAGTTGCATAATTAAATAAATATGAGATTAAATTAATTAGTAGTTCGTGTTCGATTTAAATTTAGTACATAGGCTTGGTGTAATTAAGTCGCACTCTTTGGAATAGATGGCGCCTCTTTTCCTTGCTTATCTCCTTAACCCCTCGTGATGTGTGGATTTCATCACCGCACACCATAACCTAAGTGAAGTTATGGACACGAGGTTGAGGGCGGAGTTTGCAAAGGACTTGAGGGAGTGTAAATTTTCGAAAAATTGGCCGAATGTCGGACATGGTGTCTAGAAACGGGTTATGACTGGTGACAGGATTTGGACTAAGAAAGACTTTTGTCGAAATTAGTCCTGCCTCTCGCGTTATCTCTATCCCTAACTGGCCATGTTTTTCGATTTAACCAAGGCTGATTAATTGAAAATTTACACTTTATCGCGCGGGTCGCATGTCCATTGAACGACCGAAAATGCCAAGCTAGTGTACTCTATTTAAATCTTAAACGTACTTAATTAATTAGCGTAAATTTTTAAGTTGTAATTATTATGGTAAGTAGGTACGCGTATTTTAACACCGTACTCTTAGGTTTAAATGGCTCCGCCAAAGACCACATCCGGCAAGAAGAAAGCCCAACAGGAGTCAGAAGATGAGATGCTCCAAATGTTGGCGGCCCAAGTCGGTTGGGTTCAACCGCAGGACGACGCCCTCAATCCGGGGCCTTCTGGGGAAATTCCCTCTGCCCCATTTCTCTCAAGCGGTGATGACGTCGACCCCTTTTCAACTCCGACGCCCGGTACCGCTTCAACGGGAAGTACTCAGGCGTCTTCGACGGCCGATTCTATCATGTACAGCACCCGCCGTAAGCAAAGGAGGGCCCCCACTGACCCCCAACCGAAAAAGACTCGGGGTCTCGTTAAAGGTGGAAAGGCGGAGAAAATTTGCAAGGCGACCGGGAGCAAGATCGCCTTGCCCTACGACGAATTCACCGGTGGCCCTCCCACACCTCAGCTAGCAAGTCTCTCGGCTCATAGCATTGGGTCGATTGTTCGTAACCGGGTTCGTATCACTGCCCCTACTTGGAGGGAGGTGCCGGATTCGGAGAAGGCGAAAGTCTTTAAGGATCTTTCGGTACGTAATACGTACAATTTTAGTTATTATATACTATTTTTAATATTAGTTATATATAATTTTATAATATATACGATTATAATTTCCAATTTATTTCTGATAGGAACAATTTGCGGTGGATCCGGATCCGGCGATGTTGAGGCATATCAACCAAACCGCCAACAACATCTTCAAAGATTGGAAGTACAGGCTCCATCAGTACTTCCGAACTAACGGTCCCGTGCCTCCCCCCGAAGAGCTGCGTGGGGATAGAGAAGATGAGTGGGAGTGGTTGTGTAACCACTTTGCCGATGAGCAATTTCAGGTGTTAATTTACTTTTTTTATTTCAATTAAGATAATTGAATACTCTAAATTTTAGTTACTTATAAATTTTTTAATGATTTCATTATGTTGTCTAACAGAAATTCTCCGGTGTCAACAAAGCCAACCGGGGGAAGAAGGACAAGCACCATACTTCCGGCGCCAAGCAACTCATTCAAATTGCCAAGGAGCACAGGGATAAGGGCTCCAAACACCCTTATCTCGATGCAAGCGTAAGCGCGTACGTGACGCCTGGGCTCGATAATGAAGCGAGTCAACGCGGCGTAAGTCATATATATATATATATGTGTGTGTGCGCTAATAATTATAGTAATTATTATTTAAATATTATTTCATTATAATAAATTTATTATTCTTTTGTAGGCAAGAGTGATAGAGCGTGCGCAGGAAGAATTGGCTAACACTCAGCTTGCGTTCCCAGATGTGCCGCTAGAAGACCTGCCTCCTCTATCTGTGGAGAGCCAAATAGCAATTGCGGATGAGGTCTACGGTCGTAGAGCTGGCAAGGAGGTTAGGCACTTCGGGCCTAAGGTGGTTCGAGATTTGTCGACCTCTGAGTCATCATCTACGGGAGGTTCGGGGCGGCGGAGAAGTTCTCAAGCTGCGGCAGCCTATGAAGAGGCTCGAATCGCACGGGAGGAGAATATTGCCATGCGCCAAAGAATGGACCAGCAAGACGAGCGAATAGCCCAACTCATCGCCCTTATGCAACAAGCTCAAAGACAATGTCAACCTCCTCCGAACCCATTCCCCGACGACGACGACCCGGCTGGAGGCGGAGGACGAGGCGGCGCATCTGCTCCTCCAGTGTTTTAGCTAGCTAGTAGTTTATTATTTCGTTTCTTAATTTCCGCATTACGAACAATATTTTCATTTTTAATTATGGGTTTTTTCGATTATGTATGTACAAATTAATTAATTTAATTAATTTTTTTTCAATTAATATTAATAATATTTTTGAATTTAATTTTTTTTTAAAAATTAATTTTTCACTTAGACGACGGAGACATTAATCCCCGTCGTCTAAGTCCCCACATGGGCCACGGACGTTGTTAGCTTGTCCGTGGCCCAGGTGGTGACTTAGACGACGGAGATTAATGTCTCCGTCGTCTAGGTTACTACCTGGGCCACGGAGAAGTTAACAATCTCCGTGGCCCAGGTGGTGACCTAGACGACGGGGATTAATGTCTCCGTCGTCTAAGTCACCACCTGGGCCACGGAGATTGTTAACTTCTCCGTGGCCCAGGTAGGAACTTAGACGACGGAGATTAATGTCTCCGTCGTCTAGGTCACCACCTGGGCCACGGACGTTCTCCGTGGTCCAAGTGAACTTGGACGACGGAGATGAAATTCTCCGTCGTCTAAGTACTTAGACGACAGCACTTGGAGCACGTACCTTGGACGACGGATTTTCCGTCGTCCAAGTACTTAGACGACGGAGACTGTCACTTAGACGACGGAAATGCTCCGTCGTCTAAGTCACTTTTTCTTGTAGTGTTATAGTATAGATGATTGGAAATTGGATGTCAAACCCATGAGGATTGATCACCCTAATCCTTAGCTTTTAGTGCAAGATTTGATTACACAAGACACACAAACACAAAATACGACTTAAGATGAGATGGAAGAATCTATCTCGTGATGTTAGGTCCCTTGGAAACCATACATCGTGAGGGGGTGATATTACTACGATGAATGCGATTCGATTGATTTATTGATTGTTTAGGTGAAAAATACAAGAGGAAACAAATTCTTCAGATTAATTCAAATTAAGGAAATAAATGGATAGCTAGAGGTGTTACCACTAACCACTTGAAATGCAAACAATGTCCAATTTATGATTAAAGTGATTTAGTTCGGTTTACCCAACTTTTGTCCAATTTGTAACCTTTTGGGTTACATTTGGTTGTGATCCGAAACTCCTGAACCACAAGAGAGGTAGGAAGGATTCAAACCAACATTAACGCACATGACAAAGAAAGCTAAAATCTAGGTTTTTGGTGCCTAGACTCTAATCAATGTTGCGTAGGAATGAGTGCGGATAGTTAATATGTGTTCAATATGGGAGGTTTCCTTCTCAAGCCTCTATTGGAGGACTCGAGTGATATGGATCTTATGGTTCTCCCAATCCATACCTACTTAGATATGAACCGAAAGAACCAACTAATACCCATATGGATTTTGACCTATATGAGCTTGACCCAAGACTCTTAAACCCATTGGGACTCAAGCATACTTGGGTTCTTGCTGAAACAAACTAATAGAGCCTTTGATGGAATTGAACTCTAGTCATGTTTACATGCACATCCAACTCTAGGTGATCAACTGTTTCAACCAAAGTTCATGTTTTAGATTCTCAATACCCACATTAACTTAGCTTAGGTTAACACAAGTACAAATAACTACAAGCATATAAACAAGCCACAAACACATAATATATTCATCACAACCCATTCACAACACACATATACTAAAACAAGAATCATAGCATAAATTAAACTATTGTTTAATACTTCGAGTGGCTAAGGTTTGAACCCTATCCTTCCATAAGAGTACGACTCACTATACAAGCTTAAAACCAAGTTTGAACTTATCAATAGAGGAAATAGGATGAAGAAATAACCAAAAAATCTCCCCAAAGAAAGCCAAGCTTCTTCAAGTCCACTATTTTTCTTCAAACTCCAATTTCTTTTCTCCAAATGTCGTCAATCTTGTAGAGAAGGTAAGGAAGAGCTCTAGGACCCCAAGAGGCAAAGGAGAAGAGGGATTACTTCTCACATCTTTGACTTCTAGAAATTTATCCAAACCCTAGAGATAGAGATGAGAGGAAGAACACCCAAACTAGATCGAAATGATGGTGAAGGTGTGGAGAGGTTCGGCTCCTCCCTTGAAGGAAATGTTTGGCTAGATTTTTCCAGTAAGTAGCTGTGACTAGAAAATCACAAACTATCTCTTTTAATGAATGCTTGGCATACCATTGCCGAGGGAAGAATGTTGATGTGTGATGCACCCGATTAGAGTGAGGATAGCTCCAACCTCACTCGACGAGTTCTTCTTTCCAAAGTGTTTTCTAGTCTTAGGTTTCGTGTCTCACAACTGAGCCACGAAAAGCTATACTCTATACACCCTATCTGGTACAAAGTAGAGAAATTTCCTTGGCAAGTGTTGAGAACACTGAATAGAGGGTGACTTCTTGAACCTCAGGAAAACTTTCACGTCATATCTGGTGAAAACTCCTTCGATCACCGTCATATGACAAAAGAAAACATTCTAATCCTCATTCTCTGTTCGGTGAAAACTCTAAATTCGATGTCGTTGTTTATTTCTAGTTGAGAGAAGGCTTGTTTGTTGAGAGAAAATTTATGTATGTGTGTAGAGGTCCCTAATTCATCTTGAATTCATCTATTTATAATGGTTTGACAACCTCCTCATCGAGCAAGGAAAGCTGAATCGTGGACAGATTATAGATTTGAGATTTAAACAATGTGTACTTTCCTTATTCTATCAGGATTCTCGTGCCAACCAAATTTTTCTTTTCGTACTGAAGGATAAAAATGTGGGCCACAAGAGTCGGCCCATAATAAACTTAGCCTATTATTGAAAACAAATTATTATTTTCAAACGTTGCCTCCCAAACCTTGAGATAAACTAATGGTGCAATCTAAGAGGCTTTTAGGGATGCGACGTGTCATTCCCTCCCGAACGGTGAGGCTAGCCTCTCTTAGGCTTTTCAAATTCACTTATGAAGAGTCGCGCCTTCTTCCCATGCTGCTACTTAATGTTAAAGTATTTTGCATTTTATCTCTGCAACCCTCCTGACTTCAACATCCTTCCTCGCCCAATTTCACCAGCATCCAATCTTAACAGAAACCCTTTTTGATCTTCACTCGCAAGTATACAAGGACAAGTAATAGTATAGAAAATGAAATCGAGTGTCAAAACCATGAGGATTAAGTACTTAGATTCCTTAGCTAGGAGTGAAAAGCACAAATACTACGGCTCACTAGACAATACTTGACACTAAAAGGAAATAAAATGTGAAAGTAAATCTCACACTACTAAATCCTTTGGAGACTTAGCATTGCAAGGGATGATGAAATTATGGTGAGTGATTAAACGTAGATTGATTGATTGATTGTGATTACACTAAAGTATGAAACCTCAAACGATGCAAAATCAATACAAGGAAAGTAGGTCGGCTAGGAAAGTTTCGCTAACCACATGATGCACCAAACAATGTCCTGGTTTAGATTAAGTTTGTTCACGAAAATGAATATCCAAGTCATGACCTTGTGAGTCACAGTAGGTTTTGAACCTAAACTCTTAGGTTATTACGGGCTCTAGGCTACTTAAACCCAACATTTAAGAATATTGTGAATTGGAACCAAAACCCAAGCTATTTGGACTTGAATCTCGATCGTATGTCATGTTGTGAAGTAAGCAAGCATATCGTGTGATAGATGTAGAAAGGTTCCCCTCTCAAATCTCTTTTGGAGAATCCGAGATGACGTCTAGTTGAATCCCTCAACTCGCACCTAGTGAATTACGAGCCAAGAGATCCTACAATTTGCCACAATAACCTTTTCAATCAATGTGTGCTTGACTGGAGTCCTTCAAGTCTATGGAGACTCAAAGAAGCTCTAGTCCATGCTAAGTGCTAGGGAACCAAATTTTAAGAGAAATCTCATAGATAATACCCTAATCATGTTTACATGCCCATCTATCCTTAAGTGAATAGCTAATTCATTCAATAGTTATTTTTAAGTCCTTTAACACATACATCAACCTAGCTAGACTCAACACATCATCAATCTAGCGAGAAAATGCGGACTTGAAAGCAAAATAATCTGCTTCCAAACATCATCAAATTGTTTAGCTGCAAATGGAGGTTGATAGTCAAAATAAGCAGAAGGAATACATTAAGATGAGAATGGATATTCTGGACGGGGAGAATGAGTCTCTTAAGAGAAATTATCAACTACTATAGATTCTATGGATGTGATGGCAGTATTGAGGGCAGAGAATATGGCTGCTGAGAACAAACTTCTGGATGTGAAGAGTCAACTTGCAGCAACTCTCCAAGAGAAATTTGTGCTTGAGACCAGGAAGTTGTAGTTGCTTCTAGAGAAAATATGATGTTGATGAAGAAACTCAAGGAAGCAAAATTGCAACTCAAGGAAGCTCAAGGGAAGATACAAATTGCTGCTGAAGAAAATAGCAAATTATAGAAGCAAGTTGAAGATGGTGATGAAGCTGTTAAACTATCTCAAGCAGCAAATAAGGAGCTTCAGAGGACATTGGATGTTTTGCAACATGAAAAGGAGGACCTCAAGAAGCAAAATAAATATTTTGAAGATGCAAAGCAGAAACTTGAGCTCACCAATCAACAGCTCCTTGAAAATAATGAGAAGATGAAGAATATTGCTTCAGTTACAAAGCAACTAGCTGGTACCGATTCTGACATTTGAAAAGAATAAATCTCAGTAATTTATTTTGTATAATTTGCTTAATTTTAAGGAACAAAACACAAGCCCCTACTTTTTGTGGGGTGATTTTCCTTTGTAGAAATTGAAATGTCTATCTATCTATTAGAGTATCTGTTTTTGTATCTGTATCTGTCTGGGTATCTGTCTGGGTATCTTTTTTGAATATCTATATTTTTTCTCTGGACATGTAATGTATCTGTCTTCTGTAACTTTTGTCTTTCATTGATTTTTTTTTTGTCTCTGTTAGGGACACTACAAGAAAAACTCACTTAGACCGTTTATGTCGTCTAGGTTAGAGTTTCCGTAGTCTAAGTACTTAGAATACATAATCTCTGTCGTCTAAAGTCCGTCGTCCAAGTGTCGTAGTCTAAGCACTTAAAGGACGCAAATGGTCTGTTCCGTCGTCCAAGTGACCTCTTTGACGATGCAAGTGGTCTGTGGTCCAAGTGAAACTTAGACTATGGAATAACATTTGCGTCGTCTAAGTACAACTTAGACTCGAAATTATTGCGTCGTCCAAGTACAACTTAGGCCACGCAAATGTTATGTGCGTCGTCCAAGTCATCACTTAGACTACAGAATTATTGCGTGGTCTATGTTTTGTAGTCTAAGTTATCACTTAGACTACGAAAGCATATATGGTTTCGTAGTCTAAGTGAGGACTTAGACTACAAAAGCGTATATGTTTTCGTAGTCTAAGTGAATATATATATTATTATTTTAATTAAAATTAGAATTTAAAGTAAAATATTAATAAATTAATTTAAATACTAAATTTAATTTAAATAATTAAAAATTGTATGTACATCAAAATCGTTCGAAAAAAATGATATATCCTAAACTACGTACAAACTACTAAAATGCGGCAGGAGTAGACGCGTCGAGTCTCCCGCCTCCAACCATGTCGTCGTCGTCGGGGTGAGGGGTCGGAGCAGGATGACAGTTTTGTTGAACCTGGTTTTGCATGAGGGCGATGAGGTGGACTATCTATACTTGTTTCTCATCAAGCCTCTGACGCATAGATAACGTTTTCGCCCGTGCGAGTCGAGCCTCCTCAAGGACTGCTTGGACCGCCGCATCCCGAGCACTTGTCCTCGCCGAATGTGTCGTAGATGAGTTAGAAAATAAATCTCGCTGCACCTTGCGTCCCAACCCCCTAACCTCGTGGCCAGCTCGATGACAGTATACCTCATCGGCGATAGCAATTTGGCTCTCCCTCGATAGAGGAAGCAGGTCTTCTGGCAGCAAATCCAGGTGTGCAAGTTGCGTGTTGGCCAATTCCTACTGCGCCCGTTCTACCAACCTTGCATGAAAATAATAATAAAAATTAAATAATTATAAATTTGTACAAGAGTTTAATAAATAATAAATAATAATTACGTTAATTAAGAAGAAATATATATGGCACTTACGCCGCTTTGACTCGCTTCATTATCGAGGCCATGGCGTCATGTAAGCGGCCGCTAGCATCCAGATAAGGGTGTTTGGAGCCCTTATCTCTATACTCCTTGGCGATTTGTATCATCTGCTTGGAGCCAGAGGTATGATGTTTGTCCTTCTTCTCCCGATTGGCCTTGTTTACATTCGATTGCGTCTGTTCCACAACATAAAAAATAATTCGATTTCGTCAATTTAAATAAAAAATACGAACCCGATAAAATTCTTCTTCGAAGTGGTTGACCAACCACTCGTACTCATCTTCCCCATCCCCACGCAGCTCTACGGAGGTAGGCGAGCAGCCGAATTGTTGGTAATACTTGTGAAGTCTATACTTCCAATCACAGTAGATGGCGTTGTCGGTGGTGTTGATGTGCCTAAGCATCTCCGGTGTGCCATCCACAGCATATTGTTCTTACAAGAAAAGAATAAAAAATTATAATCATATATATTATGAAATTACGATTTTTATTGGTTATTAAAAAATAAATTTAAAATTGTATTACGTACCGAGCGTTCTTTAAACACCTTCCCATTCTCCAAGTACGGCAACTCCTTCCAGCTAGGCGCAACCATACGAATCTTTTTGCGAATAATTTCCCTGATGTTGTGTGATGACAAACTAGCTAGTTGCGAGGTGAGAGGGTCATTGGTGAAATCGTCGCACGACAACTGGATCTTTTGCTCAGTCACCTTAAACAATTTCTAGAATTTTCTGCCATTTCCGAGTCCTCGGGTCCTTTTCGATTGAGGGTCTGACGGGGCCCTCCTGACCTTGCGCCGTGCACTGTAGAGAATAGACTCGGAGGAGGCAGACTCCTAGGCACTTTCTGACATCGATGATTGGCCGGATGGGGTGTTATCGTCATTGGTCTGTATATCTGGGGCATTAGGAATTTTCCTAGTCGCCGCAGCCGAGGGACCAGCTGAAGGGTCCGGAGGAGACACGACGTTGTCCTCCTGACTCTGCCAACCCACTTGCTCTACGAAGCGTCGGAGTTGAGCATCTTCCGCCTCTTTTTGTGCCTTCTTTTTACCCCACGAAGCCATTTTAACCTAAGAGTTGTAAAAATCAACTATTAAACCTATTTTACCATTAATTATAACTACTTTACCATTTACTATTTCTAACAATTTTTACTATATATTTATTCTATATTTTTCATATTTACCACAACATTTACTTTTTTTAATATTTTTCATTTGTAAATTTACCATTTTTGATAATTATAATTCTTTAATATTAACCAATTTGTAATTTTTACTAATTTTCAACAATTTAGAATTTTTATAATTTACTTTTTAATTTTATCATGCTTCTATTTTACCATTTTTTCATATTTAGTATTTTTAAATTTTATCATTTTTAATATTTACCTTCAATTTGTATATTTTTACCATTTTCATCAATTTATTATTTTTACCCTATTTACAATATTCACCCATTTATAATAATTACAAATTTACAATAATTACCAATTTATAACTTTTACTAATTTACATAATTTATAATATTTACTTAATTTATAATATATTTAGCAATTTATTATTTTTACCATTTTTCAATATTTATGAATTTACAATAATTACCAATTTACTTAATTTACAAATTTATTATTTTAACTATTTTATAATATTTACTAATTTACAATAATTAACAATTTACAATATTTACTTAATTTACAAAGTATTTAGAATTTTTTTTTTACCATTTTACAATATTTACTAATTTATAATAAGTAACAATTTACAATATTTACCAATTTACCCAATTTACCAATTTACAATTATACACAATACATCATATTATACCTAAATATGT
This sequence comes from Geum urbanum, assembly GCA_946800695.1. Taxonomy (NCBI): domain Eukaryota; kingdom Viridiplantae; phylum Streptophyta; class Magnoliopsida; order Rosales; family Rosaceae; genus Geum; species Geum urbanum. The sequence continues at coordinate 37,280,825 of OX327003.1, read as the reverse complement.
ATTATAAAGAAATTCTAAATACGTTTGTATGTAAAAAAATTATTTGTTTTATCGGCGGTGGAGGGGCGGTGGGAGGGGGCGGCGGTGCTGTTGGGAAGTGTTTGAGGTAGAGGGAGGGAGGAGGTCAGCTGACAGTGGAGCTAGGAAGGGAGGAGACGTCGTACGTGGTGGAGGGAGGAGGAGGGTGCCGTACGGTGGAGGAGGTGGAGGCCCGAGGTGGGAGGCAATGGGTGTTGCCGGAGTGAGGAAAAAGTTGTCGCCGGAGTTGGAGTTCGAGTTCGAGAGATCGAGATCGAGATCGAGAGAGAGAGAGAGAGAGAGAGAGAGAGAGAATAGAGTGATCGATCCAAACTGTCAAGAACTGCAAATATACAGTTTCACTTAGATGACGGAGACCCTATTTTTGTCGTCTAAGTGACCACGATCTCACCTAGAGGACGGGCACTCATTTTGCGTCGTCCAAGTTCTCACTTAGACGACGGAAACCCCTATTTCCGTTGTCTAAGTCAACATAAGTTTCTCCCCCAAATTAATTGGCGGATGGAAGTTGACCGCCATATTTTTTGGGAATGGTTCAAAATTTGAACTTAGAGGATGGAGATGGCCATCTCCTTCGTCTAGGTCAAATTTTGAGCGGTTCCCAAAAAAATGGCGGTGAAATTTGGACCGCCTAAAATTTGAACCTAGACGACGGAGATGGCCATCTCCGTCATCCAAGTGAGCACTTGGACGACGGAGAGTCCTTTTACGCCGTCGCCTAGGTTTAATTTCTCGTAAAAATAATTTTTAAAAATAATTCGTAAGGAAGTTTCTGATCTGTCATTCGAATGGAATTGTCGTAAAAAGTGGGATTTAAGACAATAAATAAATTTACGTCTTTAAACTTGTTAAATATCTACTAATGCGTATAACTTAAGTGTTATTAAGTATGGGCTCACTGCATATAAATATTAACGAAATTGAATTTCGATAAAATAACTGTTGGATACATTTACCATAAGACAATATATAAGTAGAATAATTTTCAGTAAATAGTAAGTTTGTTAAGGGTTTTATCGGCACAGTCAACCGCAAAACCGAAATTTTTACAAACCGAAAACGTGGATACACGAAAATCCGTAACTCCTATTTTGGAACCGTCGACTCTCACACCCAAGAATTGTTTACTCTATGGTCTAGACGAAAACAATATGCATTGGGACATGGTTTACGTGGTCATTGTCTTAGATTTTAAATTACAATATCATCACTTAGACAACACAATGACACGTTTGCATCGTCTAAGAGCATACTTGGACGACACAAATGTGTCATTGCGTCGTCTAAGTTAAAACTTTAGGGTTTAGGGTTAAGGCTTAGGGTTTAGGGTTTACTTAGACGACGGTATGACCATTTTGTGTCGTCTAAGATAAAGTTTGAGGATTTAGGGTTATATAATTAGTATTGTGTTTACCTTGGCCTGGCCTACGAAAATTCGTTCCGTCGTCTAGGTTTAGGGAAAATGTGATTCTTGATCGTACGGATTAATTAATTTTAATTTGTATTTCCGTCTGTTGAAGCGACTTCGCTCTTTCATTAATTTGAAGTTAATTATGCGAAAAAGTTATAATTAATTAATTATTAAATTAAGTACTTAATTAATAATTGTACCTACTCCTGCTCATAATATATATAATTAATCATGCATCATCACGTCAAAAAAGATTAATTACAATAATTAATTACCAATTAATATTCTCGTCGTTATATTATACTCTTCGTCATAATCGTTATCATCCTCCTCACCACTGTTATCCGATTGCTCCTCCTCCTTATCATACTCAACATCGTCCGATGAATATCCTAAGTCCTCGTCCTCGTCGTCATCATGCGCCCCTTCTTCATCGACCTGATTAATTGCATCAATAATCTCATCTAGAGTTAGATCCGTATAACCATCAGGCATGGGTAAGTGTTCACCAGCTTGAACCAGGTCCATTATGTCGGAGCGGATGACAGAAATATATATTAGGCTCTTGATATGCATTAATGTCTCTTTGTTGTTCAACATCTTCAGTCGCCGGTGTCCCTTCAGCTATCATAGTATTTCATATTCCTCGATGAGAGATATGGTTCACTATTTTCCACTCTTCACCAACTTTCGGATCATCAAGATAGAAAACCTACATAACTAAGGTGGCAAGTGTGAAAGGTTCATCCTCATACCAGCTTGAGTTTGTATGGACTGATAAAAGGCCCAGGTCTTCCTTTGTACGCTTGAACCATTTGCACTTGAATAGGAAAACGTTGATATCATTCCTATAACATAGCTAAACGACATATACAAGAACCTCGTAATATATATCATTGTTTTTCCCAACCGCTACCCCACTGTTTTGTGTTCTTCTTCCTTCATCTCGGGGCAATGAATGAAACTTTACACCCTTCACAAAATATCCGGGGTAAATATAATGTTTAATTGGGTTCCCTGCTAGCAAGTGCTTTGGCCAGGACCACCACTCCCCGTGGTTATTGGATTTTTGTAGATCAATCATCTGTGAAAATGGAAAGAATATATATATATATATATATATATAATTAAAGGGTTTAATTTCTACAAACATGTATATAAATTAAATAAGTAAACATACGTACCCATTGGAAGAAATAATCGGGGAACTTCTTCTTAACCATTTTCTCAAACCACGCCGAACTCTTGTTCGAATTTAACGCCTAAAGCTTCTCCCTGTACCCAATCATGTAAGGCTTAACTTCGTCACAGTCTTGCAACACTACCCAATGTGACTCAATAAGTTCTTCTCATGTTAACGATTCCTTTAATACTCCTCTAAACGATCGTACGACATTTGTGACTACAGAAAGATTGATGCGGGCACTGGGATCGGAGGCGGTGGGAGGTGGTGGATCCTTGAGGTACCTGTTGCAGTAAGTAACACACTCATGCATTAGGTATGTCTCTGCTATGGAATCATCCTGGGCCGACCTATTCTTCACGAATCCTATATACTGTAAACCATGACTAAATCTCGGAAATGCATAATGGACCAAATCTGCAGTTGAGTTCCAAGCATAGGGGCCGGCACCACTGCCACTGGATGAGGCACCATGGTAACTGTACCCTGAGTTAAATTCTGTTTGGCTGAAGTCTACTGCTTCACCATGCTCGCACCACGTAATGTAACTCCACATCATACCATTTTCGTACAGCTTTTGCATCATAACATTAACCTTCACATACTAGTATTTAAGACATTTTTTGCACGAACACCTGAAACGCTTCTTTCATTGACCATGTTCTATCGCAAAAATTTACAAATTCTCTAATTTCATCCATATACTGGACATCACTTTTATTCCGCAACTTCATCCAACTCTTGTCCATACTTTTATAAAATTTAATAATTATCATATTAGTCAACTATTATATATACAGATTTTCAAGTAATTATTAAACTATTATATATATAAAATTTCAACTACCTTAATTATTAACGTATAATTACGGAAAATATTTATTAATTACCTTTATTAATTAATGGTGAATATACTATACATTAATTACTTTAATATATCTAACATGCATGTACGTTTTAACTAAATATTAACCAAATTATCCATGCATATATACGTACTAGTTAATTAATTATCTAATATATATATAGATATCAATCAATTACCTAACTTAATTATAAATATTAGACGTACTAACAATGCAATCAATCAAACGTACAATTAATTATATATATAAAAATATTAAGATTGTCGGAAATTAACTACGTACGTACGTACCTGGCCTTCTCTGATATATAGAGAATCGATGGTCGGAGCCGGATATATATATATATATAGTGCTAGCTAGTTGTACGTGTGAGGAGAGTCTGATCGAGAGAGAATGATATGAGGATGAGGATGAAAATGAGAAGAGTGAGCGGAGAGGAAGAGAGTTTGGCATGGACAATATATAATGCATCATTTAGACGACGCAGCGTCGGTGCGTCGTCTAAGTGATAGACTGAGTGTAGTTTTCGTCGTCCAAGTGGTGAATGAGACGACGCATCGACTCTGCGTCGTCTAAGTGCTCACATAGACGACGGCGTGTCAGTCCGTCGTCTCATTCACCACTTGGACGACGGAAACGTATTTTCATCGTCTAAGTGTGCCTTAGACGACGGAAAATTACTTAAGATGACACAATTTATTGGCGTCGTCTAAAGTCTACTTAGACGACAGAACCTTTATTATTCTGTTGTCTAAGAGCGTTTTTCTTGTAGTGAGAATTTGTCAGAAACGAATAAGAGTTCCCAACGAGGAGAGTTTGCACCCTCTTTCAATCTATTTACCCTCACTCCTAGTCTAGTGGCATTGCCCCTTCCTATGGTTGTGTCTCCACAGGTAGTTAAAAGCCTGTTGACTGCTCCTCCTCCTGTTGGTAGTTCATCTCCTCCGTCAGTCCGCAAGCCACTTCTTGGGCTTGGTGAGAGACTCAACAAAGAAAACATTTATCTATACTTGTATGTTAAGAGGTTAAAGGATAAATCTAGGAAAGCCTTGAAGAGGGATTAGATCTACTAGTATCTGGCTGATAATGATGTCAAGGCAAAGCGCCGGACTAGAAGAGGGAACCAAAAGTGCCAAGTGGAGTGTTTGCAATTTTCAAAGTATCTTCACATTTGGTAGTGAAATCGCTCAACAAGAACATGGGCGAGCTGGGAAGAATCTGTGCGAGTCTGACCGATGAGGAGAAGCAGGCTGTACCGTTTGTTGAACGTGATATTTTTCAGTATATGAGAGAGTGCTACCAGAGTGAGTTGGTGAGGTACTGGAAGAAAACTAACAAAACCAGGTGAGTATCTGTTAATGTATCTGTCTTAGTATCTGTTAGCGTATCTATTAGTGTATCTGTCTAGTGTCTGTTTTTTTATAGTAATGTTTTAATTTTAATTGTGCTCTGTTGTTGCTTCGGGCAGAGATTTATTTTGGAATTATATTGCTTCTTTTGAGTTCTTCGACCGGGAAGATGTGGAGTTTATTATTGATGGCAAAGAGATTTCGAACTCTGTTTTGGATTGCTATTCCATTATTCTTAGTAAAGAAATGGATAGTATTGGAGTTGAAAGTTGTTATGTTTTGCACACATTGGCTCATGTCATCCTTCTTTTATATTTTTTTTTTAGCTTATGTGTGTTTCTGCAGTATTTTTTTTAGCATATGTGTGTCAGGATTCTGGGTCAGAGCTCAAAGTAAAGATGATGTATGAACGTCTTTCTGTTAGGCTATTCAAGCTTTTGGGCAATAATGGCAAGCTGTTATTCCCGATCATTTCCCATGGACATTTTCACCTTCTAGTCTTTGACAAAAGTGTGTCTTGCTGGTCATTATGACTCACTGAGAAAGAATGCAAAGTCGATAAACAACCCATAGGTAACAACCCGAGTTAGAAATTGTATGCTAATTGGCTTGATTTGCGAGTTTCACGATTAGTCGCGGTTTTGTCGTAATTAGTCAATATGGCGGGATTGTTCACGACGAAATTTTTGGTTTGGAATTCGATATGAGTTCCTTCACGAGAGTTCTAGTATACGTAATTTTGAGCTTGTGGGAGCTTCCGGAGGATTATTTCGAGTTACACGGAATAAGTTATAAATATTGTCGACCGATGTTTTTGCTCCCCTCAACCCATAGATGCTTTTGGGTGAAGAGATTTTAGGGTTGGGTGGCGTTTGGAGCTCGTTAGAATCTCATCGGAATCAATAGAGGCTGTGGGTTTCGAGCTATTTTTCGGCCACTGTAGTGGTTGGATGGGGGTGGTCCTTTGGGAGTTTTGGTTGGCCTTGAGGAGAGGAAGATTTCTGGGCTTATTCCACTATGGAATTTCACCGTTGGCGCCGCACCGCCGCCGCTGGCGGCGATCAACAGCGGAGCTCCGACGAGGGTTGACTTTTTGAGATTTTTTGGAGATGTTTATACTATTTTGCTCGTAATCGCTCCCCGATCGTAGTCGTGAGGTTTTTGAGTTGATTTGTGTGTTGTTGTAATTTGGGTCGAGGGTTGTTTGGGTGTATTTTGAGAATTGTGTTATCCTCGTCTATATTTCGAGCGATACCTCTTTTGAGAACGTATTGGCTCTGTATGTTATGTTTCAATATGTACTGATTGTATCCCTGTTATTCAGGTGATCTTGATCGAGTGTTTGGCGATGGATCTTCCGCCGGACCTCAGAGTTAGCTTCGTACTATGAGTGGACACTTTATTTTCACAGTTGATTTGCGAGTCCTGATTATGCATTTACGTTATGCATTTATTATTATACACTTTACGATTATGCGTTGTATTAGTATGCATTTACAATTATGCAGATACAAGTATGCATTTTATAATTATGCATTTTACGATTATGCATGTGCATGGAAAGTATTTATGATTTGGTTTACACATAGTACAGTCTCAGATATAGAGGTAGCATCGATGCTTTGGTTTCTCGGCTGATCCCCGAGATGCTCCGGGGGGGGGGGGGACAAATATTCTGACCCGAGGTCTTTCAGACTTATAATCGCAAGGGGGTATGGGATCCCGTGATTAGACTGTACTATGCAGAAGAGTCCATGAGTGACCCCGCGTGATTTTTTGTGCATCTTTATGGATCAGGGAAAATGTACCTGGTCTGGATTTTCGTGTGCATTGACTAGCATTATGATTTTATGAGCATATAGTTATATGTTGGGAAAGGCATATTCTTATTTTCATCCACTCATTCTAACGATTTCGTTTGCCTTCCCCTGGGCTTTTCGGTTTCTTTTACCCAGTTTGCAGTTTCGGTTCCAGGGTTACACGTCGACGGTGGAGGCGTAGAGTTCAAGTCACACTTAAGTTGGTGTAGGTTCTCAGTTCGACCTACTAGTTGTATATGATGTGTATAGGCATCGCTCTGAATACTTATGTTATGTTTTCAATTAAGTTTACTCTTGAATATTTTTCTGGATTTCTTGTAAACCTTGTGGTTTGTTATATATGATGTTGAGAAATCCAGATGGGGAACAGAGCTCCACGGTTTGGCTTTTGTAGAATATTCGAAGTGTGATCCTCTTTGCAGGTTCTAATGTTGGCTCGCGTATTTCAAAGTAAACTCTGGCGAATTTTTTTGAAGGTCATGTTTTCGAAGGAGTTTGATTTCGGTTTAGGCAACTAAATCGAGTCGGGTCCTTTCACCGCATTTTTGGGAGGCTCTAAAAAGGGTAATGTTTATTCTCACTTTCTACTTTTCTTTTCTTTTTCTTTTCTGGATTTTTAGTATTTACAGTGTACAAAAAGGTTGACAGATTGTTTACTGTATTGATGGAAATTCGTTTGGTGCCCATGTGGATGGATTCTGTGAGGGACAAGAGTGATGATATGTTATCACTGAAAGTTAGAATGTTGGTAGATGACTCTCAAAGCACCGACAAGGAACTAATAATGAGGAAAATCATTATATTAGAGAACAAACACAAAAGCATTCGGTGGGTCAAAGATTAGAAGGTAGACGTTGACAAAATTCATGTGCAGTCAATCAACAACAGTCATCAACAAGGAATGAATGAGCTCATGAACAAGTGTAGGACAAGCTAATGTGTATATTTTTGTTGTAGTGATCATTTAGTAAATATTGTAATCATATGACTATCTATTTGAATGTAGTACTCAGAGTACTATGAATGTAATCATATGAGCATCTGTTTGAGTATCTGTTTAAGTATATGTCTCTAACACTGTTTGGAATGTTGAATGAGTGAATCAATGTATAAAGCCTATGAAATGAAATATTTGATTTTGCACTCTGTGATGCATTTACAACATAAAACAAACTCAAATTTGTGTATATAGTTGGTAGTGAAATGCAGTTCATGAACCAAAAGACAGCTACTTACACAGTTACCCATTATGGTTCAGAAACGACATGTCGTTGGATGTCACGTCTGTTCATTTTACTGAGTCGTCCTCTATTTATACAGACATGAAATGTACTGTGAAAAATTACTTTTTCACTCTCAATTTCTCTCCTCCTCTTTGGTTTTAGCTTTCAATATCTCGTTCCAGCTCTTTTATGATAGTTGGTAAGAAGATTGCTAATAAGAAGAAGAAGGTGGCAATGATTGCACCTCTAAGGTGATATACCCGATTGAATGCGCCATCACCCACAAGTTTGGCTCAAGAAGATGCTTCTGCCCTGGTTCCCAAAACCGTAATCTACACCTCTAAGGCTTTCGTTGAATATCGGTTGGGCAAATTGGAGATTCGCGTCATGGAGCAAATCATTTTCTGAAAGGAAAACTTGAATCACCAATTTTATTCAATGGAGGAACATATTCATTCTACTGGACAAGGATTGGATGATCTTTTTGTCTACCTCCAGAATGGTGGTGCAGTGTAGGCTGGTGCTGTAGCTCAAGCTGGTGGTGTAGGGCAGGATGTGGCAGAAGTTATAGATTAGGGTTTCTTATTTTTAGTATTTGTGATTTTAGTTAGTTTTCAGTGTATAGATATTGGGATCCATTTTGCTTACTACAAAACAACCATTTTTTTGTTGTTGGTTATGGAGTATCTGCTTGTGTATCTATTTGGGTATCTGGCTGTGTAATACTATTTTGTGTTGCTCTTGAATTTTGATTGAGAGAATCAATGTATTAATCCTATGAACTAAAGTGTTTGATTTTCACTCTCTGATCCATTTTACAACACAAAAACTACTCAAATCCGTGTGTATAGTTGGTATTTAAACGTAGTTCATAAACTAACCTAAAAATAGCTACTTAGACTGCTACTTAGACAATGATTTAGACAGCTACCCATGGTAGTTTAGAAATGACATGTTATTTTTTGTCGCGTCTGTTCATTTTCAATGACAGATACATGAACAGATAGACTTTGAAAGTGACAGAATTGATGGACAAAAATAAAACAACACCATTCATTCTTTAAACTAAAATAAATTCATTGATAATATTGAAAAAAATACAATAGTAGAAATTATAAAAATACATAATAAACTACAATGCTTCCTCTTCAAAGCTTTCATCTTCTTGTTGCTACTTGTTCCATCAAATCTTAGCGGTGGGGGAGCAAGCATCTCAAAGATTTGGCAATGAAGGCGAATGATTGTCTCATCATTCTCCTTGATGAGTTTTTGCTTTGCATTGAGATCCTTGAGGCCATCCGTAAGGTTAGTCATCTTAGTGGATAACTATTGCAGCATAGTTGGAGGTGGAGAAGTTTCTTCTTGACTGCGACGGCAGTGGCGTTTGTTTTCCTTGCATTCCCGGACCATTTCTTCGATCATCTCTTCAATAGAGTCCTTAGGTTCCTTCTTTGATTTTCTAGACTTGTGATTCCTGGAGGTGTTGGCCATTTTATCTTTTTGAATACAACAAAGGAGAGGGTGAAGAGAAATGTTTTTGTTTTGTGAATGAGTTATGTTTAGTAAATTTTTATTTATAGAGACTGAAAGATTGTGATGAGTGAGTGGTTGCGTCTTTTCTTCTTGGTTGAAGAGTTTTGCATATTAATGTTGTTCAATGCAGTTATGCATGCTTGTTGGGAGAAATAAACAGAGGCAAAGAGTTTTGTCATAGAGAGAGAGAGAGAGAGAGTAGAAGCATCTGTCTATCGTAAAAAGAAAATGAAAAATGAAAAGACGCGGAATAAACCGTTTGAGCCAGAAAATACATAGTGGTTCGTTCTCTATAAATAGGACCGGCTTCCTATATTCTCCATAACGTGTTTGTGTTTCATTATCAACTTCTTCTGCTTGAGTTTTCTTCTTCTCTCTAAGTGTTATCACCACAAAAAACTATGGCTCCAAGGAAGAAGAACCCATACAACTCAAACACCTTTGGTCATTCAACAGATTTGATCCATCAATGTCGAAATCATCCTCCTCATCCTCATCCTCTGAAGACTTTGTTTCTGGTCGTCCTCCTCCTGCTGCTCGACCTTTGGTAGGTCTTGTTCTTGATGGCCCACTTTAACTAATGGTAAAAAAGATGGGTCGTATGAAGCGTCGTATGGATACGATGAAGGAGAAAATGGAATTGGTCCTTGCCGAACAGGACCAGATGCTTGATTTGCTTATGGGCATCATATCTTGGCTTCCACCAGGTTTTGGAGGGGGAAGCAGCAAGAAGGCCTAATGTGAAGCATATGATTTTCTTTTGATTTTAGTTTGAATTTTGTATTTGTTATTAGTTGTTGTTTTTTGTTGTTTGTAATTGAATCAATATTATTAATGAAGATGTTTATGTTTTTGTATCTTTCGTTCTTCATTTTATATTTTCGGCAATGGATTTAATGAATGAATGTGTGTATTAAGTGATTGAATGATACCACATCATCAACCAGGTCCACTCAGATACACAAACAGCTACACGGACATCGATCGATGAATTTTTTTGAATCAATTCATTAACCTATGCAATACTATTTTTGTATCATATCTTTTGTTATTCAGCTTTATGTTTTGAAATGAAATTTATGAATGAATATATGAAGTCATTGAATGATACAGCATCATCATCTTGGTCTAGTTAGATACACAAACAACTACTCAGACAACTATCCTTGAATTTTATTGAATCAATGCATTAACCTATGCAAGATAAGGTTTATTTTTCCCTTCTTTACGATGTAGTATAAAACACAAAAACAAGAGACCAAAAAATAATCTCAAATTTATGTTTGTATTTTGCAAGTAAAAAGTTGCAGATTTGAAATTTATATACAGATATCCAGCCAGATACTTAGATAGATATCCAGACAGATACTTAGATAGATATCCAGACAGATACTTAGATAGATATCCAGACAGATACTTAAACATATATCCAGGTAGATATTCAAACTTTTACAAAATTATTCTGACAACATCTTTAATAATCCACACAGCTTATATGTTCAATCGATAGGGTTGTTGCAGGTTTTTCTGTTGTGGCCAGTTTTGTGACATCTTGAGCACTTTGTCGGTATTGTTTGTTTTTTTCCATTCTTCCTCATTCTTTTTTTCTTTGGTCTTCCCAGTTGTTTCTTTGTTAATGGAGGCCTGACGTCCAGTTCGTATTATGACAAGTCCTGAAGTGATTTCTTAATGTTTGCCATTGGATTGAATGTGAATGAGTAGGTGTTGGAAGATTTACACCCCCACACTTAGTGAGCTATTGTCTAACTCATAAGTGCAAGAATGGTCTTCGCCCGCAAGTGTACGGGGACAAGTAATAGTATAGAGAGGAAATCGAGTGTCGAACCCACGAGGATTGAACACTTAGATTCCTTAGCTCGGAAATGAAAGCACAAAGATTACGACTCACTAGACACTACACTACTTGACACTAAAGGAAATAAAATGTGAAAGTGTATTTCACACTACCAAATCCTTTGGAGATTTGGCATTACAAGGGATGATGCAATTACTGTGAGTGATTAACGAGTTGGTTGATGGTTGATTGATTACACTAAATGCAAAGTAAATGACACAAATTCAATATAAGGGGAAGTAGGTCAACTAGGGAAATCCCCACTAACCATATGATGCATCAAACAATGTCCCGATTCATGTATAGATTAAGTCTGTTCACACAAAGTATTGTCCAAGTCGTGACCTTGTGAGTCACGGTTGGCTTAGAACTCAATTTCCTAGGTCACTTCAGACACTAGAAGACTTAAGCCCTACATTGAAGTGTTTGGTGAATCGAGATCAAGACATAAGTCATTATGGGCTTATACCTCAACCGTATGTCACGTTGTGAAGCTAACAAGTAAATCGTGTGATAGATGTGGAAAGGCCCCCCTATCGAATATCGATTGGAAAATCCGAGAGGACGTCCGGTTAAATCCCTCAACTCGTACCTATTAAATTACGAGCCAAAAGATTCTACGAGGTGCCACAATAACCTTTTAAATCAAAGTATGCTTGACTAAGGTCTCTCAAGTCTAAGGAGACTCAAGAGGCTCTAATCCATGCTAAATGCTAGGGAACCAAATCTTAAGATAAATTTCATAGATAATACCATAATCATGTTTATGTGCTCATCTATCCTTAAGTGAATAGCTAATTCATTGAAGAGTCATTTTTAAGTCCTTTAACACATCCTTCAACCTAGCTAGAGTCAACACATGCATATAAGAATTTATACAACAAGCTCAAGCATATAAACATACCACAATCACACAATAAACTCATTCACAACACAAATCTTCATAACATACACTAAAACCATGAAATATACATAATCCAAGACATGTTCATCACATCAAATGGCTAGGGTTCTAATCCTAACCTCCCAAAAGAGACTACTCACTAAACATAATTAAATACAAGATTTGATACATGTTTAAGAGGTAAAATAGAGTAAAAATAACCAAGGGTTCCTAGCAAAGCTCCCAAGTGACTCTAAGCTCTTCTAGCTCCACTTCTTCTTCAACAAGCACCAAGTCTTCAAGAGGAGGAGAGGCAACCTCTAGGGCTCAAAGAAGAAAATGGGAAGAGGGATTACTTCTCACTTCTTCAAGCTCTAGAGAATCACACACTCCTTAGAGGCAAAGATGAGAGGACGAAGTGAGGGATGGTGATGAGGGAGAGTGGAAGAGTTTCAGCCAAGGAATTCAAGGCTAGGTCTCTTGGATTTGTAGAGGGTTGGAGGAAAATATTAAGGGTAGAGAAATCTAGCTTCTCTCTAGAGAACTCACCAAGAACCTTAGAGAGAAGTTAGAGAGAAAAAAAGCTCTAAACTTGTAAAATGAGTGAAATGAAGTGTGGTGTGTTGGGTGCTAAGAGGGAGCTCAAATTTTGGGCTGATTGGGGAGGAAAATATGGACCATTTGATGATAGGAGGTGGTGAGATGGAGGATCCAAAGGTCAACTTTGAATGAGGGAGACCATGATCCACTATTTTAGGCTATGGAAGGCTAAGCCCCAAAAATGGTGACATCATGCGGTCCAACTCCTTCTCTTTCTCTCCAAATCAGATTGGTAAGCATAGATGGGCTCATTGGTCCTCTATTGGGCTGGACTCCATGTGATTGGGCCGGGAAAAATGGGCCGGCCGACTGTGACGAGTTACGGGCAACTTCCGGCGACCTCCGGTGAAGCTATTTCGTCCTTTTCCCAAAGTTGCTCCAAATTCTCCATTGACCTCGGAAATGTATATGTCTTCTCCAATAAGTATCTAATTCTTCATATTTAATACATTTTTGAGCTAACTCCACATTTCCTAGCAAGAACAGGAAACGTCATAAGAACAATGCTTTATTAATAGAAAATAAGCTATAAGCATAAAGTTAGGAGTGTAATAGACACATAATTATGGTCCTAATAGTAGGCTTGTCTGTAATATGGAACTTTGTACATGTTGTTCATGTAATCATAAGGTTCTTTTCCTATCTCTTGAATGACAATAAGAGCATGGGAGCAGGGAAACCTCAGCAACTGCCACTGTCCACATGAGCAGGTCCATGTCTCCATGTTGACTGCACTACTGTATTTGTCAGCCTGAACTTCATAGGAAACACCATTGGAGTTCATTACTCTCTAATGCCTTCTTATATTAAGTGTTTCGATTAGTTTTCCTTCCATCCTCGGCCCCATTATAGTGTGCCATTTTTCAGATTCTTCTTTTTTGCTTGCAATCCTTTCCATCACCTTTCTCCTAGAAAAAAGGAACGAAACAGTGCAATTTACATATATTCTAGAAAGAAGAGAATGAATCTGGTTGTAATGTTTGTAATGTAACAAAAAATAGATATCCAAATAGCTATTTAGTCAGCTACCTAAACAGATACCCATGAAATAATAGAATGAATAAGGTTGTAATGGATGACCTAATTTCATCAGCAAGATAGAAGATAGGTAGTGTGCGGAGATGTACTATCCAAATGTTGAAGTACTCTAAGATGTTGTTTGTCATTTCGCCATACATATCTCTTCCAAAGAATGCAACACACCATTTTTTCTTTGGGAGATCCTTGAAGAATTCGGTTATCTCTGCATATCCACCATCTAACTTTAGCTGATTAAAAAGAAACTCATATTGCCTTTCACTTCTTGCATATGCACATTGCATGAAGAGTTCAGAAATTCTATCCTTCAAGTGTCCTCTATAGTTGTCTTTGAGGTTAGTAACCAAGTGCCGAAAACAATAGCCATGCTCATCATTGGGGAACACCTATGGAAGAGAACTCATAATTCCATTACCGGAATCTGAGAGGAATGTTATTTTCCTTGGAGTACTAATTTTCTAGTTTATGTTGTGTCTATCTATCTCATCTCTTAGGTTCATCAAGAATCATCTCGGTTGCTGTCACTTTCGGCATCAACTATCGCAAATGCAATTGGATTTAGTCTGAAAAAGAACCCAAAATGTGAAGTTCCTAGTTGTATAGTAAGTACTGAAGTCCAGTTTATAAACAAAAAAAGATATGCAGACAGCTACTTAGTCAACTACCCAAATAGCTACCCAGACAGCTACTCATATAGTCATATCTTTCATATGTCTACATTACCTTGATATATATGCATCTTTTGTAGTGACCCCCATAATTTATCCTTTGTATTTGTTTTTGAGGAAACTTGCATCAACAAAAAATATTGAGTGCAGTATTGGAATCCTTGCATGCAAGCACCAAATGACACGAAAAGCTGTACAAACCTTTGTGTTTCTGGATCAATATCGAAAATAACTATGGAGCCAGGATTTATTTTCATAAATGTTTCGGCTTCGTTTCCATGCAGTGATTTCATTGCTAATTCCTTACCATACCACACCATCTTGTAAGAGACTTTCAGACCAAAACTCTCCTTGATTTCAATCTGTAAAGCTTTAGCTCCCTTATTAGGATTAGCGTGCAACTTGTCCTTAACGATTGAACTGAGTATTGAATAAATGATAAGTTTCAAGTATAGAAAACAATTGACACAAAAGAAATGAAGAACACTTTAGACAGATATTTCAACAACTAGAGTTGTTAGAAAAATGTCCCAAACCTGACAATAGAAGATCTCATCATCTCACTGATTTGTTTCCTGATCTTTTCTTTGCATGTATGCTTATTGTTGATTTCAGTAATGTAAAATGATCAACTCGCCCAATATGGTCTTGCCTTCACAAACCATTTGCATTTATCACGCTCTTTGTATCTACAATGTACACTTACGCGTGTGGGCTCATTCTTCTCATACGTAAACTTGAATCTACTTTCAATTGGGTACTTTCTAAGTTTCAGCCTGAATTTAGTTACACCATTTAAGAACTGCCTTTTTTCTTGTATCAGTTTAGCCCATAGTTTTATCAAGTAATCATTTGTCTCCCCTTCTTGAAAGCATCAAAAACCAACATCAGCAACGTTACTTATTTTCATGTAGCCATCCATCTGCACATTCATCCCTGAGTTTTTATTCTGCGTGCTACAAACCGCTGATTGGTTGGAACTAATATTTGTTGTTTGCTGGAAAGAGAAAATGTATACATGTTTAGTGTGACATTAATGGAAACAGATACTCAAATAGATACACAAACAAATATTCAAATGAGTTTTTGGACATTCTATCTCATTCAGGTCAGTGATTCTGATCTCAATATATTTTGAATTGAGTCTTTGTAGAGAAAGCATAATCAAAATCACTTCACAATTAGTTTCCAGGAAAATGTGTTCATCCTCTGGTGGGATACAATATTTGTATGTTAAGATTGAGTTGTTGAGTGATTTGAATCGTTGATGGACAATATCCACTATGTCAGTAAATGTGATATCAACATTTAAAATATCCATCACACTGTCTCATCCATGACTATATTTCACAATGATTGGAGATGGAGTTGTTACCCTTGAATATACTGCACACAGAACATAGATAAATAGATACCTAGACAGATAGTTAGACAGATACTCTAGCAGAGAGTCAGACAAATATATTAACAGATATGGAAAGAAATCTTCAAAACCAAAATCAGATCCAGACCTAATTAAGTAATCAATATTATCATGAAATCGAATAATACAATTACGAACGAAAACAGTTTCATGCAACATTAATTCAAATCATCTATCATATACAAAAATAGAGTGAAATTAGATGTACAACAGAACTTAACATATGAAATCATCAATTTATATACAGCAATCGCGAGAGAGAGAGAGAGAGAGAGAGAGAGAGAGAGCGTTGAAACTTACAGCACTTGAAATTTTCAGTTTTGTACGACGGCAAGATAGAAATGAGATTTTTTGTGGCAAGAGAGAGAGAGAGAGAGAAAGAGAGATTCTCTTTTTGTGAATCGGAATGTGGCGACGTTGACGTATTGAGATGCAAACAGAGATAATGGGGAAGAAGTGAGTTGGAGACTGACCTCGTTGATGAAAAGCAAGGAGGTTGAGGGAGTGTGAAGTAGGAAACGAGATTTGGTCGATGATGACAAGTAATAGGCTTCAAGGTTAAAATCGGTAGGAAAAAATAGGTTTTATAACTTATTGAGCCTTTTTGGAAAGAAACGATGTCAGCTGAGTTTTTATAGAAAAAAATGTGTCATAAGTTGAGACTTTTTTACCTTGATGTTATAAGTTTTGTTTTTTGTAAATCTTATTTGTTTTTGGTTTTTAAATAATTTTCTAAAAAAAACTACCTTTAGAAGTTATCTATCTGCAGGAATATAAAAAATTAGGTAAATTTCTACATACTCGGGTGTGTTTTACCTCTAGTGTGTGTGTGTATATATAGAAGTGATCACTTGCTTAACATTACATGAGAAATGGAATAAAATGTATATGTGTATGGCTGAGATTAAATCTTAATAAATATTGTATGTCAAGTAGAAAGAGAGGGTTTAACGATTACCATTTTAGCTGAAAATTTACATGAATGATATACTCATATAGACATAATAATTGAACAATAAAGATGTTAAAATATAATCAGAAAATTTATATAATACTTTACACCTAAAAATAACAAAAAAATAAGTGTGCCTTCCATTAAGGAGACTGTATATAAACACATACACGGAGAGTATAGCTTTGGGTTCCCGCGAAATATATCTGACCCGTTGCTTTCCCGCTCTAATCCTTTCAGACTCCACGTTTCCCCCCATTCTCCCACCAAAATCTCCCACTTCTCTCTCTCTCTTATCCATGGTGGGAGCAAATCTATCTCCCATGGGCACCTATACCCGCATCCAATCCCAGATCCAGATCCAGCTCCGCCACACCCTCTCCGGTCGGCTCGCCAACTCCGACGCCTCCGAATCTCCCCGGAAAAGACCCAGACCAACCGCAGATGAATCATCCGACGACAATGCGTTCCACACCACTCTAATTAAGGATCTCCGCGTCAAACGGGTCTCGACCCTAACCCATAACTCGCCGGAGAACGAGAATCTGTTCACCGACACTAAATCCGACACCGAATTCGGTTTGAAGGAGGCGAAGACTGGTGTCCATGATTTCGGGATCGAAAAGTCACAGTTAGGGTCTGCGGCTGACTCACCAATTTCAGCCGATGAAAACCCTAAATCAGATTGTGTTCTTGAAACCAAATTGGTATGCATCAGTATCAGTTTACTAATATGTTTGTTCTTATGGCATCTAAATTGATTGCCGACTTTGATTTGGAAATGTTGCTTATATACAACTTTGAGATAGGTTTATAATTAAATTATAATGTATTTGGTTAATGACAGGTCCTTAAGCCTCGAAAGAGAGTGTTCAAAGCTCCCGGCTCGTTTAGTTATAGGAGAATGCTTCCTTATTTGCAGGGTATCACCAAAGACAACTCCTGTAATTGCTTCCTTATTTACACTTTTACCTGTTTGTTTGTTTTGTCATTGTCAAATGCGTGAAGTGATGTTCGATTTTTGTACAAGTTTACTTGGGGATCTAAATGTTATGTTGACTTGTTGTATGTCGACAGGCATGCTTGAATTTTGTGAGCTCCCAAATCGTGGTAAAGGTCCCATGAGTCCATTTACAACACAGAAATCCTCTCTGGAGGGTGATGCCATTAATTTCTCTACTCGGCTGGACAATGTACAAGATTCTTCGCATGAGTCATCTTGTGTCGAATTGAGTTCAGAATCTCCTGAGTGTGTATCTAATTCACCAACGAAAGTACTTGTTGATCACAAGAGAGATGTCTCAAACGTCATTCACTCTTCAGCTGTGGAGGGTGCCCAACCTATCAAGGATCATGTGTTGGGCATGTGTACTGATGATAATGCACCAGTGGGGAACATGGTGACTGCTGGTAAAGATGGTATTGTGTCTTTATCAGAAGATCAATATGTGAAAGAAATATGCTGCCAATCGTGTTCAATCATGGTTGAGGGATATTCATGCAAGGATAGTGAAATGGTTGAGCGGAAGGAAAACTCAAACCAGTTTCAATGTAAAGAGATTAGGAACATCAATATGGATGAGCAGAGCGGTGGCAGTGCTGAAAATATTTTGAATCAGAATTATGATCTGAATGAAGCATCTGTCCAGATGACACCGCCAGATGCTGCGATCCTTCATAAATTAGAGGTTGAAATAAAAGGAAGTGGCGACGAAGGATATGTTTGTGAGTATAGAGATGAAGGTCTTCAAAAGCAGTCCACTGGATTTAACACAAGAGATGCTACCTTGGTTGGTGTCAGACCTGAATCTACTCCAAAGAGAAAAATGGTATGAAATCCTCAAAAATCCTAAACATCTTCATTCTTTTTTGTTATCTTGAGACGGAAAGTCATATTGCTCAGTTTAGGAAATATTTTTATCAGAAGACATTCTGGTGGCTGATCAACGATTCTTTCTAAGCTTTACTTGTATGCCGGCTAATATAAGATTTTTGTTTGTTTTCAAAATAGGCTTTAAATCTATGTTCAAGGCTGAAGCTGTTTAGAAGTCCTGGTTCAGTCAGCTACCGAAGAATGCTTCCATTTATTATGGACATGGATAAAAGTAACTCCTCTATCTCTCTTAATCTATATGTCCCTCACCTTTGTAATTGTAAGCAATGATTGCTCTTTGAAGTTGAGACTTGAATAGAAATAAGCTAACTTTTTAAAATTCGTAGGTGCTTTAGTATCTGGTCATCATGAAAATAATGTTAAGGATTTGGAGCAAAGGCAACCACTGACACTCGCACAGCAGAGAACTGTGATGGATAAGTCAAATGGTCTTATATCTCATCCAGAGCCTCACACTCTACCAACATCTCAGCTAACAAATGCTTGTGGTTCATCTAATTTTGATGGACCAAATTTAACATCCCCAGAATGTGTTATTGGATTTCAAATGCATGTTCAAGATGATGTGTTAGGTAAAGAGAGTAAATTGGAGACTTCTCCTGATATTGTTGTGTGTTTGGGACAAGAAACTTGCCTACCTGTCAGTATATTGTGTCATAACACTACTGTATCTTCTCCCAAAAAAGATGGTGCAAGAACAGCCAGTGAAGAATTACCTGTCACAAATGTGTTATCTATTGGCGCCATCGAGGACTACAGAAGCTCAAGAACAGCTGTAACTGATGGTGGGAAGCCACTTCAATCCACTAGTTCAGGTCACAACTCATCTGAAAATCATGCCACAGCCTCTTCTGGCATTCAGGCATCCTACAAAGGGATCCTTAAAAGGAATCCACGAGGATGCAGAGGACTCTGTACTTGTTTAAATTGTGCTTCATTTCGACTCCATGCAGAGAGAGCATTTGAATTCTCAAAAAATCAAATGCAAGATGCTGAAGAAGTAGCACAGGATTTAATGAAGGAACTCTCAAAATTGCGAAAATTATTAGAAAAGTCAGCTGCCACGGGAAATGATCATATCATCAGCTCAGATGAGGTTAGTGCTGCTTAAATGAAATTTGGTTATAAGTTTATCTTTCTATTTAAGCTCTAGCCTTATTTAAAACTCCTGTCCATAGTTCTTATACTTAATATATTTAGTTATGTTAAGTGGATGCATGTATGTTCTTTTTATAAGTGGATGCATCTAAGTTATTTACAGGGCTTTAGTTACTGGAACAACTGTTCAAACTTGAGAAACAATAAACTGTAGTTAAATTTTTCTTAATAAATTCTAGTAGCTTGTTGAGTTGTATCATCTCATTCACAGTGTCATTTGTTCAACAAATATGAGATTTAAAACCAAGGAGAATGGTAATTGGTCATTGGCAATCATTTTTGTATCCAAAGTAGACACCGATGTAGTGTACAATACATGGTAGGATGGCTTACCACATTGCTTGGGCCTATTAGTGCTCTTTCAGTAGCAATCATTGTTTTTTCTATCTACTGAATCAGAAACAAATGTATGAGCTTTTCAACAGTTAAGAGAAACCCTTGTTTTAGAAGTACTTCCGTGGTATTAATTTATTTATTTTTACCATGAAAATGACCTAATCTACACTGTTTTATTTTTAGGTGACAAGCGCTTGCAGGAAAGCATCTGAAGCAGAAAATCATGCACAAAACCGTCTTGGAGAAATGAATTATGATCTCAATATTCACTGCAGAGTCCCAGTAAGTTTTCACTGGCCAATATAATGCACGAGAGTATTTCTTGAATTTTTTGTTCTTTGGTTGTATGGTTTCCCCAAGTTGAGCAATAAATCTGACCCCATGTTTTTACAGTGCTTGCACGAACCAAGGGTCAGATTTGCAAATCACATCAAGGAAAAAGACATTACAAAGTGCTCGAGCAATTAGAGATAGAAATTTGTCATTCCTTTGTTGTGTAGGTTGGTAGTTGGCACCTTGTGCATATTAGCCAGGCGGCTTTGGTTGAATTGATATCTAGGATGTGCGAGGAAATTTTATCTGTACTGGAAAGACCATTGTGAGGCATGTTGCTGGAAAACGAGAAGCTGGTTATAAATAAAAAGATTGTATTAAAGACCGAGATTGTTACTTGGTTCTTATAGGTAGGCATTGATATACAGTCTCATGTTCGAGTTATCTGACTAATGCACATGTTGGGCAAACAAATTCAGACTTACAATATCGATTAGTTCTCAACAAACTCTATTAGTGTGTATCATATCTGTATGAGAGTTGAAGCTAAAGATGATCATATGGGAGGAAAGGAAGGAGACAGACATTGCAAAAATTCATTTTATTATCGAAATAACAAAGGAGGCATCACTGTAAGCAATTCTTCTAACTTTTTTTCTCAGTTGATAGTGTCAATCTAATTTACTATATAACAGAGTTGGGTTTACTGTACAATCCACTGTTCACTATTCACTATTCACGTCACGTGCAGCTCACATGCTCCCAAGGTTAAGATTAAGAGACCTCTCCTCATTTTCCACAAGCACCCCGCGCCTCCTTTTCTCTGTCTCTCTTTTCCCTTTCTCATTCCCCGGACTGACATCATCCGAACCCGAAGAAGAGCTGTTAGAGACAGGAGTTCCCGATCCGGCCGGGAACAACTGCTTACTCCTACAATCAGATACCACGGAATTCAAAGGACTAGCAGCGAAAAGATCACCATCCCATTTCCAATCATTCAAATCCCACTCCAAACTCCTCCTCTTCCCAACTCCCTGCATATCCGTCACCACCGGGCCATACAAATTACGAGCCTTGGCTCCCAATGCCTCCATACATCATAAAAATTCACAGCCCCCAGATAAATTATACTACTTTTTCAACTACCCAACTGAGCTAATTGAGTTAGAACTCACCAAACAGATCACCCCCACAATTTAGTAGCAATTTCTTCTCGCTATGAATTCAATAAATCCACAAAAACAGTACATGTACACCCACGGAGCTAAAAACGGTAGCTACCGAGACCAATTACACAGCTCGACTCTCAGAAACCCAATCTCCTCCCTAATAACGGAGGAGTCAGTAGTTAGTAGAGCCGTTAAGTCTTGTAATAGAACAGTTAAGGTTGTTAGGCTGGCACTAAGCACGTGTTGCTTATCCAGCTAGATATTAGCTGGCATTCTACACAATTCTGTATTTGTTGTACTATATAAAGGCTGTAAGAACATTTCGTTCTTTTTCTTAAGGCAATACAACAGTAAAGCTTTGGCTTGGTGCATACGAAAGCTCTCAATTCTGGTTAGAATTCTTGTTTACATTTCTTGCTTCAATCTGTAGAAATGTCTGTAATTCACCATGTTATCATGGTATCAGAGCTCTCATAGCTCCTGAGCTGCTTCCATTTCTGCTTCTGTACGGTATATTTGTTACGAATGAGATCTATTTGTTCTCAAAGTTAGGGTTTATCAAGATCGTTTTCGATTACAGATCTGTTGTGTATCGAGTTCAGGGGTTTTGAATCACATCACAAATTCACTTGAAGTATTCAAATCGGACAAGTTCTACTTCTATTATGATGTCATGTGGTTTTGTTTCTTGAGCTTTACACTGTGATTCATGAGATTCAGTGCATTCTTACTTCAATACCTGATGTGATAGATAGTAAACTGTGAATTTGGAGTATATACATAGAGAAATTGAGAAACTGTGTGTATTGAGATATATGTGTATGAAGAGACTGTGATGTGCACTATGTGTGTCTTTTGAGCCTGAGAAGAACTGTGAGGAGCAATTTATGTGTGAAAAAGATTTGTGTAGTCTTTAAATGTGTTGAACTCTGTGGAGCTAAGAAGAGAGTGAATTTGATACTGTGACTTTGATCTGTGAATTTTACAAAGTATTGGTGCATTCTTGATATTGAATAGTGAAATATACATCTGCTGGTATAATATTGTCTGAGCAGAAATGGCAACTTCATCTACCACATCTGTTCAATCAACTGATAATGGTTAGTCATCTCGTGCACTGACACAAGCTGATGTAAATGCATTACTGAGCATGCTAACTGTCAAACTTGGTGACTCTAACTTCATCAAATGGAGCTTCCAGTTTCAGTCATTGTTAGAGGGCAATGATTTGTTTGGTTTCTTTGATGGTACTGATGTTCAGCCTCCAAAATTATGTCTCACTGAAGAGGGAGTAGTCACAAATGTGATAACTGATGCTTACAAACTGTGGAAAAAGACAGACAAAGCTTTACTAAGTCTGCTTATGGCAACATTAAGTGATGATGTCTTGGAACTCATCATTGGATGCAGGACATCACATGAGGCCTGGACTGTGTTACTTGAAAGATTTTCTACTGTGTCCAGAGCAAACATTATGCAGCTGAAAACTGAACTTCAGACTATTCAAAAAGGAGCTGATAGTATTGAAAGATACTTATTGCGCATAAAGGCTGCAAGAGATCAACTTGTATCAGTTGGAGTTACTATAGCTGATGAAGATCTCATCATTGTGACACTCAATGGATTACCATATGAGTATAATATGATAAGAATGGTACTAAGAGGTAGGGATACTCCTCTGTCCTTAAGAGATTTAAGGTCTCAGCTACTTGCTGCAGAAAGGGACATTGATGGAACAGTGTTCAGAGCTCATTCTTCAATGAGTGCTATGGCAGCCAGAGGTGATTCAAACATTGACCCTAGAAGAAGTTGGACATCTAGTGATGGTAAAGCTAAATTCACAGGAGGACACAATAAGCCAAAGGGAAATGGTGGTACATCAAGTGAATGCTCTCACTGTGGAAAGAAAGGTCACACTTTTGACAAGTGTTATCAGCTTCATTCTTGTCAGATCTGTGGGAAACGTGGACACTTTGCTGATACATGTTTCCAAAATCCCAACTACAAGGGTGGTGCTCCATATCAGACTAATGGAGCCAATGAACCATTTAAAACTAATGGTGGTCCTGTTCCAGAATGTTAGATCTGTCATAGGAAAGGCCATACAGCTGTTAACTGTTTCTACAGGAATGACAATGGAGCTAATTCTGGTAATCCTTCAAGTGTCACTTGTCAGATATGTGGAGCTAACACTACAACATTTTTGCCCATTACCGGCGAGATCACCGGAGACAAGGCCGGCGACCAGAAAAGTCGCCGGTAATGTTCAACATTACCGGCGACTTAGCCCGTCGCCGGCAATGTCGCCGGAATCTCGCCGGTAATGTTGCAAAACATTACCGGCGACTCCAACCGTCGCCGGCAATGTCTAGGGAGACATTACCGGCGATTTTCCGGCGGGAATTTCGCCGGAAATGTCTCCCTAGACATTGCCGGCGACGGTTGGAGTCGCCGGTAATGTTTTGCAACATTACCGGCGAGATTCCGGCGTAAAGTCGCCGGTAATGTCTTCATTTCCGGCGACTTACTCCGTCGCCGGCAATGTGTCTTATATTAGATGCCGGATCGGGCAGCTCGATCATTCAATCATTTTGAGCGAAAAAAATCCAGAGAAATCGAAAGAAAGAAAACGTACGCTCTGAAATCGATCATTCGGTATATTGTCAAAATTAAGGCGGGCGTCGAAAACTCGATCACTCGGGAAGCTATTTATATAGGTACGTAGGTGTATATATACGTATATGTGGTATATATATATGTGTGTGTGTGTGTGTTGATCAAATCCAATTCGTGAGATATATATATATATATATATATATATATATATATGAAATGTTGTTGATGTACGGTCACCGAAACGAGAAAACAGCTTGTAGTTAATCTTGTGTCTGAATCAATGACTGGTATTATCGTATTGTTATCGGAGCCAGGCTTAACAGAGATTAGATCGATATATCATTGAGTACTATCATCGAGTACTGAATACGTACTATCATCGAGTACTGAATCGAATTCAGAGATTAGATCAATATATATACATATGCATGCATGTGTTGATTTAATTAGAGTTGAATTGAGAGATCACGTCGATTATTAGTAGTGAATGTGTGTATATATATATAATTAATACGTAAAATTGTTAGAATTTTCAGGATGGACAAGAGTTGGATGAGCCTCGAAAGATGGGATGTCAGATATCACGAGGGAATTAGGAGTTTTGTGGATTTTGTGAAGGCTAATTGTGGAGACACTACACTTCATTATTGCCCGTGTAAAGAATGTAAGTGTTTCAGCGATCGATTTCGATTTCCCATTGATAAAGTGCAGAGGCACCTGAGTAAATACGGGTTTTGGGATAAGTACACTTGTTGGATTTATCACGGTGAAACATCGGTAGCGGGTCCGCATGATCATGGACAATTTGGTGAGAGGGCCAGTCCACGCTATGATGATGGACATTTTGCTGAGAGGGGCAGTTCATCCTATGATCCAACATCGATGTTAATCAATGATATGTTTCCTCATGAGAGCGGTGTATTTGCTGATGAAGCACCAAATGTCCCTCCCGTCGTTGAGGGTTTCCCCCATATCGAGCCAGTCGAACCATTACCTGGAGGTCATGCCAACACAAGCGGTATGGACAAGTACAACAACCTGATTGCATTGCAACAGACTCCGTTGTACGACGGTTGTAGTAAGACTGTTCTTGAAAGTGTGATGGGAGTGATGCAGCTAAAAATGGAGAACAAAATGTCTGTCAAAGCTGTTGATTCTTGGTTGAAGTGGACTGCTTCGCTACTGCCACCCGGTCATCGTCTTCCTACCACTCATCATAAGGTGCGACATATCCTGAAAGATCTTGGGCTTTCCTACATCAAAATCCATGCATGCAGATATGATTGTATTCTCTTCTGGGGAAAAGATCTCGAAGACCTTGAAGCCTGCCCGGTATGTTTTACAGAAAGGTATAAGTTGACTCCTGCAGGCAACAAGAAAGCTGTGAAGATACTTCGATATTTCCCGCTTATTGATAGGCTGGAGCGGTTGTTCATGTGTGCTTTCACGGCCGAGGCAATGAGATGGTGGGCTGAGAGGAACTTGCCTGACGATGACACCCTTATACACCCTTCCGACGGAGAGGCTTGGAAGCACATGGTCAGGGAGTTTGATCATTTTGCAGCAGAGGTCCGAAATGTTTGGCTAGGGCTCTCATCTGACGGATTCAACCCTTTTGGCAACATGAGTCTTCAATACAGTATATGGCCAGTTATTTTGGTACCGTACAACCTTCCACCATGGATGTGCATGAAGAAGGAATACAATATGCTCACTCTGTTAATTCCGGGCCCGGGTTATCCAGGAAAGTGTCTCGATGTGTATTTGAGGCCTTTGATTGAGGAGCTTAAGTACCTGAGTGAGTGTGGCCACCCCACTTACGATAGGTTCAAAAAGGAGATGTTCCAGATGCATGCCATGCTTGTTGGCACCATCAGTGATTTTCCTGCCCGCGGTATGTTGTCGGGCAACGTTACCAGGGGTTACAGGGCTTGTTCAGAGTGCATGACGGTTGATTGTTGCAGTCCTCATTGCAGTAAAATTGTCTCGATGCGTCACCGTTGTTGGCTTCCATGTGATCACCCATTTAGGCAGGATCCAGACGCGTTTGATGGGACTGTTGAAACTGGTGTGGCACCCAGGCGATGGACAGGGGACGAAATTTTGGAAGTGTTGAATGAATACGATTTTGGCCAGCTGAGCAATCATCCTGACATAGTGGCGTCAATTCCAGAAAAGCCCGAAAGGTATAAGTTTTGGACACACAAGAGCATATTCTGGGAACTCTCCTACTGGCCCAGGTTGCCTATCAGACATTACCTAGATGTCATGCACATAGAGAAGAATGTGTGTGAAAGTGTGGTGGGCACAGTTCTTAACTTGGAGGGGAAAACAAAAGACATCCCTAAGGCACTCATTGATCTTAAAGCAATGGGTGTGCGGAAACATTTGTGGTTAAGAGATGGTAAGAGAAAAATGCCGCAAGCTCCGTACACCGTAAAGCCGAAGCATAAGCATGAAATTTTTCGGTGGCTGAGTAATGTCAGGTATATATTCGATCTTATGGCTATGTATGAATTTGTCCTTAAATTTTTAGCGGAGTATATATGGTTATATGCGAGAAATATAATTGGTCCATATATATGGCTTTATCTATATATATATGCAGGTATCCTTATGGCTATGCAGGAAATATAAGCAGGTGTGTTAACTTCCGGGACAATAAGATGTACGGATTAAAGAGTCATGACTGCCATGTACTGCTTCAACGCCTTTTCCCTATTTTCATTCGAGGGTACATGCCCAAAGAGGTGGTGGAGCCGTTGGTGGCCTTGTCAAGATTCTTTCAGAAGTTATGCACCAGGGAAGTTAAAAAAGCAGACCTGAGGGAGATGCAAGATGACATCATTTTTATCATGTGCAAGCTTGAGAGGATATTTCCCCCAAATTTTTTCGACATAATGCCGCACCTGATGATCCATCTTCCCGAACAATTGTTGCTTACCGGTCCCGTACACTACACTTGGATGTATCCCATGGAAAGGTACAAATGATTCATAAATTTGGTTTGCCTATGGTTTTTATATGTAATGACTTCTGGTTAAGTAAGTTAACATGTACTTGTTAACTTGTAGACAATTGGGAGCCTACAAGGACTATGTGAAGAATAAATATGCACCTGAAGGGTGTATCGCTGAAGCATATCTTGCGCACGAGTGTGTAACGTACACCAAAGTGTACCTCGAAAATGTAGAGGACCCCCAACAACATATGCCGATAGATGAACCCCAGTTCAACCTTTCTATCATCTCCAGTGACGTGGTAGTACAGGGAAGCTTGCCAAAGTCGTACAAGTTGGATGGAAATGAGGTAGCCATTGCCCACTGGTCGGTACTGATTAACTGTCAAGAAGTACAATATTGGAAAAACTATCATCTTCACTGCCCTGCTATTGCCGGAAATGTTGATTACCACAACAAGACGTTTGCAAACTACTTTGGTCAATGGGTAAGTATATGTGTATATGTCTATTTTTATATATATATCCTTACATAGCATGTATGTATGTACGTGCTTTTGTGGTTTCAAGATGACATAATTTCTTCTGTACGTATTAATATATGGACGTTTTCAGATGAACCATGTAGCAGATGATGGTTGCCCAGAGTGGTCAAACGAATTGAGGGTCCTGGCGATGAAACCGATTGCTTCAAAAGTGTACTCGATGTGTCAGGTCAATGGCGTGAAATTTATATGTGAAAATCGAGACCACCGACTGAAAACACAGAATTGTGGGGTGATGGTCCATGGTGGGCAGGATGGCGTTGACTATTACGGTGTCCTTCATTCAGTTGTTGAACTAATTTATGGGAACCGCATGAAAGTGCACTTGTTCAAGTGTAGATGGTTTGATACTAGCCCGGAGAACACAAGGACCGATCAGTACGGAACATTTTCGGTGAATACTGCTACTACCTGGTATGAAGATGACCCTTTCGTTCTTGCCTCATCAGTAAAACAAGTGTTTTACCTGGACGATCTTCTTAACAAAGTCCCGTGGAAGGTGGTTAACCATGTTGCTCATAGAAACATATACAGTGCTGCCACACTTGGTGATACCGCAGATAATGAGGAAGTTACTGCATACCAAGAGCCGAACGCTTTTGACATTCCGGAATCATCTACGATTCGCCTTAATAATGTGAGATCTGGGAGTGTGGTTCGAATTACTGGAGCAGAACTTCTCGATGTTAATCCATATGAAGTTGACGCTGATTCAGATGACGAGGAGCGGCACATATTGCCAGAGGTTACCTATGAAACCGAGTCAGACTCAAGTGATGAAGATGATTACGATTATCATCCTTAGTACGTTGGAAATTGTAGTCGGAAATTGTAGTCGGAAATCGTACGTAGTCGGAAAATGTAGTCGAAAATTGATAATCAAAATTTTAGTCGGAAAATGTAGCCGGAAATCGTAGACGGAAATTGTAGTCGTTAATCGTAGACGGAAATTGATAATCGAAATTGTAGTCGGAAAATGTGCATAGCTGGAAATGGTACGTACGTATACGGAAAATGTAGTCGTTAATCGTAGGGCTGGGATCGGTACGGGATGGGTCGGGATTCGACCTATCCCGATCCCGATCCCGAAAGTAAAATCGGGATCGGGACGGGTCGGGACGACATAATCTTAGAGGTGTATCCCGACCCGATCGGGACGGGATCGGGACGGGTCGGGTTCGGTATCGGGATTTCGGTATTGGATTCTCAGCCCTAGTTAATCGTACGTATACGAAAATTGATAATCGAAAATGTAGTCGGAAAATGTAGTCGTTAATCGTACGGATACGGAAATTGTAGTCGAAATTGTAGTCGGAAAATGTAGCCGGAAATCGTAGACGGAAAATGTTGTCGTTAATCGTACGTATACGGAAATCGTAGTTGTTAATCGTACGTATACGGAAATCGTAGTCGTTAATCGTAGTCGTTAATCGTACGTATACGGAAAATGCCCTAGTTAATCGTACGTATACGGAAATCATTAATCGAAAATGTAGACGGAAAATGTAGTCATTAATCGTACGGATACGGAAAATGATAATCGAAATTGTAGTCGGAAAATGTAGCCGGAAATCGTAGACGGAAAATGTTGTCGGATATTCTTCGGGAAATAATGACATTACCAACGAGTTGAAGTCGTTGGTAATGACATTACCAACGAGTTATAAGCAACTCGTTGGTAATGACATTACCCACGAGTTAACTCGTCGTTGGTAATGTCATTACCAACGAGTTGCTTATAACTCGTTGGTAATGTCATTACCAACGAGTTATAAGCAACTCGCCGGTAATGTTTTCTGGTTTCCCCCATATCGAGCCCGAGCCTCTCCTCTCCCTCTCCTCTCCCTCTCCTCCTCCTCTCCCTCTCCTCTCCCTCTCCTCCTCTTAAATCGGTCCGGTGAGCCTCTCCTCTCCCTCTCCTCCTCCTCTCCCTCTCCTCTCCCTACTCCTCCTCTCCCTCTCCTCCTCTCCACCGATCCCCTCTCCTCTCCTCCTCCGAAAATCTCCTCCTCCCCTCCTCCCCTCCTCCCCTCCTCTCCTCCCCTCACCATTGTAGGTGGAAGAAAATGGCAGGTCCGATCCTCTCTCTCTCCCTCTCTCTCTCTCTCTCAATTTTTAATTATTTTTTTGCATGTGTATGTGTATGTGTATGTGTATGTGTATGTGTATGTGTAAATTAATTAGGGTGCTAAGTTGGAAATTAGGGTGATAAGTTCTAAATTAGCATGTATGTATATATGTGATGTATATATATATTTAGGTATGTGAATATGAAGTGATGTATATATATATGTGAAAATTATGTATAAATGTGGTTTTGATGAATATGTGATGTATATATATACGGAAATTAAACCTAATTAAGATGCATGATATATATATGTGTGAAAAATGTGGAAAATTAATTAGGGTTTGTGATTTGGATGAATATGTGATGGATAAATTTAATTAAGATGCATGATGTATATATATATACACATCGAATATGTATAGTCGTTAATTTAGGTGATATAGTTGTTAATTAATCGTATAAATGAAGGTGGAAATCGGGATCGGGACGGTTTGGAACCGGAACGGTTTGGAACCGGAACTTATTGTAACTGGAACCGTTATGTTACAAACGGTTCCGGTTACAAACACTTCCGGTTTCAAACGGTTCCGGTTCCAAACCGTTCCGGTTCCGATTTGTTATAGAACCGAAACGGTGTGGAACCGGAACGGTTTGGAACCGGAACTGTTTGTAACCGGAACCGTTATGTTACAAACGGTTCCGGTTACAAACAGTTCCGGTTTCAAACGGTTCTGGTTCCACACCGTTCCGGTTCTGATTTGTTATAGAACCGGAACGGTTTGGAACCGGAACTGTTTGTAACCGGAACCGTTATGTTACAAACGGTTCCGGTTACAAACAGTTCCGGTTTCAAACGGTTCCGGTTCCATACCGTTCCGGTTCCGATTTGTTATAGAACCGGAACGGTGTGGAACCGGAACTGTTTGTAACCGGAACCGTTATGTTACAAACGGTTCCGGTTACAAACAGTTCCGGTTTCAAACGGTTCCGGTTCCACACCGTTCCGGTTCCGATTTGTTATAGAACCGGAACGGTTTGGAACCGGAACTGTTTGTAACCGGAACCGTTATGTTAGCAACACGCCCAGTGGGCCAATGATGACTGCTCGCACGAGAGCCTTGCTAGAGGCGCGAGCTGAGGAGGAAGCTGCACGATCAAGAGCCGTGGAACCGGAATTCGAGGCTCGAGCCTCAGTCTCTAGACGCTCAATCAGCAGACGCCCCTCCGGTGGCAGAGCCTCAGACGAGCGACAGTCAACGGGGGCATCAGAAACTCCCTCAATCCGAATGCCCCATATTCGGATGGTGCCTACTCCCGTTTCACGGGAATCATCTGAGGCACATGGTGGTGCTGGCGCCTCATCGTCCAGGCCTCGTCTATCTCCGCCGTCCGGTCTCTTCCTACCCGACGAGATTCCTGTCATCCCTGAATTCGATGATAGGGGGATGCCTGTTTATATTGAAGGACGGCCGGATTTCCTGACCGTGGAGGAAGCGTATAACTTCCTCCCGTTCGACCCCGTGTATCTTTGGAGTGTGAGGTGCACCAACCAACAAACGGACGATGCAGGTAAATTTTATTTAACATCAGATTGATTACTTAATTATTACTTAAGACTTGCGATTGGTTCAATTAATGATATCAATTTGTTGACATTGTTTTATTAGGCAATTTCGTTAATGGGACTGGAAAACGGAAAGGGGCTAGAGGCACCTGCACCGGGAAGAGACTTGAGCAGGCCACCGGCGGAAGGAAAACGCCCATAAGGGCCAATGAGGATGGCGAGGTGATCGAGGCATTCGACACCACGCGCAAATATGTCAGCATGGCCGGTGCGATCGTGCGGGACAAGGTCCCAATGCTTTGGCCAGATTGGGAATCTGTGCCTATCTACGTGAAGATGCAAGTGCATAATGCACTCAGTGTGAGTAAAATCGTATTTTCATTACGTAAATTTTACATTTATTAATTAAGTCCACTTAAATATATAATTTTACCTTTTATATATTCATATTGCAGGTGTGGTTTGACGTGGATGAAGTTCTTATTCACACGTGGGTAGAGCGTCAACTACATAATCGGTGATGTGCTTCCACTTATTTGAATATATATCGAGTTAGATTTTTGTTTATCAACTGTTTTAATATCTCTAACTTTTTTTCCTTGTTTTAATATAGGTATAAAGAGTGGAAGAACGAGCTTTCTTCCCATTACACTGTATACAAGGAGCTAGGCCGAGGTTCTACTCCTAGCGAATTCCGGTTTAGGGAGTACGAGTGGCTGTGGCTGATAGCCCACTTCGAGCACCCCAAAGCTCAGGTATGCATCCTTAATATATCTTACAAGCCTAATGTATCGTATCAGATTGAAATAGTTAGTTACTAATTTTTTTCCATATGTTTATCAAACAAGGCGATTTCGAAGACGAACCGGGCGAATAGATTGAAAAACACCAGGGCCCATCATGCAGGTTCACTCAACTACATGGGTTGGTGGACTAAGGCGCAGCAACAACAAGAAGTGAACCCCTTGGTGTATATTCATCAGAAGTTCTATCCGCAATGCCCTGACGAAGCGGTAAGTCTTTCGCCTCTCCATGTGTTAATAAAACTATTTTTCGATATTAATAGATGTTGTTAGTTAATACGTTGTTCATTTTCGCTTTTCAATTAGGCGAGAGTGGAGGAGGCGACGACAGAAGTGACCATGAGTATAGCTCGGACTAACCATCCTGATTGCTCCGAGGAAGAAGTCACCCAGTATGCCTCTCAGATCGATCCGCTTGATCCCCCGATAGCGGCTCAGATCATGGCAAAAGCGTGCGGGACTGGAAAGAATACCTACTACTGTAGGGGAATGGGCTCGGCGGGCGAAGGAGTATTGAAAACCACTTCACAATACTCTACCGGGTCAAGAAGTTCAACTTCTAGTCGTAACCTCGCAGCGGAGCTTCATAGGACGCAGAGGGAGTTGGAGGAGCAAAAGAGGCAGATGGCCGAGTACCAAATGCAGCAGACACAGGTGCAGGCTCAGATGTACACATGGATGCGGACGATGTACGAGGCTCAGACTACCGGACAACCGTTCCCCACACCTCCCCCGGTCCCGGTCCCTCCGTTCCCCGGTCCCGGTCCCTCCGTTCCCTAGCTATCCACCACCACCACCGCACCAGTCAACGCCAGAGCAAGACCAAGGTAGCCACCGGAATTCAAATGAGTACTTTGATTACTTCGACCCTGACCCGCAAGTTCCTCGACCCTGACCTGTAGTTGTAGTTAATTTTCGTATCGTCGTTGCTATTTGTACTGTACGTTGGACATTTATGTGTACTGTTGAACTTGTATGATTGTACGGTTTATGTCTTTCAATGCAGGTTCTGGAATTGGGCCCAATCCATAACCGCGTTTTTTTTTCAAAATTTTTTCTGACATTGCCGGCGACATGGACCTCAGTCGCCGGCAATGTCACAAATTCCAGCCACGGCGGCGGAACCATTGCCGGCGACGGCGTCGCCGGTAATGTCGGAGACATTGCCGGCGACTCGAGTCGCCGGTGATGTCTCCGACATTACCGGCGACGCCGTTTCCCGTCGCCGGCAATGTTAACACCGGCGGGAGATTTCCGGCGACGTCATTGCCGGCGACTCGTCGCCGGGAATGACATTTCCGGCGAAAAAAAAATACAAGGCCGGCGACCTTCCGTCGCCGGTAATGTCTCCTTTTCTTGTAGTGTAAAGGTCATGTTGCTCTCAACTGTACTCAGAGATCAAACTATGCTTATCAGGGCACAGAACCTCCATCCACCATTGCTGCAATGACTGCTCATGCTAGAGCAATGGCCTCTGGACATACAGCTAGCTCTTCTCACAGCTCTTCTGACAGTGGTGGCTCAGATGTATGGATTGGTGACTCTGGTGCTACTCATCACATGACATCTGAACTGAGAAATCTATCCATTGCTCATCCATATACCAATGACAACCAGATCACTATTGGTAATGGCACTGGTTTATGTATCTCTCACATTGGCACTTCATCTATTACACCCTCTACACATACTTTTAAACTCCAGAATGTCTTGCATGTACCTAAGTTAGCAGTGAATCTACTGTCTCTAACTAAATTGTGCAAGGACAACAAGTGTTTTATTACACTTGATGACACTGATATATGTGTGCAGGACAAGGCAACCAGAGCGCTACTGTACCAAGGAAAGAGTAATGCTGATGGCTTGTTCATGTTCAAAAATCCAAGACATTTCTTCTCTACATCTCCAGTCTTCTCAGCTTACCTAGGTGGTGTTGTCAAGTCCAATCTATGGCATCAACGTTTTGGTCATCCTTCTGCAGAAATTACAGCAAAGATGATGTCTCTTTCTAATATACAGTCCAGTTCTGAATCTGTTAACTCTATGTGTGGTAATTGTTTACAAGGCAAAATGCACAAACTACCTTTTCCAAGGTCTGTACAACATAGTGAGATTCCTTTTACTAAGATTCATTCAGATGTATGGGGACCTTCACCATGTTTGTCTCTAGAGGGTTACAGATATTATGTCACCTTTATTGATGATTGTACAAGGTTCTGCTGGATATTTCCATTAATAAATAAATCAGACGTGTTTGCTACTTTTGTGAAGTTCCATGCCTTTGTGCTCAATCATTTTGGTTCCTCTATTAAATTCTTTCAATCAGATGGTGGAGGTGAATACATCAGCAAAGGGTTTCAGAATTTTCTGGCTTCAAAAGGCATTTTACACTATATTTCCTGTCCTTACACTCCTCAACAGAATGGTCTAGCAGAAAGAAAGCATAGACATTTAGTGGATACTGCAGTTACTTTAATGACAACAGCTTCATTACCTAAAATCTTTTGGTTCCATGCTGTTGCTCATGCTGCCTATTTGATTAATAGAATGCCATGTAAGACTCTTCAGTTCTCCTCTCCTTATTCTCTTCTTTTCAAGTGTATTCCTTCTATTACTCATCTTAGAATTTTTTGCTCCACCTGTTTCCCCTATCTTAGGCCTTATGCCTCTGATAAACTGTCTCCCAAATCTGCTCCATGTGTTTTCTTAGGCTTTGCTCTAGGATACAAAGGGGTATTCTGTTATAACATTCCTCTTAACAAACTGTGGATGTGTAGACATGTTGTTTTTGATGAGTCTACTTTTCCTTTTGCCTCCATGTCCTCTCCCATTCCATCTATCCCCTCCAATCCTGTTTCTGCTTCCTTTTTTGATGTCTCATTTCCTTCTTCTTCTTCTTCCTCTCCTGTTCAGAGGGTCATTATTAATTCTAATACTGAATCTGTTCCTTCTTCTCCATCTGTTGTTCATGCTTCTAATCATAGTCACTCCTCTCCTATTTCTGTTCCTATTCCTCATAGTCCTATTTCTCCTGTTCCTACTATTGATAGTAGTGAAGTATCTGTTGAGTCTCTACCTATTGATCCTGTCATACCTATTGATCCTGTCATGCCTGCTGATCCAGAACTGCAATTTATTGATGCTCAAAATTATAATGATCACTCCATGATTACAAGGGCCAAGAATGGTATAGTGAAGAAAAAGACTTTTGAAGATTATTGTGCATTCTCTACTATTATTCAGGAAAAACTATATAATGAGTATGCTGAATTTGCTGGCTTCACTGCTGTTACTGATATTCTAGACCCTCATGAGCCAAAGTCCTTTAATTCTGCCAATGGTAAACCTGAGTGGGATGCTGCAATGCAGGCAGAAATTGATGCTCTACACAAACAAGATACTTGGACTTTAGTCCCTTGTCCTTCCCATAAGAATATTGTAGGCAGCAAATGGATCTATAAAGTGAAGAAAAATCAAGATGGTACTGTCTCCAGGTATAAAGCTCGTCTGGTAGCTCAAGGCTTTTCTCAAGAACATGGTCTCGACTATGAAGAAACCTTTAGTCCAGTGGTTAAACATAGCACTGTTCGTCTAGTCCTTGCTCTTGCTGCTATGTACAGATGGAATCTGAGGCAACTTGATGTTACAAATGCATTTCTACATGGTGATCTTCAGGAAGAGGTCTATATGAAACAACCTCAGGGTTTTATTGATCCTCTTCATCCTGATTATGTATGCCTCCTCAAGAAGTCTTTGTATGGTCTTAAACAGGCTCCTCGTGCCTGGCATGCTAAGTTTACAAGTTTTCTTCCTGGTCTGGGATTTAATTTTTCTCATTCTGATCCTAGCATGTTCATTCGCACAAGTCCTGCTGGTGTTGTCATTTTACTCCTCTATGTTGATGACATTGTCATCACTGGTTCTGATACTGCTGGCATTGAGCTTGTTATCTCTGAGCTCAACTCAGTGTTTGACATGAAAGATCTTGGTGTTCTCAAATACTTTCTGGGATTGGAAGTTCATTATACTTCTACAGGTCTTCTTATTAGTCAAAAGAAATATGCTACTGATCTTCTCATTCGTGCTGGAATGAGTACTACTAAGCCTTGTTCCACTCCATGTCTTCCCCATGCTCAACTTCTCAAGCATGAAGGTACACCTTTACAGGATCCTACACTTTACAGAAGCCTAGTTGGAGCTCTTCAATATCTCACATTTACTCGTCCAGATATTGCTTATTCTGTCAATACAATGTGCCAATTTATGTCATCTCCAACTGATGCTCACTTTACTGCTGTAAAAAGGATCTTAAGGTACATCCAGGGTACTTTAGATCAGGGTCTGTTTTATGCCTATGGAAATTCTCGTTCTCTTCGTTATGGTCCATGCATTCAAGCTTATTGTGATGCTGATTGGGCTGGTGATGTAAACACTAGAAGATCTACTACTGGCTTTGTTGTTTTCTTAGGCAACAATCCAGTTTCTTGGCAGTCTAAGAAACAAGGTAGTGTCTCTCGTAGTTCTACAGAAGCTGAATATCGTGCTCTAGCTAACACTACAGCTGAGATCTCCTGGATATGCCATCTTCTGTGTGATTTGCAGATTACAATTCCACGGCCTCCTTTACTCAAAAGTGACAATTTATCTGCTCTTGCCTTGGTCTCTAATCCTGTCTTTCACTCTCGTATCAAACATCTTGATAATGACTTCCACTTTGTTCGTGAACATGTTCAGAAACAAGATCTATTGCTTCAATATGTCCCTACTGCTTATCAAACTGCTGACATTCTCACTAAAGGCTTACATGGTCCAGCATATCATTCTCACATTATCAATCTCAGCATGGTTACCCTTGCTGAGCTTGAGGGAGGGTAATAATGGAGGAGTCAGTAGTTAGTAGAGCCGTTAAGTCTGTTAATAGAATAGTTAAGGTTGTTAGGCTGGCACTAAGCACGTGTTGCTTATCCAGCTAGATATTAGCTGGCATTCTACACAATTTTGTATCTGTTGTACTATATAAAGGCTGTAAGAACATTTCGTTCTTTTTCTTAAGGCAATACAACAGTAAAGCTTTGGCTTGGTGCATACGAAAGCTCTCAATTCTGGTTAGAATTCTTGTTTACATTTCTTGCTTCAATTTGTAGAAATGTCTGTAATTCACCATGTTATCACTCCCAACGCTGACAACTCCATCGATTTTCCGTGCGAAGAGAAGCAATCTATTCCCCAAAACACTGAAGCTCGACCCAATTTGGTCCTCTCATCTGTTTCGTTGTAGCTCCCTCACCCAGAAATCAAAAGGCAGTTTCCGATCTCTCTCCCTCTCAATCTCATACTACCACCGCTGATTTCATCATGGTTAGAGTTTTAGATCGATTCTGAGTTTGAGATTTGGTTGGGTTTTTTTTTTCAATAGATCTGTTCGCGATCGATTTCGTCTATGTTTCATTTGATTTCATTGTTCGTCTTTGTTTTCCAGATTCACCAAGAATGAGTTCAAGTCCACAGTTGGGGTCGAGTTTGCCACCAGAATCCTAAACGTTGACATTAATTTGGGACACCTTCTCCAAGCGACAAGATCAGGCCGAGTTCTTGATCGAGATCGCCGGCGGCAAGGTCTCTGACGAGTAATCTGGACAATCTATTATTCAGTCTCTCTCTATGCCGATCGAACAATCTTCTTTAGTTCAGAAGAACCGATCAGAAAGTTAGGTATGCTTCATCACAAATTCATCAGAACCAAAACGAAGTTGATATATGTTCCTTTGATATAGTTTTAGTTTGTCACTCTTCCTCTAATCCCCATTTTTGTTCTCTGCAGACCCAAAACTCCGCTGCTTTTCGTCTACGTCACCAATTCAATCTCTCAACTCATATAAACCTTCAGGTACCCCATCCTCTACATGTTATGCTTTCAATGTGTTTGGTTTCAAAATTTGTATCTGTAACCTGCTCATCTGAAGACTAATATCATGTCTATATTTGAGGATCTTACACAAGATGGTAAATATGTTGTCTATAGTAGAAAATGTTATATTGATCATTTAAGATTATTAATTAGTAATCTTTTTTTTAATATGACTTCTCAAATTTCATATAATTTTATTATAGATCAAGATTCTGTTAGACAATTGGCTGTTGAGGGTTGTGCTGCTCTTGGCAAATTGTTGGAGCCCCAAGATTGTGTTTCACATGTCCTCCCTGTTATTGTCAACTTCTCTCAGGTAAAGCTAATGTTTGAATTTTGAATCTGAATTTGGTTTCTTAATGTTTATGGTGGTTCATTACAGCCACCTTGACTTCTTTGCGTGAAGCTTGGTCCTCAATATTACAGTTATACTGTGCACTGTCATATAAAGGCCTCATAGAGGGTGGGAATACTAAAGTACTGTAGAGTCTAGAGTCACTCATAGTTCTCTGCATCCAACGATATGATCAAATTTTGGTGTTGTGCTTCTTAGTTATGTTTGCTTTGTTTCTATATAGGACAAGTTTTGGCGTGTGCGTTACATGGTCGCAAATCAACTATATGAGCTTTGTGAAGCTATGGGGCCCGACCCTACAAGGTATTATCGTATGATGTGAATTCTGGCCATTATATGAGGATGTCCATTGCACTTGATATCTATGTATAGACTATTATGAAATTTGGCCATTGTGTAGCTCCATTGTTCAATGGATTTCATGTTCTATAAATTTTCTTACAATTGTACGATATATCAAGTTAAATCCTGTTCAGCTAAGTCACTTCTTTCTGTTTCCATGTAAGTATACTCTTTGGCTGTTTTGGTCTGAATATCTTATAAGTGGTTTAGTTCTTGAAATTTTTAGTGTTTAGTGATAGAGTACGAGGCAGATGTGTATGGTGGTGTTGCTGGTTTGAAGTTTAAAGGGGTTTTCTATTAAAGGTTTAAGCTTTTTGTAGAATGAATGAACAGTGGGGATGAAGATAACAACTTTTCCTTCCGTTTTCTTCTGTAGAATCATGATTATTTAATCGAGAAAGGTGTTCAAGATGAAGAAGACCAGGCCCTACATCTTGGATTTCATTCTGGCGTCGTCAACCTTGCTCCTCAGCGCCTCAGCGCCTTCTCTTTTGCAATCTGAGATCTCCGCCTCTCACTCTGGATTTCCGCTGTTCTAGAAGCTTTGAAGGTAAGAGTTTTCGATCGAATTAAATCAGTGAGTTGGGTGAAGATTTGGGTTTTGCTAATCAGTTTTGGATTTCATATAATTCTATACTGTGGCAGTTTGCAATGGGTATAAATATGCCAGCAAAAACTGTGGTTTTCACAGCTGTTAAAAAGTGGGATGGTGATAGTCATCGATATATTGGATCTGGTGAGTATATCCAGGTAAGTGAACATGCACACAAGGTTATATATTAACGCACTCTGCATGCACAGTTACTCGATGATTATTAACTATCTTAATTCTTCTAGATGAGCAGTGGGGCTGGGTGATGTGGCAAATATGAGCAAGGTATTTGTATCATAATGATTGATGAGCAGGTCAGTGTATTACTATTGATCTTTATAGTTTACACCCACTAATTTTTATGATGATTCTAAACCATTCAGTTATCCAGAAATACTCAAGGTTGTTATTGTGATACGTCGGTTCCCATCTGATTCACCGTGGTATTTGTTGTTGCTTTGGTTCTTCTTCAATAGAGGAACTGAACTCCCCATGATTTCAATATGATTGGTCATACGGCATGGATATAAGTTCTAAACAGCCCCGATTAATGTTTGGACTTTGAAACTTCCTAAAAAGCTATTTGCTTCCTTATAATGAAAGATTATTTGTTTTTTTCTTCCAGATGGAAATGAATACACTCAAGGACATGGTGTTGGGTAAACCACCGTTGTTGGTTAGTACTTTCAGACTCAACTACTACTCAATTTTGAATTTGCTGAGCCGAGCAGGAGGCCAATTCACAACGACATGTGATAAAGAATTCCTTGCACCGATTTCAGCACGAAAAGGTTTATTTTTATTTTTAACTAAAAACAAATGGTTATGTGTCGACGGCTAGATAGTAATTGACAAACCGGGATATTTTTCTCTTATTCAGGCCTTACATGATATAGGGATAAAGGTTTCAAAGCTTGAGAAGGAAGCGGAGATGCTTGAATCAAATCTAAAATGGAGCTTCAGATTTGTAGACAGCTTGACGTGGATATACTGTGTAATTTTTTTATCAGAAACACTGTTTGGTTTCTTTTTCTGTTATCCCATAGCTTCTTCTATGTCAACATCGATTGTGGCTGTGCTGACCTGCTTTACGAATCGGGTTTACGCTCGACCTAGGTGAGAGAGACCATGGTGCTTAATGGATTGCAATTTCCCTCAAATTGTTTACTATCAGTTCTGTTTTTCAATTTCATATAAGTTTCTTCTACAGATTAGTTTGTGGTGTCTTTTGACATTTTTCTACTATATGCTCTAATTCCTCGGGTTTGTAATCGATGGCTCTGTGCCAATGGAATTTCATTGAAAGAAGATTTTGGTGCAGAACCACCCAAACATATCATATATTATTGTGAGTGTTACTTCTCTTACAATGCATGTGTATATATGTAGTGCACCATTTTGTAACATTCTCTTGAAGTACATGATCATTGTGTGTTGGAATTGGTCTGACAATTGTTCAATGAATAATTGGTTATGCATTTATGCTCCATCACATACTTCAACTTATTACCTCCATTCATATTTACTATATAACAACCGTGGTCTTACTGTTCATAAGCACTATTTATAAGCACAGTGTGAAGTGTCAGACGCGCGAGTTTTTTGAAGTCAACTCTCTCTTTTTCTTCTCTCCGTCATTCGTTCTCATCTGGTCTTATCCTAAGCTCAACGATTGCAATCAACGCTCTTTACTCCGCTCAACGATTATACTGTTCATAAGCACTATTTATAAGCACAGTGTGAAGTGTCAGGCGCGCGAGTTTTTTGAAGTCAACTCTCTCTTTTTCTTCTCTCTGTCATTCGTTCTCATCTGGTCTTATCCTAAGCTCAACGATTGCAATCAACGCTCTTTACTCCGCTCAACGATTTTGATTTATGCATCGTGTTGCATCTCAATCTGTTCCATTCTCTCGCCACAACCATCACTGAATCTGTTTCGTTCAGGTTTCCTTCTCCTTATATCCATCAGTTTGATCTCCGTAATAGGTTCAAACTTCAAATCGGCGAAGCATCACGAATCCCGTTGGTCTGATTCATTCGATTTCATCTGCGTTGATTTGATTTCGTTTGTGTTATTAGTTTGATTTCATCGCTGGGTTCGATCAATTTCGTTTTATGTTGTGAAGTTTCCATCCATGTGATGTTTGTCTGGTAGTTCGGGGTAATAGAATGGGTTAACTAGGTGGCCTCTAGATTTACATAAATAGTGATCCATTATCGTCCTCTGTCTAGATAAGAACCTACTGCATATCTACGTGTTTCGGTACTGAACCAAACGGGGAGGGATTCAAGATCCTCTGTCAAAGCTGCTAAACAGATATGTCCATAACATTTAATCTTTTCATAGGGTGGATTTCAAAACTTATTGCCTTAGTTTTCTTTGGTAGTGAATGCTACAGTTGTTATTTTCTTATGTATTCATTGCAAAAATTGATCTCTCCTGCACCTGTAAAGGATGTTAGCCACTACATAATTTCATTTAAATTTAGGATTTGATTTAATCATTCATTACAATTATTTGCGGCTCACAGATTAATTCGATCATCTTACTTTGCATCTGAAATTGTGATATGTGTTTGTGGTTAAATTGTTTGGGTTAGTATTAAGTTAAAGGAGTTCATAGCTATATAGAACCTAACAGTGCAAACTTTCATTTATATAGTGATGAACTTTGATATGTTATCTCATGTTTTGCTACATGGGTGCACATTTTTTGAATGAAATGTTCGGTAGTGTAAGCTCACATTATCCTCAAACCAACTTAATATCAATATAACTGATAAGACCTCTTTATGTAGGTCAGATTAATATATGGTAACAAACTGAACTAGGTATATGGTTAGAAAAACTGTGGATACCTACTTGATCTGATTTAGAACAGTTTGTTTGGTTTTGGTTGAAAGTCATTTTCCTTCAACCTCTCCAACGTTTTCCATAGAAAAAAAAAGCTGATTGTTGCATTATATTACAGCTGGTTGTAGATGGGATTGTTGTTTAATGGGATTATTGCACTTTAACTTTGACTAAAAGTTAACGCTAGCTGTTTGCAGTGGTAACACTGCAATGGGTTGCCTGAATGAGATTCTATGGCTTCCGCTATAGGCACAAATAGTTTGAATTGAACATATGTAATGGGTTAAACTGCAGGAAGTACTACTAGATAGATGTTAAGTTAGTCTTGATTGTAATGGCTCCAGTATCTGATAACATTTTGCGTGTGTATTCCTTCATGTAATATGATTATTTGAGAGTCAGCAAGTATAGAATCAGTTTGTTTAGTTAGTTCAGTTTTGTAGATTTGAAATGGTATAATTATATTTAGTTCGCTTTGTTGATGCAGGTTTTTGCTGATTAAACCCAAAGGATGCTGTAAAGGTAAAGCAATGTTTGGTTACTTCGATATGATCAGGTCTTAGGTTTGTCAATCTGATCGTACGTGCAAAAGGGTTGGCATACTTACATTCCCGTCTCTCACTTATCTATGGTTTTGCAGATTTTGCTGCTTTGATTATGTTGACATCTCAAGTGGATCAAATCAAAGATGCAACTTTCGGTAAGGAGGGTGCTTTCCAAGGTCTTTCCAAATATTATGTTCCAACTGTTTTTCTTCTGATTTTACTTTCCATGATTATCGTGAGGCACTACTAACCGTTGGCTTGGGCAAAATGGTGCAGAAATCTGCCTCGCTTGAGTGGGACTATGCGGAGGATGAGAGACTTCTATATGGAAATCACATTCCACTTTGAGAGTTCTGTGATCCCTTTCATTTCGAGGATCGCTCTATCAGACACATACAATATCTGGAAGAGAAGTGCGAATTTGAGGGCAGACATGACATTGGCCGGTTTTGATGGCTTTAGGATTCAGCGTTCTGATCAGAGTGTTCTTTTTCTTGGTGATGGATCTGACGATGGGAAGGTGCTGCCTGGGTCACTTTGCATGATCTCACACAAGGATAGGGAGGTCATGAATGCTCTGGATGGTGCTGGTTCTCAAGCAACTGAAGAAGAGGTTCGGCAAGAGGTAGTTGCAATGTCTCAGACTAATATATTTAGGCCTGGGATCGATGTGACTCAGGCAGTGCTCCTACCTCAGATGACTTGGAGGCGGCAGGAAAAAATAGAAATGGTTGGGCCATGGAAGGCTAAGGTGTATGATATGCATAATGTGGTTGTGAGTATCAAGTCTAGGAGGGTCCCTGGGGCTATGACAGATGATGATTTTTTCTCATCTTTGCAATGAAAATGAAACAGAAAGCGAGGAACTTGATGATATCCTAACAAAGGATGAGAGGAGGCAACTTGAAGTTGCACTGAAATTGGATTCATCCGAATCAACCCATGAGAATGGTGATGGGATCATTGAACATCGTCATAGTTGTTATGAGCAAAGGGAAATTCCTATTGAGGATGTAAGCAACTGTAGAAATGGGGAGACTAAGCGGCAAGAAAAGAAAGGATGGTTTGGTGGATGGAGAAAACGGGATACTAGAAATGAAGTACATAAAAAGAATGTCCCACCAAGAAGTTCTATGTGGGGATGAGAA
Organism: Geum urbanum; assembly: GCA_946800695.1. Classification (NCBI taxonomy): domain Eukaryota; kingdom Viridiplantae; phylum Streptophyta; class Magnoliopsida; order Rosales; family Rosaceae; genus Geum; species Geum urbanum. The sequence goes on along the minus strand of OX327003.1, from coordinate 37,236,851 downwards.
GGTGAGTGATCGGTAAGGAGGGTTCGTAACAATCTATGCTTATAGTTGGGAAAGTAGTTGTCGAGTACCCTAACAATCTATTGGGTTTTGATGCTCATATTCCAATCCAATTCATAATAATTGAATGTAGTTATTTTTATATTTGTCGCACCTGAAACGAGTGCTTCAGTACCTTGGAATGTCCTATTACATTAGCAAATGGAGTCTACACACTTTTGTACATTTTGTATGATATAGAATGAATCACACAACAATCTGTGATTATTCGTTACTCTGGGTGTTAGTAATTGTGGAGTTTGCATTTGTTTGTTATGTTAATGACTGTAGTTAATCTGGATTCTGCACACCCTACATTCTTCTTGGTTTACCATGAGTCTTTGTTCATGAACATGATTCCTTTGTTGTTATCCAGGATGTTGAATCAAAAACCCACGATTTAGAGCTGCATCTTTCAAGTTTGTGTGCTGTAAATACCATGTTTGTTGCTCTTTTTTGAGGTTTGGTTGGTCTATTTAGTCTGAATTAATTTTTTTAGTTGAAATTGGAAAAAATTTCTTCTGATAAAGTCTTTTGCATTCAGTAAACTTGGGGTGCAATTAAGACTACCGTGTCAACTACGGTCTTAGAAAAAGCACTTAATGGCATGGTTACTGTTCGCCCTCTTCTATTGGGGCAGCCAATTACGAAAAAGGTATAAAACCATTGTGTGGATGATTTGATTCTTATGTTCATGTACTCATTGTAATTAGTTCTTTTTTTGTAACAAGCCAGGTTGACAAGCAAGGTTGTTATTTCTATTCTGTTGAAATAACTAAAAGCCAGTCACGAGTTGGATTGGTTTGCCAAGCACAGTCATCTAACAAAAGAAAATTCAAGGTTTAATCTTGAATCCCTTAGAAATCTGGGTTCTTTATGAAGTTTATGCTGCATTTGGTATATTAGATAATTAGTAAATTGCTCTTTTCGGACTCCCATCGTAGATAATCATTAGTTTAACAGCTTAATTATCTATTTGTAGTTATTATATTTTGATCGGGAAGACAATGGTGGATTGGGACTTTGCCTACAAGTACCAAGATCTCTCTTCTTCAGTTTTTTTCCCCAAGTTTCGATATACTTTTGAATATACCATTATGAATTATTGGAGAACCCAATAATTATACAAAAAAATTGTATGAAGCTATGATGTTAGTTTAAAAGGCATTTGAATACATATAAGCAATCGAATTAGTATGCATTAAAATAGTATGCTTCCTCAATGTGAAGAAAATATACATATGTTCAACCTTTAAAAGTGAGCGGAGCACATTATGTTCTACAGAAGCATCATATGAGAAAGAGGTGCAGCAAAAGGGCAATGTACATTAGGGTTTAATCAGGAAAAACCTGCTGATTAAACCCAATTTTTGGTTTGTTGCTTAACTGATTCGCATGTGCTTGCGTTTGGTATTGCCTTTCAGGATTAGTTCGATTTGCTTAATTGATTCACATTTTTGTGATTATAAGGATCTAAACATGTTGATGGTGATGTGTGTCGTTTCCAGCTCTAATTTGGAAATCTTATAGACTCGACTATGAGGTCGATGAAGTAGCTACGGACTAAATTGAAACTGCACAAAAAGTATATAGAGATGCACCAAGGTAGACTCTTTTGTTGTAAGTTTTAGCTTTCAACTTTAGTTTTTATAGTAGAATATCAGTATTGTTACAATGAAGATATGGTTGTTTTTTTAAGAAACCATGTCAAAGTAGTAGCAACAATTCTTTATCAGATTTTGCTTATCAATATGGTCTTCATATCCCTCCGATCTGTATTTTACAAATTTAAGACCTTTGGTTATTGAATTGTTGTTTATAGACAAACAATGGCCATACATTTAGTTATGCATGGTAGATTATGGTCCAATCTCAATCTCGATAGTACTATATTTCAATAGAAGTATATTTTGGAATGTTTATATTTTCCCACAACTAAATCTTTGCATGATCATATTGTTGTTTACCAAGTCTATATTGATCATACTGACTATGATCATTATATATTGGTTTTGATGGATTTTGATTCATTGGGAATTTAGTTTTATCATTTGTATAGGATCTTGGCCATTTAGCTTACTTAAATGTTCTTCTTCTGATTTCAAACTGTAGGTACTTCTATTGATTTCAAACAGTTAGTACTCTTTTGGATGCAGTTTTCTGCTTTGTAACTTTTCATATTCAATGACCAAAGACTCTGTATACGTAGAGAACTCAAATGGAATTATAGATTAGATAATTTAGTTTTTTATTCATATTCTCTTTAGTACAAACTTTTCATATTATAGATTATAAATAAGAGAATTTAGTTTCTTATTCATATTGTATTAAATACGAACTTTTCATATTATTTTTATGAGATTTATAACACAATCTAAGAACTTTCATCTCATTTATTATCGGCATTTCAATACTAATATTTATCGAATGAAACATTTATAATAACATCGCCCCAACGGGGCGGGCAACCACCTAGTAAGAATGAAATTGGGGTCGAAGAAGATGTGTCACAACCCTATCTATGGCATTCACCTGATCAAACTTTACAAAAACAATACTGAACTCCCCCAGGAGAAAGCTCTCTGCAAGAGCCACCAAGTATACGGTTCCAATTCTGGAGGCAAAACCTGTTGCAGTCAGGAAAATTTGAGCACAGCCCAACATTAAGCAAAGTACCCCCCAGGTGGGATTTCAGAAGGGATTACTTCATCTGCATTTGCATGACCTGCATATTCAAATTTAAAGTTCCACTAATTAAAATTCATTCTAATTAATACCACAAAGAGTAATGTTCACGTGATCTGAAACGGAATGCAGTACCTGTGCTGAGAAGAACTACAACAATGCATAAGATACCAACAACAAGAAAGCATCGAGCAAAGTTGGTGGAAGCCATTCTGCCAAGGTTTTTGCTTTCTTCAATAGTTACTAACAGTTCTACCCTTTTGATATGAGACGTGATCGATCACAGGACAGGGGTCTATTTATATACATACTGCTTTTGGAAATGAGTCTTATATTGCATTCATTACATTTTCAGAGTAAATCAGATATTCATTCATAAAGACAAAATCAAATATATATTAATAACAATTAAGATGCCAAATCTCAATTTGTTAAGACTACATCAAATATTAGCTGTTGTAAACATTATACAGTTATACTCGACTTTTAAATTTTATATGGCACAAATCTTTAACAAATATTAATCATACAAGTCTGGTGGTTTTTTTTATCGATGATGCATTCCCACCAGTTAAAAAAGATTTCCATTTATTCGGCATGGATGATTTAACAACACTGTATACACAGACGACACTAATTAACCAAGCTGAAACTGATCAGCCCATCAATTTCTACACTCAGCAGGAAAACCATTTGGGAAGCGTTTTACATCAGTACAGTAATTGTATATCATGAAGTATTTTTGAACCCATCTTAGGCGTCTTCGGCTTGGAGCATCGAGCGCATTAGTCTGTTGCCAACTAGCTTGAGAATCCGAGAATGATTTGGAGGATTTAGAATCGATGACATTGAAGTTTCTGTAGTATGCTGTAAAGGGTCCCTTTGACCAATCAGTTTTCACCAATCCTCCTCTGGTAGCCCAATCATCAGCATTCCAAAGGCTCGAATAAATCTTCATCGGTTGGTTCTTAGGAAATGGAACACCAACTGCTTCAGCATTCTTGAACACTCTTATGGGAGTATTATCCACCAAGAAACTGCATGCGAAAAGGAGGAGCAATTTAATTATTCCCAAACTTAACTTATATATTGTTTAAAAACATTTTGTACTATATATTTTGAAAACATGTGGTAGTTGACGGGCAAATTTGATGTTTTAGCATATGCTTACGTACATTAAATGCTGGGGCTTCCAGATGATGGAGTAAGTGTGGAAGTTTTTTGAGGGGTCAAACCAGAGATAGAATTGCTGCTCTCTGTTTCCCTTGCCCTGAGTGAAAACATTGGTGTGCAACACATAAGGATCTCCACTCAAATTTCCCAAGAACTCGAAGTCGATTTCATCATGAGTAGGGCCTTGAGAAGACAGCTGCAGATTGTCAAAACAAACTCAAGAATTAATATTCTGCTCTCTAGTTGAAAATGAAAAAAAAAAACACCTAATTTATAGTAAGATTTGGTTAAGTGGCCCATGCCTTGAAAGTTCACAACCGTCCTCCCTTCTTTTTCACTAGCAAAAACCCGCACCGATGGGTGCATAGGTAAGTCTTGGGGGTGGAGGATACATTTTCTATTACAGTTTTAATTTGCTTTTCTAAATTTTTTTCTTTCTGTTTTTGTTCTTTTAATATTTTTTTGTTGAAGATTTCTTTTAATTTATTATTAAAAGTGATTTTGAAAATTCAAAATTTGATGAGACTGATGACCCAAACTCATGCATATATAGCTTTATTATAGTAGAGATGACATTTTATTCATGCATGTTACATTCGATCAATTTAACACAAACAAAGTGTTGAATATTAAATGTAACGTAAATATATACAGTAAAACCTCGATAAATTAATAATTTCGGAACTGACAAAATTTATTAATTTAGTAAGGTTATTAATTAATCGAGTATTAAATTAATACCCATGCCCTCAAGTTGGGACCGACAAAAAATATTATTTTATCGAAGTTATTAATTAATCGAGTATTAAATTATCAAAATTTTAGTGTAATATGTGTAGAATGCCATGATGAGAGTAGTATAGAAAATAATTATGGAAAAAGTTAATTAATGAAGAAATACAAATGCATGTGTGAGTTTAAGTATTTTGCTGTAAAAACATACGTAGTAGGCAGTGACAGTGCCAGCAGAGTTCCCGGGAACAAGCTTAAGCTGCATGTCAATCCTCCCAAATAGGTACTCTCTCTTGGACTTGAATCCAGAGCCAGAGACCTTGTCCAAAGACAAAGAAAGGAGCTGACCTCCTTTGAATATCTTAGGACGGTTACCACCCCATGTCAAGTCAAAGTCTTGATAGAAGTTGCCAGCACAAGAGCCTACTATGAATGAGCTCAATACTAATCCAAACAACCAAACCACACCAGAAATCCCCATCAGAGAGAGAGAGAGAGAGAGAGAGAGAGAGTATGAGGGTTTTAGAAAGATGGAGGTGGGTTTATATAGCAAGGAAAGGGGAATATATATAGGTTGTTTTGAAAGGGAATTAAGGGTAGGGTGCGGGACTTGTGAGCAATGAACAACTGGAGAGAGCCAGCTAGCTAATTAAGTAGCAAGCAAGATGCAAGCTGGAAACTTTTGTTTGAGCATCGAGGGTTTTGTGGTTTATGGGTTCCTTTGTCTAGAGGGAGAATATGGGAGATGATCGAGGGATGCATCATGCATATGGTAGCTAGACTATGATTTTGTCCCCAGGATATGATACTTGATGGGTAGGACCTGAGCTCCTCAATGGATCGATCTGTTATGATTTAAATTTGGTGGTGGATGACAACTTGTTATGGTATGGGAGAATAAAGTTTCCCTAACTAGTGTTCCTTAATTTGGACCATAACCTCTCCCCAAAATTTGGGACCATCAATCATGTACGGGGGTGGTTTCCTTCATTTAAAATTGGGAATTTCAGAGTTGGCAAGATGATATCCGAGTCACTGCCCCCTAGCTCGTTCATATTTCCATTAAATATAAAACTATATATAAGACTCTATTTAGTGATGTGGCAATTAACATGTCACAAATTGGAACAACAAAAGAAGAATTGGATTGAAATTCAACTTTAAAACACTATAGACGATATATATTATTTAGGAAAAAAATAGAAAGTAAACAAAACTTTATCTATTCTTTTCTTGACTCGAATATTTTTTTATTTGGGAATTTGAAAGTGGTGGGTCAATCAATTATTTGAATTTCACAAGTGTAATATGAGATTATGAGAAACGAAAAAGGGTCAAAGGACTGATAATTCAAATTGAAAATGAGAAAGGAATCTATTTTTATTAATTTATCCAATAACAAATTCGAATTTCGGTGAATGAAAGAGATAGCATGAGAGAGAGAGAAAGGGGGAGAGAGAGACCATGGGAATCACATGAACCACCGCCGTTCTTAAGCTTGCTTTGTTTAGTTATTTTCTGGTGGGTTGGTGGAGTCCGTGGTGTTCTTTATACTCTAGCCACTTCACTCACTTTTCTACCTTCCTATATATATTTAGCAATGGCCTCATTCTCTCTTTAACATTGTTTTTCTACTAATTATCATTGATCAGTCCATCTTTCTATCAGATAGTTTTGAAAATTGTTAATGATAAATATTATTAAAATTATTATCAAATTACACCATCTATCACTTTTATCACTCCATCTTTCATAGATGTCAACAAAAATAACTTATTTAAAAATTAATTTTGTGTCATTCGCATTCCAATTTAAAAGTACTTTTTGGAAACTCCGATCCTTTATACCAATTTCCCCTCTCTCTCTCTCTCGTTTTCCTCAACGAGCCGCACTCGCTGACACCGCTCTCTCCAAGCCGGTCCCCCCGTTGCCACGCCGACCTATGCCCACAAAGCTCCTCCCCGTCGAGCTTCGATTAGCCTCAACTTCGACTTAAAAGGGTACATGAAATTGGACTCTGTCTGGAGTCTTGGTGTTATAATCTCCCTCATGTTGTTGCTCAATTTCTTAGAGAGTTTCAACAGAGGATGCGTTTGAGCTATGGACTTCTTGGATATGGTCTTCAGCAATTGACCAATTGACCATGTCCATGTCACCTTAAATTCGCCTTTGATTTTTGTAAATTGACAAATTTAAATTTGCCATGGGTATGGGCATCGAAGTCACGAGGGCGGCGAAGTATTGCATGAGACGGAACGCCAGCAACTGTAGGTGAAGGATGGCGTGCGAAGCGGTGCTGTTGGACTGCGACAATCTCGAAGATCTGTTGCGTAAGTCATCACCCTCCACGTGCAGCCGAGAGGTACACCGCGTCGTCGCCTAAAACCTATCGGACCCGACACAGCCTCCTCACTCCTCCTGCCTTGAACAAATCGGTCGTCGCAGACCCATGGCGACCTCCTCATTCTCACTCCAAATCGCCTGAAAATAAATGGGTTGCCCAGATCAATATTTTTGGTTCCCACAGTCAATTCATGAGAGAAATAAAACTGGTGTGGTGGTTGAAGAGAGTGGAAAATTGAAAAAGAAAAAAAAAATTTAAAAATGGAAAAGTCGAAAAAGTCTTCTAAATTGGCATGTGAATGCCATAAGACTAGTTTTAACCACATTATTTATTTTTTAGTGTCTGTTAGAGACACAGTAATTAAAGTGATAAAATGTGTAGTTTGACAGTAACTTTAGTGATATTTATCATCAATAAGTGATCAAAATTTAGAACGCGTCATACTTGAGTGATCATCTGAACAATATTTCCTTCGTATATTAATCAATCCTATATAGGAGGCTTGCAAATTGGCATGGCCCGGTCTGTACTTCTCTCTGCTTCTTATTTTCTGGCTTTTGTTTACATAATCTTAGCACTCGTGCTAAGTTGGGAGCGCATCAGGTCATAATGTATGCATGCATCCAACAAACGGGAAATTATTGGCGTCCATCATGTATCCTATCCTACACTATTAGAAAAAATACTTTAGTCGATGAAAAAAATTCATCAGCATGTTAGACGTTTTCGTCAGCTAAAGTGTCGTCGGCTACAAGTAGTCAGTCATACTTTAGCTGACGACAAAACTAGTCGTCGGCATAAAGTTTGGACTTTAGTCGACGACTTTGTACACTTTTGCCGATGAAATGTCATTGACTAAAACTTCCCCGCCGGTCAAAATGGTTGACCTGAACTGGACTTTAGTCGACGACTGATAAAAACTTTTGTCGGTTAAAGTCTTTGTACATCGTCGACTAAAGTCTGTACTTTAGTCGACGACTGTGACTAATTGTCGTCGACTAAGGTTGCTGATTTCTGAAGAAAAAAAACCGCAGAGTTTGAATTTCTATTCCCAGAACCTGCTAATTCTACAATTTTATTTCCACAATAGCCAACAACACATAAAATGAAAACAAAACACATAGTCACCAACAAACACAAATTAATGAAACTTAAGAGTATATATACATTTAAAACTTAGCACTTAAACTAAGTTAAGTGTTCAAACTAAACCCACATAACACCTAAACTAATTATCATCCAAATCTATGTCTTGGAAATATGGAGTACTACCATCATCTTGTGGATCTTCCCTCGGCTGTGGAGCATCGAAATGGAGATGGATTAGTGGCAACAGAGGTGGGGGCGGGAGTCCTTATGCCTGAAGTTGTGCAGAAAATGCCTGAAACCGGAAAGACATTTGAGCCTGCTTGGCGGTCGCGTAAGCACGGGTCTGAGCCTTCTGCGCTAATCTCGCGTGCTTTATCGCTTCCATCTGTCTTTGATGCTCCATCGCCTGTCTCTGAAGTTGCTCCTGTAGCTAAGCAGCCTGTAGCTAAGCAGCCTTGGAAGATGCTGACTTGCGTGAGAAATTGGGAATGTTCTTCAAGACCCCATCGCCTTGTTGTCCTAGACCCTTACAATAGTAATTGTTCTTTTATGGTGGGAAAATGTGACCCATGATCCTCGCTCCTACTGTCACATCAGATTGATCAATTTGAACGATGGCCTGAGGGAGATCCTCATCCTACATGTCTGACCATTGCTCCATCACCATCTGAGTCAACACCACTTCAGCCCCTTCCCTCAATCTCGCCTAATTGACAAGGAAAAAAATTATATTAGTAAACATATATAAAAAAAAGTTAGAGAAAATACATATATAAGCAAATATTTTAAGTTATAAGGGCATAAGACTTACAATATCTTCGGTGGACTGAGAATACACTTTCTCATACGTATACACATATGGGTTGACTTCACTTTATTTTGTCGCGTCCTCCATCCAACTCTTAAATGGTCTAGACCCAGCATGATGGTTACTCGTGTTGTGCCCCCGGTTCGCCGCGTTTATTCCATAAATGGCCTTGTTGGATAAACATATATTAAAAAAATATTAGGAAACTAATTTTGCCAAATAGGATACAAGTAAACAAAAATATGATGTTACATACCTCATATTCTAGGTTGTTGAAGTGGACTAGAAGCCACTGCCACTCGTACTCCCTATACATAAACTCACTAAGGGTACCTGAACGGTTGTTGCCATGCGTCTTCCAGTGCTTATGGAGCTCATTTTTCCACTCCTTCTACCTATATATGCAACACAAATGTTATAAAATGACAATACATGATCAACAAAATATAACTCAATATATAAAACATAACTCCCACCACTTTTTTCCTTGAGTGTTATTTGCCCACGTGGATTTAAGGTGCACTAGAACAACAAACCACAAAATATAACTCAATATATAAAACATAACTCCCACCACTTTTTTCCTTGAGTGTTATTTGCCCACGTGGATTTAAGGTGCACTAGAACAACAAACCACACCTGTAATTTTCATATATTTATATATATTTATTAGGACTTAATTAATAAGGGTAGATATACATAATGAATATCTAACTAACTCACCGACATAACATTGTTCACTATGTCCTTCACAGACTGTGGCACATAGGACCACTCTTCCCACAGAAAAGGGACTCTGTTCCGTATGACACATCTTACTTGGCCGTTGTAGGACCTCGTCTTTCCAACTTTACCGCTCCTTTCTCTGTCGTCTCTATGACCACTGACTCACCGAAAAGGGACTCTATGACCACTAACTCACCGACTTAATTAATAAGGGTAATATACATAATGAATATCTAACTAACTCACCGACATAACATTGTTCACTATGTCCTTCACAGACTGTGGCACATAGGACCACTCTCCCCACAGAAAAGGGACTCTGTTCCGTATGACACATCTTACTTGGCCGTTGTAGGACCTCGTCTTTCCAACTTTACCGCTCCTTTCTCTGTCGTCTCTATGACCACTGGCCCGCTGATCTTGACATGCTTGTCAAGACCCTTGCTGGTGACGGGGCCTCTACTCTTATTTTTGTTATCGGTGGTGTTTGTCACATAAAACAAATTAAAAAGATTAAAATATAAGCACCCAATTTAATTTAAAAATTACTAATAAGTTATAAATTAAATAACCAAGGTATTTAACATTTAACCGCATCTGACGCCGATGTGTTGTTATCCTCGCACTAATAAGAGGTGTATCAAACGGCGTATAGACGTATGCTTGTTGCGGGATAAGATAAATAAGTTGTCCTGGAAGAGGCACTCCACGCTCATCAACGTCAGGTGTGACAAGTACGCTCTGGGGCATGAAGAGGTGAGGCGACGGTATTTGTACCCCCGATGACTAGCTACCTAAAGCATCAGTTGTAGAGGTAGAAGAAGCTGGAGCTGTAGAGGGAGAAAGCGCTGGCCGGTGAATGGGAGACATATGGACACCCGAAGGAGCGGGAGCCATAGATTTGGCCGGTGAGGGCATGGGGGAGCGGTCTTGCGACCAAAGATGTCTCGTGCTCTGTGATATATGGTGGCGGGCCATTACACCCTGCTGTGGTGGCTAGTCAAGTAGTTGAGCTCGTCGAGATTTCAAATGGCCGTGAAATGTAGTATTAGGGTTGTTATGGATAGAGGTGGCCTTAGAATTGTCGACGCTAGACCTTTTTCCCTTAGATCCCTTCTTTTTCTTGAAAATATTCATGATGCCTACTATAAAAACGTCCCTAAAAAATTATAACTACCATACTAAATTTTACACAACATATATAAACCACATAAATTTAACATAAAAAAAATTAATTGACATCCCCATCACCCTCACTACCACTATCATATATTCACCACCAACACCAGATTCACCAACAATTCAACATCACCATATACATATATTCACAAAAAAATAATCACACCTTTAAAACACCCTCTAAAAAATTATACTTTAAAAGCACCCTCTAAAATCAACTTTAACATCACATTCAAATTAACATGACATTCTAATTAACATATATGAACCCATAAATCACACAAATTTCAACAATTCAAAAATTCACCAAAAATTTCAACAATCACAACAATTCAACAATTTCATTAACAATTCCAAAATTAAACAATCAAACAATGCGAAATAATTAACCAATTTAAAAAAATTATAGTATTTAAAACACCCTCTAAAATTAACTTTAACATCACATTCAAATTAACATGACATTCCAAATAACATATATGAACCCATAAATCACCCAAATTTCAACAATTCAAAAATTCACCAAAAAATTTCAACAATCACAACAATTCAACAAGTTCATTAACAATTCCACAATTAAACAATCAAACAATGTGAAATAATGAACCAATTTAGAAAAATTATCATATTTAAAAGCACCCTCTAAAATTAACTTTAACATCACATTCAAATTAACGTGACATTCTAATTAACATATATGAACCCATAAATCACACAAATTTCAACAATTCAAAAATTCACCAAAAATTTCAACAATCACAACAATTCAACAATTTCATTAACAATTCCACAATTAAACAATCAAACAATGTGAAATAATTAACCAATTTTAAACAATTTTCGTATTTAACCTAAACCCTAATTTTTTTTTTAAAACCCAAATTTTAGGGTTTACCGACATAAAGAGAGATGATAGAGAGAGGGCGGCAGACAGAGAGAGAGAGCAGCGACGGTCTGGGCGAGGCAGAGGTAGAGGCAGAGAGAGAGAGAAAGAGAGAGAGAGAGAGAGCACTACAAGAAAATTGCACCTAGACCACGGACCATCTCCGTCGTCTAGGTGCAGTTTTCCGTCGTCTAAGTACTTGGACGACGGAAACTCCGTCGTCCAAGGTCCGTGTTCCAAGTGTTGTCGTCCAAGAACCTGGACGACGGAGATTTAGTTATCCGTCGTCCAAGTTCACTTGGACCTCGGACATTATCCGTGGCCCATGTATACACTTGGACGACGGAAACACTAATTCTCCGTCGTCCAGGTGAACACCTGGGCCACGGACATTGCTCGTCTGTCCGTGGCCCAGGTGTTCACCTGGACGACGGAGAATAAGTGTTTCCGTCGTCCAAGTGTATACATGGGCCACGGATAATGGTCGCTTATCCGTGGCCCAGGTGTTAACCTGGACGACGGAAACACTAATTCTCCGTCGTCCAGGTGAAAACCTGGGCCACGGAGAACGACAGGGTTTAGGGTTTAGGGGTTAGGGGTTAGGGGTTTAGGGTTAGGTTTAGGGTTCTGCACCTGGACGACGGAAAACATAATCTCCGTCGTCTAGGTGAATATTTATTTTTTTTAAAAAAATAAATTGAAATTAAAAATTATTAATTTAATTTATTATTATTTTAATTTAAATAATGAAAAATGCTAAAATTAAATAAATAAACTAAATTTTGAATATTATAATTAATAACTTAATTATTAAATAATCAAAGTAAATTAATTTGTACATACGAAAAAACCCATAAATTAAAAATTAAAATATTGTTCGGAATGCGGAAAGAAACGAGATAATATACTACTAGCTAGCTAATACACTGGAGGAGCAGATGCGGGGCCGAGTCCTCCGCCTCCAGCCGGGTCGTTGTCGTCGGGGTGTGGGTTCGGAGAAGGTTGACATACTTCTCGATTTTGTTCCATGAGGGCGATGAGTTGGGCTATTTGTGCTTGTTGTTGGTCAAGTCTTTGCCGCATTGACTCATTCTCCTCTCATGCCAGTCGAGCCTCTTGAATGGCTGCTTCGACGGCCGCAGCCTGACTCATTCTCCGCTGCCTCGAACCTCCCGTAGATGATGAGCCGGAGGTCGTCGACAAATCTCATACCACTCTAGGCCCAAAGTGCATAACCTCCTTGCCAGCTCTACGACCGTAGACCTCATCCGCGATTGCAATTTGGCTCTCTAAGGATAGAGGAGGCAGGTCTTCCGGCGGCACATCTGGGAACGCAAGCTGAGTGTTGGCCAACTTTTCATGCGCACGCTCTATCGCCCTTGCCTACAAAATTATAATTAATTTATTATAATGAAATCATATTTAAATAATAATTACTATAATTAAAAGCACATATATATATCACTTACCCCGCATTGACTCGCTTCATTATCGAGCCCTGGCGTCACGTACGCGCTTACGCTTGCATCAATAAAAGGGTGTTTGGAACCCTTATCCTTGTGCTCCTTGGAAATTTGAATGAACTGCTTGGCGCCGGTAGTATGGTGTTTCTCCTTCTTCCCCCAGTTGGCTTTGTTGACACCGGAGAATTTCTGTTACACAATATAATTAAATCATTAAAAAATGAATAACTACAATTTAAATAATTCAATTATCTTAATTGAAATAAAAAAATTAAATTAATACCTTAAATTGTTCATCGGCAAAGTGGTTACACAACCACTCCCACTCATCTTCTCTCTCCCCTTGCAGCTCTACCGGGGGAGGCACGGGACCGACATCTTTGAAGTACTTATGGAGCCTGTACTTCCAATCTTTGTAGATGGAGTTGGCGGTTTGATTGATATGCCTCAACATAGCCGGTGTCGGATCCACGTCAAATTGTTCCTATGAAAAATAAATAGAAAATTATAATCGTATATATTATGAAATTTTAGGCCGAGATTAACAATATTATATAATAACTAAATTGAACGTATTACGTACCGAAAGATCTTTGAAGACTTTCACCTTCTCATGATCCGGCGCCTCCTTCCAAGTAGGGGCAGTGATACGAATCCGGTTACGGATGATTGACCCTATCCCATGCGCCGAGAGACTTGCTAGCTGAGCTGTGGGAGGGCCACCGGTGAATTCGTCGTACGGCAAGTCGATCTTTTTACCGGTCGCCTTGCAAATACGCTCCGCTTTTCCCCCTTTAACGAGACCCCGAGTCCTTTTCGGTTCCGGGTCAGTGGGGGCCCTCCTTTGCCTACGGCGGGCGCTGTACATGATTGATTCGGCGGTCGAGGACGCCTGAGTACTTCCCGTTGAATGGGTACCGGGCGTCGGAGATTGGAAGGGGTCGACGTCATCACCGCTCGAGATGAATGGGGGAGCGGGAATTTCCCTAGAGGGCGCTACGGACGGACCAGATGATCCGTCCGGATTGAGAGCGTCGTTGCCCTCCGGTGGTAATTCCCAACCGACTTGGTCCGCCAAGCGGCGGAGCATGGCATCTTCTGCCTCTTGTTGGGCTTTCTTCTTGCCGGATGTCGTCTTTGGCGGAGCCATTTAAACCTAAGAGTACGGGGTTAAAATACCTATTTACCATAATAATTACAACTTAAAAATTTACGCTAATTAATTAAGTACGTTTAAGATTTAAATAGAGTACACTAGCTTGGCATTTTCGGTCGTTCAATGGACGTGCGACCCGCGCGATAAAGTGTAAATTTTCAATTAATCAGCCTTGGTTAAATCGAAAAACATGGCCAGTTAGGGATATAGATAACGTGAGAGGCAGGACTAATTTCGACAAAAGTCTTTCTTAGTCCAAATCCTGTCACCAGTCATAACCCGTTTCTAGACACCATGTCCGACATTCGGCCAATTTTTCGAAAATTTACACTCCCTCAAGTCCTTTGCAAACTCCGCCCTCAACCTCGTGTCCATAACTTCACTTAGGTTATGGTGTGCGGTGATGAAATCCACACATCACGAGGGGTTAAGGAGATAAGCAAGGAAAAGAGGCGCCATCTATTCCAAAGAGTGCGACTTAATTACACCAAGCCTATGTACTAAATTTAAATCGAACACGTACTACTAATTAATTTACTAAAAAATACACGTAATTACATGCAATAATTTATTTTCAATTTAGCATGCAATAATTAACCATTTAATTAATTAATAACAATAATTATTTATTTAATTAATTAATAACAATAATTAATTATTTATTTATTTAATAACAACAAATTTACAATTATTCATTTAATTAGGAAACAATAACAATAATTATGATTTAATTAATAAATAACAACAATTAATCATTTATTAAATATTTAAAATTAATTACTAAATTAATTTCTACTAATTAATTATATTTAGAATTTAATTAATTAATAAAATGAAAATTATTTAAATAAGGGAAAAATAGAAATTTACCGAATCGGAGTTTTCGGGAATTTCGCCGGAGTTGTGTCGTCGGAGAGGAGGAATCGAACCACGCCGGAGGAGAATATCGCCGGAATGAGATTGAGAGAGAGAGGAGAGGAGAGATGGAGATAATTGTAAGGGATGAGGAAAAGAAGATGAGCCGTACTCTATTTATAGAGTTTCACTTAGACGACGGAGCAGTGTTTTCCGTCGTCTAGGTGGCGGTTTAAAAAATTTCAAGCGGCGCGTAATTAATCGGCGGGACGTTTTGAACCGCCGTAATTTTAGCCTTAGATGAAGGAGAATTCATTCTCCGTCGTCTAAGTGAAAATTCAAGCGGTTCCAAAAACGGAAGCGGTAAATTGAACCGCCATAAAAATTGGACTTGGACGACGGAGATGGTCAGTCTCCGTCGTCCAAGTGAAAATTACATGGAAAAAACAAAAATAAATAAATTCGAACCGCCATGATTTTTGAACCTGGACGACGGAAAATGACCATCTCCGTCGTCCAGGTTCAAATTACGTAAAAAAAAATTTTAAAAATAATTGGCTAGGAATTTAGCGATCTGTCATTCGAGTGAAATAGTCGTACAATATCGATGAACGCATCGTATATATGAACAGTTAAATTTGAACCGCCGATTAATTTTACGTATTGAAACATGTTAAGTATCGACTAATTTTTACGACTTAAGTGTTCATGAGTAGACGCTGATTTGCAGCAGAGTATTAACGAAATTGAATTTGGACAAAACAACCGTTGGATATGTTCGTCGTAACATAATATATAATTGTCTTCAAAGGACCATAAAATAATAAGTTCGGGAAGGGTTTGATCGGCACAGTCAACCGCAAAACCGATAATTTCACAAACCGGAAACGTGGATACAAGGTATTTCGCAACTCCGATTTTCGAACCGTCGAAGCTCACACACCAAGAATTGTTTACTCTAAAGTCTTGATGAAAAGAAAATGCATTGGAAGAAGGTCTAGAGGGTCGTTGTCTTAGAAAAAATTTTGATATCTTCACCTGGACGACGGAAATGAGCGTTCTCCGTCGTCCAGGTGAGAACCCGGACGACGGATATGAGTGTTCTCCGTCGTCCAGGTGCATAGACCCTGAATTCAGGGGTTAGGGCCTTACTGTTTAGGGTTTAGGGTTTGTGAACTTGGACGACGGAGAATGACCATTCTCCGTCGTCCTAGTGTGTACCTGGACGACGGATAATGACCATTCTCCGTCGTCCAGGTGTATAGACCCCGATTTCAGGGGTTAGGGCCTTAGGGATTACGGTTTAGGTCGTCCCCGGTCATTTGTGTACGTACGTGTCCGTTTAATTATATATATTCTAATTCAAAAATATAATTAAAAAATTTATCGATCGATCCGATCGAACTGCTAGCTAGATTTAGGGTCAAGGATTTAGCTAGGGTACGTTTTATATGAGATTGAGATTTGGCGCCAATATTTATTAATTTCTCCGTTGGCCAGGATATATAATTCAGATTAATTTCTTACCGTAAACCGGCATCGATCATATATATATTACAATAATTACAGTAATTAATTACCAATTAATCTCCCTCGTCGTATGACCGTACTCTTCGTCATAATCATCATCGTCCTCTTCCCCGTTAGTCGACGGCTCATCCTCGTCATCGTACTCAACATCGTCCGACGAATAACCTGAGTCCTCGTCCGCGTCCTCTTCCTGCTCGTCTTCTTCATCTACCTCATCGATAATCTCATCTTCAGTTAGATCTGTACAACCATCAGGCATGGGTAACCGTTCACCATCTTGAACCAGATCCATTATATCGGAGCGGACCATAGAAATATTAGGCTCTTGATAGGCAGGAATATCACCAAAATCCGGTTCAGCAGCATCTTCAGTCGTCGCCGGTGTCCCTTCAATTATCTCTGTATTCCATATTCCTCGGTGAGAGATATGGTTCACTATTTTCCACCCTTCACCGGCTTTCGGATCGTCGAGATAGAACACCTGCCGAACTAAGGTGGCGAGAGCGAAAGGCTCATCCTCATACCAGTGCGAGTTTGTATTGACTGATAATAGTCCCAGGTCTTCCTTTGTACATTTGAACCATCTGCACTTGAATAGGAAAACGTTGACATCATTCCCGTAACATAGCTGAACCACGTATCACTACAACATTTCTTCCCATTGCCGGCGACTTTTATGTCGCCGGCAATGTTTTTGGACATTACCGGCGATTTTTGCCGGAAAAATCGCCGGTAATGTCTTTTTTTTTTTTTTTTTTTTTTTAGACATTGCCGGCGACATACATTTATGTCGCCGGTAATGTCTCGATTGTAATGACATTGCCGGCGACATAAATGTATGTCGCCGGTAATGTAAAAAAAAAAAAAAAAAAAGACATTACCGGCGACATAAATGAAGTCGCCGGTAATGTCTTTTTTTTTTTTTTTTTTTACATTACCATCGAGAGATTGCCGGCGACGGACATTACCGGCGAAAAAAATCGCCGGTAATGTAAAAAAAAAAAAAAGACATTACCGGCGATTTTTCCGGCAAAAATCGCCGGTAATGTCCAAAACATTGCCGGCGACATAAAAGTCGCCGGCAATGGGTCAATTTCTTGTAGTGTATACAATAGCCCCGTAATATAGATCATTGTCTTTCCCAACCGCTACCCCACTGTTTTGTGTTCTTCTTCCTTCGTCTCGGGCCAATGAATGGAACTTTACACCGTTCACAAAACATCCGGGATAAATATAGTGTTTAACCGGCTTCCCTGCTAGTAAGTGCTTTGGCCATGACCACCACCCTCCGTGGTTATTAGATTTTTGCAGATCAATCATCTGCGAAAAAGGCCAAATTAATATAATGGTTTACTTTCTACAAACATGAGCAATATGTATTTAAATAATTAATACCGAGTCGTACGTACGTACCCATTGGAAGAAATAATCAGGAAACTTCTTCTTAACCATTTTCTCAATCCACGCCGAACTCTTGTTTTGATTTAACGCCTGAAGCCTCTCCCTGTATGACAACATGTACGGCTCAACTTCGTCACAGTCTCGCAACACTACCCAATGTGCCTCAATAAGTTCTTCCCGTGTTAACGATTCCTTTAATACTCCTCTAAACGGTCGGACGACATTGGTGACGACAGAAAGATTGATGCGGGCACTGCGATCGGAGGCAGTGGGAGGGGGTGGATCTTTGAGGTACCTGTTGCAGTAAGTAACACACTCATGCATTAGGTATGTCTCTGCTATGGAGCCATCCGGGGCCGACCTGTTTTTGACGAATGACTTATACTGTCCACGCTGTCTACAAAATCAAACGTACACATTACATAAGTACATATAGCTAGCTGGCTAGTATATATATAATCTCCAGTGGAACAAATTAATTAATTAGTTGTACGTACCTTTCTTGAGGATACATCCAAGTGTACTGGACCGGACCAGAAATAAGCACCTGCTCGGGCAGGTGGATCATTAGGTGAATCATGATGTCAAAGAAAGCAGGGGGGAAAATCCTCTCTAGTTTGCAAATGATGTGCACAATTTGTTGTTGCAATTCCACCACATCTGACTTCTTTAATTCTCTGGCGCATAACCTCTGCCACCACCTGCACAATGCCACTATTGGTTCTACGACATCCCGAGGCAAGTATGGTCGAATTACCACTGGAATTAGACGTTGCAGCATAACGTGATAGTCATGTGTCTTTAGACCAACAAACTTGTGTTGCACCTCGTCCACTGCTCCAGTTATAGTAGCTGCATACGTAGCCGGATAACGAACGCCCTTAAACCAGTGAAATACAGAACGTCTAAGCGTCGGCTTCACTGTGTAAGGTGCATCTGGCATCTTGTTGTACACACATTTCCTATCCCTCCTCAACCACAAAGGATGACATAGATTCATTGATTCCAAATCTTTGCGCGCTTTGGGAGTATCTTTAGTCTTGAACTTAATACCGAGAATTGTTCCGACCATGCTGTCGCACACATTCTTTTCTATGTGCATCGCGTCCAAGTTGTTCCTCAGCTTCAACTTCGACCAGTAAGGGAGTTCAAAGAATATACTCTTGTGATCCCAATAGCTCAGATCATGTGGAGGAATTGGATTGCATTTCTTTACATCCGCGTCATTGCTCAACACACCAAAGTCGAAATAGCTCAACCTCTCTAAAATCTCTTCGCCCGACCAACTACGGGGTTTAGGATTGTTCTCTACCGTACCATCAAAATGAGCTTCATCCTGTCGCCACGGGTGGTCGTGAGGAAGCCATCTTCGGTGACCCAAGTAACACACCTTCCCCGCGTGCCAACTAGAGTTCACGTCGTCCAAACATATAGGACATCCATTATATCCTTTTGTCCTGAAGGCTGCCAACATCCCATAAGCTGGAAAATCGCTGATCGTCCACATTACGGCAGCCCTCATCGTGAACATCGTGTCAGTGAATTTGTCATAAGTTGGGACTCCATTTTCCCACAACAATTTCAGCTCGTCGATCGAAGGTCTGAGGTAGACATCTAAGCACTTCGATGGAGATTTAGGACCTGGAATTAATACGGTAAGGAAATTAAATTCCTTGTTCATGCACATCCACGGAGGCAAGTTGTACGACATCAGAATAACTGGCCAAGTGCTGACGGCGGAGCTATTACTTCCCCAATGATTGAATCCGTCTGTAGATAGGCCGAGTCTAACATTTCTAACCTCTGAAGCAAAGTCTCCAAATTCTCTGTCGAAATGTTTAAAACCCTCCCCATCCGCGGCGTGTCGCAGGACATCGTCATCTATTCGCTTTTCTGCGTACCATCGCATCGCCTTTGCTGTGTGTAGAGACATGTACAGGTGCTGCAATCTGGGAATCAAGGGAAAATATCGAACAACTTTCACAGGAATTCTCTTTTTCAAACTCTTCCTATTCAACTGGAATCTGCACTGGCCACATACGGGACAATAGTCCAACTCTTTATACTCTTTGTAAAATAGCACACAATCATTCGGACATGCGTCAATTATCCTGTACTTTAGGCCGAGGCTGCTCAGGATATTTCTAACCTTATAATGAGATTTAGGAAGATTGTGATCATCAGGAAGCAACTTACATATTTGCTCCTGAATTTCGTCAAAAGCACTCACTGACATTTTGTGCTTCACTTTTATCTTCATTTGCTCCATCACATATTGCAACACATTCTCTCGACATCCAGGGAACACCGGGGTCTGCGCTTCAAGTAGTATCTGGTTGTACTTTTCCATCTCACTGGTGTCAGTGGCCAAGCTAGCTGCGGGGAATGTGTCATCATGCTCATACGTGGTACTGTAACCTCCGTCTTGGTGTTGGTGTCCACCATGACTACATCCCGGAAACGCATCATGGACCAAATCTGCAGTTGGGTTGCAAGCTGGGGGTCCGACACCACTGCCGCTGGATGAGGCACCATGGTAACTGTACCCTGAGCTGAAGTCTGCTGCGCTGAACTCTACTGCTTCACCATGCTCGCTCCATGTAGTGTAACTCCACATCATACCATTTTCGTACAGGTGTTGCACCATAACATTAACCTCCGCATACTGACAATTAAGACATTTCTGACACGGACACCTGAAACGTTTCTTTCCCTGACCATGTTCTATCGCAAAATTCACAAATTCGCTAATTCCATCCATATACCGGACATCACATCTATTCTTCAACTTCATCCAACTCTTGTCCATACTGCTACAAAATATTATAATTAATTAATTATTACATATATATATTTGTCAATTCATTTACGCTTAATTATACGTACGTACTCGATTTACATCGATCCATCATTTACGTACGTACGTAATTTAATCGATCTGTACATATATATATATAGCTAACATGATTGCATGTATGTACGTACGTTTTCACTAATTATATATTAATTAAGTAAATTTTAACTGCGTACGTACCTGCTGGCCTTCTCGATATCTGTTAATTAAGCTAGCTAGCTAGTCAGCGGAGATCCCTTATCGATCCTGATTCTTCTAACCTCGCTCGGCCTTCTCCCTTCTCCCTTCTCCTTCAATCCTTCTTCAAATTAATGGAATGAAGAGATCGAGGATCGGATGGAATGAATTCAGAGAGTTTGGCATCGGGGTTATATAATGCTTCACTTAGACGACGGAGGTGTCGGTACGTCGTCTAAGTGGAAGTACGTTACTCGGACGACAACGTGTCGGTCCGTTGTCCAGGTGATCACCTGGACGACGGAGACGGTATTCTCCGTAGTCCAGGTGATCACCTGAACGACGGAGAAGACTCCAAGGTCCAGGTGGTCACCTGGACGACGGAGAATACCGTCTCCGTCGTCCAGGTGATCACCAGGAGGACGGATAATACTCCGAGGTCCAGGTGATAACCTGGACGACGGAGATGGTATTCTTCGTCGTCCAGGTGGTACTTGGACCACGGAACAATTACGTTTCCGTGGTCTAAGTGCTGTTTTTTTGTAGTGGAGAGAGAGGAAAAACCTGATTTTTGAGAGAGGAGGCAGCGGTCTGGGCAAACATGGGATTTAAACCCGATTACTTTAGCCGACGACGTAAAAAAGCTGTCGGCTAAAGTATAGCCGACGCAAATTCCATTTATTATCGTTGGCTATACTTTGGCCAACGACACATGCCACAGTCATCGGCTAAAGTTACTTTAGCCGACGAAAATGCATCGTCGACTAACGTATAGCCGATGACACGTGTTTCAGTCGTCGGCTGAAGTAACTTTAGCCGATGACGTAAGTCTATTTCATCAGGTAAAGTGTGAAAATACTTTAAAAATTAGGCTCATGTAAAAACACATTTCACACAAATTCCTGTTTAACTAAGGCTCCTAATCAGAATCATCGCTTGAGTGTGAAGTGTGAAAATACTTTAAAAAATTAGGCTCATGTGAAAATACGTTTAACACAAATTCCTATTTAACTAAGTCTCATAATTAGAATCAATGCTTGAGTCTTCTTTGGTGTCCGAGCTAATTTCTGGTAATATGTGTCGCTCATCGTCACTGGAGTTTTTGTTGTCTTCATTTGGAACAACATCAATAAACCTTACATCTTCGTCACGAATTTGAACCACAAGACCAGATCTCACATTATTAAGGCGAATTGTAGAGGATTCAGGAACACAAATTGCGTTCGGTTCTAGGTATGCAGTATCTTCTTCATTATCTGCGGCCTCTCCAAGTGTAGCAGCACTGTATATGTTTCTAGGAATAACATGGTTGACTACTTTACATGCGTCTTTGTGCACCAGATCATCATAATAAAACACTTATTTTACCGTTGTGGCAAAAATAAAAGGGTCATCTTTATACTAGCTTGTAGCAGTATTCACCAAAAATATTCCGTACTGATCGGTTCTTGTGTTCCGAGGGTTAGTATCAAATCATCTACACTTAAAAAAGTACATTGTCATGCCTTCCCCATAAATTAGTTCAACCACTGAATGGAGAACACCGTAATAGTCAATGTCATTCCGCCCACCATGCACCATTACCCTAGAATTCTGTGTTCTCCATCTAGCGTCTCTATGATGACATATAAATTGTATGCCATTGACCTCACACATCGGATAAACTCTTGAAGTTATCAGTTTCATCGCCAAAAGCCTCAATTCGTGTGACCAGTTTGGGTGACCATCAAATTGTATATGGTTCATCTGAAAAAATAATCGCAACTATTAACTTTAAATATGAATATTGATATATATATATATATATATCAATATATATAGACGTACCCAGCCACCAAAATAGTTTACAAAATCCCTATTGTGGTACTCAAGATCACCGACAACCTCATCACAGTAAAGATGGATATCTTTCCAGTATTCAACTTTTGGACAGTTAATCAATACCCACCAGTGGGCAATGACTAGCTCATATGGTTCCAACTGGTACGAGTTTGGCAACTGTCCATAAACTTTAACATCATAGGAGATGATAGAAAGATTGAACTATGGTTTATCTACCGGCATTTGTTGTGGAGGGTACTCCAATTCTCCCAAACACAACTTGGTGTATGTTACATACTCGTGTACAAGATATGCTTCAACTATACATCCTTCAGGTGTAGATTTATTAGCCACATAGTCTTTGTAGTCCCCCAATTATCTATCAAGTTGTAAAGTGCATGTTATGATTATTGAAAAATAATTTTATATAAAAATAGATTGATCTTCGGATGTTGAATCGTATCTTTCCATGGGATACATCCAAGTGTAGTGTACTGAACTAGTAAGCAACAATTGTTCTGGAAGATAGATCATTAGGTGAGGCATGATGTCAATTTTTTTTTTTTTGGGAAATATCCTCTCAAATTTGCACATGATAAAATGATGTCCTCTTGCATTTCTCTCAGGTATGAATTTTTCACTTCTCTAGTGCATAACTTCTGAAAGAATCTTGACAACACTACTAACGGCTCCACCACCTAACGGGGCATGTATGATCGAATGAAAATAGGGAAAAGACGTTGAAGCAGTATATGACAGTCATGAATCTTTAATCCATACGTCTTATTATCCCAGAAGTTAACACACCGACCTATATTTCCTGCATAGCGTGAAAGATACCTAACATGACCCATCCACCTAAAAATTTCATTCTTCTAGTTAGGCTTAACGGTGTAAGGAGCTTGATGCATATTTTTCTTTCCTTCTTTCAACCACAAATGTTTTCGTATACCCATTCTTTTCAGATCAATGTGTGTCTTAAGGCTATCTTTAGTTTTCCTTTCCCAATTCAGCATTGTGCCCACCACACTTTCGCAAACATTCTTTTCTATGTGCATGAAATCTAGGTAGTGTCTGATCAACAATTTACTCTAGTACGAGAGTTCCCAGAATATGCTTTTGAGTGTCCAGAATTTATACCTGTCGGGTTTGTCAGGTATTGCCGCCACTATATTAAGAGGATTGCTGAGCTACCTAAAATTGTATTCATTCAGCACTTCTAAAATTTCATCCCCCGTTTATCTCCTAGCTTGCACATCCTTTTCTACAGTCCCATCAAATGCCTTGTCATCCGCCCGCCATGGATGATCATGTCCAAGCCAACAACGGTGACACATCCAAATAATCTTCTTGCAATGAAGCCTACTGCACTCACTAGTTAGGCACTCTGGACAAGTCCTGTATCCCCTAACAACGTTGCTCGACAACATTCAGTGGGCAAGAAAATCATTGATGGTGCCAAAAACTATGACATGCATCTAGAATATCTCGTGATTGCACTTGTCATAAGTGGGATGGCCAACGTTCCACAGAAACTTAAGCTCCTCAATCAAGGGTCTCAAATACACATCGTGACATTTTCCTGGATAACCCGGCCCTTGAATTAACAAAATTAGAATATTGTATTCCTTCTTCATGCACATCCATGGAGGAAGGTTGTATGGTACCAAAATAACTGGCCATATACTATATTGAAGACTCATGTTGCCAAAAGGGTTGAATCAGTCAGATGAGAGCCCGACCCAAACATTTTGGACCTCTGATGCAAAATGAGGATACTCTGTAACTATGTGCTTCTAAGCCTCTTCGTCGGCAAGGTGTATATGGGTATCATCCTCAGGCAAATCCCTCTCAGCAAGCCATCTCATAGCTTTGGCCGTGTGTGAAGACATATACAATCGTTCCAGCTTATCCCTCAGCAGTAAATACCGAAGTACCTTCACAGCTTTCTTATTCCCTACATGAGTCAACTTATATCTATCTGTTTGACATACTAGATATGCATCAAGGTTTTCAAGATCATTCCCTTCGGGATCTTTACCTTAGAAGAGAATGCAATCATATCTGCATGCATGGATTTTGATGTATGAAGGCCAAAATCTTTCAGGGTATGTTGGACCTT
The DNA here is from genome assembly GCA_946800695.1 of Geum urbanum. NCBI lineage: Eukaryota > Viridiplantae > Streptophyta > Magnoliopsida > Rosales > Rosaceae > Geum > Geum urbanum. The sequence goes on along the minus strand of OX327003.1, from coordinate 37,211,817 downwards.
ACAATAAGTGGTAGGAAGGCGATGATCGGGGGGCAGCATCGAAGCAGTCTACTTCAGATAATCATCAACAGCCTTGATACTCAATTTGTTCTCCACTTTGACCTACATTACTCCCATGACACTTTTAAGAACAGTCTTATTACGCCCGTTGTACAACGGGGTTTATTGGAAGACCATCAGCTTGTTGTACTTGCTAATACCGGCAATGTTGACAGCTCTAGGGAATTGCGGCAGGGATATCTTATACTTGATCAAATACACCGCTCTCATAAGGAAACATATCGTTGATCAACCTCGTTGTTGGATCATTGGATGTATTGGCCCTCTCAGAAAATTGCCTATGATCATGTTGACCCGCTGATGATGTTTCACCGTGATAAATCCAACATGTGCACTTATTCCAAAACCCGTTATTCTTCAGGTGCTCGCATACTATATCAATGGTAAAACGATACAAATCGCTGTGACACTGACATTTTTTACACAGGCAATAATGAATTGTATTCTCGTTACCATTAGCCTTCACATATTTCACAAAACTCCACATTCCAACGGTATATCTTCGATCCCATTTTATAAGGAAAATCCAACTCTTGTCCATCCTGAATATATATATATACATGCACTAATTAAAAATTCATCATTATATTTATATATATATATGTATATCTTTAAACTACAAATTACATTAATTCTTCTACTACTTAATTACAAATTAACACATACTATATATATACATAATATCAACAATTAACATATAATTATATATATATATATTCATCGAAATCAACTCAAAATAATTAATATATATATAACACACATATATATATGTACCTTTATATATGTAGCAGGATATAGCTTCACGAACTTATTTTGGACAGCTTTCGACAACACCTAACGATTTACGATTTGTGTTTTTCTCACCGTTTTTTTTTTGTTAAATGAATGAGCTGCTCCCCAGATCTGTAAATATAAAGAACTTTAGCTGATGATATTATTATTTCGTCAGGTAAAATACATAATTTTCATCGGCTAAAGTCAAACTTTAGCCGACGATTTTTTTCGACTAAAGCCGATGATATTTTTTTTCCTGTTGGCTAAAATACTTTAGCCGACGAGTAAAAACTTTAGCCGACGACACAAAGTTGTCATCGGCTAAAGTATAGTATAGCCGACGAAAAAAATAGTCATCAACCTGTTTTACTTACTTTCGTCAGCTAAAGTATTTTTTCTAGTAGTGCTAGTATACTAGAGCATAAATTGGTGCGTCTGATTACTTAATATATATATATATATATACACACATAACTAAACAAACTTAAATTAATTTAGGAAGATGCCGAAGACGTTTGTAATTTAGCAAATTTATCTTCATGCCATCAACGTTCTAATGGAGGACATAAGTTTTATATATAACGTTTCTGTGGCAAGACATAATGTTTCTATTAATAAAATAATTTGCACTAGTTTAATTAGAACTTATTTAAGGAAAGTATATTCCTGATCTTTTGGTGTGTGTCTTGTTCTAATTAGATTAGATATAGATTCTAGCAATCCTTGATTTACCGGGATATTGATTGTAATGGCTGTATTTTAGTCATCTATCAATGAATGAGAATACAGTTTCATTCTACATATATTGAGTATCTATTTATCCTTCAACATGTTATCAGCAGCTTTTGAGTTGATAGCCACCACAGAAAAAAAACTCTAAAATCAAAAAATCACTATAACTCGACCGCCGGCCATCTGCTCCATCACTAGAAGAAAAAAAACAATAATTCATCTTCTTCAAGTTATCAAGATTGGTTGTATTCTTGCATCTCGTGTTCAACGAGCTCTTCCTCCTTGTTACAATTGTTTACCCATATCAAGGTAAATTTTTTAACTTGCTCAAATTTAGAGATTATGTTGCATAACTTAATTTCTGCAACACCCTAGATTTATGGTGATTATTGATTTGATATATATTTGTGAAATTATATGTCGAGAGAAGAGGAATTCATCACCCCTTCAATAAAAAGGTTTGATTACTGACGGTCTTGAGAGAGTCACAATATAAAGAAAAAGAAAGGAAAATCGATATTTGTGACTGACTTTGATTGTCATGATTTCAAGATGTGTATGAAGCCACTGTTTATCGAGCATCAATTTTTGTGACTATACATTTTGGATCACGTTCTTATTCCCTAAACTTGATATTAGCTAGTGATCGTAGTTTCAATCGTTTCTAATTATCTCATTTGTCTCTTTTGTAGATGACTTCAACTGAACCACCTAGACCAGAATTTAACATCTTTAATGCCAATGGAAAAGACTATCATCATGGCATCTCTGATGTAGAGAATACTTTCATCGAAATGGATTTCATTATCACCATCCACCCACCAACTGGTGTGAATGCACTTCAACTCACTCGAGCAGTTAAAGCTCAAGCCCTCATATTTTGGAGGCGTCATATCCATGCAATTTTTAAGAAGCAGTATTTAAAGAAGGATGATCCCAAAGATTTATGGGACGTTTTGAAGCAATGCTTCAATAATGTGCATGATGCATGTTTCTACCGAATTCTGCTGGGGCATTTAGTAAAAGCACGAATGAGGATGTTTGAGGTGGTGAAAGTGATGTTCACTAGAATACTACTCCGCTTCGTCTCTGTTAGGAACAATACACAAACAGGCGTTAGAGGTCTAGATGAGTTTGTTGGCCTTCAACACTCTGATGCCTAAGTCATAATCTATATCGGATATAACAGTGATAGTAAGAGTAGAGTAACAGCATACGCTGCCTTAGTCATAAATGAGTTGTTTATAAATGTGGTTGAGGGTGTTGCTTATTGTTGCTGATCAGTGTGGGATCTATCAATTTTGGGCCCAATATTCAGTGTCGCTTTATCGGTTGCGTGACTCTTTGGATGAGGTTGAGTCCTTGTTCGAAGTTGTAGCCCATGTTACTGTTTTGCGTCTAGTTCAAGCGGTGCTGATTTGTTTAGTGGCTAAGTGGGTACTAATTAGGCGGTACAATAGCATATACCAACAAGTCTCCCAATTCCCCAAGTTAAGGGGGCTAGCTCTTTATTGGGGATTTGAGAAACTTTCACCTAATTATGCACATTTAGCCATAACTTAGGTTGGGTGAATGCCCCGTTACCCCAAGTCCCCCAACTCCCTGATTAAGAGCTGGTCCAAGTTTTATCGAGTAACTTATGTATCAGGGCGGGGGTTGAATGTGGTGTAAGCCTGATGCTGTTGATTTTACCACGATAATGTAAACATTCTTTCCTTTCATCTCATTGGATGAATACTAAACTTTACTTGCTTGTGTCAGACAACCCGAAATGGCTTAAACCTGATATTGCTGGTTCAACCATGATAGCGCGAACATTCTTGTCATTTACCTATCGGATGGCTTCCGAAATAGACTTGCTTGTTTCGGACAACCCGAAATTGTTTAAACCTGATGTTACTGGTTTAACCATGATAGCGCCAACGTTCTTGATGTTCGCTTATCAGATGGCTTTTGAAACAGACTTGCTTGTTTCGGACAATTGAAGATGGCTTAAAATTGATGTTGCTGGTTTGACTATGATAGCGTGAACATTCTTATTGTTCGCTTATCAGATTGCTTCCAAAATGGACTTGCTTGTTTCAGACAACCCTTGAATTTATCGAGGTTGTGGTCTTTTCACATTCTGTCCTTTCAGGGGCCCAATGGTTACCAATTGTGTGGAGGGCACATGTCAGGGCTTGTGTAACGGTTATTTCTTGCATGCCTGATGCGTGTCCCATGGAATTCGAAGCAGGTTAGAGTAATGATTTTGGGCGGGAGTGCGTGCATCGGAATCGCCCCCTAATTGCTGATGTGGACATATGTCGACCTCCAACGGCTCGAAATGCTTAGTGTGGACGATTAAGGATCTTCGTAGGGTTAATTTGTTTCACTATAAATACTTGAGGTTATGAGGAGGGGTTGATAGGTGTTTATGTTGGGTTGAGTGAAGAATAGATTAACTCTTTGGGGTACTCTATTAGCTCACATTCCCCTTCTCTCTCCTCTTTTTTTTGTTTTAGGAAGATGGGCCCTATATTGATTTCGAGTGACGAGTCTCGTCAGCGTATACATATTCTTGGAATAAGATCTTTTAGTTGTAGCTCTACCAGTAGTGTGTCGGACTCCTCGTCCGATAGTCTGTTAAGCGTCACCTTGATATCCATTAACACTGACGGTGCTCATCATTCTGTTGACAATGAAGCCTCATGAGTAATTCAGTCGCCCCGAAAAGCGAAAACCGGATGGTGGTGCCGATACCCGCTGTTCGGGTGTCGGATTCGATGTGTCTCAGGAGTTAGACCGAGATTTGGTTACCGATACATCTGGCCCTTCGGTTGAAGAAGTTGGTGTTGCTCTTTCTATTTTCTCGGGAGGTAGTTCCGTTTATTGGTTTTTTTCGGATGGTGAACCTGTCCAAGAGCCTGAGGCATTTCCGTCCCCGAGAGAGATTGAGAGATGGTATAGCGACTACCATAGAAGAATCAGTTGAGAATCCCAACTTGACCATTACTTATTCCAAACATTTCATATCTGTCAGATAGAAATGTCCAATCTACACACAATCAGTGTCCCTTTTCACTTATGGGGTTAAATAGAAAAATTTGAAGAAAAAAAATGCACCGACTGTCCCACCCCCCCTTCTTTTTCTTTTTACGAAAGTATAAATCTTTTTTTGCAAAATTGGATGTGAACAAATGAAGAACTACAAATTTCAATAAAATAATCCTAATCCTAAAGTTAGTAAAAAGTCCCACGACAGCACAACGGGGTGGTAACTGACCAATGTTTCCAGAGAAGATGCTCTGTTATTGACCGCTGCACCAGCACGTTTCTTTGTTCGTGTTTTAGCTGAAGTGATGTTCTTTCCCCACCGAAGGACATTCCTGAAGCAAAACATCAATTGACATACTTTAATGTAAATATTTCATAACCCCCGACATGATCAAGAAATACTGTAGAAAGAAATCTTAACTGCTTGCAAAAGAATAGAGTTTCATAACATAACATAACAAATAAAATATCAATAAATTGATCCCAGAGCTCACCTCTCTTCTTCTGTTAAAAAATCTTCCTTTAAAAGTCTCAGGAGCTGAGCATCCTGAAATGCACATAAACTGTTTTGTCATTGTGAATTAAAGGCAAAGTTTGTCTCACCGATAAGTCCTCTTTCGGTACTGGATACAACGTAAATTCCTAAGAAAATCAATCCTCTAACAAGTATGTGAAGTGACTCCTATCTTTCTGAGCAAACAGCCTAAGAGTAGCCATGTATGCAACAACTATGTAAAAAGGTTCGATATTGAGAAAACGGTATAAGTGTATATAAGGAAATTGGTACGAAGACAGCTGATACAAAAGTATAGCATAAAAATATGTGTCAAAAAGACTCGAAGTAGTAGCCCAAAATAGAAAGAATCACAGCATATTAAATTACTCATATTGTTCTTATCACATTATGTGCGGAAAAAAGCACTCATATCCTTCTTAGAGCAACTCCAACAATATCACAGAAAGTTTGCTTATTTTGTTCAAAAATGAAGCCGAAACCTATTTTAGCTAATCACTTGTATAAATTTACTCCAACAATATTACTTAAAATGTAGTTAGATTTAAACATATGCTTAGTTTTGATTGGTTGATAATAAAATATTTATTTATTAATATAATTATTAATTACATTTACAATTTAGAAGGAAAGTATTAATTACAATATTGAATGTTTCGTTACCTATAATTTATGTTTTCGGTATAGGAATAGGGGATGAAAACATGAAATATAGGGAATCCCTAAATTGGCTAATAAGATAGGGGAGCTGCTGGAGTGAATTTTAAGAGAAAATCTTTATATTTTAGCTAAAAATGATTTATAGGGAATCTGTTGGAGTTGCTCTTAGGTAACAAACTCATTGCAGCACCATAATATTCCTCAGCTAACTTATCAGGAAAAATGAGAGAAAAGATTCCAATGTAACAAATAGAACAAAAGAGGAAAACAGATTGATATCTTTAGATGACAAAAACAATAGAGTGTGCCCCAGTGAGATATTGAACCTATAGTCATGAAATCAACTTGATCATCAGATTTAGATTATAAGTTCATAAACTTTCACCATTCCTAATTTAGGTGGGAAAGTTTTTACTATGTCTTTGATTCAAGATAAACAATAGGGATCTTGAACTAAGAAACAGATGCTATAAGCTACAGACTGGTATCATACCTGTGCTTCACAGCGTACAACAGCCATCACACGATCATTTTATTATTCAATACTCAAGGGGGGAAACAAGAAATGCGTCCGAGAGTATAGCTGCATCAGAAATAATGTTACTTAGCAAATGTTGAGCTTCAGAAGCGGAGTAACAATATCAGTAATTCACTCAAACCACCATACAACTCATTGGCATTTTGATAACAGTATTTAATACTCTTCGAGACCTATTCCACTATACAGTTCACCTTGAGGTGCAAGTTTAGATGGTTTTTGGTATCTTTTTGTTTTTATGTTATTCTTCTTTATTTAGAACTGTGATCGTATTATTTCAGATAAGATAACCTTGCTTCTTAGAAGACTTCTACTCTTCTTTAATTGTTTTGATGAAATGCTGATTCACAATTTCACATCCTAATGCAAATATCCTCAAGACTGATGGTGGTGCTTCCTATGGGCGATTGAGCACACACACTAACGCCTTACTCTAATTCAATCCAAAATATATGGAGACTTAATTGATATATTTTCTGAAATTTGTGTTGACAAGTATTATTGTAGATATTCTAGTTTCCTATTGTAATTAGAATTGATTCAGTTTTTATTTAAAATATTCCTTCCTATATATTAGGACTGTGTCTTGTAAAGCTGTATAGATACTCAATTTGGAAATGAATGAAAATACTGCATTCTACCCTAAACTCTTTCTGCCTATACTTTTCTACTTGGTATCAAATCCAATCATGTGGACCTATCGACAAACCCTACTTTTGTTAACCACTACATCTCAATTTTGTTGTGTACTGCTGATTTAGGAGAAAAAATCCGACTCTGCTGTGATTTCTTCTCCTTCTACACTTTCTTACCGTTACCCGAGAAGAATAAATCTGACTCTGCTGCAATTTTTTTTTCTTCTCCTACCCACACCTTATCTCTACTATGTGCAATTATGAATATGAAGATGTTGCATGGATCGACTGTACATTGTTTCAGAGGAAGAACATTTACTAGTGTCTCCGCTACTACAGTTGCATTAGGTATGGCAGGGCAGGTATCACCTTTCTCTACGTTGTCTAGGTCTAATGTTTGAATAATTAACACAGGTACATCTGAACATATGACAAATAACCTTAGCCTAGTGACAACCATTAAACCATCTCCTCAACCTAGTGTGTCTATTGCTGATGACTCTTCATCTTCTGTTATTGGTGAAGGTTCTGTCGAAGTCGCAAATAATTTAACTCTTGATTTTGTTCTTGTCATTCCCTCTCTTGCCTATAATATTCTATCTGTTAGCCAAATCACTTTGGCTCTTGCATGTTCTGTAACTTTCTATACATATTTTTGTGTCTTTCAGGATATTTTGACTCGCAAAATTCTTAGTTATGGTGTGCGAAGAGAGAAATTGTACTATCTCGATTTGACAAATAGTGGCACCCAACAGTTGCATATGATGGTTCATGCCAATACTACTAGTAGTTTGGATAAAGATCAAGACGTTGTGTGGTTATGGCGTCGTCGTCTTGGTCACGTCAATTTTCATTACCTGTAGAAACTTCAACCTCAGTTATTTTCCAGAGTGAGTGCTTCAAATTTGCAGTGTGATACCTGTGAACTGGCAAAGAATCATCGTGTTCCATACCCTCTTAGTATGCACAAGAGTTCAGTGCCTTTTATGAAGGCTCATTTTGATGTTTGGGGTCCTGCCAGAGTTTCTATGCCTACATGAGCTTGATATTTTGTGACATTTATTAATGATTGTACCCGTATGACTTAGGTATGTTTGATGGAGTCTAAAAGTGATGTGTTCCATCGATTTACTGAATTTCATAAGATGGTTTCTACTCAATTTCAACAACTAATCCGCGTTCTTCAGACTGACAATGGGGGTGAATATGTCAATAATGCCATATCTTCCTACTTGACTTCTTATGGAATCCATCATCAAAATTTCATTTCTTATACACCTCAACAAAATGGTATGGCTGAGTGCAAGAATCGACAATACTGGAGGTTGTTCCTGCTTCACTATTTGACATGAATATGCCTCGATCTTATTAGGGTGCTGCAGTTACTTCTGCAGCATATTTGATTAACCGTACTCTTTCTCGTGTCATTGAGTTTCGAAATTCATACCAGAAGTTACATGGACTGTTGAATGTCCATTCTCTCCCTAATTTGGAACCTAGAGTTTTTGGGTGCACTGTATATGTTCACATCAATAAGCAGTTGAGAGGCAATCTTGATCCTTGTGCTTTGAAGTGTGTCTTCATTGGCTATGCTGATTTTCAGAAAATTTATCGGTGTCATGATCCTCTCACCAAGAACATTCATGTTTCCTTGATGTCTCCTTTCGGAAATCTGAACCTTTTTACTTATGGGGAGTCTCAGAGTCTTCCCTTCAGGGGGAGAAAAGAGGATATGAAGGAAATACTCTAAATTTGCCAGAATTTGAAGAGCTTGAACAATTGGAGACACAATTTGGAGGTTCTGGTATTTCTTCAATGAAGGACTAGATAGGCTCCTTCAATGGATCGAAAGATCCTCTTGATCCATCAAAGGATCGAAGCAGTGAAGACCCGAGGGATGGCTTTGATGGATCAAATCCCTCCCTCGATGCATCAAAGACTTGCAACAACAACGACCCGAGGAGTGGCTTCGATGGATCGATTCCCTTCCTCGATGCATCGAAGAGTTTGAGCAGTGAAGACCCGAGAGACTGCCTCGATGCATCGAAGGGTGTTTCTCGATGCATCAAAGATCCTGTATTAAAGGAGCCGATTTCATCTTCTCAGACCAATGAGAACCTGACAATTTATTTACCTTCGAAACAACACTGAGATAGCACTAAAGCTTCTATTCCCCTGTCTACACCACCAGCTGAGGTCTCCATTCAGAATGCTCCACCTGAGGTACGTAAATCTAACTGTGTCACTAAAGGAGTTCCTAAGCAAGAATATGAGCCTAGGATAGATTCCAATGCCAAATACCATATTGCTAACTATATTTCCCACCATAGGTTATCTGAAGCTTATGCACTTATTGTTAATCAATTATCTTCAGTATCTATTCCTAGCAATATACAAGATGCCTTGTGGAAACAAGTTATGAATGAAGAATTATAAGCCCTACAGAAGAACAAAACTTGGGTTATGGTTCCTATGCCACATGGTAAGAAGCTATTGGATGTCGTTTGGTGTAAACTGTGAAACTTAAAGCTGATGGAAGCATTGATCACTACAAGGCTAGGCTAGTTGTTAAAGGTTATATCCAGAAGTATGAAGTTGATTACCAGAAAACTTTCGCACCTGTTGCCACAATTAACACTATAAAAATCCTTATTGCTCTTACAACCAGTTATCATTTGCCTCTACGTCAATTTGATGTGAAGAATGCCTTCTTGAATGGTGACTTAGAAGAAGAAGTATACATGGATTCTCCACTAGGAGTCAGATGTAAACCAAGTAATGAAAGAAATGTGTGTTATTTAAAAAAATTGTTATATGGCCTGAAGCAATCATCTAGAGCATGGTTTGGGCATTTCTCCACGCAATGAACAAGTTTGGATCGATACTGCCAGTGCAATTCTGATCACACCTTGTTTGTTAAACGCAAGGATGGTAAGATTACTACCTTAATTGTCTATGTTGATAACATGGTGGTTACAGGAGATGATCTATGTGAGATGACAAGTCTTCAGAAATAATTGTCACTAGAATTTGACATGAAGGATCTGGGTGACTTGAAATATTTTTTGGGAATTGAAGTTGCAAGGTCCAAGCAAGGGATTACATTGTCCCAACGGATGTATATCTTGGATCTTCTTGCTGAGACATGACGTACTGTTAGACTGCAAGCCTGTTGTTACTCCTATTGAGCAAAATCACAGATTATAGCTTCTTCTAGATCAAGTTCCAATGAATAAGGCCAGGTATCAACGTTTAGTTGGGAGACTTATTTACTTATCACATACTAGATCTAATATTACATATGTTGTTAGTATGGTGAGTCAGTTTATGCATAACCCAGGAGTAGATCATATGGGTGCAGTACTACGTATTCTCAGGTATTTGAAGGGCACACCTGGTAAAGGTTTATTGTTTGCAAGAAATAGTGAGTTGTGTATTTTTAGCTACACTACTGAGGTGTGTGTTTCAGGCTACAGTGATGCAGACTGGGCTGGTGATCATACCAATAGGGCGTCTACTTCTGATTACTTTATTTTTATTGGTGGAAGCCTGGTAACTTGGCATAGTAAGAAGCAGAATGTAATTGCTCGTTCTAGTGTAGAAGCTGAATATCGTGGGATGTCGAATGAAGTATATGAATTACTGTGGATCAAGAATGTGCTTAAAGATTTAGGTTTCAGGCTTCAGAAACCTATGGACTTACATTGTGATAATACAGCTGCCGTTGAAATTGCTCATAATCTAGTACAACATGACAGGACTAAACATGTGAAGGTGGATAGACACTTCTTAAGGGATAATCTTGAAAAGAAGATTATTTGGTTTCCCTTTGTGTCGTCTGTGGATCAATTAGTTTATGATGTTACTAAAGGGCTGTCACATGAAGTCTTCAATAGATGAATGATCAAGTTAGCTAGGCATGATTGACATCTACGTACCAACTTGAAGGGGAGTGTTGACAAGTATTATTGTAGATATTCTAGTTTCTTATTGTAATTAGAATTGATTCATTCTTTATTGTAGATATTCCTTCCTATTAGGAATGTGTCTTATAAAACTGTATAAATACCTAATTCAGGAAAATATTCCATTCTACCCTAAACTCTTTCTGCCTATACTTTTCTACTATTTGCAGCCATCGTTCACTGGCCTTTACAAATTGCAGCTCCGCCCATGAAATAAAATTTTGCATAATTGTATATCTTGTAATGAAGTGACTTTACACAGCAACCACTCCTATCTTCAGCTTAGTGAATATCAATTGTGCATAGTTGCTTACAGTAATCAAAATGACACAAATAATATAAAAATGAGAAACACACCTCATAAATGCAGTCACCAAGGTAGGCTAATGATGCTGCATTGAGTATATATTGTTTGAGGCTTCTGTACTTTCGGCGAACTAGGTTTCTGTGTCTTTGAAGAACTAGGCTTCTGTATCTTTGGTGGACTAGGCAACCATCTCTCATATTGTTGCCTCAAAATCATCTCGGCCAACTACAATCGAGGGATCTAAGAACAAATGTCTTTTTATATGAATTACGGGCGTGCCAACTCGCAGTCTCAAGGCCAAACAAGGTTTTTAATGATGAATATGGGCGCGAATCTAACTTCTTCAAGTGATTGGTAGCTGAGGAAGGGACGCGCTTTCAGCTGTTGGTTCGATTGGCTTGGTTACAAGGAATTTTTGATTGTTCGGGGGATGAATTAAGCGATTATTGGGAAGCTAGTCGATTCAATTGAACTTGTCAAAAGAGACGATTGACCCAGAGAGAAAGATAATTAAGATAGAAGAGCAAAGAAACAAAGAGTGACAAATGAAAAGACAAGAATATGATAACAATATGTAAAGAATAAAAAGTCAAGAATAACGAAGAACAAAACAGTAAAATAAAGAGCGATAGATCAAACTAAAAGGAAATAAACAATGGTATTATAAATCATACTAGGTTCACTACTGGAGGAGAGCATTGGGGCGACGTAGTTACATTTCTTCGTCCCTCCAATTTCAATGAGGCGACGTAGATTGCCTCAGATATTAATTACGTCACTTCAACAAATTGAGGCGACGTAGATTGATCTTGGTCGCTTCAATAATATGAGGCGACCACTTTTTACATTTGAAGCGACGAAGATTAGTTTGGTCGCTTCTAAGAAAATCGAGGCGACGAAGATTGAGCAATCTTCGTCGCCTCGTTTTTTTTAAATCTGGATCTACTCTTCTTCTTAAAGTCAAACCGTTCATAAAGTTAGAATTTTAGAAAAACAGTTCATTCGCGTTCTGGAGCTGTTCTTGTGTGATTTTGGGAGAAATTTTAGGAAATTGAGAAAGAAGGTTGTTCTTGCCATTGATTTGATTCTTGAGTAAGGTTAGTTTGATTTGTATCTCTTTAACCCTCTTTATGACCATAATATGTTAAATTAGAAGTAAAATTGAAGTTTTGGTGAAATTTTTGAAGTTGAATTGAATTTGGTGTTATGTTGTAGTTTTAGTGTTTGAATCATTGAATTGTGGTAAATCATGTTATGGGTTCATGAATAATGTTTGAAATTTGGTTAAGTTTAGTGAAATTTATTGATGATTAGAAGTGAAAATGAAGGTGATGTGAAATTTTTGAAATTGAATTGAATTTGGTCTTATGTTATAGTTTTAGTGTTTGAATCATTGAATTGTGATAAATCATGTTATGGGTTCATGATTAATGTTTGAAATTTGGTTAAATTTAGTGAAATTAATTGATGATTAGTGTAGATTAGGTGTATTCGAGCCTTAATTAGTAGTGTTATTAGTGTTAATCATGAAATCGAGCATATGGTTATATATAATTGTGGTGTTTATCAACTTAGAACTCCCGTTTGAGAATCAACAACTCATCTAATTGATCGAGTTGAGTTGTTAATTCTCGAATTGTCCTATTTTTGGACACTTTAGGTGAACATGACTTTGTTGATCCTTTTGCTATTCATGTGATTTCAGTTTCAGTTTTGGGATATGGTTTCGACAGTGTCTCCTTTCAATGTTCCCCGAGTGCAAATTAGGTTATTTAGATATGTGTGCACTCGGGGAACTGTAGGGAGATGCTGCCGAAATTTCCCTAAACTGGAGCTGAAACGCATGGGTGCAAGAGCGTTGACAAATGTCGTGTTCCCCTGAAGGGGATAGGACCCAACCCGGAGGCATAAGGCGAAGAAGTGTGGGGTTTTGGTTGAATCGCAACTGTGGCGTGGTAACTTTGTTCATATTGATTGTTTATGCTGACAGGAAACATGGACGGACACCCAGACAAAACTTGGATGGCATATCATCATGCTGATCCAAGGTACATCACATGCATATTCGAGTTTATGAATTTTGCCCGGCGACATAGTAACGGAGCCGATTATCACTTCTGCCCGTGCAAACGTTGTAAGAACGGTCCGTTCAAGGTTACTATAGATGTCATGTATCATCACTTATCACACAGTGGTTTGAGTCCGGATTATACTGTCTGGCACCTTCACGGGGAAGTTTCTGGTGAACCGACAATGCTCAGTCAACGAAGACAGTGGCTTCAAGACAGAGTCGGTCCTTCTAGTGGTGTCGGTCCTTCAGTGAACCCGCAGTTGGAGATTCTACATGATGCATATCCTTATTATCCTGGATACCATGCAGATGCACCCCAACAATTAGTGGAAGATAATTCGGGCATGAACTTCAATGACATGGTAGACGATGATTATGAAAAGTACGATAGATTATTGAAGGAGTCACAGACCCCATTATATGAAGGCAGTGAGGAAACTGTTTTGAGTGCCATATTAGATGCAATGGAAATGAAAAATGAAAATGGATGGTCGGACACAAGTGTTGACTCTTTATGTATTTACATTAATAAACTTCTTCCTAAAGGGCACACATTCCCCTGTTCATACTCGAGAATAAAAAAAATCTTGAGTGATCTTTCACTGGGTTACGAAAGAATTGATGCATGTAAGTTTAACTGTGTGTTGTTCAGGGGGCGCTTGTAAACAAGAGGATTTGTCTAGTGTGTTATTCTGAAAGATATAAGCCATATACGAATGATATTCCCAAAAAAATAATTCGTAACTTCCCTCTAACACCAAGGTTGAAGCGTTTGTTTATGTCCCCATATACTGCCAAGCATATGCGATGGCTGGGGGAGAGGATATGCGTGGCTGGTAGCCTCAGCCACCCAGCTGATGGAGAAGCGTTTCAACATTTTGACAGAACTTTTCCAGGTTTCGCACGGGACTGCAGGAATGTGCGCCTTGGAGTAGCAACAGACGGTTTCAATCCATTCGGAACAATGGGAACTTTGCATAGTACATGGCCCGTTGTTGTGATGCCGTACAATCTACCACCATCAATGTGCATGAAGAAGGAATATAACATGTTATCAGTGTTGATTCCAGGCCCTAAATCTCCCGGAAAGTGCCTTAGTGTACTCATTGAGCCGATGATCGAGGAGCTAATACATTTATGGGTCGTTGGAGTCCATACTTTTGATCGAGTAAACAATGAGGTATTCTTGATGAAGGCAGTGGTAATGTGGACTATTAGCGACTTTCCAGGTTTAGGGATGCTTGCGGGGTCAACTGTGAAAGGGTACAAGGCATGTCCAATCTGTCTAGATGAGCTAACTTCAGAGCATATATGTGGGAGGATAGTTTATGAAGGTCATCGAAAATGGCTCCACCAAGATCACCCTTGGCGATTGAGCAAGGCATTTAACGAGAAGGTGGAGTTTGGCGGAAGACCCTATCAGAAGAGTGGAGATGAAATTTTGGAGGACGTTAGGTCACACGTTTACCCTATTCTTAGCCAACATGACGACTTGAAGGTGCCGTACAATCCGAATAACAGACAGTGTTGGACTCACGAAAGCATATTTTGGAAGCTGCCTTATTGATCATCATTGAAGATCAGACATTGCTTAGATGTCATGCACATTGAAAAAAATGTGTGTGACAACATCCTTGGAACCATTTTTGCGATTGATAAGAAGTCTAAGGATGGTCCAAAAGCTCGCGCTGCTTTGAAGAAGAGGAATGTGCGAAAAAAACCAGTGGCAAAGAGCGGGTGACCAGAGTACGGCGAAAGTTCCTCATGCACCATTTTTAGTTAAAATGGATGATCTAGAAGATGTGTTCTAGTGGTTCAGGGATGTTAAGTATCCTCTTGGTTATACAGGTAGTTTGAGAAGTAAGGTGAAAGTAAGTTCCCCGTCACAGTTTTATGGATTGAAGACGCATGATTGCCATGTGTTACTTCAACGTCTTCTTCCTGTGGTTATCAGAGGGTTCCTGCCAGAAAACGTTGTAAACCCATTGATAACACTGTCAAATTGGTTTCGTCAACTCTGCAGTAGGGAGCTTAAGAAGGAGGTCGTGCGTGACATGGAAACTGAGATAGTGATGATTCTCTGCAATTTGGAGCTCATATTTCCTCCTCATTTTTTTACATCTATGGTTCATCTCATGGTTCATCTGCCCGAACAAGTATTCCTTACAGGTCCAGTACACTATACAAGGATGTATCCAATTGAAAGGTAAAATGTTTTTCATTGCTAATATTATGTTCGTTATGTAATATGTCGGCAATTAGGAAAATATTGTACTAATCTTGAAGGTGGTTTTGGCAGGCAATTAGGAAAATATATAAAGTCAATGAGGAATACACGTTACCCGGAAGGTAGTATTGCTGAACAGTACCTCGTACATGAGTCGGTGACGTATTGTAAGTCTTATCTCAGACGGATGGACAACGAAGATATCGACACTTCCCCTGAGTGGAATATCAGGTGTGTTTCACTCTTAGTAAGACCAGATATTATCGAGACTCGTTGCCAGTTCAGGTTGACTGAGGCAGAGACTGCTGAGGCTCACTGGCAAGTCTTGGTGGAAACAGACGAAGTCAAACCTAACCTAGAAGAACATCTCAGAAGGTTCAAGGCTAAAAATGGTGAAGATTTCGACGAGTTTCGTCGGAGGAGGAGTTTTCTTCGATGGTTCTTAACATGGGTACATCCAACTATTAATTCTTGTAAGGTTCTTTGAGGGTTTATAACACTTATCTTTAACTTCTCTTAACACTTATCTCTCAGGTATCCCTTAAAGAAAAAAACTCGGACCCGAGCTTGGTTGCAGGAATAAAGTCATTAGCTCAAGGACCTCTGCAATTCCGGGTTTATAAGTCGTGTTATGTGAACGGTGTCAAGTTCACCTCGTTTGATAGAGATCAAAGAACCGTGACGCAAAACAGCGGTGTCATGATAGACATGGGTTCATCCAAGTTCTACGGCCATGTTAACTACGTGGTCGAAGTATTATATGCAGGCCGTATGCCAGTGGTGTTGTTTAAGTGCACATGGCACAACTCCGACGACGAGGAAGATCTTGACACCTTTATAAAAGATCATGGACTGATATCAGTGAATACAAACAACAGTTACTATGAGGATTCACCCTTCATAATTGCTGATCTACGCATTTTATGCTTGATTCTTAATGTCTTTCTCTCTACATTTAGCTTTGTTTTATGCTTAGTAAATATGTTTGTAACTTACTTTATGTTTTTAGGTATAAATAAAGGAGGAAATAATAAAGGAGGCGTTTCGGAGCTAAAAGCGGGATAAGGACAAAGTTCCTAAATCCGGAGAAGAAATGGTACGAGAAATGGTCTTCAAATGGTTTCTAAAATGTATTCTCAAATTCCATCAAGAATTGGAAACCATGTGACAAATGAAAATGGTGCAAATAAAGATGAAGACATTTCTCCTGCGCGATCCAGGAAAGCATGTTCTTGCCGAATTCATGGAGGATACTTGGGCCACATTTGTGGAGAATATTCCAAGATGATTTGGATATAATTTGAGGCCCAAAATATGTGTAATTAAATGGTATTTTCGGACAAGAATAATTGGAGAGCAAGAAATCCAAGATTTGATGAGATTGGGATTCCTAAAACTTAAAAAGGAAGGAAATCTGAAGTTACAGGACAGTAGACTTCGACAAGCTGTAGAAATCGCATATCAACTCCGATTGAGGTGATCAAAGAAGATATTTTATAGCCCTTGAAAAGAGCTTTCCAATGCGGCAAGAATCATGCCAATCCGACATGTATAACTCAAGTAAATCTCGTTTTACTACAGGTGGTCAGATTTCTCCGAAATTAATGTGGACTTCTTGTGTGGTAGGAAACAACCTACCATTCTCCTATATAAAGAGAAGCTCGGCTAGGGCATCAATATCACACATCATAGAAGCCGAAACGCTGTCCTAAACACTCCTCCCTACATACACTTCGAATCCCTCTCAAAGCCGAAGCTTCCATCTTCCTCGGATCAAGAATAATTGGCGCGCTTCGTCTTGTTCTTGAGAATCATCACTTGGCGTTCGCAGTGCGCTTCACGGAATTAAAAGTGTAACCATAAACTCTCTATCCCATCTTCGGTTTTGTAAGGATTCTTTGTTTTTGTAATGAAGTTTGTTTAAATTAAGGATATACATTTTGACTAATTTATTTATCTTCCATGTGTTCTTAGTTTTTAATCTTGATTTGTATGCATGCTTGTATGCTTAAAGCTTCTTAATGTGTTGGGTGATACGCGCTTCGTTCCTCCCTAGCATATTTTGTATGAACCTTAGAATAAATAAGGTGTTGGCGCGCTTCGTCCACCTTAAAAGCATATGTATAACTTGCAGGTTGAAAGGTGAGAATTTCGTAGATGGTAAGTGGTTGAAGTATGAAACCGGTGGAGGATGACATGATGTGATGATCACATGTACATATTAGATTAGGGTTTAATTTTCGTAGGAACTTAGAAAACAAACCAACTCTGCACCCCCCTAAACAAACCTAGCATAGTTATGCATGCACCCTCAATCCCCGGTTAAGAACGATCCCTACTCACCAATGCTACATCTACAAAGAAGGGTTTTAATTGTATTCGTGTTTGATTAAGTGTTTAATTAAATGCTTTAAAAGATGCGAATCAATTGCAACCAAAGCAAAACAGGTATTCTACATAGACGATCCAAAGGCTGGTGGTACTTGGAAGGTAGTACAAGAAATGTCGCACCGCAATGTCTACAGCGCTGACGTACTTGCCATAGATGAAAACATATCGCGTACAAGAGATCATATATTCGAGCCTTACCAAGAGGACACTCCCACGGTGATACAATTTTACCCAGATTTTCAACTACTTTTGGACGAAGAAGGAGACGAGGACGAAGACGAGGACGAAGACGAGGAGGACGACGAGGACGAGGACGAGGGTGAGGACGAGGACGAGGAAGACGACGAGGACGAGGAAGACGAAGAGGACTAAACTAATATTATTATGAATTTGAAACCTAAATTCGTATTTTCTTTAAAGCATAATTTATGTATTCGAAAAAATATTTCTAACTTTTGAATTTGTAAAAAATAACACAAAATGAAGGATACGAGGCGACGAAGATTGCATTCTTTGTCGCTTCAACTGATTGAAGCGACGAAGATTACATTATTGGTCGCTTCAACTAATTGAAGCGATGAAGATGTCAATATACGTCGCTTCAATTAATAGAAGCGACGAATATTGCATTCTTTGTCGCGTCAATGTATTGAAGCGACAAAGAATGCAATCTTCGTCGCCTCGTTGGCTGTATAATTCCAAATTCACAGTTGCTTTCTTCTTCTTTTCATTTCGTCTTCGTTTCCTTCTTCAAGGCTAATCGACCTCAGCTCGCCCCAAATCCCTAAACTCGAAATACAAATCCCCTCCCCTCCACCAAAACCCTAAATCCCCTCCACCTCAACCCTAAACCCCCTCCCTCCCCTCCACCAAAACCCTAAACTCGCCGTCGAATTCGAAACCCGAGACCCACTCTGATTCACACATCAATCTTCCTCTCCACTGTGAGTTCACTCTTACTCCGATACCCACATCGAAACCGGAGACCCACTCTTCCTCTCCACTGTGAGTTCACTCTTGCTGCTATCTATCACAGTTCTATCGGTAAGTTCTTTTTTTTATTATTATTCTCTCAATTCAATGGGTTGGGTGTTGAATTTGGAATCAGCGATCTTTATTCTCTCTGATTGTGAATTGGAATTTAGGGTTCTTCGTTGATATACAATGTTGTGTTTGATTACTCTCTGTTGGAAAAGATAAGAAATTTTAGTCAATTTCGCTGAAGGGTATTGGTTATTTCACTTATTTGCTTGATCGATTCTTTTGATTCTCAAAGCTTGGAAATTTGTTGGGTTGTTGATTGTTGTATAGGACATTGATGTAAGGATATTTGAATTTTACTGTAATTGTTTTGATCGTAAATACTGTACAGCACATTGTCTGTGGAGTTATGCACATTAATTTGATCTTGTGATGCTACCAAAATAGAGTTGAGTTATCGAAATGTGCTTTGATGTTGTAGTTTCCAGCAAAATTTAACGAGTTCAACAGATGATTTTGCCTGTTGATAGTTTCATGAGTTCTTTGTTGTGAAATGGTATTGATAAAAGACTTACTAGGATCATACTGAAGTTTTAAATGGAGCTGTACCTAATAATTACCCCTCCCTGATTGTACAAATGGTTTTTTTATTAGTGTCTAAGAAACCAAAGTCCACTGGAAGCTTTTGAAATGTGCGTTTGTCTGGAAATATGACGTAGCTTTTAGGATGTGTAAGCGCAACTTATGTTGAGAACAAGCTTCATAAAGCTTAGGTATACTTGCATATTATTTGAAGTTCTATTACGTCTCTGTGGAAAAGCTACTGCATGAATGTAGACATAGTTTTGCTATGGTTGCCGACATAGCTTTATCACTTGGTTGCTATGATAAATAGGAACAAAACTGTATGGCTGTATTAGTTTCACATTAGGCCATAAAGCCTATGCTGCAATTCGGGTGTTTATTTTTTTGGTACTTTGTTGTAAATGCAATATGATCGATATATGCTCTGCGGTTATCTGCATATATAGATTTCATCTATCATTGGAACTTTTTAGCTCATATATGTTTTAACAGAATGGCTCCCGGAAATACAAGTCACCAAAGGAGGAAATCGGCGATCCAGCGTCGTGAAGCGGCCGCAGCTGCGGAGGCTGCGGAGGTGGCGTGGCGACCATTCAGCAGAGAGGGGGCTTCTGGGTCGGGCTGCCCCACGGGACAATCTGGGACCCTGACGATTCCAGCAGTAGGGGGTTTAACGCCCGCCCCAAACCTTGAGGATGCGATTCCAGCAGTGGATGACAGCGACGCCACTACGGCCTCACAGCACCCTCCCGCCCTCAGCATCCGGTGCAAGAAGACCAAACTCCCCGACATGGTGGACATGGCAACCGGAGATCCGACGACGCAACAGCGTGGAGTCGTTGTCGGGACGAAGACTGAGTACCTCGTCCGGATGAACAACAATAGGCGACTACAAGTCGCTTACTCTACGAGGCATCGGGGGCCTGCAACGAGGGAATTCAGGAGTCTGATGTCCAGAGACATCGGTAGCATCATCCGCGGAAAAGTTCCAATGCTTGCACCTAGCTTTTTGAGACTTAGCGATTTGCATCGCGATATCGTCAATACAAATATTGAGGTATACTTACTGCCCTTAGCTTACTTTGTTACTTTACGGTTTATGTAAATATAACTTTTACATAACGGAATTTAAATGTTTTGTGCTAGACGAACTATGACATCCCGGCGACTGATGTGGAGATGTGGAACTTTATTGATGCGACGGCACAAACAATCTACAAGGATTGGAAGTATGATTGCCATCAACATTATCTCCACGTCAGCCAGGAGACTCCGACCGAGTTTCTCGGGAGGGAAGACCAATGGGCGTGGTTAAAAGCCCACTTCGAAGACCCTGCTTACTTGGTGAGCTTCATAAACTATCCGCACAGTTTTGGTAGCCAAAAATTTAAAAATATACATGTTTATCTATTCTTATTTTAAAATGATTTTTGTGTGTGTGTGGCAGCGATTGTGCGAACGGAATCGAGGAAACCGAAACAAGAACAAGGAGCAGCAGCTCAACCACCATTCGGGATCTCTCGCCCTCTCGTACCGAAGCGAGGTGTTGGAGAAGGAGGGTCATAGAGCGCCCGCCGTCTAGACTTGGATTAACGTATACCAGCCGGACAAGAATGCGGCTGAGAAAGTGGTAAGCGAAAATATGTTTCGTTACGTTATTACAATTATTTTTGTTTACCATATTGTAATATTATTTATTTAATTTATTTTAATTGAGCAGGCGGCAGTGAAGCGAAGACTCGATGAAGTCTTGTCGCAACAAGATAGTGTTGCGGGTGACACAGATGGCGATGCGGTTTCCCAACCCCATCCTCTTCCTCTTGATACACAAATAAATATCATAGAGGAAGATGTGGGTTCAAGGCCTGGGACCTCTATAAGAGGTAATACTCTAACAAACCACCGTCGTTCATCTCGATTTACGTTTTGCTTTATTTTTGTTTACTATTCCAATACTAATATTTGTTCTTGTTCGACGTAACAGGGGTGGGGCGCGCTCTCACACGCGACCCCAAACCGAGAGGAGGGGCCCGAGTAGAGGAAACCCAAGCCCTGAAAAGGGAGGTCGCTGAAGCCAGAGAGGAGGCGCGCCGATCGAGCGAGGAGGCGCGCAGATCGGGCGAGGTGGCGCGCAAAGCCAGAGAGGATTTTAATGAGCTCGCCCAAATGGTCTAACAAATGGAGGCCCTAATGCGATCATTCCAGGCTGGGAGTCAACAACCTCAAGCTCCTCCACCACCTCCTGGCTCGTAATCGAGCTGCATTGCCGTCCCCCAGCATTAGTCTACTGTGTGATAGGTCGCTTTGTATCAAGGCTTTGTATAAAGTTTTGAGTTGTGGCATATTTTTCTATAGAACTTGATTTGTTGAATGAGTTTTTGTGTTTTTAAATTGCGATAGGTCGTGACTTGGTACAATAATATTTAATTTTTTTTTCTTTTTCACTCAATGAGGCAACGAAGATTGATCATTCTTCGTCGCCTCATTGAGTGAAAAAGAAAAAAAATAAAAATAAAAATTAAATACATTGAAGCGACGAAGATTGATCAATCTTCGTCACCTCATTGAGTGAAAAAGAATAAAATAAAAATTAAATACATTGAAGCGACGAAGATTGATCGATCTTCGTCGCTTCAATGTACATGGAGCGACGAAGATCGATCAATCTTCGTCGCTTCATTTTCAATCTTCGTCGCTTCATTTAGTAATATCGATCAATTTTCGTCGCTTCATTTAGTGAAAAAAAAAATTAAATATAGTGAGGCGACGAAGATTGATCAATATTCGTCGCCTAGTTTTAGATTGAAGCGACGAAGATTGATTAATCTTTGTCGCTCCATTTTCAACCAAAGCGACAACATTTATATCTTTGCGGCGAAAAATTTAAGCGACGTAGATTTTTTTTGTCGCTTCAAAAAAAATGAAGCGACGAAGTTTTGCAATCTTCGTCGCCCCAATGGTGAAGGGATCAATCTCAAGCGACGTATCGAGACGACGAAGAGTTGGTTACAACAAATCGAGGCGACGAGAAAGTGATCCGAGACGACCATGAAGCTTCGTCGCCTCGAATCTCTTCCCCAATAGTGGTTACAAATAATTGACGATAAAAATAGTAGAGCTAACAAACTACAAAGTGAAAGAAACTAATTAATCTGGAGCTAAGAAAAATGAAAGGAAACCCACGAGGGAGTTTTTGACGGGAGATGTGTGTGTTGCTTTTGTCGAACTGCTTCCTTTATATAGAGAGAATGACTTGCCGAATTGTTGGTCATAGGAGGCTTGCTGCTGAAGAATTCTTTCTTGTATCAAACTCTATTAGATTCTAAGGCTTACATTTCACCTGTACGTGGCAATTGATCAGCTTTACTATACTCTTTTGTATAACTAACCCTAGGTAGTTATCTAATACAGTCCTTCATACACCAGGAGTTATTAACAAATCCAAGTAAAATCATTTACTAGCCCGAGTCAATATGCATGATTAATCAATGAGATAAATCGGGTATAAAAACATATCCCATATACAAATCATCCATTCCTACTCTCTCCTCTGCAAGATAAGTGTTAGAAAATATTTGGACTTAAACACATATGTGATAAACATTGATTATGCAGCAAGAGCTTTCACAATACAACTCTAAATCCGGTTACTTATCTAGCTGTATATTGCTAGTAGGAGTAGGATTCTCACTTCATTAACACACCTGGTTAATACAAGATGTTGTGATGAGTTTAGGTCTCTACATTGGACAGAATACAGCAGATATAGTCTCCTTATGGGATGAGTACATATCTGACTCTAGTCCCTATATAAAGAGGAGAAGTCCCTGGCCACAAACAAGTTTTTACACATTAAGGTTCTGCCCCATTACAGAAGTGTTTTTGTGTGTGCAACCAGAAGACATTTTCTCAGAATTTCCAGCAGCAGATCAAATCAGAAGACATGGCTGATATGCTCCAGAGAGGATTAGAAGTACAAGGATCAGCATCAGGTACACTTCCTGATCCGACTAGGAAATTCCTTATTGTTGATCTTGGTTTCAGTTTTGTTTTGATTCATTGTATTGATTGTGAGTCTTGATGTGTTAAGTACTGTTTTGCAACAATTGGTATCAGAGCTTTGGTACTCACAAATACAAATCAATTCACTTAAGTTTTTTCCTTAAGCATTAGTAACTGACTTGAAGATTTATCCGCCTTCTGAATGAAAAACCAAACCATATAAAATATAATCATGCTGTGTTGATATCTGTAAACTAACCTTTTTCATTCAGCGCTGTAGCAGATGCAAAGGTTAGTAAATCATGAAATGGTTTCATGTCTGTTACACTTAAATCTACAAACAAAACTATTATAACGAAAAATCAAGATCCTGGTATGACATGACTATTCTGTGTTTTGTTAGTTTTGATTGAAATCATTCTGTGTCATTGTGATAATATCATCACTCATGGTGTCACTTGCTTCAGTACAATATATATCTCCCATATATTATGCAGTAAGCTTAAAAATTAAAATTCTGAAGTATGTTTTGATATTAGCATCAGGAAATATATGACACCAATCTAGTTTTGTGAAATTCATGAAAAGTAGTGTTGATTATGTTGCACAAAGCAACTGTCCTTACTATTTTGAAAACATTCAGTATAAAACTAAAACTTGTGTTGTTTCTTAAAATTGCACTTATATTGTGTTCTTCCAAAGAAGATGTTTACTGTGTAATCTTGAGACTCAAACAGCATCACACATTCAGTAGATATCCATTATGATTTCTGAAACTTTTAATCCAAAGATTAGATTGTTTTCACCAATAAAGGACTTTCTATCTTGACATGGTTTGATGATTAAGAACTTAAGCTGGTAAGTTTTATGTCACAAAGACGTTACTTATCATGACTACAGCTGGGGAATTTTCAGATCATTAGCTAAATACTGTTATGATTTCATCTCTGGTTTGATAGTATGATTGCTTATCTGATATGAGTATAAACATTACACACAATTTTACAGCATCAGCTTACACTTTTGTATTTTTATTTCTTCTTTTAGGAACTGTCATTGTTAATCTAGGACAGATTGAGATGTTGAATGGGAACAATTTTAAGAGATAGAGGAACCAGGTTGAATTTTATTTATCTATGCAAAACAATAACTTAGATATGTGTTTAATGGAGGAGCAACCTGCTGAGCTACATGAAGGCTCCACCACTCAGGAGAAGACCTATTTCCGGGACTGGTATAACAGCAATAGGAAAGCCAAGAGTGTAATCAGAACCACTATATCAGAAACTATTAGAGGGTCAGTTGAGGAACCTGAATTAGCCTGGGATTATTTGGAGGCAATCTCAGAAAAGTTCATAGAGAGTGACAAGGCTGAGGTAGCTAGGCTGTCGAGAAAATTTAATGAGATGAGTTTTTCAGGAAAAGGTTCAGTCAGAGAGCATATTCTGGGTATGATTGACATCAACTCCAGACTTAGGGATCTCAGTGTAGGAGTTAAGGATGAACAGGTTGGGCACATGGCACTTGAGTCATTGCCTAACACATACAGTACCTTGAAAACTTCCTATAACACTTCAGATACCAAATGGAACCTGAACAAGCTCATCTATGTGTGTGTTGATGAGGAAGAGAGGATCAAGAAGGAGTCAGTGCCTACCCCTACAGTAAATCTGGTTGGAAAATCAGAAGGAAAAAAGCACATTAAGAAGCTCCAAGTTAAGAAAACCACCTCTACCAAGCATACTGGAAAACCTTCAGACAACAATAATGGGAAAACCTTCAAGTACAAATGTTTCTTTTGCAAGAAAACTGGACACATGAAGAAAGACTGTGCAGGCTTTAAAGCCTGGATGATCAAAAAGGGTGAGTGTTCTCAAAATTCAGTGTTTTCTCTAGAAGTTAATTTCTTAAATGCTGATAGTCACACATATTGGTTAGATTCAGGCTCACCTATTCATATTACCACTTCATTACAGGGTATAACAAACAGGAGAGTGCCAAGGAAGAGTGAGCAGCATGTCTGCGTAGCCAATGGAACCAGGGTAGCAGTTAGATCAATTGGGACTCTGGAGCTTGATTTAGGACTAGGGAAATCTATTTTTTTGGACAATGTTTTCTTCATTCCTTCTTTAAAAAGGAACCTTATTTCTGTAGGTCTTTTGGTCAGTATTGGATGCAAACTTATTATTGATTCTAATGGAATAAAGTTATTTAAAGATTCTGAGTACATTGGTTGTGGTATGTTTTCAAATAAATACTTGAGATTGGAATGTTCTGTAATTAAGCAGGATATACTAATGATTGAGAGTTCTGAAAACATTGATTCAGATACCAACAGTTTGAATAAAATCTCAGGAACTAAAAGATCCTTACTCAATAACAAGTCTGCTAACGTATGGCATAGAAAACTAGGCCATATCTCTAGAGAAAGACTTAAAACACTTGAAAAGAACAAAATTCTACCTGCATTGGATTATACAGATTTGAATGAATGCATAGAATGCTATAAAGGAAAGTTGACTCAATTCAGAAAGAAAACTGCAGAAAGAAGTCAGGAACTTTTACAGCTGATTCATACAGACATATGTGGTCCATTCAATCATAAAACACTTTGTGGAAATTTTTATTTCATCACCTTCATCGATGATTACTCAAGGTACTGTTACATCTATCTTCTATCTAAAAAATCACAAGCCTTGGAAGCATTCAAAATTTATAAAACTGAAGTTGAATTGCAGCTTGAAAGAAAAATTAAAATGATAAGATCAGATAGAGGTGGGGAGTTCTATGGAAAACATACTGAGCATGGCCAACAAAAGGGACCTTTTGCAAAGTACCTACAGGATTGTGGCATTAAGGCTCAATACACAACTCCCTACAACCCACAACAAAATGGGGTTGCTGAGAAAAAAAACAGAACCTTGCTAAACATGGTGAGAAGCATGATGTGCACTACAGGTTTGCCAAGATTTTTATGGGGTGAAGCTCTTAAGACAGCAAATTATATTTGCAATAGATCACCAAGTAAATCTGTTGAGAAACCACCATTTGAATTATGGTGTGGAAGAAAACCAAGCCTTCATCACTGGCATGTATGGGGATGTAAAGCTGAGGCAAAAATACCAAACAAACTCACAAAGAAGTTGGATCCAAAAACAGTAAGCTGCCATTTCATAGGATATTGTGAAAGATCTAAAGGTTATAAATTTTATTCACCATATCACACTTCCAGAACTTTTGAAACAAATCAGGCAAAATTTTTGGATGAAGAATACTGTAATACAAGACCTGAGGACTTGTCTACAGCTCTTGATGAGATTACAGAAAGTGTGAATGCAGAATATGCCTTAGTTTCTATACCTCAGGATGAAATGGGAAATGAAAATGCAAGAACTACATTTCCAGATCAAGCCCCAGAAGAACAAATACCTCTAGCTGAATTAGACCCTATTCCAGCTCCCTTAGAACAACCAGAAAATGCAGAACAACCTATCATAGATGAAGTTCAGCCAAGAAGATCACAAAGAGCCAGAAAACCAACTTATGGACCAGAAAGTGATTATGAGATATACCTGCAAGAACTAGATGTCCTCGCTGAAGATACTGATCCTCTAAGCTATAAACAGGCCATTGAGAGTGATGAAGCTCATCACTGGCAGGTTGCAATGGAAGAAGAAGTCTTATCCATGGATACCAACAAAGTATGGGAATTAGTCCAACCTGATCCTAACCAGAAAGCTATAGGATGTAAATGGGTATTTAAGACTAAGAGGGATGAAAATGGTGATATAGAGAGGTATAAAGCAAGGTTAGTAGCCAAGGGTTTTACACAAAAAGAGGGCATTGACTATACTGAAACCTTTTCTCCAGTGTCAACAAAGGACTCATTCAGGATTATCATGGCACTAGTTGCTCACTATAACATGGAGTTACATCAAATGGATGTAAAAACAGCCTTTTTGAATGGAGAATTAGATGAAGTCATATACATGAAACAACCTGAAGGTTTTGTGGAAACTGGAAAAGAAAACCTTGTATGCAGACTTAAGAAATCCATATATGGATTAAAACAAGCTTCTAGACAATGGTATAAGAAGTTTGACTATGTGATATCTTCATTTGGGTTTACTGAAAATATTGTTGATGAGTGTGTATACATTAAGACAGTAGGGAAAAACTTCATTTTTCTTATACTGTATGTAGATGACATACTGTTAGCCAGCAGCAATATCAGACTACTTAAGGACACCAAAACCTTTTTATCAAGCAATTTTGATATGAAGGATTTAGGTGAAGCCTCTTATATACTAGGAATTGAAATCAAAAGAGACAGAGCACAGAGATCATTAGGTCTATCCCAACAGAATTATATCTTAAAAGTTTTAAAAAGATTTGGGATGGAGACCTGTGCTGGAAGTGATACTCCTATGTCTAAAGGAGATAAACTGTCCAAGAACAAAGATAAGAATTCCAAAAATGGGGGGAAGATGAGTGATATGGACAGCAAACCCTATGCTCAACTCATTGGAAGCCTAATGTATGCTCAGGTCTGTACCAGACCTGATCTTGCATTTGCAGTAGGAATCTTATCCAGATTTCAATCAAATCCCACCCAAGAACATTGGATAGCAGGAAAAAAGGTACTTAGATACTTACAAAAAACAAAATCTCACATGTTGGTCTATAGACATGTGAAGGAATTAGAATTACTTGGATTTACTGATTCAGACTTTGCTGAACACTATCCGGATTCAAAGAATTCAACATCTGGATATGTGTTCATGTTAGCTGGTGGGGCTGTAGCATGGAAAACTATGAAACAAAAATTAATTTCAACCTCTACTATGCAGGCAGAATTCATAGCTGTTTATGAAGGAGTTTGTGAGGTTTTATGGATTAAAAACTTTCTGTCACAAACTAAAGTGTTAAATTCAGTATTTTCAGCTGCACTTAGGATACATTGTGATAATGAAGCTGCAGTATTCTTTGGAAAGAACAGTAAGAGGTCCAACAATTCTAAACATATAGATCTTAAGTACTACAGTGTAAGACAAAGAGTAAAGCTTGGTGAATTGGAGGTTTTGAACATTGATACTGAATCACAACTTGCAGATCCATTTACTAAAGCTCTTCCTGTGGCAGTCTTTAAAAGACATATAGAAAGTATGGGGATTTTACCTGAACTCAGTTCTTGAGTTCAGTGGGAGTATTAGTCATTTTTAGATTTCTTATTTTTGATGTAAAGTTTATCTCTAGGTAGTTCTTTCAGGACATGTAATTCATTTTGACAAGTTAAATAAAGAGATGAGTTTGTGAATTTGTTTCTGCAGTGTTTATGATTTTCTTCATTACATTTTTGTGTGTTACAGGTGAGTAGCTATCATGTATATAGCATCAAGTTCAGTAAGACAGTACCTTTACTCATAGGTTCTTTAGTTACTGTCATTTAGGATTATGAGGTTTTCAGGATCATTAAGAGGACTATGGAAAGGGATTGCAGGTAATATACTGTCCTTTATATTTCCATACTCATCACCAAGTAGCTTATGTGAATGCAGTGGTCTTGATAGTGATTCCTAATCGGCTAGTTCATCAAGAATTGGTTTGATTCTGAGTTCTACATTATTGCTGTGATTTGACCAAGCTAAGTGAGACATGAGTTTTGCAAAAGTTCAGTGCACACTACATTTGCTGTTTCAGTAATCATTTCAGTCTGTTATAGTCACATTATGTGTTCAGTCCAAGTGGGAGATTGTTAGAAAATATTTGGACTTAAACACATATGTGATAAACATTGATTATGCAGCAAGAGCTTTCACAATACAACTCTAAATCCGGTTACTTATCTAGCTGTATATTGCTAGTAGGAGTAGGATTCTCACTTCATTAACACACCTGGTTAATACAAGATGTTGTGATGAGTTTAGGTCTCTACATTGGACAGAATACAGCAGATATAGTCTCCTTATGGGATGAGTACATATCTGACTCTAGTCCCTATATAAAGAGGAGAAGTCCCTGGCCACAAACAAGTTTTTACACATTAAGGTTCTGCCCCATTACAGAAGTGTTTTTGTGTGTGCAACCAAAAGACGTTTTCTCAGAATTTCTAGCAGCAGATCAAATCAGAAGACATGGCTGATATGCTCCAGAGAGGATTAGAAGTACAAGGATCAGCATCAGGTACACTTCCTGATCCGACTAGGAAATTCCTTATTGTTGATCTTGGTTTCAGTTTTGTTTTGATTCATTGTATTGATTGTGAGTCTTGATGTGTTAAGTACTGTTTTGCAACAATAAGATCCCTCATTAACACCATTACCACAATGCTTCAAATTTTCACACAAACGAGTGAAAACAGAAGAAAACCCAATTCATATATCAAGAGTGTGTAAATCAGATTACCATTAGTTGGGCGGTTGAGCAGTTCGAAGACATGTTCTATGGCACGGGTAGTTGAGTTGGTTAGAATGACAAATGATGATGGGGCTTTGGTTGCGGTGGCAACACTAGTGTTGTTGGAGCATTCTTTAGTCTTTCTTGGGGCGTTGCGTTTGTATGGGAGTCGTTGCTGTGTATCCCATGAAGCTGCTACTTTCACTACTCACAAGCTCATTGGGGATAAAACATGCATGCTACTACGATTAATTGGAAAAGCCAAATTTGTTATTCACATGCCCAAATCCAAGAAATGAGTGAGCATGTGGATGACACAGAGGAGTAGGTAGAGGTGGTTTACCCGAGTTTGAGGGTGGTTCGGGAGCTCTTCTGCCGCAAAAGGGGAAATAGCCGAGACTCCGAGAGGTGTCTTATCTTTTACGTTACATGGAAACGGAAGTGGATACGTGAAAGCGAAGCATTTGAAAACGCGAAAGCATTTCTTTTGAAAAATTAATGGAAGCGGCTATGCGAAGGAAGTGCGATAAATAATAATATTTAATATATATATTGAATAAAAAAATATGAATTTTAGCCGCTCCCAATCTCATTTCAAATACATAACTAGAACCTAGATCGAAGTCACATTAAAAGAGTAGCAAGGATCCCATTATTTATTTTGTAAGGGATTAGAATCATAAGAATCCCACTATTAGATTGCGAATAAAATGCTTTTTCTTTTAAAATTAATGCTCTTTAATATTAGAAATTTATGTTGATGGCAGTGGCACTTGTCTAGGTTAAACAAGATTCACTGTTTCCTCTCTCTCTTCATGAAGCCGCCATCTTCCCTTCTCTGTCTTGTTTCTTTCTCTCTCCCTCTTTCTCTTGCAGACTCCGAGTCTTTCCAAGGAGTTATAATCAAGAGAGCCTGAGAGCATCTTTTTCCTTGCTCTGCTGAGCCACAGAGCCAGTCTATCATCTCCTGAAACATTACGCTTCCATAAACCACAACAACACGTTTCCATATTTGGAACGTGAGCTTCTGACGCAATTCCAATTCAAATTTTTTTGGGAGCGCAATTCTGTGCGCTTCCTCGAGCTTCCAATGCGTTTTGCTCCCACTTCTGCTTCAGAAGCACAGAACGTCACCTCTTCCACGCTTCCATGCATCCTAGCTTATCCTCCAGTGCGCCTCTCTCTTTCTCGATCATTAGTCAAGAAAAACAAGTCAAAGATATATTCGCTTCACTCTAAAAAATAATAATCCTAGGCACCGTAAAAGCTCCTCTCTTAGCTTTGCGACACAGTACCCCTGTTTCCACCATGACTAGTGGAGATCAACGCTGCTTTGCGGCTGTTTTGCTGTCTTTGACAAGGGTAAGACTTCATTCGAGGTTGCCGATGATGGCAACAACAAACACTATGCTATTGGACGACTTCTGTCGGTGAAAAAGAAGGTGAACCCGAAGGCATTCCAAGGTACTATCGCTAGTGTGTGGGATCTGAACTGACGTCTTTCCATACGAAATCATGGGGAGAGGTACGTGTTCTGTTTTGAGGTGGAGGAAGAGAGAGACTCGATCATGAAGGAGGGACCCTGCTTCTATGGAAAATCTAACCTAGTTTTGGGTGAGTATGATGGTATCGGGGATGTGGAAGCGGTTCCTCTCAAGATGTTTTCGGTATGGATGAAGATCATAGGTTTGCCACCACATTTGACAACCCCGACGGTGGTGGGATGCATAGTCGAAACCCTAGGTGAAGTCATTCGGCTTGATGCGAGCATGATTAAGTCAGAGAAGAAGGTCTACGATCGTTTGTGGCATGATATCACAACGTCGGTGAAGCAAGCCTTTCCTCCACTTGCTTTTGAATTCCCCGAAGGCACTGACATGGGTAAGGTTTCTGTATGACCGGGTCATAGGATTTTGCCGCACTTATGGGTTGCTCGAACACGAGGTCTGTCTAAGGCCACTGGACGTATCGGTGGCAGTGAAATTGATGGAGGAGTTGAGGGTCCAAACCCTAGTAGGAAAATGGCGTCCAGGAACAAAGGCGATGCGAACAATCCTATGGCTGTCTAGATTTCCTAGTTTGACTGGGAAAGGCCTTACTTTCGATCCTAATATAGGCAGTGGAGGTGTGGCGAATCATTCTCTCCTTCCTGGGAATCAACATCGTTGAAATTGCGAAGCAACTAAGATCTTTCTTTTTTTCCATAGCAGATGTGCTCACTCTTGGAGTCCGATTCTCAGATGAGTCACGGCCAGTGGTGGGTAGCAAGAGGAAATGTACTGAGGGTGGTCAAGCATCTACTGATTGGACTATCAAAGTTTACCAAAGGAAGCAGATAGAAGTAGTCCTAGAGATACCTACTGGCAGAGTAAATCTCATCCAATCCCT
The DNA here is from genome assembly GCA_946800695.1 of Geum urbanum. NCBI lineage: Eukaryota > Viridiplantae > Streptophyta > Magnoliopsida > Rosales > Rosaceae > Geum > Geum urbanum. The sequence continues at coordinate 37,179,555 of OX327003.1, read as the reverse complement.
AACCGGATCTCTAGTGGATGAGTATGGAAAAATTAAAGTCTCACCATTGAAACGTAAGAGAGGATGGAAGGTGGGTTCCAAGAGCAAACCCAAAGATGGAATGGAGGAGGAAATCAAGGAGAATCCTCTAGCAGTGGTTTCTGGGTCACCGAAGGTAAGGGAGGAAGTGTCGTATCAAAGGAAGAAGAATTTATATGGGCGAAGAGGAAGCTATTGGTAATGCTAAGGGTAGCGAAGAGCTGTCTATTATGGATCGGAGGAGTCCAAGGAGTTGGTCCTCACAGTAGGAGATGGTAGTCTAGGGGAACCCTGGGGTAGGTTGACCTACTCTAGGTATTTGTTTGAGTTCAAGTCTTGGCTTATCCGTGCCATATTCCCAGTTAAGTGCTCTTGCATGTCAGATTCTTAGTTTTTCTATTCTTTGCGCGTTATTACTACAAGTTTGTGGTGGTAGGTAACTAGCACAACCATAGTTAACTATTGTTGAACCCCTCAGGGGTAGCTATGGTGTAATCTTGTAACTTTTCCAATTTTTTATCAATGCAAGACCTTTGTTTTTGATAAAATAATAATAATTATAATAATAATAATAGTAATAGTAATAATAATAAACAAGTCAAAGGCTGAAGGAAAACAAGACTTTAGTCCATCTAGTACAAAAGACCTTTTTTTTCTTCTGAGGACAAACGAGAACTATTTCATTACCGGAGTAATAGACAGTATACAATGACCACTCTGCAATGGGCTACGACAATATTAATCACTGCTTGAGCTAGCCTAGACTACATCCATACTACTATCATACGACGTTCTTAGCACTGGTAATACAAACCACGTCAAGGTATAAACAGAATGACATGAATTTACTCTAAAACTGCCCGACCAACCATGCAAAAGGGAGAGGACTCCTTTTTGCGCACTACATAATAATCTACATGGATTCCAAGTTCTATTGCCTAACCATATCGAGCATAAAAAGTATAGTCCAAATGAAGGCCTTTGACCTAGGCAGAAAAACCAGGCCCGACCCACAAAAAAACTAGCTCAAATATAAACATCATCCTACGAACTATGTGGCCCTAGCAACTCAGTCCGCAGCCAAGAAACCCGCCCCCTCCATTCATCAATTGTATCCATACCAGTCGTGATCGGAATCATCGACCATCGCCAAGCAGCTTGCCTTGTCGCCCTCCACTCAAATCCGTGAAGATAAACTGAAGCAGAATGAAGCTTTGAGCCCCAAATAAACCAGCAAAGAAACGCGGCTCCTCCTCGACCCAACCACCAGATCTACTACTTTGGTGCAGCAAATCTAGTTGACGAACCATCAAAGATTCGCCATTATCCCAAACCATGCTGCAAGCCAACAAGTTTCGTCGACCATCGCAAAAGTCACGAAAGGATCACCATTTGCGAAGCAATTGAGATGTCAAGAAAAGCCACCCAATATTTGATGTCACGCTTGGAGCAAGGGTTAATGAAGGAGGATATAAAGGAGCCGTCAAAGTGTCGAGCGTCGGGCCCAGACAAGGAGGTGTCGCTACTGCCAAAGGGTTTCTAGAGCCGAAGAGACCTATGTATTGCAAAAATTTATTTATGATATTTATTTTGGGAATATATTTCTGTGAAAAGAAGGGTGAAGAGAATAAATGAAAGGACCCAACCCCGATTTAGTTGCCTAAACCGGAATCAAACCCCTTCTGAAAACGCGAACCAACAAAAACCAACAAAATTTCGGCAGAGTTTCGTTACTAACGTGGAATTACCATTACCTGCACGCGGAAAGTACACTTCATTCTATGCCACAAAAATCAAACCGTGGGCACCAATCCCATCCGGATTTCTCAATATATCAACAGTAATGTAAAGTAATAAATATATCTGTACTTTACTGAAATCCGGAGTAAAATCGTATAGTATATACAACAGAATACTCAGAGCGACCTCTAATGTATAATCATATAAGTATACCAGAGTAGGTAGAACAATAAACCTACTGGAAGAAACAAGGTAGCTCGAGCACTATGCATCCGACCACGACGTGCGACACCAGAGTCCGAACTGCAAACTGGGCACGAAAACCGAAAAGCCTAGGGGAAAGACATGGAAACTGTTAGAGTGAGTGGATGAAAATAAATGTCTTTCGCCAATTAATATATGTTATAAAAACATATGTGAGTCAGAATGCATAAATAATCAAATGGTACACGAGGGAGACTCTAACTCCTCACGCTTACAGAGCATGCATAAAAATCTCACGGGGCACTCGTGGACACATCCGTGCTAGTACAGTCAGAATCACGGGGTCCCTAGCCCGCACGTGATTCTAGCCAGAAAGGACCTCAGGTCAGAGGTCTGCCTCCCCCCGGTAAAGGCCTCGGGTCAGGAGTCACAGCATCCCCCGGTAAACATCCTCGGGGATCAGCCGGGATGTGAGTGTATCGATACAACAACATATATAACGACTGTACTCTGTGTAAACCAAATCATAAATAGTTCGATGCAAATGCAATAAAGAATATATAAATGCATATACGTAATATATACTGGTATAGGCATAATCGTATAACACATGCTCATGTAAAACATAATCTTGTATGCATGCTCAAGTTCGTAAAACGTATATAAAGACTCGCAATCAATCCGTGAAAAGAAATTGTCCATTCACAGACTAGCTGATACTCACCATTACTAAGTACTAAATTAACACTTAACACTCAACAACAATGAATCAATTAAAACCCTTTTTGGTAGATGTAGCATTGGTAAATAAGGATCGTTCTTAACCGGGGATTGATGGTGCATGCATAACTATGCTAGGTTTAAATGGGGGTGCGAGTTTTTGGTTACTAAATTCCTACAAATTTTAAGGTAAAAAATCCTAAACTAATATATTTACAAGGATCGACTCATCTTTCACCTAACTCTTTAGAACCTACCAAATTACATGCAATCTATTAGTTCTAAGTCTTTAGCTACTAATTTCATGCATATCTTTCGAAAGTAAAGTGTAGGGATTGCCCTAACACTTCCATCGATTTAAGGTGGGATTGCCCTGCAATAAATCAAAGCGTTAAGCACAAAATATCACATGAAAGCTAAAGATCAAAACGTGGGAGGTCACATGAACTTGATAGAATTACAAACCAAAAATACTTCAACAAATTTGTCCATACAAACCAAGAAATAACACAAGAAGTAAAGAGTAGAAGTCATGGTTACACTTTTTGATGTCGGGATTGCCCTAGTCTACTTGATGTAATCGTGCCTTCAAAGGATGGAGAGAAGCACTAAGGATTGCCTTGAATACTTCGGTGGAGGAAGGTAGTTGATGAGCTTTGGAGTTGACGGCTTCTCAGTATTCCTTGGAGAGATTTTTGGACGTGAGGAGGTGTTTTAGGGTAGAGCTTCGGCTATATGGTGAGTGATACTAAAACCCTAGTCGAGCCCTCTTTTATATAGGCCAAGCATAGCCTAGTTCGACTCATTTTAGAACTCTAACTACTCCACCCGGGTAACCTGACCCTTCTCCACTAAAACAAGAATTTCTCTCGTTCTAGAACTCCAAATTGTTTGATTCCAGTTGCGTTGGCAACTAGACTTCTAGATCTTTCCAACCATATGCTAACGGCGTCTAGATTCATCCGGACCTATTTACAGTGTTCTTTTGAAGTTGGCTGATGTACAAAGGCCAATTTTTGATAATTCATTTTAATCCATCTTCTTTCTTTGGGCTTCTTTGGACATGTTTTTGGTATTTGAGCCATCTTCATTAATCTTGGTCCATTCTTGAGTAATTTGGGCTCCCATTTAGGAATAGGGTCGACATTTTCAATATATAAGCAAACCCGTGACAAATCCTTCTTCTAGGTGGACTAGGATTTCAATTCTTCATTTTTCTGCGCTTTTGCTCCATTTTGCATTCTTTATTGTTCCTCCTTCATTTTCAACCTAAAAACATAAAGTAAATTAAAAACATATTCACTAAGGTCAAAACAAAGCTAAATATAAAGAGAAAGACGTTAAGAATCAAGTATAAAATGCGTAGATCAAATTCCCCCACACTTAGACTTTGCTAATCCCTAGCAAAAACTAAATAAAAGAAAGACTAAAAATAAGACAACACACAAAAATCCAATGTTGGAGATAATCTCCTTATTGGGAAGATTCTAAGGATTTTTAAATAATACAAACACTACTAAGCCCTTAGTCAAATTTGTCTCAGAAAATTCTTCAAGTCTATGGCAATGGAATCATAATGTTTTCACATAAATGTTCAATGAATTCAATAGATAATAGAGATATGATCATGTCATGAACAAGTAAGACGTGGAGAAAACAATGGTGATGTTAAAGCTGTGCATGTTTCGAATAAAGTTCAAATCAACTCACATGGTTGCACTCATCATATTTTCACTCATGAAAAGGGTTCACTCAAAGTGTATATGAATTGAATCGAAAACCTCATGAATATAATGAATTACTTGCACAAATGAACCAAAACCATATGCTTACTCATGCAGCTTACTCCACAGATTGAAAGCTACTCATCTTAAGGATCAAAAAGGACTTTTAAGGGTTGTAATGGGGCTTAGGCTAAGGCATTCAAAAATATGGATATGTGGTGGTTAAGATCATTCAAAAGACTTAGTCAAAGCACCAAAGCATCATCAAATTCATTTGTCCTCCTCTCAAAACGTCACCATGTATAAAGTTTAAGTACACGGGCCAGATTTCATCTTGTTGGACCCTAACTTCATTCTAAACTTCCCTTGAGCTTTTGTAAACAGGACAAAGGCCACATTTCTTCACTTTTGGGCATTCAATTCAATACAAACTCCAAATCCACAAGTATGGGGGACATTAATCCAAAATTTAACATCTAAATCACATTGCTGGAGAGCTTCTTTTTTTTTTTTTTTTTTTTTTTTTAGCTCTCGAATTTTTTTTTCTTTTCTTCTTTCTATTTTCGGCAATTGCAAACTTTTTTCAAGGTATTTGGACAAGTCTATCCCCATACACACATCTCCTCATGATGTTCACACCATCTCCATGATTCTAGCTTCAAAAATCCCCACCAAGTCTTTTGAACAAGGGTACGGATATTCTACACTAGGTTAAAGTGTTTAGATATGTATGGTAATGAAATAAAGGCATAATGTGGGCTCAAATGGGTTATCTAGGGATGTCGCAACTCGTGCGCACAAATGGGACATATGGCAATTTGGCAAAGTGGTGGATATCCTAAGTGCATTTAATCACATCCAAAATCAGAGTATGTATCCACTATAAGCTTTGCAAATTGACATGAGTAAGTTCTAGTATTCTCTAGTTCATTAAGATCTATGGCAAGTGAGTATATGCATGATTTTGAGACCTATATCTAATATGCACGAAATTTCACTCGAAAGAAGTGTTTAAGGCTCAAAATCTCACTTAAGGCTCATATGATTCAAAACTTATTCTCATATGCAATTTCTGTACCAAGTTTTATCAAACCATATCTACTACATGTCACAAAACTCAAAAGATATCTCAATTAGCACATGAATTCATCCTTAATGATATGCAACGCCATTTTTGTATTATTTTCGGTCCAATTTCATCGTAGACTAACTAAGGGCATCCTAAAGACTCTTTAAAACACTAAGTTAAACAAAAAGACTCACAACAATTTTTTTTAGGGCATCATCCACTGGAAGGTTCCCTTGTCCGCCCGTTTTTACAATTTATGACTCAAATAAGTTGTAAACCCATCCCCCACACTTAAACTCTACATTGTTCTCAATGTACTAAAGTAAAGCATAGAATTCAAGCATAAAAGGAAGGACTCCCAAAAATCTATCTAAGAGATTAAAAGCAACGAAAATGTAAAAGAGATAGGGAAAGAGAATGCAAATCTGTTGTAGACTCCTCCATTGGGTTGCCTCCCAACAAGCGCTTGTTTTTTAACGTCTTCCAGCCTAGACGTGATGCATCCTTCATGTGTTTGAAGTTGGTGGCTCATAAAGCTTCTCATCCTCAACGATGACTTCCTTGAAATTTGTATAGTATGGCTTCAACCGATGGCCATTGACTTTGAACTCATTACCAGATATCGGACTTTTGATCAAAATAGCTCCATGTGAGAAAACTTCAATCACAATGAAAGGTCCGATCCATCTTGAGCGTAACTTGCCCGGAAAAAGCTTGAGACGCGAGTTAAATAAGAGAACTTGTTGACCAATCTCAAACTCCTTCCGTCGGATCATCTTGTCATGAAACATCTTTGTCTTCTCCTTGTAGATCCAAGCATTGTCAAACGCATCATTCCGGATTTCCTCTAACTCACACAACTGCAATTTTTGATGTAATCCAGCTTCATCCTTGTCCATGTTAAATTTCTTCACCGCCCACCAAGCTTTGTGCTCTAGCTCCACCGGAAGATGACAAGACTTCCCATAAACAAGTCAATAGGGTGACATGCCTATAGGGGTTTTGTATGCCGTTCTCTATGCCCACAAAGCATCATCCAAACACTGGCTCCAATCTCTGTGGTTGGGCTTGATAGTTCGCTCCAAGATCTTCTTGATTTCTCGATTTGATACCTCTGCCATGCCATTTGTTTGTGGATGATAAGGTGTAGAAACTTTGTGGTTGACCCCATATTTCCTCATCAATGCCTCAACTGTCTTGTTGCAAAAGTGACTCCCTCCATCGCTGATTAGAACACGCGGCATTCCAAACCTTACAAATATGTTCATTTTGAGGAAATCTGTAACAACTCGCGAATCATTAGTACGGGTGGCTTTTGCTTCCACCCATTTCGAAACATAATCAACAGCGAGTAAAATGTAAGTGAAACCATTAGATGAAGGAAAAGGTCCCATAAAATCAATACCCCAAACATCAAAAATTTCGACATTTAGTATGTAAGTTTGTGGCAACTGATCTCGAGGTCCGAGATTACCGGATCCTTGACACCTATCACACTTAGCACAAAAGTCGTTAGAATCACGAAACAGGTTAGGCCAAAAGAAACCACAATCTAACACCTTAAGGGCTGTCTTTTTCCAACCAAAGTGACCTCCACATGCACCATTGTGACAAAACTCAAGAATAGATGCAAACTCATCACTACCGGAAGAATTACTATGACCGACGACTTGGTGTCGTCGGTCTGTTTCCGTTCATCGTCGGTCATAGCATATATCTGACGACACATCGTCGGATATAGTATCGTCGGTAAAACGCCGTCGGTGATACTATATCCGACGATGATTTAGGGTTGTCGTTGGAAAAAAGGGACACTATATCCGACGATGGTTTATCGTCGGTCATAGTTTTAAACTATAACCGACGATGTCATCATCGGATATAGTTTTCTCCATGGTCAAAATGGTTGACTGTGGAGAAAACTATAACCGACGATGTTGACACATATCGTTGGTTATAGTTAAAAATATTTAATTTTTTTTACAGGTTTTGGGTTTTATCCCAAAACCTGCATTCACAAAAAATCACGCTATCTATATATTGTTCAAATTGAAAATCAACAACCATTGAAACTATAGTACGTAGTAAATAAATAAATAAATTAATAAAAACCGAAATCGTTCAAATCTGTATACATATGCGTAGTAAATAATGAAAATAAAAATTAAACCGACAATTGTTCAAATGTAGGGGGGTCCTGGTCCAAGGTCTATGTGGTCAAACGGATTGGAGAAAGTTGGTTGGTCCTGGTCTGGCTGAGGCTGCAACTGAGGCTGAGGCTGAGGCTGAGGCTGTGGTTGTGGTTGTGGCGCACCGAAAATGGGCGGGGGAGCTATCTGGATTCCAGATGCTTGCAACTGTGCATAACAATGATGCATCCATGTCCCCATTTGCTGCTGCTGTTCGGCCAACCGATTCTGCTCTGCAGCTTGCGCTTGCTCCATCTCCTCGGTCCGACGCCGTTGAGCTTCCATCTCCTCGATCCGACGCCGTTGAGCTTCCATCTCAATTGATTGCCTATGAAGCTGGTCGTGTAGCTCATTAGTCCTCGAAGATGATGATGATCCCGATCCGCGAGAGAATTCAGGGGTATGCTTCAGCAGCCCTTGACCCCATTTTCCGGAACCCCTGCAGTAGAATGTGTTCTTCCCTGGAGGGATCGCAGTTGACATAATCCTGGCCCTGACGATCGGATCAGATCGATCAATCTGATCAATCGGGAGTTCCGCATCGGGGGTGTTGGGATAGAGCTCTCTCGCCACTTGAGTCAACACCTCCGGAATCACCTCCTGAATTCTCGCCTAATTGACAAAGAACAATAAAATATTAATTAAAAAAACAATCTAAATAAATAAGAAATAGGTTTATTTTGTTATAAGGACACTTACAGCATATTCGGGGGACTGCGGATACGCGTGCTGCATCGTATAGACGAGGGGATCCTCTTCTGGGTGGTTGGCCGCCTCCTCGATCCAACCCGAGTATGATCTGGTACCGGCATGATGATTTTTGGTGTTTTTGGCCCGGTTCCTTGTGTTCACTTCAGAAAGAGCCTGCGCGATTAATTCAACATAAAAAAAACACTCATTAGCCAAATAATTTAAGGGAAGTACGATAAAACAAAAATTAAATCGATTGAAGGTTGTGTACCTTCAATCTCGGGTTGTTGAAGTGAACCACAAGCCATCGCCACTCGTACTCCCTATAACGAAACTCGCTAGGGGTACCCTCACGATCGTCCCCGTACTTTTTCCGATGCTTCTTCAGCTCGGCCTTCCACTCCTTATACCTATATATACCCATAAAATCAAGCGTTAGTAACTAACAACATTGTATGAACATAATCAAAAGAAACGAAAAAAATTGAAACAAATGCCTGTCTGCCTTACCTGCTCCCATGCACTTCATCCGCCCACGTGGGTCTAATGTCTTCATCCACGCGGAACCACCTCTGCAATGCATATATTTATATATATATATATATCAATAATATTAAAAATTTATTATTGAAAATTTTCATAATGAATATACAATTCAACTCACCGACAACGCATTATGCAGCTGATATTTGACGGCTTGCGGCACTGAATTCCAATTTTCCCACAACATTTGGACTCTATCCCGTATGAGGCTGCCCGCCATCCCCGCGTACTTTCGAGTGACCTTTCCTTCGATCACCTGCCCTCCATCCCCCCTTGGAATCATAACCTGGCCACCACCGCTAGCCTGAATGGCGTCGTCCAGTAACTTGCCGACGACGGGGCCTCTGGTTCTCTTCTGTTTGGCACTGGGCACGATCTCGCCTATCACATATATATGTAGACAATTTTTTAAACATCAACACCTAATTGAATTTAATATTAGGGAGTAAAAAGATATCACTAATTAATATTTACCTGATTCGTCGGTGCGTTGTCCCGGAATCCTCGCACTCCAGAGATCTGCCGGGAAGGGTAAATACGCATATGCCTGCTCCGGGGTAATGAACCCTAGCTGTCCCGGAATAGGCATCCCGTCGGAATCGACGTGAGGTATCGTCGGGATTTCCGGCGGTAAGAATAAGGTATACGGCGGGCATAGTCGCATCCTCGCCAAGGACTGAGTGGATCCACCAGCCTCCTCGGAAGAATGAGGAGCTGTCTGGTGGATGACGGGGGAAGGGTCCTCGCGATGAATGTCCGGCATTCGGACCGAGGATTAAGTCGCACTATCCGTTTCCGGCGTGCGACTGACCTGATGAACCCTCCTCGCGCTTGAGGATCGGGCCGGCTCGAGCTGCTGCTGCTGAGGTTGTCCCTCGCCCATCAGCCGACGGTGTCGAGAGGTCAGCGGAAGACTGTAAGTGTTGGGGACGCTGGTGGATCCTGATGCGGACCGATTTCCGGTGCCATCAGGATCCCCAGCTCCCGAGCCCTCATCCCCACGTCCCGATCTCCCTCTCCCTCTGGACCTCCCCCTCGAAGTACTCGACCCGGCCCCTCGGGAAGGTCCGCAATTAAACCATTGCATCGTTGCTATAAAATTATTAAAATTAAAAATAATTCCTAATTCATCCAAAAAATCTAGCACATGCATATTCCAATATATATCAATAATCCAATATATATTCCAATATATAAATATTCCACAAAAATCAACAATAATTCCATAAAATCCAATACATATATAATCCAATAATTTAACTATATATATATATCAATAATTCCAATAATCCAAATTCAACAATAATTCCAAATCCAATTAACAAAAAACTTAATCAAATTTAACCTAAAATTCCAATTCCAAATCCAAATTCCAATATATATATATATATAAATAATCCGACGCCAAATCCAAATTTAACCTAAAATTCCAATATATTCCAATATATATCAATACATGCATAAAATTCCAAAAAAATCGAAATTTAACCTAAAATAAAATACATATTATTTATTGGAATTCAACCTAAATTTAACCTAAAATAACATACATTTAACCGAAATTTAACCTAAATTTAACCTAAAATTCAAAATTATTCTAATATATATCAATACATGCATAAAATTAACAAATTCCACAACTATATCTATACATGCATCCACATTATCGATCAACACATTCCACAACGTAAAATCTAACCTAAATTACAAAAATTCGAAAATTTGAATTTAGGGATTTCAAACCTGATTTTTCACTAATCGACGAGGGATTTGGCTTGAGGATCGATGGAATACCACTTGAGCTTCGATTGCTTGCTTGTAGCACGAAGGAAACGGAGAAAATCGATCGGAGGCGGCTGTTCCGGTTTGGGGCAGTTTCGTTTCTGCCCAAAACGTACCCAGATCGGGATATAAAACAGAACTATAACCGACGAGATAAGTAATATCGTCGGTTATAGTTAATACGAAACTATATCCGACGAGATTTCATATGCATATCGTCGGATATAGTTTCGGTTCAACTATATCCGACGAGATTTTCATATGCATGTCGTCGGATATAGTTCTTCTATTTATTTTTCATTTATGCCGGTAAACTAATTAAATATGTAGTGTATTAATATATATATATATATTTATTAATAGGTAATACGAAATTATTAATAGTTAATACCAAATTATTAAATTATTATTTAATAATACGCTATAATTATTAATCGATCGGTACGGTTGTGTATTTTTTTTTTCAATCGATCTCTCGAGCTCTCTCATTTATGATGGGGCCGGATATAGCAATTTCATCGATCGACACAATGGGCAGTCGATAATCTGAATAAAATTCATTTTACATTGCACGTTCTAAGTCAAAATAACATACATATATATACACTAATTAAGGCGCATAATCAGAATCATCGCTTGAGTCTGACTCTGTTTCCGAGTTAATTTCAGGTAAGATGTGTTTGTCCTCGTCACTTGAGTCTTCATTGTCTTCATTTTGATTAACATCAAGAAGATTCGGTTGATGTGTTCGTACCACACTGCCCTGTCTCACATTATTAAGGCGAATTGTTGAGGTTTCAGGAATACCAGTTGCGTTCGGCTCTTGGTATGCACTGACTTCTTCATTATCCGAGGTCACACCAAGGGTTGAGGCACTGTATATGTTTCGTGGAAGAACATGGTTAACCACTTTCCACGCGCCTTTATGCACAAGATCATCAAGATAGAACAATTGTTTCACCGCCGTTGCCAACACAAACGGATCATCTTCATACCAGCTTGTGGCAGTATTCACCGAAAAAATCCCGTATTGATCGGTCCTTGTGTTCTGAGGGTCGGTATCAAACCATCTACACTTAAACAAGTGCACGGTCATGCCTTCCCCATATATTAATTCGACAACTGAATGGAGAACACTGTAATAGTCAACTCCATTCTGCCCACCATGCACCATTACCCCAGAATTCTGTGTTTTTCGTCTGACATCTCTATGTTCACAAATAAATAGCACGCCATTTACCTTACACATAGGATAAACTCTGGAAGTTACCGGTTTCTGCGCCAAGAGCCTCAATTCGTGTGACCATTGAGGGATACCATCATCTTGTACATGATTCATCTGAAAATAATCATTTATTAACTTAACTATAAATAGGATGCGAGACATGCACTTAACATTGATCATATACAGGTCAATTTAAGTATCAACTTACCCAGTTGCCAAAATAGTTTGCGAACGTCTTGTTGTGGTACTCAACATCACCGGAAATAGCAGGGCAGTAAAGGTGCAAATTTTTCCAATATTGGACTTCTGGACAGTTAATCAATACCGACCAATGGGCAATGACTAGCTCATAAGGTTCCAACTTGTACGAGTTGGGCAACTTTCCATAAACTTCAACATCATCGGAGATGATCGAAAGGTTGAACTGCCCTCCATCTACTCGCATATGTTGTGGAGGGTCCTCCAACGCTCCCAAATACAACTTGGTATACGTTACGCACTCATGCGCAATATATGCTTCAGCGATACACCTTTCGGGTGCAGATTTGTTCATCACATAGTCTTTGTAGTCCCCTAATTGTCTGTAAATTGGTAATTACAGATCGAGCATGTTATGCTTATTGCAACAATATATAAGTGAATAAATAATATTAAAGATCGACATATATATAGCTAGATTCAGAGATGCATTACGTACCTTTCCATAGGATACATCCATGTGTAGTGTACTGGACCAGTAAGCAACAATTGTTCCGGAAGATGGAGCATCAGGTGAGGCATGATGTCGAAAAAGTTTGGAGGAAATATCCTTTCAAATTTGCACATGATAAAAATGATGTCCTATTGCAGGTTGAACAAGTCTGATTTCTTCACTTCTCTCGTGCATAACTTCTGAAAGAATCTTGACAAAGCCACTAACGGCTCCACCACCTCTTTGGGCAGGTACCCTCGAATGAAAACAGGGAAGAGGCGTTGGAGCAGTATATGACAGTCATGACTCTTTAGTCCGTACATCTTGTTGTCTTTGAAGTTAACACATCGACTTATATTTCCGGCATAGCCTGAAGGATACCTGACATTACCCATCCAGCCAAAAATTTCACTCTTCTGGGCAGGCTTCACGGTATAAGGAGCTTGTGGCATTTTTTTCTTCCCATCTCTCAACCACAAATGTTTTCGCAGTCCCATCCTTTTAAGATCAATGCGTGCCTTCGGGCCGTCTTTAGTTTTTCCCTCCCAATTCAACACTATGCCGACCACACTCTCGCACACATTTTTCTCTATGTGCATGACATCTAAGTAGTGTCTGATCAGCAACTTGGTCCAATAAGGAAGTTCCCAAAAAATACTTTTGTGTGTCCAGAATTTATACCTGTTGGGTTTGTCAGGTATTGACTCCACTATCTCAGGATGATTGCTTAGCTGCCCAAAATCGTATTCATTTAGCACTTCTAAGATTTCATCCCCCGTCCATCTCCTCGGCTGCTCACCTGTTTCCACAGTCCCATCAAATGCCTCCATATCCTCCCGAAATGGGTGATCATGTGGAAGCCAACAACGATGTCGCATCTGTACAATCTTCCTGCAATGAGGTCTGCAACACTCAACCGTCATGCACTCTGGACAAGCGCTGTATCCCCTGGTAACGTTGCCCGACAACATCCCGCGTGCAGGAAAACGCTAATGGTGCCAACAAGCATGGCATGCAACTGGAACATCTCATTTTTGAACTTGTCATAAGTGGGATGATCATGCTCACTCAAGTACTTAAGCTCCTCAATCAAGGGTCTCAGATACACATCGAGACACTTTCCTGGATAACCCGGCCCTGGAATGATCATAGTGAGCATATTGTATTCTTTCTTCATGCACATCCATGGAGGAAGGTTGTACGGTACCAAAATAACTGGCCATATACTGTATTGAAGACTCATGTTGCCAAAAGGGTTGAATCCGTCAGATGAAAGCCCCAGCCAAACATTTCAAACCTCTGATGCAAAATAAGAAAACTCCTTCACCATGTGCTTCCAAGCCTCTCCGTCAGCACGGTGTATAAGCGTATCACCGTCGGGCAAATTCCTCTCGGCCCACTATCTTATAGCTTCAGCCGTGTGTGCAGACATGAACAACCGTTCTAGCCTATCTATCAGGGGAAAATACCGAAGTATCTTCACAGCTTTCTTGTTTCCGGCAGGAGTCAACTTATACCTATCTGTACCACATACCGGGCATTCATAAAGGGATTCAAGATCATTCCCATAAGCATCTTCACCCCAGAAGAGAACACAATCATATCTACAAGCATGGATTTTGATATAGGAAAGGCCAAGATGTTTAAGGATCTGTCGCACCTTACGATGAGTGGTAGGAAGACGATGACCGGGGGCAACAATGAACCAGACCACTTCAGCCAATCATCAACAGCCTTCACACTCATTTTGTTCTCCACTTTGAGCTTCATTACTCCCATAACACTTTCGAGAACAGTCTTATTACACCCGTTGTACAACGGGGTCTGTTTGAAGGCAATGAGGTTGTTGTACTTGTCCATACCAGCAGTGTTGACAGCTGTAGGTAATTGCTGGACTGGCTCAATATGAGGGAAGTCTCCAACGGCGGGAGGGATATCGATATCCGGTGCTTGAGCAAATATACTGCTCTCATGAGGAAACATATCGTTGATCAACCTTGTTGTTGGATCATTGGATGTACTGCCACTCTCAAAAAATTGTCCGTGATCATGTTGACCAACTGTTGAGCTCTCACCGTGATAAATCCAACATGTGTACTTATCCCAAAACCCGTTTTTCTTCAAGTACTCCAATACTTTATCGATGTGAAAACGATATCGCTCGCTGCGACACTGACATTTCGTACACGGACAATAATGAATTGTCATCCCTCCACAATTAACCTTCACATATTCTACAAAACTTCTAATTCCACGGTGATATCTTACATCCCATCTTGGAAGACATATCCAACGTACTCTTGTCCATCCTGAAAATTATAACTGCATGTATATATACCCATGATCTTATTAATTCAAATTTCATAGCTAGATATAAATATTTATTATTTTAATTCCCATAATTTTAATATATACATATACACACACACGTACACCCTAATTATATATATATAATCGATCACAAAAATCTAAATATATATATATATATAACGTTAACCATGCACGTACGTACACGTACTAGCTAGCTAGCTAGTGTACATTTAATCCTATATATATATAATCACAATATATATAATGCAATATATTAATTAAATAAATTAATCACCCTAGCTAGCTAGCTAGTTATTGCTATATATATATTCACAATAATCAAATTAAAATTAACAACAATTAATATATATTTACAATCAATCACGCGTACGTACTCAAAATCAACCATCGATCAATTACTCAAACTCAAGAATCAATTAATTAACTCGATCGATCGATCAATATATATATATATATTCAAAATCAATTAATTAATATCGATCGATCTATATATTCAACAAATTAAGCATTAATACATGCATGCACAACACATATATATATTAATTAAGCACGACGTACCTATATATAATGCGCATGAATCATCACGAACGGATTCTCGACATCACCCAAAGATCGATTTCAGAGCATTTTCAGAAAAAATGGAAAGTTTTTTGAGTGACAGATCGAGCTGCTGCCCAGATCTGAAATAAGAAACTATAACCGACGATATGAAATAATCGTTGGTAATAGTAAAAAAAAATCGTCGGACATAGTCGAAAACTATGACCGACGAGTTTCCGGCGACTATAACCGACGACAAGAAAATATCGACGGTCAAAAAACTATAACCGACGAGATAATCCTGTCGTCGGTTATAGTAAACTATAACCGACGAGATCCCTTCTCGTCGGTCGTTCTTTGAAGACCTCGTCGGATATACCTATTCTGCTGGTAGTGCATCATCCGGAACACACCTTCTAATCACTAAATCAGCACATTGTTTCCACAAGTAAGGTTCATCCCAAATAAAGGTCCTAGCATTACTTCGAAGTTTGTCACGTTGAGCCTTGTGCATAAATGATGGAAACTCACCGGTAACTAAATAGTTTACAATATCCGCATACCAAGGAATTTCAGAGGCACTTACCTGAAGTCCAAAGAGTTGTTCATCCGGAAAATTTTCTTCAATTGCAATGTTGGACTTCTCTTTAACAATCCTAGAGAGGTGGTCGGCTACCATGTTCTCTACTCTCTTTTTGTCCTTAATTTCCACATCAAACTCTTGTAGAAGTAGTATCCACCGTATGAGCCTCGGTTTTGCATCCTTCTTCTGCATCAAATACTTCAAAGCTGCATGATCAGTGTAAATTACAACTTTACTTTGAAGTAAATAGGATCGAAACTTGTCCAATGCAAACACCACCGCCAACATCTCCTTCTCGGTGGTTGTGTAGTTGGCTTGAGCATCATCAAGTATCTTAGAAGCATAATAAATGGCGTATGGCTTCTTATCTCTCTGTTGTCCCAATACAGCTCCAACAACATAATCCGATGCATCACACATAAGTTCAAATGGTTTAGACCAATCCGGAGCACAAAGAATAGGGGCACTTGTCAACAACTCCTTAAGCTTCTCAAATGCAACGCCACATTCATCATCAAAAACAAAGGGAATGTCCTTCTGAAGCAGCTTGCATAAGGGACGTGAGATGTGGGAAAAGTCTTTGACGAACCTCCTGTAGAAACCTGCGTGTCCAAGAAAAGAACGAATCTCTTTAACCGAAGTCGAAGAGGGTAAGTACTGCACAAGATCTACCTTAGATTTATCAACTTCTATACCTTTTTTCGAAATAATGTGACCTAAGACAATCCCTTGAGTGACCATAAAATGACACTTCTCCTAATTAAGTACCAAGTTTTTTTCAACGCATCTTTGCAAGATTAACTCTAAGTGATCTAAACAGGCATCAAAATCCTTCCCAAACACACTAAAATCATCCATAAAAACCTCGATTATTTTCTCAATGTAATCAAAAAAGATAGAGAGCATGCATCGTTGAAACGTACATGGGGCGTTACAAAGTCCAAATGGCATGCGACGATAAGCAAACGTTCCAAAAGGGCATGTGAACGTTGTTTTCTCTTGATCCTTCTCAGCAATGCTAATCTGGTTGTAACCCGAATATCCATCAAGGAAGCAATAGTATGAATGCCCAGCCAATGTCTCAAGCATCTGATCAATGAATGGCAAGGGAAAGTGATCCTTTCGAGTGCTGGCGTTGAGCTTCCTATAGTCAATGCAAACTCTGTGTCCAGTGATAGTCCGTTGAGGCACTAACTCATTCTCCGCATTCTTTACAACAGTAATTCCAGACTTTTTAGGAACTATTTGCACAGGTGAGACCCAACGACTATCCGAAACTGGATAGATAACTCCACAATCTAAGAGTTTGATGACTTCCTTTTTCGCAACCTCCATCATAGGCGGATGGAGCCTTCTTTGAGCTTCACGAGAGGGTTTAGCTCCATCTGCAAGTAAAATGCGATGAACACAAGTTGCAGGATTGATACCTTTGATGTCCGCAAGTGTCCAACCGATGGCGGTTTTGTATTGTTGAAGCATATGAACTAACTTCACTTCTTGTTCTTCCTCCAAAGATGAAGAGATGATAACCGGTAAAGTCTCATTGTCTCCCAAGTAAGCATACTTCAAATGATCCGGTAACACCTTGATTTCTAATTCTGGTGCTCGAACAATGGAGGGAACTAGCTTGTTTTCACCATAAACCAAGGGAATCGGGGCTGCCTTAGAAATCACGTTGGCTTGCTCATTGAGGAGTGACGCCGTCTCCGTCACCCTAGGCTCAAAAATCTCGATCAAAGCATCCAAGAAAGATTCTTTATCTAGTCGGTTCAACCCAACTCCTTCTTGAATCACAGTGTCGAGCTCATCTTCTCTAAGTGTGTCGAGATGCTGCTGCGCCAAAACTTCAACTATATCATATGAAAAACATGCATTGACACAAGCAGTGGGAACCTTCATGGCATCAAGAATGTTGAACTCAATCCTTTCGCCATCAATCTCCATGGAAAACGTTCCCTCGAACACATCAATCTTTGTTCTTGCAGTCCTCATGAAAGGTCGTCCGAGCAATAATGGTGTGGTGTTCAACGGACTCTCCTCCATGTCAACAATGTAAAAGTCAGCAGGAAAGATCAGGTTGTTGACTTGGACAAGAACATCTTCAACATATCCCCTTGGATATTTATGAGAGCGGTCGGCTAATTGTATGATGACATTATCTTGCTTAAGCTCGCCAAGCTCCATGGATGCATAAAGATAGTAAGGCATCACATTGATTGATGCACCCAAGTCGTGCATGACATCTTTAAATCTAGTGTCACCAATAATACAAGGAACAGAAAAGCTTCCAGGGTCCTTCAATTTTGGGGGTAACCGACGCTGCAACACAGCCGAAACTGTTGCATTCACCTTCACGACCTCCTTCGCTCTCGTTTGCCTCCTCTGGGTGCATAGCTCTTTCAAAAACTTGGCATATATCGACACTTGCTTAATGCACTCAATCAAGGGCAGGTTTACTTGCACTTTCCGAAAGATGTCCAGGATCTCCTCATATTGATCATCCTTCTTCGATTTTGATAATCTGTGTGGGAATGGTGCACGAGAAAACAAAGCATTAGTATTAACTAAACTTGAAGGGATAGAGTTAATACCTTTGGTTGGGGTAGGTGGCGTTGGTGATTGTGGCCTTACAAGTGGCGCCACTTTCTTCTTGTTCTTGGCATCTTTGGTTGCCGGATCTTCTTCTAGATCTTCATCCTCCATAACATCATAAGTTAATGGTGTTGCCTTCAGCTTAGATCCTTCCAACATTGGACTCTCCAAAATCCTTCCACTTCTTGTTGTAATCGCATTCACATTCCTTGGTGGTGGTTGAGGTTGAGATGGAAGTTGTCCGGAAGCCCTAAATTGTCCCATGAAATCCACAAGTTGACCCATTTGCTTCTTCATTTCAGAGATATCCTGTCCATGAGACTCCAACGTGGCCTTTGTTTGGTTTTGTCCATCGATTAGAGCTTGTGTGGAGTTGGACAGTTGAGCAAGCATCTTGTCATAGTCCGAATTTGTAAATTGTTGGACCGGAGGAGCTTGTGGTGGTTGCATGGGCGCTTGAGGCATTGGTGGCCTTTGTTGATAGGGAGCACGTTGGAATTGTTGTTGTTGAGGTGCTGGAGGGTTAAGACACCCCTCATTGCTACTCCACTTGAAACCAGGATGATCACGGTTGCCAAAATTGTTGTAGTTGTTGTAACGTTGGCCTCCTTGATATCCACCAATGGCGTTGACCTGTTCTTCAGTAGGCGGCTCCATTGTTGTAGGACATTGCTCACTAAAATTCCCTTGAAGGTGGAAAACGCCACATGTTGGTCCCAAAGCTGCCTTGGCTCTCTTTACTTCTAGTTCAAGCACTTGCTCCATCAAGTCGAAGAGTTTATCATACTTGTCATCCGATGCTGGCTTAGAACTTACTACAGCTACAGTCTTGCATGGTGCCATCCCATATTAAGCATCATTGTTGGCTCGATTTTCCAATAGTGCACGAGCTTGTACCTCAGTGAAATCCATGAATGCTCCATTTGCAGCGGCATCAAGAAGCTCTCGATCAATTGGTTTAAGACCATCATAGAAGTAGTTCATGAGGTTGGTCTCAGAGAATCCATGTGATGGGCAGGTGGCGCAGAGAAACTTGAATCTGTCATAGTATTGGCCAAAAGACTCATCCGCAGCCTGTGCAATTCTAGTGATCTTCTTCCTCAAAACAGTGATCTTTGAGGCCGGAAAGTATTTGCTTAAGAAAGCATCCGCTAGTTGTTTCCATGTGGTGATGTGATTCGGTGGGAGCTCCATAAGCCAAGTTTGTGATCTCTCTTTCAAGGTGAAAGGAAACGCCTTGAGTTTCAAGAGTTCTTCATCAGCATCCGCAGGCTTCATACTTGAGCACACAAACTGGAATTGCCTCAAATGCATATTTGGATCTTCATGCGCCATCCCTTGAAAGATAGGTAGGCGATGGAGAAATCCGCTCTTCAGCTCAATGTCCTTCTTCTCCTCTTGAGGTTCCGGAAATCTGATGCATGAGGGGCTGGCACTCCAATCAGTAGAACAAGTGCATTGGCGAAGTGATTGTTGAGCATTGTTTGCGTTGGCCATTGGTACGTGCTCTTGTTCTTCTTCTATTATCAAATGTTCGGGGTGCTGGGATGATCTTGGTGAGTCAACGTCGTCCTCAACAATAGGTCGGTCAAGGTCTTCCACCGCGTTGGTAGAAATGATCACAGTGCGAGTACGAAGTTGAACTTCACGTGGAGTAGGTCAGATCATTCATAAATCTGAGCATCCACCAAAGACCAAGTGTTAGTACCAAAAGAATACACAATAAAAACAAGATACTAGGCCAAAAATGTAACACAAACAAAGCACAAACAAAGGTACACGAAAATCACACAAAACACAAAAACTCATGAAAAATACACGAGCACACTGAGACAGGGGAATCGACCGGTCAAAATTAATAGGCATGGAATAATCGACCGGTCGAAAACTAGAGTTTCTTGACAATTCAAAAGTTCTAAGTTATGAATGCAAGGGCTTTAAATATCCTCGATGATATGAAACGTAGTATATCTAGAACAAGTTAACACACATATTTACATGGTTTCCTGAAAGAGTAGACGAGGTTAATGTATAAACAGATGGAAGGTTTAAAGGAACACACATATGTATATAAGTCACACAAATGCAATCAAACAATACTTCAACAAATTCATGCATCATATATTCAAATCGTCACCCAAACATATCAAGCAAGAACTTAGATGAAGTATGGAGTGAATGCATAAGAGAAAAGTGTTAGAAACCTGCAGAAAACACAAAAGTTACGTGCTAATTTATGATGCAAAGTGACCTATCTTTTGGCCTCATGTCCCTAACTTCACTTAGGTTAGGGTACCCGGTGATGAAATCCGAGCATCACAAAGCCGCCAGAAGGTTATGCAGACTAAATGCAACGTTTTAATTAGTGTTTAATTACAAAATTCGGTGCAACACACATGTCCACATTTTTACACACAAGTATAAGTCATTTTGAGTGCGCTTCGGATTTAAAGAGAGTACACTTGCTTGATCTTTAGGTCGTTCAAAAGACGTGCGACCCGCGCGATAAAGTATAAACTTCCAATCGAATGGTCTTGGTTCAATCGAAAAACATGGCCAGTTGGGGATAGAGATAACGCGAGAGGCAGGGCTAATTTTGACAATGCATCCCGAAGCTTACCGATCATGGAAAGTAGATTTAGTCCTTATCTTCTTTGGGTAACTTTAATGAACTTGGCCAGTTAGCAAGAGAGACCACGAGTGGTAGGACCGATTTGAGATCTCGGATCCAGAACCCGTTGTGACGACCCGAACCAGAATGAGAAGTATAATCAGCTTGATTCGTGAGTTACAGTGTAGTCACGGGCTTTCGACAGTTATTGGAATCGCCAAGCTTGTTAACGACTTAGTTATTGGCCGAGAATTGGAGCTGGGTCTCTTCTCGAGAGTCGTTGTACGTGTGATTACAAGTTCGTAGGCGGTTCTGGATTGTTATTTGGAAGACCGAGGAATTAGTTATGAATATTTGAAGTTCAGATTTAAATGGTGGGCTACTTAACGACTAAATTATCGGACGGGATTTTGGTTTCGGTTTCTTCACGGAAGTTGTTCAGAATTTAATTTCAAGTTTGTGGGAACTTCTGGAGCATGATTTTGAGTTACGAAGATTTAATTGTGAATATTTCCGTCCGTTGATTAATTAGTCGATTTAAATGTGTGTTAGTTCAAAGGGTTGACTTTTTATCCGATTGGCCGATATGTTTGACTTTGGGTGATTATTGAAGAGTATGTCGAGACGAGTTTGTGGCCGTGAGAATTATCAGAATCGGAATTACGACGAGGAAATTACGCGGGTTTGAAGTTTATCGAAATTTGTATTTTGGAGTTTCCATTTTGGGAAGCTATAAATAGTGGACTTACCGTTTTGGGAAAGTAAAGATGCATTAAAAGTTTTGACCGAGTTGACCGAGTCAACTCGGTGGAGAGAGGAAGAATCACGTCGGTGCTCCACGGTGGTCGACGGCGAACTGCCGTCCGGCCACGGGGAAGGAAGCTTCCGACTCGCCTCAACGTCCTCTATTCATTCCTAGCCTCACTTTCCGGCATGGTGCACGGTGGAGAGAGAAATAGTGAGCCAAAGTTTGTGAAATTTTGGGTTAATGGTGGTTTCCGATTCGGGCCGAGTTGAACTTCAAGAGATACTGGGTTTTGTAGCTCTCTTCAAGGTGATTCTAACCATATAAACATTGTGTTCTAATTTGATTTGTGGATTGAGAATTTTGGGATTGAAATTTGTGAACCAATTCGGTTTTGCTTGAAATTGACCTAGTTAGAGTGAGAATTGGACTTCGGTGCAGTTGACAAAGTTGCTCAGTGGACGATTTGGAGTGGAATAGGGGTGGCTCCGCCTGGAAATTCTCCGGTCGGCGGTGGCGTCGCCGTGGGCGGCGGTCAACGGTCAACGGCGGTCAACTTTGACTTTTTCGGAGTTTTCGACGAGTTGCATGTCATTTTACTCGAAATCGCGCCCCGATCGCAGTGGGGAGGTTTGTTTTTCGAGTTGAGCGTCCGAAATTACAGCGAGGTATTGTGGTATGATTTCCGGATTTCCGACAGTTTGTCGTGATCGGATTATGTGTTTCCGAGAATGGTGGTTTCTCGTGGTTTGATTTGTATTGTCAGATTATGATTTTGAATATTGGACATTGTGAATATTCAGGGGTTCGTGATCGTTCGTTTGGCGAGGGACTTTCCGTCGGATCACGGGTTAACGCGAACTGCGTTACGCAAGCTTGTGAGTGGACAAGTTTCTATTTTCACTGTTGATTTTGCGAGTTCGTGGATTTGTTGATTTCCGTATTTAATTATACGATGATTGTGATATATGTTATTTTCGGAGGTATGTTATTATGTGTTATTGGTGATTGGCATTTATTGCATCGATGCTACCAGAGTTGAGAGATTCCTCTGGCCCAGAGTTGAGAGATTCCTCTGAAGCAGGGTTGAGAGATTCCCCTGAGTGCCACCGGGGTTGAGAGATTCCCCTGGCCTATCACCGTCAGGTTTGAGCGATTCACCTGACGTCGGGTTTGAGAGGTCGCCCGACAACCTCCATATATATATGTGTTGTTGTTGTTGTTGTGTTTTCCGAACTCGCACTGTTTTACATTGAGTATGTATATAAACTGGTGAAAGGCATATGTTTATTTTCGTCCACTCACTCTAACGTTTATCGTTTTATTTGCCTTTCCCCTGGACTTTTCGGTTTCCGTGCCCAGTTTGCAGTTCGGACTCTGGTGTCGCACGTCGTGGTCGGAGGCATAGTACTCGAGCGGTCTTATTTCTTCCAGTAGGTTTATTGTTCTACCTACTGTGGTATACTTATATGGTTATGTATTAGAGGTCGCTCTGAGTTCTCTGATGAATATGTTATACGATTTTAAACCCGGATTTCAGTAAAGTACTATTATATGTATTGTTTACTTTACTGTTGAGATATTGAGAAATCCGGATGGGATTGGTGCCCACGGTTTGCTTTTTGTGGCATAGGATGAAGTGTATTTTCCGCGTGCAGGTAATGGTAATTCCACGCTAGTAACGAAACTCTGCCCAAATTTCGAAAAGTTTTTGTTGGTTCGTGTTTTCGAAGGGGTTTGATTCCGATTTAGGAAGCTAAATCGGGGTTGGGTCCTTTCAGCTTGGTATCAGAGCATTAGGTTTTCAGATTCTGTAGACTCTTGTAGTTGTGACGCTTAGGGTATTTGAGTTGATACAACATGACTGGAGTGATGACCCGACTGGCCAGCGGTACTCATCAATACTTCGGGTGTTGTGTGTCCTCAAATATCTGCGGTTTCATGATTACGTTCCACTTGTTGTGAACGATGTTTTATTCATTAGGATGCCTCCTGACGTGCTTTCCGTGTCGTTTCGGTTGTGGATCCTATTGAGGATCAATCGACGCGTGATTTGCCAGTGAACTGTGGATTTGGATGAGTATTCCGAGTTCAGTAAACTGTGTGGCACGGTTTGCCTGGTTGTGTGTATGAGCATCTACATGTTGCCTCAGAGCTGAGCATTGTGGCAGATGATGTATGTCTGAGTCAGATCAGTGTACTTTGTGGGCTGGTATTGTGTGAGTTCCGGTTGTGACTCCACGGCCTACATTCAGGGTGTTGTATATACGGTAATGGTGTTATCAGGCTACTCAGTATTCGAATGTGGAGTGTTTACCCACCTGAGGCAGAGATGCATTGTTCACATGTTGTCCCTGTTTGCACAAGTTATGTGGCTTCAGAGGAAGCGGTGCACGAGGTTCGAGATGAGTTTGAACCTGAGCATCAGAGAGAGTCTGATTGTTGTGCCTCGAGATTGCCGTGAGGAGCTTAGTGTGCTGCACTCAGTGGCGAGGCTATTGACAAGGAAAGTTGTACGCGGTTTCCGATGTGATGGATTGAGGAAAGTGGTTTGAGTTCCGACATTTCGGGATCAGTGACTTCATCAGGCTGTGGTCCTTTCGATTATGTTGAGGATTCTCTGCTGATCCGTTTGATGATGGCGGAGATCACAGAGTAGCAGACTTGCTCCCGTGGCATGAGTTTGGGTGATCGTTGGTGATCCTTTCACGCAGCAGGTGTTGCGGTGACTTGTGTTCGTGGAGTATTCTCTGTTGTCATTGTGGTGACCAGGAGGGTCACGTTACGAGGGAGCGCCTTAGCCAGCTAATCCAGCGGTTTGGTAGCCCAGAGTTTACGAGGAAATCCTCATGTTATGCCTGCGGACTGACCAATGTACCCTTTTGACGAGTTATTCAGCAAGTCGCATGTGACGTGGGCGACTAGTTGGGCATGTTGGGGTTCATGCCAGGACCTTGTTTGAGGACAGACTTTTCTCCGAGGTTACTGTTGTTTGATATCCATAGCTATTGTACCTGCATCTCCACTTCCGAGGTTTTGGAGAGCATTGCATCCATCCGGAGGTTGCGAGATCCTTGTTGGCGGTTATGGTTTAGCCGTGGATATGTTATAGCTGGATGTTGTGATTTTGGTGTGTTTGTGAGTACGGACTTACTGACGACGCATTTGGTGATGTTCGAGTACCTCGAGGAGGAGGTTGTGATTCGACGACCAGATTTTCCTGAGATGTTGTTTCGCGGTGATGGTTGAGTAGATGATGGAGACGAGTTGTGTTATTTGCCTAACTCATTTTGTGGATACTGTGGTTGTTGTATTTGACATTGTTGAGGTTGAGGTGATTTCCGAGTTTCCAGGTGTGTTTCGGAGGAGTTATCAGGTGTTCCTCCAGTTCGGGAGACTGACTACACTATTGAGTTTGTACCAGGCGCTGGACTCATTTTACCGACACCTTGTCGTTCTGAGCCAGCGGAGCTGATGGAGCTACAGTTTCGACTCCAGGAGTTGCTGGAGGAGATTTCAGGAGACTTCGTGCGACCCCACGTATTTGCAGGGTGTGCTCTTACATCAGTTGTGCGACTGTTTGTATGGTTCGATGAGGTGGCGCATTGACTACCGGAAGCCTGATTCGCTTCAGAGGAGAGTGAGTATCCTCCGCTTCAGATTGACGATTGGTTTGATCAGCTCAATGGAGCTTCGGTCTTTTCGAAGATTGATTTCAGATCCGGATACTATCAGTTGAGGTCGATGAGTCAGATGTGGTTTGGACGGTTTTCAGATCTCGGTGCGGGCATCTGGAGTTCTTGGTCACTTCATTGGTTGACCAATGCCCTATAGATCGTGTGGACTTGATGGACCAGGTGTTCAGACGGTTTCTGGACGAGATGGCGGTCATGTTCGTTGGCAATGTCCTGATATACTTCGGGAGTGTGGACCAGTACCTGAAGCAGTTGCAAGCGGTTTTGCGGACTTCGCGAGACGATTAGCTGTTTGTAAGTTTAGCCAGTGTGAGTTTTGGCCGATTAGTGTGAAGATGTTGGGCTGTGTGATGCTAACTAAGAGAGTCGGCGTGGATCCTGACCGTTTCGAAGCCGTGTGGATTTGGAGTTGCCCTACTATTGTACCAGAGATCGGGAGTCTCTTGGGTTTGGCAAGCTATTACTGACGGCTTGTGCAGAATTTTCCCGGATTGTCACTCTACTTCCCGGATTGACGAAGAAGGCGCCAAGTTCGAGTGGTTCGATGCATGTTAGGAGAGTTGCTCTCTCCTGCAGGTTGGTGACCGTTACTGCGGTTTTGACCTTACCTGACAATCGTGACGAGTTCGTGGGTTATGGTGTTGCATTGAGGTTTGGATTTGGTTATGCTTTGATGCTGTGTAGCAGAGCGGTGGCTCATGATTCCAGGCAGTGGAACTTTGTGTGTAGCTATATATCCTATGTATGATTTGGGTGTAGCTGTCTTTGTGTTAACATTAGTGAGTTCGTGATGCTACTACTATGGCGTACAGTACGGTGTAGGATGTACACTGACCACTAAGTTTCATCCACTTGCATTTTCGACCAGATTTGGGCTTGAGGCGGTGTAGATGGAGGGAGTCGACTATCGACTATGGCTGCACCTTTGAGCTTGTTCAGAAAAGGCTAGAGGTTGTACTTTGAGCATCCGTTTGGAATGTTGTTGTTGATGCGTTCAGTCGAGAGTTAGGAGTTTCAGTATTGCATGTGTGTATGTGTGGCTCGAGTTTCCGTGTTAGCCGAGTGTGGGCTACGAGAACTGAGTTTGAGTATGATAATGTTGAGGCTCGTGATTTTGCGCATGTTTGGCGCTAGTGACGTGGAGAAGTGTCAGACACTTCGAGTTTACTACTCGTGGCGCAACATGGAAGAGCAATGTAGCAGTTTGTGTGTACAGATGCCACATTTGTCGACTGATGATGGCTAGGAGGCAGAAAATTTGCCGAGATGTGTCAGCCATTTGAGATTTCCGGTTATACGTGGCGATTGTTGCTGTGATTGTGTGTGTTTGTATGCACTTTGGTTTGTGATACCAGTTGTTGGACCAGTGTGGACCATTTGACGAATTTAGTACGTTTCCTTGTACTTCGGAGACGATTTCAGTGTTAGGCTGGTATAGCCGTGCTTGACGAAGATTGTCCATTCTATGGTGTGCCTGTGTCCCAGTTCGCTGATCGAGATAATCAGCTACAACTGTGTGTTGGCGAGCTTTGCAGCGAGCATTAGGGACCACACTACGAGTTAGTACCGGTTCTTATCCTCAGATTGGAGGGTGATCTTTGAGGATTATTCAGACCTTGGAGGGCATGTTGTGGACCTCGGTATTACAGTTCCGGAGGATTCGGGACCAGCAGTTTCAGCTGTTCGAGGTTGCTTGCAGTACCAGGTTGTGGTCCACTGTGATTTTGATATTGCTTGATGTCGTTTTGAGGACGATGTTGTACTTCATTGTGTTGGAGTGAGTTTGGTTTGAATTTGAGTTGATGTTTGTTTCCGATTTTGTGGAGTGTGTTACCACAGACTGTCAGATCAGCGGAAATGGATTGATTATTGCCAAGTTCGATGTTCGAATTATGCTGATATGAATGTGTGAGATATATTGATGTGTGAACTGATTTGTGATTTGCCTTGATGTTTTGATCCATATGTAGCCATAGGCGAGTTTGTGTTATGCCGTATGGTTCGGCATCGCCTATAGTGTTGGCTTTGTGTGTTGTGTTCCGCGTGGCGGAATTATGTTTCAGGTTTGTTATGTGTTGTGTACCCTATCTGTTCCATATGTAGGAACACTTGGCGATTATGTGAGCCAGTTCAGATTTGTGATTTGAGGGTACAGAGATTCCAGCACGGAATTATCTCCTATTGTGGAGTATGTGATCAGAGTTGTTCAGTTGAGATTGTCGTTGGTGAGTTGAGCAGTATGCAGAGGCAGTGCTCCTACCTTGTAGTCGGCAGACTCGGAAATTTCGAGGTCGAAATTTTTCTAAGGGGGGTGGATTTGTGACGACCCGAACCAGAATGAGAAGTATAATCAGCTTGATTCGTGAGTTACAGTGTAGTCACGGGCTTTCGACAGTTATTGGAATCGCCAAGCTTGTTCACGACTTAGTTATTGGCCAAGAATTGGAGCTGGGTCTCTTCTCGAGAGTCGTTGTACGTGTGATTACAAGTTCGTGGGCGGTTCCGGATTGTTATTTGGACGACCGAGGAATTAGTTATGAATATTTGAAGTTCAGATTTAAATGGTGGGCTACTTAACGACTAAATTATCGGACGGGATTTTGGTTTCGGTTTCTTCACGGAAGTTGTTCAGAATTTAATTTCGAGTTTGTGGGAACTTCCGGAGCATGATTTTGAGTTACGAAGATTTAATTGTGAATATTTCCGTCCGTTGATTAATTAGTCGATTTAAATGTGTGTTAGTTCAAAGGGTTGACTTTTTATCCGATTGGCCGATATGTTTGACTTTGGGTGATTATTGAAGAGTATGTCGAGATGAGTTTGTGGCCGCGAGAATTATCGGAATCGGAATTACGACGAGGAAATTACGCGGGTTTGAAGTTTATCGAAATTTGTATTTTGGAGTTTCCATTTTGGGAAGCTATAAATAGTGGACTTACCGTTTTGGGAAAGTCAAATATGCATTAAAAGGTTTGACCGAGTTGACCGAGTCAACTCGGCGGAGAGAGGAAGAATCACGTCGGTGCTCCACGGTGGTCGACGGCGAACTGCCGTCCGGCCGTCTCCGGCCACGGGGGAGGAAGCTTCCGACTCGCCTCAACGTCCTCTATTCATTCCTACCCTCACTTTCCGGCATGGTGCACGGTGGAGAGAGAAATAGTGAGCCAAAGTTTGTGAAATTTTGGGTTAATGGTGGTTTCCGATTCGGGCCGAGTTGAACTTCAAGAGATACTGGGTTTTGTAGCTCTCTTCAAGGTGATTCTAACCATATAAACATTGTGTTCTAATTTGATTTGTGGATTGAGAATTTTGGGATTGAAATTTGTGAACCAATTCGGTTTTGCTTGAAATTGACCTAGTTAGAGTGAGAATTGGACTTCGGTGCAGTTGACAAAGTTGCTCAGTGGATGATTTGGAGTGGAATACGGGTGGCTCCGCCTGGAAATTCTCCGGTCGGCTGTGGCGCCGCCGTGGGCGGCGGTCAACGCGGCGGTCAACGGTCAACGACGGTCAACTTTGACTTTTTCGGAGTTTTCGACGAGTTGCATGTCATTTTACTCGAAATCGCGCCCCGATCGCAGTGGGGAGGTTTGTTTTTCGAGTTGAGCGTCCGAAATTACAGCGAGGTATTGTGGTATGATTTCCGGATTTCCGACAGTTTGTCGTGATCGGATTATGTGTTTCCGAGAATGGTGGTTTCTCGTGGTTTGATTTGTATTGTCGGATTATGATTTTGAATATTGGACATTGTGAATATTCAGGGGTTCGTGATCGTTCGTTTGGCGAGGGACTTTCCGCCGGATCACGGGTTAACGCGAACTGCGTTACGCAAGCTTGTGAGTGGACAAGTTTCTATTTTCACTGTTGATTTTGCGAGTTCGTGGATTTATTGATTTCCGTATTTAATTATACGATGATTGTGATATATGTTATTTTCGGAGGTATGTTATTATGTGTTATTGGTGATTGGCATTTATTGCATCGATGCTACCAGAGTTGAGAGATTCCTCTGGCCCAGAGTTGAGAGATTCCTCTGAAGCAGGGTTGAGAGATTCCCCTGAGTGCCGCCGGGGTTGAGAGATTCCCCTGGCCTATCACCGTCAGGTTTGAGCGATTCACCTGACGTCGGGTTTGAGAGGTCGCCCGACAACCTCCATATATATATGTGTTGTTGTTGTTGTTGTGTTTTCCGAACTCGCACTGTTTTACATTGAGTATGTATATAAACTGGTGAAAGGCATATGTTTATTTTCGTCCACTCACTCTAACGTTTATCGTTTTATTTGCCTTTCCCCTGGGCTTTTCGGTTTCCGTGCCCAGTTTGCAGTTCGGACTCTGGTGTCGCACGTCGTGGTCGGAGGCATAGTACTCGAGCGGTCCTATTTCTTCCAGTAGGTTTATTGTTCTACCTACTGTGGTATACTTATATGGTTATGTATTAGAGGTCGCTCTGAGTTCTCTGATGAATATGTTATACGATTTTAAACCCAGATTTCAGTAAAGTACTATTATATGTATTGTTTACTTTACTGTTGAGATATTGAGAAATCCGAATGGGATTGGTGCCCACGGTTTGCTTTTTGTGGCATAGGATGAAGTGTATTTTCCGCGTGCAGGTAATGGTAATTCCACGCTAGTAACGAAACTCTACCCAAATTTCGAAAAGTTTTTGTTGGTTCGTGTTTTCGAAGGGGTTTGATTCCGATTTAGGAAGCTAAATCGGGGTTGGGTCCTTTCACCCGTCATAGAAACCGTCACCTTCTAGACACCAAGTCACCAAAGATATCTTACTCAAAGATAAGTATTCATCCATTCACCGGATCATTGGTATATACTCCATTGATGCAAGTCTTTCTTAGATCCAGAACCTGTCACCAGTCATAACCCGTTTCTAGACACCATGTCTGACATTCAACCAATCTTTCGAAAATTTACACTCCCTCAAGTCCATAGTAGACTCCGCCCTCAAACTCATGTCCATAACTTCACTTAGGTTATGGTGTGTGGTGATGAAATCCACACATCACAAGGGGTTTAGGAGATAAACTTTGGAAAAGAGGCGCCATCTATTCACAATGAGTGCGACTTAATCAACCAAGCTCATGTACTTAATGTAAATCCAAAACTTTCCTTTAAGGTGTATACATGGCTGCAAAAAAAATAAAAAATAAAAAAAATAAAATACAATATGAATAATTGTTAGTACACAAATATAAACAAAAATTTTGTGGGTTTTATATACATGCTTAATATTTACACAATTTCACATATTTACAAAGAAAACACATGTAATTCCAGATTCGTGCAAACTTGAGCACAGCTGCTTGTCGATTTTTTCCAGAATTATTGGCTTGGTAGAATTCAATGCAATTTTACAGGCACAAACTAGACACGTAACCAAAAAATTCTGAAAATTTTCATATTTTTATGAGACTTGTAGCTATGTCAAATAATTTACACAAAACATGGCAGTGCACAGTTCCGAAAACAGAAAAATATAAACATATTGTACAAGCATAATCACACACACTACAAGAAAAATGCACTTAGACCACAGAACCTTAAAGGTTCCGTCGTCTAAGTAACACTTAGACCACGGAAACTTCTCCGCGGTCTAAGTGAACACTTAGGCGACGGAGAAGTGATTTTCCGTCGTCTAAGTGAAACTTAGACCGCGGAAAGAGAAAATTTCCGCGGTCTAAGTGTCACTTAGACGACGGAAAAATTTAAGTGAAATTTCAAAAATTTAAAAATTTCACTTAGACCGCGGAGAAAGTTTCCGCGGTCTAAGTTTTCACTTAGACGACGGAAATGCACATTTCCGTCGTCTAAGTACTTTAACCCTAAACCCTAAGGCCCTTTCCCCTAAACCATGTTTTCACTTAGACGACGGAAATGTGCATTTCCGTCGTCCAAGTAAGAACTTAGACAACGGAAATGTGCATTTCCGTCGTCTAAGTGAAAATTTCGTAATTTCACCTAAGACAACGACCATCTAGACCATGTCCCAATGCATATTCTTTTCGTCGAGACCATAGAGTAAACAATGCTTGGAGTGTGAGCGTCGACGGTTTTAAAATAGGACTTACGGATTTTCGTGTATCCAGGTTTCCGGTTTGTAAAAATTTTGGATTTGCTGTTAACTGTGCCGATGAAACCCTGAACGAACTCAGTATTTAGTGGAAATTATTCTACTTATATATTGTGTTATGGTGAGTATATCCAACGGTCGTTTTTTCCAAATTCAATTTCGTTAATATCGATGTGCAATGAGCCTATACGTACCGACACTTAAGTTATACATATTAGTAGATACTTAACAAGTTTGAATACGTAAATTAATTCATCGTCTTAAATCCCACTTTTTATATATACGATTCTTTAATCGATATTTTACGACAATTCCATTCAAATTACAGGTCCAAAAATTCATTACAAATTATTTTAAAAAAATAATTTTACGGAATTTTCACCTAGACCACGGAGATGACCATCTCCGTGGTCTAAGTGAATTTTTTTAATTTTTAATTTTAAAAAATAATTTTTTGATTTTTTTAAAAAAATTTAAAAATTTAAAAATTCACTTAGACCACGGAGATGGTCATCTCCGTGGTCTAAGTGAATTTTTTAATTTTTTAATTTTTTTAAAAAAAATAAAAAAATAATTTTAATTAAAAAAAATTTAAATTTTAAATTTCTGGCGGTGTTTTTTCCATTAAAAATTTGGCAAAAATTTAAATCCACTTAGACGACGGAAATTTGTCATCTCCGTCGTCTAAGTCAAAATAATTGGCGGTATTCTTTTCCCGCTAAAATTTTTGCAAAAATTTAAATCACTTGGACGACGGAAATACTGATTTTCCGTCGTCTAAGTGAAAAATTGGCGGTATTGTTTGAAAATTTAAAGCACTTAGACGACGGAAATACTGATTTTCCGTCGTCTAAGTGTTTTAAAACTCTATAAATTCATCATTTTCTCAATCTCTCTTCATTTTTTCCTCTCCCTCAATCCATTCTCCCTCTCCCTCTCCCTCTCTCCCTCTCCATCTCTCCCCCCCCCCCAATCAAACCACCCACCATATATCATCACCATCACCATCCACTATCATCATCACCACCACCACCGTTTCCGCCACCGCCGACATCACCACCGTCGCTGCCACCACCACACACCACCACCACCTACAACGTCGCCTCCACCACCACCACACACCACTAGCTACTGCCTACATTGTCACCTCCACCACCGGCCTCCACATTCCGGCCAACACCACCGGCGCCGCCACCAC
Organism: Geum urbanum; assembly: GCA_946800695.1. Lineage (NCBI taxonomy): Eukaryota > Viridiplantae > Streptophyta > Magnoliopsida > Rosales > Rosaceae > Geum > Geum urbanum. Next base: position 37,146,574 of record OX327003.1, on the reverse strand, counting down.
CACCGCCGCCTATAATTAGTTTAGTTTTAGCTTAATTTTGTTTATTTAGGCTAGATTAATGTACTTTATTATATTATGAATTTTGTATTCATTGTATTTATATCCATAATAATTTAAATTATTTATTCATTATGAATTTTGTACGTATTATATATTATTAATAATTAATATTCAATAAATTTTGCAATATTATGAATATTGATTTACAAAAAATTAAATAAAAAATTCATTAAATGCTAATTATTAAATTATTAATTAGCATTTCATGAATTTTTCATTTAATTTTTTTTTAAAAAAAATTTTAATATTGAATAATTTTTCATTAAATTATTTTTTTTTGATAAAATGTAAGTGTTCACTTAGACGACGAAGATGACAATCTCCGTCGTCTAAGTGGTGATTTTGTAATTTTTTATTTTTTATTTTTAAAATAAATTTTTTTGTGATAAAAAATTTAAAAATTCACTTAGACCCCGGAGAATGTCCGCGGTCTAAGTCTCACTTAGACGACGGAATTCTCCATCTCCGTCGTCCAAGTGCTTGGACGACAGCACTTGGAGCACGGAACTTGGACGACGGATATTCCGTCGTCTAAGTACTTAGACGACGGAAAATTGCACCTAGACGACGGAAATCGTCCGTGGTCTAGGTGCATTTTTCTTGTAGTGACAATTCTTTACAATCCCCGGCAACGGCGCCAAAATTGATACTCACCATTACTAAGTACTAAATTAACACTTAACACTCAACAATAATGAATTAATTAAAACCCTTTTTGGTAGATGTAGCATTGGTAAATATGGATCGTTCTTAACCGGGGATTGAGGGTGCATGCATAACTATGCTAGGTTTAAATGGGGGTGCGAGTTTTTGGTTACTAAATTCCTACAAATTTTAAGGTAAAACATCCTAAACTAATATATTTACAAGGATCGACTCATCTTTCACCTAACTCTTTAGAACCTACCAAATTACATGCAATCTATTAGTTCTAAGTCTTTAGCTACTAATTTCATGCATATCTTTCGAAAGTAAAGTGTAGGGATTGCCCTAACATTTCCATCGATTTAAGGTGGGATTGCTCTGCAATAAATCAAAGCGTTAATCACAAAATATCACATGAAAGCTAAAGATCAAAACGTGGGAGGTCACATGAACTTGATAGAATTACAAACCAAAAATACTTCAACAAATTTGTCCATACAAACCAAGAAATAACACAAGAAGTAAAGAGTAGAAGTCATGGTTACACTTTTTGATGTCGGGATTGCCCTAGTCTACTTGATGTAATCGTGCCTTCAAAGGATGGAGAGAAGCACTAAGGATTGCCTTGAATACTTCGGTGGAGGAAGGTAGTTGATGAGCTTTGGAGTGGACGGCTTCTTAGTATTCCTTGGAGAGATTTTTGGACGTGAGGAGGTGTTTTAGGGTAGAGCTTCGGCTAAATGGTGAGTGATACTAAAACCCTAGTCGAGCCCTCTTTTATATAGGCCAAGCATAGCCTAGTTCAACTCATTTTAGAACTCTAACTACTCCACCCCGGTAACCTGACCCTTCTCCACTAAAACAGGAATTTCTCTCGTTCTAGGACTCCAAATCGTTTGATTCTACTTGCGTTGGTGAGTGAATCTAGTCTCGTTTGATTCTAGGACTCCAAACTGCGTCTAGATTCATCCGGACCTGTTCACAGTGGTCTTTCGAAGTGTGCTGATGTACAAAGATCGATTTTTGGTAATTCATTTTAATCCATCTTCTTTCTTTGGGCTTCTTTGGACATGCTTTTGGTCTTTGACCCATCTTCATTAATCTTGGTCCATTCTTGAGTAATTTGGGCTCCCATTTAGGAATAGGGTCGACATTTTCAATATATAAGCAAACCCGTGACAAATCCTTCTTCTAGGTGGACTAGGATTTCAATTCTTCATTTTTCTGCGCTTTTGCTCCATTTTGCATTCTTTATTGTTCCTCCTTCATTTTCAACCTAAAAACATAAAGTAAATTAGAAACATATTCACTAAGGTCAAAACAAAGCTAAATATAAAGAGAAATACGTTAAGAATCAAGCATAAAATGCGTAGATCACTAGCGTAACGCAGTTCGCTTTAACCCGTGATCCGGCAGAAAGTCCCTCGCCAAAAGAACCATCTCGAACCCCTAAATAATCACAAAGTTCATTTCTCAAAGTCATAACTCGACAATTCAAAACAAATCACGAGAAACCACCATTTTCGGAAACACACGATTCAATTACAACGAACTATCGGAAATCCGATATTCACACCTCAATACCTCGCTGTACTTTCGGATGCTCAATTCGAAAAACGAACCTCCCCACTGCAATCGGAGCGCGATTTCGAGTGAAATGACATGCAACTTGTCGAAAACCCCAAAAAGTCAAAGTTGACCGCCGTTGACCACCGCCGGTGGCGGCGGCGCCACCCAGACGGAAAATTTCACGGCGAAGCAACCACTATTCCACTCCAAATCACCCACTGAGCAACTTTCACAACTGCATCAAATGCCAATTCTCACTCTAACTAGGTCAATTTCATGAAAACCCGAATTGTCACCAACATTTCAAATTCAAAATTCTCCATACACAGGCAAAATTAGATCACCAAAGTTACATGGTAGCTTCTAGGTGATGAGAACTTCAAAGCCCACTCCAAATTGCAGCTCAATTCGGCCAAATTCAAGCAACCCGAATTCACCACTTTTCTTCCAATTTCTTGCCGGAATTTCTCCCTCCTCCGGCGTCCCTCGCCGTGAGAGGAGGCCGGAGTCAAGACCGGGAGGCCGAGGCGAAGAGGAAGGGACAAGCCCCGTGCCGTGGGATGGTCGGACGGCATCTCGCCGCCTGCGACCGTCGTGAGCCGTCGCACCAACTCGGTCAAACCGAGTTGACCAGTCAACTCCCCTTATGGCAAGGTTGACTTGCCCAAACAGGAACCTTCTATTTATAGACCTTCCCAAAATGGAAACCTCCATAATTCACTTTTCGATAAACTTCAAATGCACGTAACTTTCACGTCGTAAATCCGATTCCAATAATTCTCGCGGCAACAAACTCGACTCAACATATTCTTCAATTATCACCCGAAGTCATACACATCGACCAAACCAATAAAATGTCAACGGTTCAAACCAACACAAACTTACCCGATTAAATAATCAACAATCGGAAATATTCACAACATAATCCTCATAACTCGGAATAATGCTCCGGAAGTTCCCACGAGCTCGAAATTAAATTCTCAACAACTTCCGTGAAGAAGCCGAAACCAAATTCTCGTCCGGTAATTTAGTCGTTAAGAGAGCCACTAATTTAACCCGATTATATCGAAACTTCAAATATTCATAATTTATTGCTCGGTCGTCCAAATAACGATCCGAAACCGCCCACGAACTCGAAATCACACGTACAACGACTCTCGAGAGGAGACTCAGCTCCAATTCTTGGCCAATAATTTAGTCGTTATCAAGTCCAGCGATTCAAGCAATTGTCGGAAATCTGCGATAACACGCGAGCTCGTAGATTAAGCTGATCACACTGCTGATTCAGTTCTGGGTCGTCACAATAAAAGAACAAAAAATGAAGAAAGGAGAAAAAAATGATAATAGTATATTATATGAATTTTTCTAATAAAAAGACCAATATCGGTCTGGCTTTAAAGGCAAATGGGTTGGGCTAAGACTTGACTTATAAGGCTATAATAGGTCGGGTCGAACTTCACTTATATGAACCAGACCTTATCCTGTTTTGGGAATATATTTATGTGGATGAATATGTGTTTGTTGGTGAATATGTGTTGTTGGCTATTGTGTAAATAAAATCGTGCAATTGCAGGTTCTGGGAATAGAAATCTAGAATCTGCATTTTTTTTCTTCAGAAATCACCAACTATAGCCGACGACATTGGACAAAGTCGTCCGCTAAAGCGTTTTAAAAATATTACAGCTTTATAGTATAGCCGACTGCGTGCATACTATAGCCGATGACGTCCAAATACTATAGCCGATGACAATATTTTGGCATCGTCGGCTATAGCCTTATTATGGTCAACCATTTTGACCACCGGGAAAGGTTTTACTGACGACGACGCATTAAACTATAGTCGACGACAACAAAGTCATCGGGTATAGTTTAGACTATACCTGACAACAGACACAACTAGTCGTCGGCTATTCTTTCACCGACAACCTTTTCCCGACGAGTTTATAGCCAACGACTTTTGGTCGTCGGCTATTGTCATTATTCTGGTAGTGTTAGGAGACGAAAATATATAGTTTCATCACCTAAGTTAATTTTTTTAAAATAGATAAAAAATAAATTTCACTTAGGCGACAAAAATATAAAGTTTCCTCGCCTAAGTGAAATTTATTTTTATAATAAAACTTAATTTTTTGTTGTTGCTTAAGAATCATTAAAAATCAACCGTCAGATGTAACCATTACATTTATAAAATATTATTACAAAAATTCAACCTAATTCGGGTTAGTTTAGATTTCGATCGAATATATTTAGTGATTATCAAAAAATAGTTAAAAGACGAAATTATAGTAAAAAATAATTCGTTAATCCGTTTCCGGAGTTAGGTGTGTTTGTCTTGTCGTAAAAACTTAATTTATCTTCTAAATATAAATTAATTGAAATTTCACATAAAAATTGATTTAAGACTAAAAACTTGTTATATATCTACTAATATTGTTTAACCTAAGTATTTGTATGTCTATATTCACTCCATATTAATATTAACCAAATTGAATTTGGACAAAACAACCATTGGATATATTCATCATAACATAATATGTAAGTGGACGAATTTTCAGTAAATACGAAGTTCGTTAAGGGTTTGATCGGCGTAGTCAAACATAAAACCGAAATTTCAACGAAACAGAAACATTGATAGACGAATCCTCATAACTCTGATTTTCGAACCGTCGACACTCACAGCCCAAGAATTGTTTATTCTATACCCTCAACAAAAAAAACACTTTTTACATGGTATACATGGTCATGCTCTTTGATCGGAGGGAATGAAATTCATCTTAGACAACGAAATGGTAACATTCGTCGTCTAAGTACCACTTAGACGAAGAATCTTACTCATTTTGTTGTCTAAGTGTTTAGGTTTAGGGTTTAGAGGTTAGTATTAGGGCATGAACTTAGACGACGAAATGGTACCATTTCGTAGTACGATTACTACGGCGACAAAAATTTTCGTCATTTTACGTTTCACTTAGGCGACGAATTATAGATTTCGTCGTCTAAGTATTTCTTAGACAAGGAATTTTTTCTCTGTTAGACGACGCCTTATAATTTATCGTCTAAGTACATTTAGACAACAAAATTTCTGTCTTAAGCGACGAAATATGATTTCATCGCCTAAGTAAATTTTTCTAGTAGTGCTTGAGATAGGCTTATGATCACCTTGGCCACCACGGCGTAGAAGAACCCACCAAACACCTTATCATACAAAAATGAAAACCACCCTTTATAAAGAGAGGGTGGAAATTCGATCCTCAACCAACCGGATCTCCATTTTAAATCTATATTGCTAGATGATAATTTGGTGGTTGTGTTTCAACTTGAAAGTCTCGTCCACTAAAGCCCTAGAAGAGCACAGTGGCAATAAGTTATAGATTTATAGGAGACGTTTTTCTTTTTTACGTTGGCATGAGACGATTAGTTCCTCAATATTCATGTGCACTCGGTTTTCGTTGGAGGACGTTATAATATGAACAACATCAATATTACATTACCATAATAGGAAGTTTGTAAACTATTTTGACAGTTGGGTACGTCTACATACATATTTACTTCTATATATATAAATTAATTTCAATGTTCATATTTAAAATTAATAGTTACGATTTTTTTCCCGATGAACCATGTACAATGTGATGGTGACCCACACTGGTCACACGAATTGAGGCTTTTGGCGATGAAGCCGATAACTTCAAGAGTTTATCCGATGTGTAAGGTCAATGGAGTTCCATTTATATGTCAACATAGAGATGATAGAAGGAGAACATGGAATTATGGGATAATGATACATGGTGGGCAAAATGACATTGACTATTACGGTGTTCTTCATGCAATGGTTGAACTAATTTATGGGAAAGATATGACACTGCACTTGTTTAAGTGTAGATGGTTTGATACAAACCCTTGGAACACAAGCACTGATCAATACGGTATTTTTTCGATGAATACTGCTACAACCTGGTATGAAGATGACCCTTTTATTTTTGCCACATCGGTAAAGCAAGTGTTTTATCTTGATGATCTTGTACACAAAGGCGCGTGGAAAGTAGTCAACCATGTTGTTTCTAGAAACATATACAGTGCTGCTACACTTGGTGAGGCCGTAGATAATGACGAAGTTACTGCATACCAAGAGCTTAATGCAATTGGTATTCTTAAATCCTCTACAATTTGCCTTAATAATGTGAGACCGGGTAGTGTGGTTCGACTTCCTCGAGTAGATGTAAGTCTTATTGATGTTAATCCAAATGAAGACAATGAAGACTCCAGTTACGAGGAGCGGCACATATTACCAGAAATTATCTCGGACACCGAGGGAGATTCAAGTGATGATTCTGATTAGGAGCCTTAGTTAAATATGAATTTGTGTTAAACTTGTTAGTTGGTCATGAGCCTAATTTAGCGATGATTCTGACTTATGTTCTTTAATTAGTTGGTCATGAGCCTAATTTAGCGATAATTCTCATTTATGTTCTTTATATTTCACACTTCAAAATATAACGATGATTCTCATTATGTTCTTTAATTAGTTAAAAAGTAATTAGAGAAAACATATTTTCAAATGGGCCAAATTTTTCAAAATATTTTCTTATTATAGTAGACGACATTTGACATATGGCGTCGGCTATATGACATTGACCCAGGTCGTTGACTATACTATAGCCGACGACAGGCATGTATAGTGTAACCGATGACTTAAAAAAGACGTCGTTGGCTATACTTTTCGAGTTTTTAAACTACAACAGCTCAGGTTGCAACTATTTTCGCCCAAAAATCTCAAAAGTCTAAATCTGCCGCCTACGCCGCCCAGCCCAGCTGCCCACCTCGCCAGTAAACCCCCTAAACCCTAAATTTAGTTTTTTTTTTAATTTGAATTAAGGTTTTGAAATTGAGTGAAATTTATTTTGAATTAAGGTTATTGTTTAGATTAAGGTTTTGAATTTGGTTGATGTTTGGATTAAGGTTGCAAATTTGGTTGAGAATTTAATTAAGGTTGAGAATTTGGTTAAATTTTTGTGATGTTGTGATTTTTGTGATGTTGTGATGTTGTGACGTTGGATTAAGGTTTGAGAATTTTGATTAATTAAGGTTATATGTTAATTTTGTGAATTTTAGAAACTTTTTGAATTTGTGAATTTGAGATGTTTTGATGAAGGTTGATAATTTAATTAAGGTGGAGAATTTGGTTGAATTTTTGTGATGTTGTGATATTGGATTAAGGTTTGAGAATTTTGCTTAAGGTTATATGTTAGTTTTGTGAATTTTTGTGAATTTGTGAATTTTGGAAATTTTGTGAATTTGTGACTTTGAGATGTGATTTTGTGAATTTGCATTGTGAGTTTGCTCTACAATTTATGGGTGGTTTTTATTTTAAGAATCATGAATTGGTTAATGAAATCGAAGGGATCTAAGAAAGGAAACGGGTCTAGCGGCGATATATAGTTCCTCGTCCGTCTCTATCAACATCATGTATAGCGGCCCTAGGACCTCTCGACACCTTCAACTGCTTCAGCAGGCTTTAGCAGACTCTGCAGCAAGAAGTAGATGCCCGCCGACCCGCCAACGCGAGACAACTCTAGAACAAATATGGCCCCTCCAACTCCTCACCTGCCACCTCGAGATGTCCCGCCCCTTCGAGTGTCTGTATGCCACACATTCGTCATCTTCTCCCTCTACGGCTCAGGCTCCGCATTCCTCTGAGGCTGGTGCTTCAAGTAGTTCCTCGGAGTCGATATGTTGTCCGTTGACTCACCTCTTCTTGTCTTAGGAGATACCTGCCATACCTGCTCACGATGATCGGGGAGTGCCTTTTGTAGGACAACTTGGTTTCACTACCCCGGAACAAGCATACGTCCATGTGTCGTTTGATACACCTCTGTATAGTGTGAGGATATCAAACACATCGACATCTGAATCGAATAAATATTAACAACCTTTGTTATTTAATTTGAAACTTATTAATAATTTATATATTAAAAAAAGACTAGAGGCCCCGTCTTCGGCAAGCTACTTCAGAGGACGATCAACGATAGTGGGAGACTGATCATAGAGACCGGACGGGATGGATCAGTAATTTTGGGAAAGAATACGTGCAGGTACTCCAGTCAATAGGGAGTCATACGTGACAGAGTCCCAGTACTGTGGGAAGACGGGTCCTCTGTGCCACAGTTTGTGAAGGACATGGTGAATAATGCAATGTTGGTGAGTTAATTATATATTCATTAATTATGGTATTTATTACCTTATTAATTAAGATGTAGATTTATTAGCCGCATAGTCTTTGTACTCCCCCAGTTGTCTATCAAATTGCCAAGTGCATGTGATAATTATTGAAAAATATAATTATATAAAAACAAATTAAAAATTCAGATGTTGAATCGTACGTACCTTTCCATGGGATACATCCAAGTGTAGTGTACTGAACCAGTAAGCAACAATTGTTCAGGAAGATAGATCATCAGGTGAGGCATGATGTCAAAAAAAATTGTGCGAAATATCCTCTCAAATTTGCACATGATAAAAATGATGTCCTCTTTCATTGCCATGAGGTCTGATTTGTTCACTTCTTTAGTGCATAACTTCTGAAAGAATCTTAACAAAGCTACTAATAGCTCCACCACCTGATAGGGTAGGTATGATCGAATGAAAATAGGGAAGACACGTTGAAGCAGTATATGGCAGTCATGACTCTTTAATCCGTACATCTTATTGTTCCGGAAGTTAACACACTGGCTTATATTTCCTGCATAGCCTGAAGGATACATAACATTAGCCATCCACCTAAAAATTTTATTCTTCTGGTCAAGTTTGACGGTGTAAGGAGCGTGAAACACTTATTTGTTCCCTTCTCTCAACCACAAATATTTTCATATACCCATTCCTTTCAGATCAATTTGTGTCTTAGGGCCGTATTTAGTTTTTCCCTCCAAATTCAGCATTGTGCCCACTATACTTTCGCACACATTCTTCTCTATGTGCATGACATCTAAGTAGTGCCTAATCGACAACTTGGACCAGTACGGGAGTTCCCAAAATATGTTTTTTTGTGTTCAGAATTTATACCTGTCGAGTCTGTCAGGTATTGTCGTCACTATATCAGGATGATTACTGAGCTGCCCAAAATCGTATTCATTCAGCACTTCCAAAATTTCATCCTCCATCCATCTCCTGGGTTGCACATTAGTTTATATAGTCCCATTAAATATCAGGTCATCCTCCTACAATGGGCGATCAAGTCCGAGCCAACAACGGTGACGAATCTGCACAATCTTCCTGCAATGAAGTCTCTCGTAATCAACAGTCATGCACTTTGGATAAGCCCTGTACCCCCTGGTAACGTTGTCCGACAACATCCCGCGGGCAGGAAAATTACTGATGGTGCCAACAATTATGGCGTGCATCTGGAACATCTCATTTTTGTACTTGTTATAAGTGGGATGACCAACGTTACTCAAGTACTTAAGCTCCTTAATCAAGAGTCTCAAATACACATTGAGACACTTTCCTGGATAACCCGTCCCTAAAATTATTGTAGTCAGCATATTGTATTCCTTCTTCATGCACATCTATGGAGGAAAGTTGTATGGTACCAAAATAACTGGCCATATACTGTATTGAAGACTCATGTTGCCAAAATGGTTGAATCCGTCAGATGAGAGCCCGAGCCAAACATTTCGGACCTCTGATGCAAAATGAGAAAACTCCATAACCATGTGCATGCTTCCAAGCCTCTCCGTCAACATGGTGTATAAGGGTATCATCGTCAAGCAAATCCCTCTCAACGTGTCATCTCATAGCTTTGGCCGTGTGTGCAGACATGAACAACCATTCCAGCCTATCAATCAGCGGGAAATACAAAAGTACCTTCACAACTTTCTTATTTCCTGCAGGAGTCAACTTATACCTATTCATGTGACATACCGGACACGCATCATGGTTTTCAAGATCATTCCCTTCAGCATCTTCACCCCAGAAGAAAACACAATCATATATGCATGAATGGATTTTGATGTAGGCAAGGCCAAGATGTTTCAGGATATGTCGCACCTTACGATGAGTGGTAGGAGAGTGATGACTGGGGGGCAGCATCGAAGCAGTCAATGCCAGATAATCATCAACAACCTTGACATTCAATTTCTTCTCTAATTTGACCTTCATTACTTCTATGACACTTTCAAGAAAAATCTTATTACACATGTTGTACAACGGGGTCTGTTGGAAGACAATCAACTTGTTGTACTTGTTAATACCAGCAATGTTGATAGCTATAGGGAATTGCTGGATTGTCTTAATAGTAGGGAAGCCCCCAGCGGTGGCAGGGATATGTTGTAGTTGAGAAAATACACCACTCTCATAAGGAAACACATCGTTGATCAACCTCGTTGTTGGATCATTAGATATACTAGCCCTCTCAGGAAATTTCCCATGAACATGCTGACCCGCTGATGATGTTTCATCGTGATAAATCCAACATATGTACTTATCCCAAAACTCGTTCTTCTTCAGGTGCTCCCATACTATATCAATGGAAAAACGATATAAATCGCTGCGACACTGACATTCGTACACGGGCAATAATGAATTGTATTCCAGTTAGCATTAGCCTTCACATATTCCACAAAACTCCACATTCCAATGTCATATCTTCGATCCCATTTTGGAAGGCAAATCCAACTCTTATCCATCCTAAAAATTCAAACTGTATATATATATATATACGTGCACCAATTAAAAATTCATCATTATATCTATTTATATCAATCTTTAAACTACAAATTACATTAATTCTTCTACCTCTTAATTATACATTAGCGCGCGCGCGCACACACACACACACACACACACATATATGCATACTATATATCAACAATCAACATATAATTATACATATATATTCATTAAATTCAACTCAATTCAAAATACACCATCAACTCTAAATCAACAATATCAACACACATATATATATGTACTTATATATATGTAGCAGGATATAGCTTCACGAACTCATTTTGGACAGCTTCAACAACACCCAACGATTTGAGAGCGTTTTATGTTTTTCTCACCTATTTTTTTTGAATGATTGAGTTGCTGCCCCAATCTGTAATAAAGCACTATAGCCGACGACTTAATAATGTCGTCATCTATAGTCATAACTATACCCGACGACTTTCCCTTGTCAACGGTTATACCATCGTCGGAAATTCACCGTCGGTTATACTGTAACCGACGACCGGTTAAGGCAGTCGTCGGTTATAGTGTGGGATTATAATCGACGACAAAAAGTCATCGATTATAACTTAGAGCATAGCCAACGACGATGTTGTTGGTTATAGTGTGTTTTGGAATATTCTGAAAAATACTATAGCAGACGACATAAGTCTATGTCGTCTGCTATAGTTGGTGCATTTAAAAAAAACGGTAGATTCTTGATTGGGCCCAATTCTAGAACCTGCAATTGCAGAATACAACACATATTTTTACAACAACATATATTATCCAACAACGTATGCATCCATACAAAGAAAAGACAACTACACTAAGACTGATCAAAATCTATGTTGGAATAATCAGAGTGGTGACTCCCCTGGTCGCGCTAATCCTCTGGTGGCTGTGGCTGTGGCTGTGGCTGCGGCTGTGGACCATTGAAAATGTTCGAAGGTAGGGGTGGGATCTGGATTCCAGTAGCCTGAAACTGTGGCATACACTACTGCCACCATGTTGCCATAGATGCATGCTGCTCGGCTAATCTTGCATGATCCATCTTCTCTATCCGTCTTTGTTGCTCCTCCATACGTCTATGTTGCTCCTCCATCTCCCTCGTCTGCCTCTGGAGCTGCTCATGTAGATGGGAGGTCTTGGAAGATCCCGACTGGCGGGAGAATTCGGGAGTCGTTTTCAAGACCCCTTGGCCCTTCTTGCCCAAACCCCTGACGTAGAAGGTGTTCTTCCCAGGAGGTATGGCGGCTGCCATGATTCTTGTCGACGCAGTGATGGGATCTGCAATCAACCAATGGAAGGAAACAAGCTTCAAATCAAAATCAGATGAACTCTACTCCATGTTTGCACAACAATCTCTACAACCAACAAATCAATTAATCGGCACCAAGCCACAACACAAAAGTAGAAGCAATTCAGGAAACAGAGAAATCTCACCGTTCAACTTGTCCTCTCCAAAGCAAGCTGTCAAATCCACTACAAGCTCAGAAGGCAAGATTTACAAATTACATAATTTAATTCGAACTTCTACGTACATACTCCCTAATTACAAACATATATATTGATATATATCGATCATATATATCAAAAAAGGGGTAGGATTGGACTGGGCCAGAGGTCCATATCAAATTTAAGCTCGTAAAAAACCAAAGCACATCTACTTACTTCAAACTTAGACTCAGTTCTCCGAGTCACTCCTCTACAACTGAAGACGACAGTCCCTAACATGGTCACCGGAATCGTTAAACAAAAATGATAGCACAAAGCCAAAAAATAAAATAAATTGTCAGAACTACAATCAGTTTGATCTCTTCAAAGGGTATGTAGGCAATCCGGCACAAAATCTGGATGCAACCAAAAAATATAATTGAATCCCTGGTTATCCTAAAACTTAATTCACCGACCCTCTTGAAATGAACTACGATGGTTTGATCCCTCCAAAGAGTACGTAGGTAATCTAGAGACCCACTAGATGCAACCATAATTCCAAACAGCATTCAAAAATTCACCACTAAAATGCTACCAGCCAAAATAGTAAACTTCTAGCCTTAAACAGTTGAAGTACCACAAAATGCCTAGCCGACTCAAATATCACCACAAGTAAAATAAAGCCCAAAATCCCAATTTTCTGAACTACGAGTGGCTTGATCATTTATAGGGTATGTAGGAAACCTATGATCTTTGGGTGCAGCCGCAAAAATAAACAAACAACCATTTCCTCAGTTTGTTTCTCGTGAATGGAATCAAATGGTGTTTCCCTGTAAAAGGGGATTGTAATTAAGAGACACATATTATCTTCGATGTTTCAAACACGAAAATAATTAATGCTCTATTCTTCTAATGAGTAATGAATACGAGCGAGATTATATTGGGTGAAAATTTTACTCTTTTTGTGCAATTTTTATGCAACATAATTTTTGGCGACCATAGTAGGAGGCATTGTCCTTTTCATCTCCACTTTTGAGAAACTAATTATATTTGTTTTTTTGTGGCCTCAGAGATATACAATGGCACCACAAGTGACAGCTTACTTTCACGAGCTCAAAACAACGAAATCTCAGGCTAGAAATGTAAGGCGAGATGGTCATCAAGTTTCGTTTATCATCAATCAAGCTTTCGCATCATTCCATGTTTCCAAGCAAGTCCCATTATGATGTCAAGGTGAACAAGACCTTTCACAATGTAAAGAAGCCTCACTTTGATAAGACAACTTTAAAGAATGCCTTACGAAATGCAAGGAATAGCACTGCTCGACTTCTGAGGAAGAATACCATCAACTCTTAGTCTATGGAAGTTGCTGAAGACTTCAAGTCAACCATAGCTACTCCAGAAACATCAAAGCCGCTTAAAGCCATCAAACCAATATATCATGCAGTCGCCGAGTCTATAACACTTAAGGCTAACCATGCCCATGTTGCTACTCAGATAATGATTGGCTCCATTCCGATCAATGTAAAGAAGCCTCACTTTGATAAGACATCTTCAAAGAATGCCTTATGAAATGCAAGGAAGAGGGTTGCTCGAGCTCTAAGGAAGAATACCATCAAATCTCAGTCTATAGAAGTTGCTGAAGACTTCAAGTCAACCATAGCTACTTCAGAAACATCAAAGGCACTTAAAGCCATCAAACCAATATATCATGCCATCGCCGAGTCTATAACACTCAAGGATAACCATGCCCATGTTGCTACTCAGATAATGATTGGCTCCATTTCGATCATTGTGACATCTGCACCAACAAAATGCATGCCTACTCAAATTGGAACAATACTCACCAAACATGTCAGAGTGAACTTGCACAAGAAAGAGGATGAAGATCCAATACGACCCAAAGCCCGGACCCTCAACTCCTCACAACAAGCAAAAATGACACAAGAGGAAATCTTGACCAACACGATTTCTAATGGGGAGTCAAAAAATCAAGAATTGAGTCTCAATGCTAAAGAGGATTCTCAAGTCCGACAATTGATTCAGCCATGTGAAGACAACAAATCGCAGGGGGCATCTTCTGAGTTCCATGTATAATTAAGACGTCATACTTGGTTGTCTAATACCCCCATTAAGTCACAAATCTCAAGTGAAAGCTTCAAATGGCTTGAGGAAATTGATGATACCATGCCTGAGACGATGTGAGTTATAGTCACAACCACATCGAGCCTAGAAGAACAAATACAAGAGCTGCGAAGAAAGATCGAACAACTCGAGGCTGAGTCAACTCAAGCATAACTACAAAAGGAGTTAGAAGCCAAAAGAAGAGCCGATATTGAAGCTCATGCTACTAAACAGTTAGCTGCAAAAGATGCAGAAATTGCTGAGCTGTTTGCAAAATACACTTCTCTTAAGAATGAAAACGAGGAAGAGAAAGTGAAAGATGACAAATACGAGGAAAAAAACAACAAAAATGATTCCTCAAACAAAGTGACATATCAAGATATCAAAGCTATGATTCCTGAAAGCATTAGAGAGCATCAATTATCTTTGAACCCCATAGTCACTGGGTACCAAAGACCATATCGTGCTCACTATGATGCATTACCATTCCCCAATGGATATGTAAATCCAGATTTTGACAAGTTCAATGGAGTAAATAGCTCCCCGCATGAATATTTGGCTCACTTCTATTCAACATGTGGGGAAACATCACAATCTGACGCATTATTGCTAAGGCAATTTGTCTAGTAACTTAAAGGAGCAGCCTTTACTTGGTACACTTAACTCACACCAGGTTCCATCCTCACTTGGGAAGAAATGCAAAAACAATTCCTAGCACAATTCGTTAGCTCAAAAAAGAAAGTCTCTATCACTAACTTTGTTGAAGCTAAACAAAACCCTGTTGAATCGTCAACAAATTCATTTCAAGATGGAGGAGTTTAAGTCATCAAAGCTTGGAGAAAATAACAGAGTTATCAGCAGTACAAATGTCGTCAAACAATCTCTTGCCAGAGATAACAACTTTCATCATCACCTCTGAACCACAAATATTTGAGGAACTTGTCACAAAAGCTAATAATGTCGAAAGACAAGTTGTTTGAAAGAAAAGGTTTACTAGAGAAGCAATCTTCAAAAATACGAGAGTTGACAGTATAGACGATTCTTTGGCTAACTTTGTCGAAAATAAATCAAAATACAAAGGAAAGCAAAGGATGAGAAATCTAACTCTAAAGGAAAGAAAAGAGACCAAATAATCATTTGATGAAGATGACATAGAAGAAATTTTCAGTGAGCTCTACAAACAAAAAGCTATTGAGATACCTGAGCCAAAATGACCAAATGAAGTCAACAAGACCAAAGACCTCAAATACTGTTGCTATCATTGTATTATCGGTCATCCAACAAGTGATTGTTTGTCTTCAAAAACATAATCCAAAAAATGATCAATGATAAGACAATAGAGGTGGAGACGTAATCACCAAAGTGAAGTTGAACTTGTTAGCAAACTCATATGGTTTATACTTGGTGGTATGAGAACAAAAAGAGCTCTTTAATTAGACCGATACCATAAATGATGCTATAAAAATATGCAAGCTCAAAAAAAAAGTGTTCGCTAGACTTGTCCTCTAAATGACAGTTTAGACAAAAGTTAGAGCTATAAAAAAAGGAAAAAAAGTGCTCGCTAGATTTGTCCCCAAAATGACAGTCTAAGCAAAAATTAGAGCACAAAACCTTGAACTACGACGGCTTGATCCCCCAAAAGGGGTATGTAGGCAGTCTAAATATTAGATGCAGCCACCAAAAAAAAACTTTTGTTTCTTATGTCTAACAGTTTGTTTCAGAAAACAATGGAGATATGAAAGATATAGCTAGTACATGGAGTCAATCATCAAAGACATTGTTTTGGCTTCGTTAAATGCAAAGAATGTCATTTGAGCTTTTATATAATAGCCAAGTATTTACAAGAGATGCTGAAACCAAATCAAATGGTCACACAAAGGTCTATAATGCAACAAAATGAATGCTCGCAAGGCCTCAACTCTGAAATACACCAGTGTCTCTTGGAAGTGTTACTTGATTGTTCATATACCTGGCTAAATCACCTAGGTACGTGCTTAGACGACTTAAATATAAGTTATAATTATGTCTCACCGCCACCATGACAGGAACCATCGCCGGGAAGGCTCCAACTTCGGTGACCAGACCCGCCCGACCTTCAATCAGGATAACGCTCACGCGCCAATACTAAGACCGGTCAGACAACACCCCAGCAAAGAGCATATACACACCAATCCCACATCGAAAGTAGAAGAGTAGTTCAACCTTCAACCACCAATATATATCGGTCAACACAGCATTAAATGGTACGCACTCTTTATCTTATTACGCCGTTATTCTGCTTAACTCGTATATCGATTCTGACTTAGGCATCAGAGGGTTGAAGGCGGGCCACCCCGTCTCTCCTTAACCGTTGTTAATCTTAACAGTAACGGCGAGGACGCTGTGGAATAACAACAACGATCATTCACCAATATCGCCCAACATCAGCCATCAAATGAGCTCTGTCCGTTTCTGATCCCGCTCGATAACCGACATATACAACAGGTAACACATATTAGTTACATTTGGTCATATCTCGAATACTCATTATTCTTGGTATGAACATTGGCGCCGTCTGTGGGAAACGCATATAGGAAATTATTTTTCTTTCAACCACAAAACTCTCTGCAAGCGACGAGCATGGACACCAGCCTGACACTAGGAATATCGCCCAACACCGGACCGCGGGAAACCCACTACGAGCGTGACGATCAAACCTTACAGCGACCAGGAAAACGCCACGTAAACGATACACACGACCGTGTCGGCGACATGCAGCGTCGGTACGAATCAGTCATGGAAAGATGCCTAGAACTCAAAAGGGCTAGGGATTTTGAGCACCAACGATACATAAGGGCATCGAGGGGGATGAGAACCACGGAACGCCAGAGACTCAACCCAGATCCAACGACGGACTCAACTCTGCCACCCCGATCCCGCGGTAGGACACCTGAGTCACTCGAGGGGAGGACAGACTGCAAAACAACGACGAGGCAGAACCAAATAACATCACCCACTCGCCGGTATCACCACCCCCACACATCAGCACCGAAACGAATATGAGTGACCCGCTCGGCGGAGCGGTGGCGGCACGGGTGGCCGACCTCGAATTGATGATACGACAGTTATCACAACCAGAGCCCAGTTACCTCGACCGCACATTCCCAGCAGTACGCAAGGAACCGTTCTCAAGCGACATTATGCACCGAGGACGACATCCCTGGCGAAAATCAAGTTAGAGCGATACAGAGGAAAAACAGACCCGTCCCTCCACATCGACGTTTTCACATCAGCAACAACCGGCAGGGGCTACGACGACGCCACAAACTGCTACCTATTTATGGAGAGCCTAACGGGCGACGCGCTCAGCTGGCTCTTCAGCCTTCCCCCAAAATCCATAAAATCTTTTTCAGAACTCATTAAAGCTTTCCTAAAGAGATATATAACATCGGCCAGTTGCTCACTAACATACAATCAATTGCAGGCTATGAAACAGGAACCCGCCGAGGGACTATCCGCATTCATCTCTCGCTGGAACACCGCCATCGCCAACTTCCGCAGCATATCCGGCGACTCGGCCTTCTGCGTACTCAGAAACGCCCTACAACCAGGCTCGCTAACCTGGAAACTCAACGAGAACCCGGCAACCACCTACGCCGACCTACTAGACCACGTGACGTCACACGCCCAACTCGAACTACAGACTTTTGGCTCTAACCCAACGCCAACACAACAGGTAAACACATTTACTACCGTAACAAGCATGCAGGACGCGCCCCCCGCTCACGACCGATCACGGGTAACCCCACCCAGACATAAGGGAAGATCACAAGACCATGACCAACAGAGATGGCGACAAGGCGGACAACGGCACAACGCTGGAAGACACAATTACACCAACAACGGCAAAAGTTATACCAATAACGGAAAAAGACAACGAGATGAGAGAACAAGCTTCACCACCCCGCTACCACAGCCGGTGTTCAGCGTGCTCAATGCCAAATACGCCGATATCCTCACGGCCCACCCAGAGCTATTCACACTACCCAAAAAGTCATTCCGGGCAACAGATTACAGGAACACGGGGAAGTGGTGCGACTTCCACCAAAACGAATCCCACGACACAGAAAGGTGCCACGACGTGAAGAAGGCGGTAGAGGCACAGCTGGAGAAGGGAAACCTATCACCCTTCAGAACAGGGCACAGCACTCAACCAGAACGGTCAGTAACAAACATCAACAGCATCAGAAAGATCAACGCGATCACGGGCGGCAGGTCCAAGACAGAACGAAGAAATGAACGAGCGATATGCAACCTACGGCAGGGACCGGCCAAGGCCGCCAAGACCGGATGGGGATCCATAACATTCCACGAATCAGAAGAACAGGAGAGACCGCCGGTATCCGAGGACTACCCCTTCCTAATAGACGCCATCATCGACCTATGCAGCGTTGGACGGTGCCTCGTGGACACAGGCTCATCGGTCAACGTCATATTCCGTCCAGCATACGAAGCACTCGAGCGACTTCCATCTAAACTAAAGAAGGACCACCATCTACTAGTAAGCTTCAGCGGCGACCAAATCCAACCACTGGGAAGCGACTACCTCAGAATCGCGCTGGGACAAGAGGGCTGCAGCGCCGAGACACACATTGAATTCCTGGTCGTCGATGCCCCATCATTCTACAACGCCATTATCGAGTGCAATACCCTAAACAGGATCAACGCTATCGTTTCACAACGGATGTTAACAATGAAATTTCCAACAGCCGGGGGAGTATGCACCATCAGGGGCACAACGCCCACGCTACCAGGATCTCCCGCAGACGCCAACTACCCGGTAAGAGAGGTGTGCGCACTAAAGGGCAACAGACTACACGAGGCTCCCGACGATCCACGGGGGGAATCGCTGACAGCCCGCCCCTCAGACGAGACATCCACAAAACCAATCTCCATCTCGGACGAGCACCCCGAACGAACCATCAAAATTGGAACCAACCTGGACCCATTGACCGAGACCGCCCTGGTCAACATTCTCAGGGAGTGCGGTACCGTATTCGCATGGTCATACGCCAACATGCCAGGGATATCAACAGACATCGTTTCACACAAACTAAAAATCTCACCCGACGCCATCCCAAACAAACAGAAGCGGCAAGCATACAACGAAGAACAGTATAGCGCCATACGAGAGGAAGTAGCCAGGCTACTTGACATAGGATTCATCAGAAAAATCCACTACCCGGAATGGATCTCAAACGTCGTCATGGTCAAGAAAAGCAACAACAAATGGAGAATGTGTGTAGACTACACCGACGTCAACAGGGCATGCCCAAAAGATTCCTTCCCGTTACCACGGATCCACCAACTCGCAGATGCCACCAGCGGCCACGAACTCTTATCCACAATGGACTGCTATTTCGGATACAACCAAATCAAAATGAGCCCGGCAGACAGCGAGGCAACATGTTTCGTCACCGACCGAGGACTATACTGCTACAACGTCATGCCATTTGGAATGAAGAACGCAGGAGCAACATACCAGAGATTCATGACGGAGCTACTCGCGCCACTAGACAACGACACCGTCGCAGTCTATGTGGACGATCTCATTGTCAAAAGCCGACACCGGGAGGACCACGTCAAAAATCTCAAGGCAGTACTAGACACGCTCATCAACAGCGGTATGAGACTCAACCCGGCAAAATGCGTCTTCGGGGTAACGACAACAAAATTCCTGGGATACATGGTGAGTCAACGCGGGATCGAGGCCAACCCGGGAAAGGTACAGGCCGTCCTAGACACAACACGGCCGATAACCAAAAAAGAACTCCAGGCGCTAACCGGAAAACTAGCGTCACTGGCCCGGTTCATTTCACGATACACAGATAAGTGCGGGCCATTCTTCAAGGCAATCAAACTTACAAAGAAGAAGGCAGTTGAGTGGACCGATGAGTGCGAAGCAGCACTGACCGCCATCAAGCAGTATCTCGCCCACATCCCTTTCCTCTACGCTCCAGTACCAGGGGAAATCCTATACATCTACCTCGCTGCCTCGCTCACCGCCGTTAGCTCCGCCCTGGTCAGACAGGAAACCGACACTGAGTTACCAGTATTCTTCACTGGAAAATGATTGGAAAAAGCAGAAACGAAGTACCCGGCACTTGAGCAACTGGCCCTAGCGCTAATAACAGCGGCGCGACGCCTACGACCGTACTTCCAATCTCACACTGTGCACGTTCTAACGGACCAACCACTGCGCCAAGTGCTAGCTAGCCCCGACCACTCCGGAAGACTAACCAAATGGGCGATAGAGCTGAGCGAGTTCGACATCGAGTACAAGCCACGGGGGGCAATAAAAGGACAAGCGATAGCGGATTTCATAGCAGAACTTACACCGGCAATAACCGACCGACAGCAGCCTGAACCCGACACATCACCCGCAACCCTAAACCCGCCCACAACCCAGATAAAGACACCATCATGCTGGAACCTATACGTCGATGGATCGAAAACAGCCATAGCAGCAGGGGCAGGAGCAATATTGACCGGTCCCGGCAAAACCTACGCCGAGTACGCCCTACGATTCACATTCCCAGCATCTAACAACGAAGCCGAATACGAAGCCCTAATCGCCGGTCTACAACTCGCCCTGGACGCAGGGGCCAAGGACGTCAACATATTCAGTGATTCCCAACTAACGGTAAATCACGTAACCGGGGAATTCGAAGCACGAGGAACACAGATGTCGGCGTACCTAGGGTACGTAAGGGCGCTACTGGCCAAATTTTCTTTCTACGACATAACGCACATCCCAAGGGAGCAGAACAAGAGGGTCGACGCCCTAACAAGACTAGCAACTGCTCCAACAATCACGGCAAGACACACAATGGTAGAAACACTAGAACGACCAAGCATATCCAAGAGCTTCCAAGAAGTATTCACACTAACAACAGCGGCTCCACCAGCGACACCAGAGGAAGACTGGCGAACAAGCATGATCAAATACCTAACAGATGGAACAACGCCAACCGACCGAGCAGAAGCAAGACAACTCGCCCAAAGAGCGGCATACTACAGCATGCAAAACGGCCAACTATACATGAACAAAAGAAGCTTCCCAATGCTCAAGTGTGTCACGCAGACAAAAGGCAACAACATACTGAAAGACCTCCACGGCTGCAAATACGGCAACCACGGCGGACCAAATAGCATCATACACAAACTACTCCAATACGGTTTCTACTACATAGGAATGCGACAGGATGCAAGAAGTATAGTCGATCAGTGCCAGGCATGCGCCCAATACGCACACCGAATACACGCCCCAACAACACCAATGTCCATCATCGTCAGCCCTATACCGTTCGCCCAATGGGGACTCGACCTTATCGGGCCACTAAAAGCATCATCTTGTCAGTTCAAATACATCATCGTCTGCATAGACTACCACACGAAATACATCGAAGCCAGGCCGCTCGTCCTCATCACCACAAAAAAAGTAATCAACTTCCTCTGGAAGGATATATATTGCCGATACGGGGCCCCGCTGACGATAGTCACCGACAACGGAAAACAATTCAACAACGACGAAATGAAGAGGTTCACCGCCAACCTGGGGACTCGCCTAGTATTCACATCGGTATACTACCCCCAGACAAACGGACAGGTAGAAGCGGCAAACAAAAAAATAAAGAACGGACTAAAGAGAAGAATGGAGGACTACAATCACAAATGGGCAGAAAGCCTTTACGAGGTTCTTTGGTCGATACGAACAACGCCAACAGATGCAACTGGAGCCTCACCGTTCTCACTAGTCTATGGCACCGAGGCCATCTTACCATTCGAAATTACACACCGAAGCCCAAGACTCGAAGGGTATGAGCAAGACACCAACGAGGACGGCCTGAACATGGCCAACGTACTCCGAGAGGAAAAGCAAGACGACATCGTTATCGCACTCTCAGAAAATAAACAACTGGTCACCCGGCACTACAACAGACAAGTAAAGGCGCGAAAACTCCATGTCGGCGACATGGTCTGGAAAGAGGTCATCCCCAAACCCAAAGGCCTAGCACCAACTTGGGAGGGCCCTTTCAAAATCATCGAGAGCGTCACGCCAACCACATTCATTCTCAAAGACAAGAACGGCTTGAAGGTACCACACACATGGAACATAGAGCACCTCCGATATTGCCACCAGTAAAGCAGGTTACACGGCACAGAGCAACTTTCTGCATCATACCGGGGACTCGCCTCGCTCGCACGTCCGGCACCGCCACCGATGAAACAAAAATTCTTCAGACCTTTATCATAAGGATATCGCTCTCAAACCACGATGCGTGTAAAGATCCAAAAACATAGTAAAAGCCCAACGAGGCACAAGTGGAGTAGCCAAATTGGTGAACCACTATAAACACTCGTCTCATTTACCTACAAGTTACTATGATACTTGGTTATTTTTGATATGCAGATCAACACACAGACAGTCACCGCTCATCAAACACTAAATCGCTCTCGGGCGTTATCGCGGACGCCAGTTATTCTCAAGCAAGCCACTTAAAGAGTTGCAAACAGACAAATGAATTTTTTCACACCTTTCATCGTTGGCAATACCGGACAACACTTAGGGAAATTCCATTTCATTCAAAAGCCCATAACGGCAAAGGTACAAAATACAGCAAACCTACACTAAGCAAAAGAAAAGCGATAAAGCTACATATAGAAGATGCCTCCAGCCTCACAACAAGTTAGCCGCGTCGTCATCACAAAACCGCTCCCGATACAAGGCCGCCAACCTCTCACTCCTTGCCTGAGAAAAAAGTTCAACATCATGAATATGACGAGTTAGAGGAGTCGATGGAGACATACTAGGCGTTAAAGGGTGAAAACCATCAGGAGTCATACCTTTGGAAACATTCGACCGCTGCCGGTCTTCTTCATCGGTCTGCTCTTCCTTAATCCGAAGGAGGGCTTGTTGATGGGCCTCGCGCCTTACCCAACACTCCTCGCTGATACGTTTTAGGTCAGCGTCATACTTCTCGTTAACCCAACCGTTATCAAAGAAGCGCTTCTGGGTCTGCTGCAGACCGTCAGTGAAGGCCTTCCGTACAGCGGCGTCAAAGTCAGGACCAGCCTTGAAATCTTCCACGGCGTCGGCCAGCTCCTGCTCACGCCGGTCCTCCAACTCTTTCACTTGGCCGCGTAAGGCAGTGACTTGGCCCTCAGCAATGGCCAGACGCGCCTTCAGGTCCTCCGCCCGCTGACGCTCCTCCTTCACCTCCAGCTCCAGCTGGCGACCCCGGATGAAAGAAGCGTCCAGGCATTCATCGGAGAGCTTCTTCTCGCCCTCCAGAACCTCGTACTTCTGCTGCAAGGACTGCCACTCCTCGCTCGCCTTCACGAGCTGCTTATCCTTCACCGATAAAAGGCCATTAACACGGGCCAGCTCCTCGGAGGACGCCACCAGGGTATGACGCTGATGACACATCAACTGGAGCGAGGCGGCAAAGGACCGCAGACACTGCTCAGCCCCACTCGCAATATCGGCCACAGTAGCCACATCGGGAGGAAGGAGAGCGAGGATCTCGGCCGAGTACGGCGGTGGCCCTTCCCAGGAACTTGAGCGGGCGATAACAACGCTACCGTCAACAGCAATATTAGGCTCACCACGAGGAACATCGCCTAACAGACAGTAAGGACGGGCACCAATATCAGCAACCAGAGGACAAGTCTCTGTATCAAAGTACCAAAGATTATCGGCATCACCTGTTTCAGCAGCAGCATCACCAACACGGCTGGCCGGGACAGCAATGGTGACTCGGGTGGCTTCCCCGTCATCCAGCACGGGGATGGGAGCAGAAGGCGTCTCGCTCACCCGCCTCGGGTGTTTCGGCTGAGCGCCCTCACCTTCAGACCTCCTCTTCAAACGGACAGGAGAGCGGGGAGGACTCTCGGGCTAAACGGTCACAACCCGGACAGGCACACTACTCCCCACCATGTTGGTCTGGGACTCTGGTGGGGGAGGAAGGTCTGTCTTCTCCGAGAGGGTAACACTCCTCCCAGAACGCACATCCAGATCGATCGTCTTGGCGGTAGCGGCCTCCTCCGCCAGCTGGGCGATGATCTCGTCGATATCCCCATAAGAACTCGACATCTTCCGATCTCGCTTTTGATTTTCGTACCCAACTGCAAAACAAGGGCGAGAAGATAAGACACCGAGATACAACACAAGATAAACAAACAAAAACAAGCAACAAAAACAGGCAAACAAGCAAACAGAGAGACGGCATACTAGGCGTCTTAGCGAGACCGGTCATCTCCATGATCTGGTAATCAGCAAGAAGATAGACACTTTTAAACTTCTCACTGAAGCCCCTCTCGACTCTATGGCACCGCCGCTTTTCCATAGCGGTCAAAGAATACTGACGCGTAACTACAAAAATAAAGACGAGTAAGGAACAAACGCACAAACGACATACGACGGGAATCACGCCGATATAAAAACGTCACCTCGGGCACGAAACCGGGTAGGCACACGGCTGTTAGGGAAGGACGACCACCCACTAGCAAAGAAATGCTCACCCCTCCAGTCAGGACACGAACTCGTGAAATCGGTGAGCCCCAGCGAACTCTTCCGTCGCTGACGGAGCGAGAGCGTCCCACCAAAACCCTTCTTCGTCGAATACGCGACGTCAAAATAGTACAACACCTCATTAAGGGTGGGGTAATCCAGACCTGCCAACTTCCATAGTGTGAACATCGCGCTCAGTACCTGAAGCATCAGCGGCGACACCTGCCCCACGGCACAGCCCAGCTCCCCAAAAAATGTACTCGTGAAAGGGGTGAAGAGGCAAGCGAACACCGTAGCGAAGTTGGGCGCGATCAACAGCGATAAAACCCCTGGGGGGCCTAGAGAATTGCTCGCCGGGAGCCGGGGACTTCAGAATCACACCGGGACCGATCTGGAACTCGGACGTCACCTTATCCAGTTCCGCCATGGACAACGCCTTTGCAGGCTCATCGACCTCCTGACCATCTCTAAGGGTCCACAGGAGAGGCCCGTCAAGCCCAAAGCGACGAGAACCAGAACCAGCGCTGGTATCGGCGTCGTGACGAGAAGAAGAAGACATGGCACCTACGAAACAGCCACGGACAATGTCAAAACCTAAACGGTTCGCCAGCCCGCAACTAGTTTCCCAGGTGACATACCCCCCAAACAAACAAAAAAAAAACACACGAGAAAGAAGAAGCAGAAACACAAACGAGGAGAAAACAGTAAAGTACTACGGCAAACCGGGATCGACCAAAACACCAAACAACACATCAACAAACAGATAGCCCAAAAACCCAACCAAGATAACCCAAAACCTCAAGCAACAAAACGACAAGAGATTAGACAGCGACTTCTTACCGGAAAAAGGGGAGAATAAGGAGAACCAACGGTGGCGCAGCAACAAGCACGGCGGAAGCAGGAGGAGAACGAGAAAATCCGGCAACAGAAAAATCATGAAATCTTTCAGGAGCAAGAAGAGTAGAAAAGAAAGCATACAAACAACAACAGAGATATATATATAGGCGAAACGGCGAGATCGCGACCTTTGGAACAGACACATCGGTCCAGGGGATCACGGCACGTGGCAACCAGAATCGGAAGGGTCTGGAACGAGAACTGGTACGCACCGTTTCGAGAAAGGCGCGACCCTCGAAAGAAAAGCAATCATCACACTTTATGGCTACGACGGGACGTTTGGGAACCCCGAGACACCCTACGCGGACACATGGCAGCACGACAAAGACAACATTTAATGATGAGCAGAGTAGATACACCAACCACACCGGCCAAGCAAAACCCATATCGATGACAGAATGCGAATAGCACACAGGGCAATATCGCACCACAATCTCCATCACCAATATCGCCCTAGCCACTCTACATTACCAATAGTGGTCTAATCACTCGGCATCACGAATAGCGGTCTAAACACTCGGCATCACGGATAACGGTCTAATCACTCGGCATCACGGATAACGGTCTAGTCACTCTACATCACTGATAACGGTCTAGTCACTCTACATCACTAATAACGATCTGATCACTCTGCATCACCGATAACGATATGGTCACTCTTCATCACTCTTCATTACTGGCCACTAGGAGGAACGGACTCGGGGACTTAAGGGTTACCAATTCAAACGAGCTCCCCCTACTATAGCGCCCACAAACAGCGACCCCCCCCCCCCCCCCGGTCGATACAAACTGAAGAGCGCTCAAACAATAAAAGATACATAGTCACCATCACACGTACTGCGGTAGAGCGGTGAACTAGCTACTCACCAATCTCGCCCATAACCTATCAAATATGGCACGTGCAGGTACAGGGGCGCCCACAGCCAAGATTCTCAACCTAGGTCGCCCAGTTGGGGGAATGTATGGCATGATACCCGGCTCCTAACAAAGGTAAACATCGCCACTAAGCACATCCCGGTGATCTCGCCGGTATCATTTCTTTTTCAACTGGCCAACCAAGGTTGATCTCCTTGGCTGAGCAAGTTGGGGGACTTGTTCATATACCTGGCTAAATCACCTAGGTACGTGCTTAGACGACTTAAATATAAGTTATAATTATGTCTCACCGCCACCATGACAGGAACCATCGCCGGGAAGGCTCCAACTTTGGTGACCAGACCCACCTGACCTTCGATCAGGATAACGCTCACGCGCCAATACTAAGACCGGTCAGACAACACCCCAGCAAAGAGCATATACACACCAATCCCACATCGAAAGTAGAAGAGTAGTTCAACCTTCAACCACCAATATATATCGGTCAACACAGCATTAAATGGTATGCACTCTTTATCTTATTACGCCGTTATTCTGCTTAACTCGTATATTGATTCTGACTTAGGCATCGAAGGGTTGAAGGCGGGCCACCCCGTCTCTCCTTAACCGTTGTTAATCTTAACAGTAACGGCGAGGACGCTGTGGAATAACGACAACGATCATTCACCGATATCGCCCAACATCAACCATCAAATGAACTCTGTCCGTTTCTGATCCCGCTCGATAACCGACATACACAACGGGTAACACATATTAGTTACATTTGGTCATATCTCGAATACTCATTATTCTTGGTATGAACATTGATCAAACGAAGATGAAGCAAATGAATAAACTCCAATTTCTCCTTCACATGCTAACAAAAGCTCGAAGCAACCATCAATAAGATATCTAAAATGACTCCAGCCAGGCTCTCATCAACATCTTCAAGTGAAATGAAAATGCAACAAGGGATCTACATATCGGGGAAGTGCACTTCATGTTATCAGGCTCCTATCAAATTGGATCAGCAATTTTGGTTAACAAGCTTCAGTGCCATAACCAAAAATACAGAAATAAAATCTCAACGGATTCAGCACATGATACTTGTAGGAAAAAAAATAAAACACTGGAAACTCCAAGCAAAGCGCCGGCTACATGATGAATCCGAAAAATAAGGCTTCACCACTCTAGGAAGTCGAGACAAAAAGAAATTGTGAATAGCAAACTAAAGGCAAAAGGTCTGATGCGACTTAAGACCAAGTGTTATCGACTCCTCTCCAAAATTTCAAAGCAAGGAAAAGTCTAATACGACGTTAAACCAAGTCTTCTACGAATGACTTCCAAGCACTTGTCAACCGGTCAAGCTTTGCACCCGAAAAGCGATTGCCGCCCACAAAACTAGAGGGAGCACTTTTTAGATGAAAAAAAAAGACTTTAAATGAAACAATATATATGGGCTCCTCGATTTGAGTTATATATATAGCCCCAGAGGCCCATAAATGGGCTACATCTCTACTATAATAAAACTAAGCGTGAGTTTGGTGTCATCAACCATACCAAATTCTGAGCTTCCAAAATTACCCTTAATGATAAAAGAAAAAAAAAGGTAAAAAGAAAACCAGAAATATAAAAAATAACTGCTATAAATATGTTTCTACTCTTCCAAATTCTCATTTATGCCGCTCCGCACTCATTGAGTGTGGGTATTTGATAGTATACAATAACAGAGGCAGAGTTGTGAATAAAAGAGGTGGCCACGCAAACATCTCTAAGGTAGTTATTCCTTCTTTTCGGACTCTTAGTTATTTGTGTGTTAGTGAAAGTAAAAGACTACAAAAGCCAACTCTATATAATCTTCTATATAGTCAAAGAAATAATACACACGGAGAAGGATTATGTCTATAACAAAAGAATAGGAGAACAACAAACAGAACAACCACTTTCACAAAGGAAGAAAGAGCGACAACAATAAAACTCAAGCACCGTCAGAAGCAACAAGGAGTTCAAAGGTGAGGTTCCCCCCACAATCCGACTAACTTATTTCTTTTGCAGGTACTCCTTGGTCACCAAATCCGACCTAGTCCACGTTTGCGAACGGGTACAGTTCCTGGATTCGGTGAATTCTCAAGAGGCGTCATGGCTGCTGTAATCGATTTCCAGGCCTAGTCCACGTTTGCGAATGGGTATGGCTCTGGATTCGATGAGTTCCAACTAAAAGTTATGCCACAAAAACACACTCAGAAAACTACTGTTCTAAACGAGCCCATGCTCTCCAAGTGAAGAAAAAAAAACAAAACAACAAGCGAAGCTACAACACCAAATCAAGCTCCGGCGTCCTCCGAAACTCTCAATAACACAGCCACAAAAGATAAGAGCACCTCCAATCGAAGCCATCTACAATCAACCAATCGAAGGCAACAAGCTTCAAATCAAAATCAGATGAACTCTACTCCATGTTTGCACAACAATCTCTAAAACCAACAAATCAATAAATTGGCACCAAGCCATAACACAAAAGTAGAAGCAATTCAAGAAATAGAGAAATCTCACTGTTCAACTTGTCGTCTCCAAAGTAAGCTGTCAAATCCACTACAAGCTCAAAAGGCAATGACAGATTCTCCTCCGGCATCGGTAGCAGAAGATTCAAATCAAAATACATGCTATACAAGTAATCCTTTCTTCGAAGCTATCTTTGTTCAAAAACAAAATCAACAACGAAGAGAAGAAATCTGAGTAGCTATTCTGAACACAAGAGGAGGAATACAGATTAGTGGCAGCCCATCCTTTCTACTCTTTGAAGAATACCCGACAGCACTGAATTCCCAAGCCAACAAAATTTTCGTCCATAATAGTAAAGAGAAGAAGAGACAAGAAGAAAATGAGTTGAGCTTGGAGCAGAGAAAGAAGAAAGAAGAAAGAGAAAGAAGAAAGAGAGGTTGTCGTGCGTAAAAGAAAGAAAGAATGGAAGAAAAGAACAAAAAAAGGGCAGCTGTGCACGTGGGCAAAAGAGGAGAAAAAGAAAAATATAACCAAAAAATAAAAAGAAAAGAAAGAAGAAAAAGAAAGGAAAAAATGGGTGGGGTTGGGCTGGACTGGGCCTCTGGTCTCTATCACATTTAAGCCCATAAAATCAAAGCACATTTGGTCACTTCAAACTCAAATTCAGTTCTCTGAGTCACTCCTCTACAGTTGAAGACGACGGTCCTTAACAAATTTACAGGAATAGTTAAACGATAATGATCGCACAAAGCCAAAAAACAAAATAAATTGTCAGAACTACAATCAGTTTGATCCCTTCAAAGGGTATGTAGACAATCTGGCACAAAATTTGCACGCATCCACAAAATATAATTGAATCCTTGGTTATCCTAAAACCAAATTCACCAAACCTCTTGAAATGAACTACGATGGTTTGATCCCTTCAAAGGGTATGTAGGAAATATAGTGACCCACTAGATACAACCGCAATTCCAAACAATCTTCATAAATTCACCACTCAAATACGGCCAGCCAAAATAGTAAACTTCTAGCCATAAACAGCTGAAGCACTACAAAATGCGAAGCCGACCCAAATATTACCACAATTAAAGTAAAACCCAAAATTCGGATTTTCTGAACAACGAGTGGCTTGATCCCTTATAGGGTACGTAGGTAACTTATGATCTTCGGGTGCAGTCGCAAGAATAAACAAACAACCATTTCCTCAATTAGTTTCTTGTGAATGGAATCAAAGGGTGTTTCCCTGTAAAAGAGGATTGTAATTAAGAGATACATATTGTCTCCGATTCCTCGAAGCCCCCAAAAATAATTAATGCTCTATTCTTTTAATGAATACGAGCGAGATCATTTTGGGTGAAATTTTTACTCTTTTTATGCAATTTTTACGCAACAGCAACAAAACTAATAAGTTTCGTCACCTAAGTCCAAAATTTTGGTGGTTTTTTTTTCCGCCAAATTTTTTTATCAAAAATTAAAAATCACTTAGGCGACGAAATGAAGAAGTTTCGTCGCCCAAATTCAAAATTTTGGCGGTATTTTTTTCTGCCAAATTTTTTTTACAAAAAAAATAAATCACTCTCTCTCTCTCTCAATCTTTACACACCACCACCACCTCGGCACCACCACCACGACACCACGGCCCCACCACCACCTCCACAACCACGATATCACCACCACCTTGGCACCACCACATACCACCACCCCCACCGTACCATCACCATCAAATTATTTATTAATTAAAATTTTACATTAATTAATAATTATTTATTATTTATTTAATTAAAATTTTAATAATTTTTTATTTGGGTGCCTTTATTTACACCTCCAAAATTGCTAACCACACCTTCAAAAAATTTTGAACTTTTATAATTTCATTATTAACCCTAATTCAAAAAAATCTTTAATTGTTTATATAGCTAGAATATGTGTTACGTTCTCTCTCTCTCTCTCTCTCATACACACACACATACACACTCTCTCTCTCTCTATCTCTCTCTTTTATATTATGTGTTTTTAGTGTTAATTCATTATCTTGAATTTATATATAATTTTTCTTGAAAATTTCAGGTTGTGTTTGATGAATAAAACCTATAAAATGGGTGAATTATTCTAGAAATTAAAATTAGTTGGAATCGATCATTGTACTATATTTTTCTTTTCAAATTTTTGCAGTTGGGTGAATCGATCTTAGTTTTATAGTTGCAAGTCATTTTTCAATTATTTTTGTTAAGTTCAATCTTTTTATATATATGTTCTTCAACATAGATCTGGGCTACAAGATTCTAAATAATATTTCATAGTTTTGTGTTTCAATGGTTGAATATTTTGAAAGGACCCAACCCCGATTTAGCTTCCTAAATCGGAATCAAACCCCTTCGAAAACACGAACCAACAAAAAAAATTTTCGAAATTTGGGCAGAGTTTCGTTACTATCGTGGAATTACCATTACCTGCAAGCGGAAACTACACTTCATCCTATGCCACAAAAAGCAAACCGTGGGCACCAATCCCATCCGGATTTCTCAATATATCAACAGTAAAGTAAAACAATAAATATAATAGTACTTTACTGAAATCCGGAGTAAAATCGTATAATCATATTCAACAGAAAACTCAGAGCGACCTCTAATACATAAACATATCAGTATACCACAGTAGGTAGAACAATAAACCTACTGGAAGAAACAAGGTAGCTCGAGCACTATGCCTCCGACCATGACGTGCGACACCAGAGCCTGAACTGCAAACTGGGCACGGAAACCGAAAAGCTCAGGGGAAAGACATAAAACACGTTAGAGTGAGTGGACGAAAATAAATGTCTTTCACCAGTTGATATATATGTTTAAAATAACATATGCGAGTCTAGGTAAATAAAAACATCATAGTACACGAGGTAAAACTCACACTCCTCCAGTGTACTGAGCATGCAAGTAAAAATCCCACGGGGTCACTCATGGACACACACCGTGCTAGTACAGTTCGAATCACGGGATCCCAGACCCACACATGACTCTAGCCAGAAAGGCCTCAGGTCAGAGGTCTGCCTCCCCCCGGTAAAGACCTCGGGTCAGGAGTCACAGCCTCCCCTGGCATACATCCTCGGGGATCAGCCGGGATGCAAGTGTATCGATACAACATCATAAACAAACTGTACTCTGTGTAAACCAAATCATGAACAGTTCGATGCAAATGCAATAAACAGCATATAAGTATATGTATAATCGTATACGTATATCCGTATATGTATAATCGTATAATCATAAAAACACATGTTCATAATGATCCGTAATCTCAATACGCATGCTCGAGTTCATAAATCATATAAAAGACTCGCAAGAATTCCGTGAAAAGAAATTGTCCACTCACAGACTAGCGTAACGCGATACGCGTTAACCCGTGATCCGGCGGAAAGTCCCTCGCCAAACAAACGATCACGAACACCTGAATATCCACAATGTCCAATATTCAAAGTCATAATCCGACAATACAAATCAAATCACGAGAAACCACCGTTCTCGGAAACACGTAATTCGAATACGACGAATCGTCGAAAATCCATATATACCACTTCAATACCTCGCTTTACGTTCGGACGCTCAACTCGAAAAACGAACCTCCCCACTGCGATCGGGGCGCGATTTCGAGTCAAATGACATGCAACTTGTCGAAAGTCCAAAAAGTCAAACCGTTGACCATTGACCGCTGCGTTGACCGCCGCCCACGGCGGCACCGCCACTGACCGGAAGATTTCACGGCGGAGCCACCCCTATTCCACTCCAAATCGTCCACTGAGCAACTTTGTCAACTGCACCGAAGTCCAATTCTCACTCTAACATGGTCAATTTCATGAAAAACCGAATGAACACACAAATTTCAATCCCAAAATTCTCCAAGCTCAAGCAAAATTAGAGCACCAAACTTACAGGGTAGCATGTAGGTGATGAGAGCTTCAAAGCCCACTAAGAATTGCAGTTCGAATCGGCCCCAAACATGGAACCCGAATCACAAAGTTTTCTTCCATTTTTTTGGCCGGAAAATTGCTCCTCTCCGGTGAGTCACGCTGTGAGAGGTGGCCGGATTCAAGCTCGGGACGCCGAGTCGCAGCTTTTGGGATCAACATCGTGGTCAAAGATGACCGGACGGAGGACCAACGCCGGTGAGGCCGTGGCTCTGTCGTGACTCACTTCTCCTCCCACCGAGTTGACCCAGTCAACTCGGTCAAACCTCCAAAATGGAAAGTCTCACACTTGCCCAAAATAACAGGTTACTATTTATAGCCTTTCCCAAAATGGAAACTTCATACTTATCCTTTTCGACGAACTTTAAACACGCGTAACTTTCTCGTCGTAATTCCGATCCCAATAATTCTCGCGGCCACAAACTCGTCTCAACATGTTCTTCAATAATCACCCGAAGTCAAACACATCGGCCAAATGGATAAAAAGTCAACCCTTTAAAGCAACACACATTTAATTCGACTAAACAAACAACAACGGAAATATTCGCAACTAATTCTTCGTAACTCAAAATCATGCTACGAAAGTTCCCACGAACTCGAAATTAAATTCCGAACAACTTCCGTGAAGAAGCCGAAACCAAATTCTCGACCGGTAATTTAGTCGCGAACAAACCTGCCATTTAAATTCGTTTCCGTCGAAACTTCAAATATTCATAACTAATTCCTCGGTCGTCCAAATAACGATCCGGAACTGCCCACGAACTCGTAATCACATGTAGAACGACTCTCGAGAAGAGACCCAGCTCCAATTCTCGGCCAATAATTTAGTCGTTAACGAGTCTGGCGATTCGAATAACCGTCGGACAACTGCGACTACGCAGTAACTCATCGATCAAGCTGATCATACTGCTGATTCTGGTCCGGGTCGTCACATATTTAGAGTAATGTTTTTTTAAATTTTTTTTTTAAATGGAGGTGGTGAGAAAAGAAAAAGGAATGAAGGAAAAAATAGTAAGATTAGTGGTAAATATTTAGAAGGAGGTGTAAATAGCATTTTTGGATATCTGAATAGATGCATCATTTTCATTTATTTATTTAAAAAAAAATTACTTAGACGACGAAACCAATAGTTTCGTCATCTAAGTTGTTTATTTAATTTTTATTTAATTTTATTAAAATTAACCACTTTTACGGCAAAAAACCTTAGTCGTCTAAGTAGATTATTTATTTTTTTAAAAAAAAATTGACACTTAAGCAATGGATAACCTAAAATTTTGTCGTCTAAGTGGTTTAACTTAGGAGACAAATTGTTGGTTTCGTCATCTAAGTGTTCACTAAAACGACAATAAATTTCGTCATTTTTTCAATAATTTTTTGTCGTCTCAAAGTCTAGGCAGTGAAATTTTTTTCGTCGCCTAAATTGTTACGTGTTACGTAGACGACGAAAAAAAAAAGTTTCTTCGTCTAAGTATTTAGCGCCTAAGTACTTAGACAACGAAAAAAGTCACTTAAGCGATGAAACTGTTTCGTCACTTGAATGTATTTTTTTAGTAGTGTAGATGACGAGAGTGATCTTCACTCGTGGCCGGCTCAACTGACGACAAACGACATTGGGTGGTGGTTTGGCCATGGTGCATTCCATTGCAAATTTGGGTGAACTGGAGATGGTTGGAGATTGTGGGTGTGAAAAATAGTTTTGCACAATCCGAAAGGTACATATTTCTGAACCTGCAAACAAGTTAAGCATGGTTGGTACCATGCCTAGACTCTCTGATACCTAAGTAAAGTA
This sequence comes from Geum urbanum, assembly GCA_946800695.1. Lineage (NCBI taxonomy): Eukaryota > Viridiplantae > Streptophyta > Magnoliopsida > Rosales > Rosaceae > Geum > Geum urbanum. The sequence goes on along the minus strand of OX327003.1, from coordinate 37,111,486 downwards.
TTGATTAGGTCAAGTGAATGATGTCTTAAGGCTAAGAATATGTTACATGCGCCACTACAAAATTGCCTATATTTATATTAATTCTCTCAGGTTTAAGCATAATCCATGTAGAAATGAACCACATGTATTTGAGTATGAGAAATCTATTATGGACTCTGTCTCCTACCCAAATGTCATCGATCGAATGATTAGGGGTTCGAATCCTTAATCATTCAATTGCCTTCTACTTCTTAAGGAATATAGTTATGCATATGATTCTCTTCATCAGTTGTATGTTAAGTGTTGGAGGGCTAGCATTGCTGACAAGAGGAAACACATTTTTCACTTGGGATAAGTCGTGTCTTCCTAAGGAAGTTGGAGATATGGGTTTTAAGAATCTGCATGCTCATAATTTGACTCTTTTGGCAAAATAGAGGTGGTGATTATGGTGATTGCTTTAGAATTCGATCAGACTCTCTTATTGGTTGGATTTACATGGTTAGGTAGTACTCTTCTGGTTCTTCTTGGGAAAGTTCCTTTATCACACTGGCTTACCTAATATTAGAGAGGTATATTTGAAGCTAGTAATTAAGCATCTATGGTGTGTAAGTTAAACAACAGTAAGCGTGACATTTGGGCTCTCAATCCTATACCGATATTGTCTCAACTTAAACCACGTTTAAGGTGTAGGGTTTTATCTCAAAAGACCTAAATTGATATTGGAAGTAATCTATCCACTCATAACTTGTATTTTATTTACTATTTTTCTCACGTGCAACCTACTTAGGCTTGCATGTGCGACAAATCCAAGTCCCACACTCGAATCAAATGATCCTCTTGGACAAAACGATCGACAAATCTAGGACAACGCCGATCGTACACCGATATTGTCCCAACTTGAACCACCTTTAAGGTGTTGGATTATATCCAAAATGGCCTCGGTTGATACGTGGAGTAATTCATCAACTTATAACTTCTATGTTATTTACCACTTTTCTGATGTGGAATGTACCATCTCCAATAGTGTCGTTTCATGGAAGATCGACAATGGTAGTAGAGAAAGAGTTTGGAAAGCTGTATGGCGGCCTCTCACACAGTTTGTTAAAGCCTATCTCTCCTTGTTTATTTGATAAATTACTTTTGTTAAGGACTTATTCTTACCTGTTGGTGAATGAAATGAAGCTTTGGTAAGACAAAGTGTCTTACATTGTGAGGTCAAGTTAATTATATGCCTGCGTTAGAAGTATGAGAGAACAGTATGGTTCTATGGTAAGAAAGGACAATTATTGAAGTTGAGGGCTAATAGGGTGGCGGTGGAAGGTAGTGGAGGGACTGTTATGTAATGTAGCTTCACCTTCTAGTTCCCATGCTCCATTGTTGTCATGGAAGAAGCAAGATGTAGAAATTACCAGTTAAAAGACTTGTAAAGGTTTTTTTTTTACCTATTGTGGTTCTTAGGAAATAAAATGTGCTTATTGATGATCATTCTTGTTTGTGTGAGGGTTGAGAATAATCCATTGAACACGTTAGTAATAATTGTCCGTTTGTGCATTCTTAGTTATTGTTGGTCCTGGAGGTATATGGTTGTTTTTACATGTACTTCATCTTTCTCTTTTCAATGTGGGGATGTACATCCTCTTTCTCATTTCAATGTGTAGTTTGAGAAATATCTTTAATTTTTTTCAACACTGCAATGCACCTTTTAAAAATATTTTTGATGTGGTCAATTTGGAAAAAGAGAGACCAACGGGTGTGGTGGAATGGGAATTTGGGTGCATCGAGAGTCCTCCTTGTTACTCTACTTGTTTCATGTTTGCTTGGAGGTTCATCCTCCTCAATAACAGAAGAGGAGTCCGACTTTGTACGTATGAATGGTGCCAAGTATTAGGTAGTTAAAGGTTAATTTTGATAGATCTTTTTAATATTAACAAAAGGAAGGATGAAGTGGTACGATGTTAGTGTTCGAGATGCCTTAAGAGATTTAGTTGTTGGTGTGTGTCAATTAGTGGAGAATGAGGCTTCTTCGTTGATTGTTGAAGCTCTTGCAGTGCAAGCTGGTTGTCAACTAGTATAATGATACAAGGATGAAGAGGATGGTGATTCGACGTTGGGATCAATTGTAGGCTTGTAGGTGATATTATGCTTTCCTTTCACAGTTTGGGAATGTTTCCTTTCTTATGTTTATGTGATTTCAATTAAACTTTGTAATTAGGGCTGGGACCGGTTCAGTTCCATCCATTATTTTTAGGAACCGGAACCGGAACCGTTCAATATACATACGGTTCGGTTCCTTGTATTTTTTAGGAGGAACCTGTATGGAACCGAACCGCAACAAACCCGTTCGGTTCTATAGTTCTAACGGTTCCTAAATATATAAAGAAAAATCAATAAATAGCCTAATTTGGAAGAAATTAAAAGTACGAAAAAACTACAAAATAGAAAATTAAATACATCCACAAATCACTCGATACGCAAGTATCCAACAATCATCGAGTCCTTTTAGTTCAAATATATTACAAATTACAAGCTAAAATAAGTTACGTCAAACAAGTCTTTGAATTTCTTGTTGAATAGAACAACTAAAGGCAGCAACTATAGTCCACAAAAATTTCTGAACCAAATACTACGTACATATGTACCTCAAAGTTGCATTCTATTTAACAAACTAATTTTTGGTAACTTTTGTTGCCCTTGCATCGTCTACATTTTTTTAAGCGTGAGGGTTTTTTGGTGAAAGTGTGAGGGTTGTTGACTATGTAGATTAACTAGATTTAGCATTTTGAGAGGGTTTTTTTCATATACTTTATAGTTAGAAATGAATGATCTTCTATACCCATGTCTATAGTACATAATATAGACTTTACAAGACTACCAATAATATATTGACATGTGTTATTTTCATATTACCGGTTCTTTTCAGTTCCTTAAAATTTTGTAACTTAGGAACCGGAACCGAAACCGAAACATTTGCACTTGGAACCGAACCATCAATATTACTTTGCAAAATTCAAAGAACCGAACCGAACCTAACGGTTCCGGTTCGATTTGGTTCGGTTCGGTTCTCCGGTTCTTCTTGGAACCAATCTCAGCCCTATTTGTAATATTTGCTCTGCTTTATACTTGCCCAAGGGTGTAAAGTATCGATTCTTTGTGGCTTGGCAGAAAGACACGAAGCTTACGTCTTGTATCAAGACAAGTAGAACCCAACGAGTGAGCTAGATTGGTGCTCTCCTCGCTCTAATCACTTGACAAGAAGCAGAGACTGCGCGGTGCACTACACAACAACATTCTGCCCTCGATAGTGGCACGCCTCGCACACAGCACAACCACAATCGCAGATACGAAAAGAGACCGTTTGCGATCACTCCATTCGCAGCAACCTGACTGGAGAAAAATCGAAACCAAACATTTTGGCATGCCCAGTGAGACTCAGGTTTTGTGTCTTACAATCATTGATCAGTACCGAAAATCTTTCATGAGTTGCCTTAAGCATCCAGCACCCGCGTTCCGAGAACACAACTCAGCATCTTATAGGGGTTCTCATCTTGCAAATTTGAGTCGGATTGTGCGTTCCTTTGTGCATATGGAAGAGCGGCACCTTAAGTTCTAAAACTCGGCTTCAACTTTGTAAAACGAGAAGAAACCGCGATTTGGGTCCTAGGCTTTGGCCTTGATTCACCATATACAATCTCCTAATTTTCCTTATAATCGGCATAGACTTTTTTTCACAATTTGTCAGACTTTTGCATGTTGCCGGTAATAAGGCAAACGCTAATACGACAATAAGAAATACAAAGTTGCAAATCTTCGGAATCAAGTCAATTGGACATTTTTTGGGAACTAAAATACAAAGGGATGAGAGAAGGATGAAGGAGAAGAGGAAGGAGATGATAAATTTGTTGTGCACAATTTTGTGTGAGATGTGAATAAAATTGATGTAGTATTTATAGAAAAATTATAGGGTGTTATTTGCAATTTTTATGAAATTTTTTGGGATTTTTTTGGGATTTTTTAGAGTTTATTTTGTAAAATGGCAGAAATTTCTGAAATAGCCGTTTCAGTTGAATCTCAGCCGTTTGGTCAGAATTTTTAATTTGAAATAGACGGTCCACATCAATCTGACCGTTATGGATTTTTATCCATCCGGCTCGCCACGTGGCACCTCCTTATTGGTGCGTTAATTTTTTTAACCATTTACTGGTGCATGTATTACACGCGCCAGGTAGGAAAAAAAATCGAACCGGACTTACGTCACCCACGTGTGTGGGCTCCACCAGCACGAGCAAAAGTTGCTCGTCCCTCCGGTCAACGTGCGGTCGCCGCACTCCTTCATCGATGCTGCACGTCATCGAAGGCTCTGCTCATACTACCGGCAACTGGGGCCGCCATTTCCTCTGCTCGAGCTGCTCGTGCCGACACCAGTGCGGCTGCTCTTATAGAAGGTCGTAGCACGCAAAACATTTCGTGCAGCCAAGGCCATTCGATCACTACACCCGATAACACGCCTTTCGTGCTCTCTATGTGGCGCCCATATAAGTTGGTTATTCCCAGTCACCAGAATTCATAAATTTACACTCACATTCTCACTCCTCCAGCTTCTTCTTCCTTAATTAGCTCTGTAACACTCTCTCTTACATTTCCGGCGAGCGCGGTGGTGCCGTACGCGTACACTCAGCACCGCCTTCGTTTTCGGACATGTTCTACGCTCAAAGCCTCCTTGCTCGCAAGGCGCCGCTCGGCGAAATCTGGTAAACAAACCCATTCTTCTCTCTTAGACAAACCCATACATACTCGTTCGCCTCTTTCCTTCGTTTAGTTTCTGCACATTCTACCTTGCTCGTTTCTCCGAGTCTGAGTTAAACTCGGTAATTCGTTCCGTGTGCTTATTTTCTCTACACGAAAACTCGTTCAAACGGTATTCCGATCGAGTGAGTTGATGACTCATCGGTCTTTTGTTTTTCTTACCCAAGGATGGCGGCGACGCTGCACGCAAAGTTGAACCGGAAGAAGCTCAACCGGATCAACCTCATCAGGATCTGGTAAGTATTAGGACCTTGCTTTACTTTTTTTACTTTCCAATGTTACTTTTTTTTTTTACGTTTCCGACTGTGATTTTGGCAGTGAAGAGATTTTGAACCCAGCTGCTCCTTTGGCTCTCAGAATCACCAGCATTCTCATGGGTAAAAACGACTTCATTCGCTTATTTTGCACTATAATCTCTCGTAATTAGTCTTCTGAGGAGGTCACACCAGCCTCTTGTTTTCAGGTGGAGTGGTCATCGTCTACGAACGCAAAGTCAAGCTCCTACACGGTGCCGTTTTGTCTCGTCTCTTCTCCTTTTTATTTATTTTGTTTTGTTTTTTTGTTTCCGATTATATATAGTAACGGTCGTTTGTTTGTTTGTTGTTAATTTCTCGTCTGTCTTCCTCGCAGATGATGCGAACCGTCTCCTGGTATTTTCAATTTTCTCTTCAATATTTGGCTTCCAATTTTGTACTGTGTTCTTTTAATTATTGGTTTTCCAATTTTACTGTTGGAAGGATGAATTGAACCAAGCTTGGAAGGTGAAATCCAACTCAGACCCTACTGTCCTCCCCAAACGGAGAGCTCAGGCCAAGTCAGGGTTACAAACGCTGCATTTCGAGTAGTTTTGTTTTTCTTCAGCTTTTACTGTAAAAAAATGGAGGGGTTATGATGGTAAATATCATGTGGAATTTTGCAGGAAAGAAGCCATTACTCTACCTGAGCATGGAGATACAGATGTTGGTGGAGACATTAACATTGAGTATGATGCTTAGTCTCTCTATTCGGAGATGTTCCGGCAGCAGCAAACCGAGGGCTATTTTCTCATGGTAAATAACTTAAATCATTTCCCTGCATTTTGGCTAGAATTTGTAATTTCAATATCATAGTGCAAGATCTAGTGCTCTCATTTCGAAACTGTTTTGCTTTATGATTTTCCTGTATTAATTTTGAGACATTACACTGCAATAGTTTAGTGAAGAGAAATATTGTAGGTGTATAGGTGAATAGCAGAACAGTCTATCTTAGATTTAACAATGTGGTAGGATACCTGGTAGTTTTTGTGTTACAGTTCTGATGTACGTTGGATCGCCCTTTTGCGGATCTAATTATTACAGAAAGATTAAATGACAGATGTGTTTCCACTACTATAGCTTGTTTGAAATGCGTGCAGAAATTTTTAATTGATGGAATAATCCCTGTAATATCTCTTGAAGCTTAACTGCACTATTGTCTTCTGTATTTGCAGCAACTGGATAGTGTAGATTTGGGAGAAGCATTCAACGATAATGTCGGGGAAGGTGATCAACATCAGAACTTCCATCAAGGTCTTTACTAACATTTAATCTGCCTTCCACATAGTATCTCTTAGAAATATTGGAAAACCAATAATTACTAACAATTTTACTATGTATATCCAAAATATTTTCATCTGCTAACTTAAGCATCTCTCACTCATTCAGCTAATCCTGAGGACATCACATTGCCTCAGCGTTATGATCCATCAGATGCGTATGCAGATCTGTTCAACAATCGCTATGACAGGTGAATCATTACCACAATACACTATGAATAAGCTTTTTTATACTGATTCCCATTCCCCAAGGTGATGCAAAATAAAGTGTTGGTGCTTTTGGGTTTTCTTCTGCCTTTTTTCCGTTAGCGTTTGCAAACTCTGTCCCCAGCTAGGTCCATGCCCTAACATTTCTGTTATTACTCAGTAATAATCTATATGATGCAAAAATTATTATGATACTCTCTATTTGATCATTGTCTTTGATTAATATGGCAGATTTGAGATTGAGGGAGATGATTTCGATATCATGTCAATAGAACATACACAAATTCAAATATCCTCTCCAAAACTAGTACCTTCTCCACCTCATCAGAACCAGCATCAAGAACATCAGCAGCCTGATCAGGAGCTTGATGATTTGGAGCAGATGCTAGATATTCAAGTGAATGGTCAACAGAGACAGGGACAGGGTTCTATGAGGAGAAAGAGAAAAACACCAACCTCTGTAATGGATAATGACCAAACAATCCATCCTGGTCATGTGTACCATTCTTGGGTTCGTGATACTTCAGATATTACAAGAGGACGAAGGAACAAAACGGTCTGGTCCTGCTCTCTTTCACTTTGTCCTCATGATTCTTCAGTATTCCTTCAATCAAATTTAACATTTTCTTGATTTGAACTATGTATGCATATTACACATACATGTCCTTGTGTACTGAATTCAGCCCAAGAACAAAATGTCTGCTATAAAGATTGTTAAGCTCATGCAGCAGCCAGCTAGTATACTCATGGGTAGTCTGTTCAAACCTGGAAGTGGAGAAATATATTATCCGCCTCCTCAATTAGAGCTGTGGAAGGATACATCTACTCATGGCTTACCTTATGGTCAGTATCTTAGTTCGTTTTGAGAACTTCTAGATGAGGTATACGAGTATCACAAGAGGACTTATAACTATGTATTTTGTGTCCAGCAACTACCTCGCCACCCCTGCCTCGGGAATCATCATCACGGTCACCAGCAGGAAGAAATGCTTATCAAGACCCAGTGATACAGGTAAGTCAATAAAGCTTCTATTATTTTCTCATTTTTAGGGAATATACATCTGACAAGTTACAATATGTAAAATGTGAAGCCTGTTGAAGAATTACACAGTGGAGGTGGCTCCCAGTCCTTTCCATCTCCCACGGAACAGATACGAACTAATTTAGTTAACAATGAAGTACCACCTGAAATCATGGATGACCTACGAGCCAATCTTACTGGCATCAGAGGAATTGATACAAATCTGGCAACACCTTGTAATTCTGGTACAGCACTAATTTCTACATGTCTCCTCTCTCACTTCTTTGATTTATGAAGTAATTATGTTCCAAGCATGTGAGTAATGTTCATACTATTTTTGTGGATACAGAAGACGAAAGAAGATCCATCCCAAGCTCCTCATCTGGAAAGGGAATTAACAAAAACAGTTCAGAAGTCAATTCAGGAAGGTTAGAAATTTTTTGTTTTATAGTTTTATCCTCAATCTCTGAGATTTATTTTTGGTTCCACCATAAACCTTGTTATTGAAGTACTAATGGTCCACAAATGCATTAGGAAAAGGCGTTGCTCATCTAGACTCAGCATTGATGGACTTGAACCAGTATCAGAGGAGAATGGACATCATCATCCTGAAGCAAACTTCAATGTACCTGGAAATGGTCCGACACCTGAGCAAGGTAGAATAACTAGAATTAATCTACTCTTACCCGCTGATGCAGCATTGTAGCTATGGGTTTAAGATATTTTTATTTTTGGGGCGAAATGAATCACCTTCAAGTCTATTTTTGCAGAACTGTTGATAATGAATGCAAAACAGGAAGAAGTGACTCAGTCTATCCGAATGTATGTTTGTCTCACATATCTGTTACATTTCCTGATCAAAGCTTGGATCTGATCACAATTATATCTCTGTGCTCAATTATATGCTTGTCTTGCCTCATCAGTAAGTAGCTGTGGTATAACTGCATTTTCCTTGCATTTGTCCGCATTTTCAGGACACTGAAAGACCATTTTGAAACAGAATCTGAATTTGCATCCCTGAATAACCTAGCTGTTGGAAGAATTCGAAAGGAAGCGGCTCGGTTATTCTATCAAACTTGTGGTAGGCTTCTATATTTTCTTCCCTTTCCTGCTATGTTACGTTGTATTACACCTTATCATTCTTATATAATGCTCATGTTCTGTCTATCTTTAGTTCTTGCTACCCGTGGTTTCATAAAAGTGAAACAAGAGGCGCCTTATGAGGATATTATCTTAACTAGAGGACCAAATATGTGATTAAGGTAAGGCTACCAAAGCGTGTAAATATTGATTGTCTTCTACCATTGACATGTAAACACATTAGGCTGACATGAATGTGCTATTCTTTATCAGTGTACTGAAGTTGAGGAATGTTTGCGTTCGCCCAGACAAGGAAAGTGATGCCAGTTGATGAAGAAAGTAGATCAGTAGACAGATTTTTTGTGTGGAGCTGATGCTAGTTTTGAGATAATATGTTATCCTTTTTGAGAGTTTAGATGCACCCTCCTTATCCAATTATCTTACTTATGAGGTGGATTAGTCTTCCAATTCTGTTACGATATTGTGACATTGCTGGTTACACAGTGATGTGTTGATAGTCAGAACACACAACCTTGTTTTAGCACGGTTTTGGTTTAATTTCGCATGCTGCTACTCACCTGTGCTTGATCCTTCTTTTTTTTCGGGTACAGAATGTTTTATAATTTGTTGTGGTTGATCTGTCTATACTAAACACAGTAGAGTTATCGCCACTATTATTTAACTGTATGAAAACACCAGTTTCATGAACAAACAGGTTCAACTATTTCCTACATCTTTTCTAATATCTGAACCTATTCATGAGCTTCTTCTTTCATTCACTGAAAAAATCAATTATCATGTCTGACAAAAATAAATAGCAACACCATAAGTTGTCCAAAACGACTTTGATTTTCGATGATCCTGAGTAAAGTAAAGCTCAGGTGGCGATGCAGTCTGGCTTCCAAGTAGAGAAAAATCCTAGTGGTGCACATACATACATACATACTCACACATTCAAGATTTCACAAAATTTGCTCGGGTTTTGCGGTCCTGGCTGGCTCGAATAGATCGAGTGACATTCATTCTTACATACGGTTTAGGACTTGGCTGTGACAAAACAAGGTGAGTTTCATGTCAAATTGTGCTGTAACTCTGTCACAACTGAGCACCGAACTGAACAATCACCTCGGTCCCACTCTTTCCGGCGCTTTCACCGAACGTGGTTTTTATGCTCGAGCACCATGAGCTTCTCTTCTCGAGAACAACCACATGGATACATCTGAACTTCATTCATAAACTTAACACACGCTAGACGGTGAGAAAGAAACAGAACAACAAAACATAAGAACAAGAAGCAGTTTCATGACTATCATCCCAGATAGATATGTAAACTACTGAGCTTTTGCATAGAATATACAGCAAAAGCGTTATAAATCCGACTCATATAAGTATAACCATACTAGCCTAGCTAAATTGGTATAAAGTATAACATATTAAAATGACAATAACCAACTGCCATCCGCACAAACTTCATCTTTCATTCTAAGCTATGACACTAGAAATACTCTAATTTACAGATGAACAGCACACAAAATGTACCCAGGATGGTCTCCCCTTGACTTTCTTCTTGTCACTCTTGGCGTCTGAAGGATACCTTGCTGGAGAGTTCCATTCTTTTGCATTATCTTTCTTACCAGCCTCACCTGTCGGCGACTCAGGATTCAAGATCGAATTAACTGTCATCACTACAGAACCACTAACCTTTGCAGCTTTATCATCTTTTGGAAGCGCAGAAGATACATTTTCGTTTTGGTTGGGTGACTTTCCTTTTCTTTGTAGAGAGGCCTCACCCAAAAGGCTTTTCAAAGGAGTATGTTGCTTCCCAGCGCTCCAATTTGTCACCTTAGCGATGATCTCTTCATTCTTCTTTCTCCCCTGTGACTCATTCGCAACATGAGTCATAGAAGGAAACCACCCAGTTTGCAATGGTGCAGGTTTAGGCTGTTCTGGGTTGTGTACTGCAGTGAGTATTTCAGACCCAGTAGTATTTTTGTTATCCCCACCTCGGGGCTCAACCAACGTCATGAATGATGGTGCCTCAAACACATCAGATTTGTCCGAGTATTGACTTTCATTTCCCCTTTTTGACTTCTTCATGTCAGTGTTTTCATCTACGGAAGTTTGGGAATGCGTACGAGGCACAACTTCAGCATCAATAACAGCATCAGATTGCATGGAGAGAACTGTCCATTTATCAAAAGCCAATACACCAAGATTAGAAAATTGTGATTCTTCCTTTTGTACATAGGCATTCAAGATAATATATCTACCCTTACAGTATCACAGTCATGATATCAGTTTAGAAGAAAGAAATAACATCTCAGTTGGAAATTTATGGCTTACCTAGCATGCATAAAATGACTCCATTTATATTCTAATTATTTTCTACCACCAGATATGTCAATCAAATTAATGATATATATCACTCAAGTGCAAGATCGGTGATTTCTGTCATAGTAGGGTATGTACAGTGCAGTAAATTAGACCAATTGAGAGAAAAATTCATCCAACACAAGTCCATTGAATACACAAATATATACCTGAAACTGATCCCCAGTTGGCTTCCACACTGTCAGTTTGGCTATACGAGTCGACTAAAGCATCAATTGCAGTTGGGCTTGGCTGTTTTTTAACAAGATTATCATCACCTTCCTCTAGCAAAGATTGGGAAGTAAACTCAGAAGCAACCACACAGGACTCCTGCGAGCCGCTATCTTCAGAGGCAATGAAGCTCTGGACAGAAGATTTAGTATCTACAGCAGAAAACCCTGGTTCCTTCATCCCAAGGTTCTCCACACTCTTCTGGAATGGTTCAACATTGTGGCTAAGATCTGACCCAGAAGCAAGACCAGTAACAGCTTCTTTCTGGATTTTGTCCTTGCACAAAATCTCCTTTTCTAACACATGTCGCTGAGTATCTGAATCATTTTTCTCACCAGCAAAGTTAGAACTGCTACCTAAATTGCTGCCTCTGGTCTCAACCAACTCCATCTTAGAACCCTCTGTTGCCTCGTCAACAACATATTTGGAACCATCAACATCGACAGAAGACTTAGGGTCCAACTCTGATTTCAACAAAACACTTTCTTCAATACCATATTTTTCGGTTTTATCATTCTCACGATCACCAGCAGCATCACCACCTTCTTGTGGGTTGGCTAGTGGATTGACATGGAGTTCAGATAGACAATAATCAGATTCCATATTACTTGCAGCATCTGTGGAATAATTCTCAATAGCCCCTTTGCTTCTGTAATCCTTACATAAATTAAGGGTTTCCGCCTCATCACTATAACCAGCATCTCCAAATTTACTACCCTTCTCATAACCAATGGCATTATCATCTTTGTCCAAGTTAGCTGCTGGATCAATTTGAGACTCATAACGACCTCCATCAGAAGGAATAGTAGCCATAGGATTTCCCAGAAAAATTTCTTCTACAAGACCTTTTCTGCAGTGATCTTTAGACTCTCCTTTCACATCACAATTTCCATCTTTTTCATCATCTTCTGGACCAACCAAGTGGGTTTTTTTATCTATACCAGCATCATTGGCAGCAACATTCAACAGTAAAGACTCGTTGGACTTATCATAAGAGTCCTGCCCTACAGGTAAACTGCCCATATAGGTCTTAGCTATGTGAGGCATCACAGCATCTGCAGAGGTTCTTATTTCATCTGGGATTTGATTTTCAGACATCTTGATATCGGACTTGGACATATTGGCTTCTTCAACAGGAACTGATTTATTTATAGGCTTGTTGCTGCCTACATCCGGTTCAGTACTAGCTTTCAGATTATGTGTATCAGATGAGGCAACAGAGCCTCCATTTAAATGACTCGACTGGAGGCTGTTCAAACTCTCCATGAGAACAGGATGTTTAAGATCTTTCTTATTATCATCAAATTGTTCCCAAGAGTCCAAGGGCGTAAATTGGTCTAATTGCTTCCCTTTGTGGTCTCTGAAATCTTCAAGCATCGACACAGGATCATCTACCACATTTATGTCACCAGGCAGAGAAAGCACATGTACATTAGGATTCCGATCAATACTCTCAATCAATTTATGATCCACCTCTTCAGCCGTATCAACAGAGGTACTCAAATGTGCAACAGATTCAACTTCAAAGGGTAGATCCATTTGCGGAATATGCATACCAAACCCATCACTATGCTCCTTCTCTGATGGAGCAACTTCATCACCTTGGAGATATTCTGAACTATCCGTTACTTGCAACTCAGATGCACCTTCACATGTTTGACTAGCTACTTCATCTAGATGAGTTGCTGTAATTCCCCTCACTTCAGAATCTTGAACAACGGATGTTAAGCAGCCAACAATCATGCTGTCCGTAGGATCGGTGTTCTTAATATCTTCTGGTGCATCTGTAATGAAATCATGTTCAATGGGGTGCAAGTCGTCTTCTGAACCATTTCTATCCCCAAGAAGCACATCTGATCCTACAGCTTTACCAATAGAACTAGTTGTTGAAGCATCTTTCACTGTTTCATATTCAGCGGGATGCTCATCTTCTAAACCATTTCTATCACCAAGCCCATTAGATTTTTCAATCCTTCCATCTAAAATAGAACTAGTCTCTGAATTGATGTTCCTATCTAGATTATTCACTGTAATTCCCCGCACTTCAGACGCCTGATCAACAGATGTTAAGCAGCTATCAATCATGCTTTCAGTAACATTGATCTTCTTAATATCATCTGATGCATCAGTCACCATTTCATATTTGACAGTTGATCCTTCAGTTCTATCATATGAAGCATAACTAGTCTTTGAACTAATGTCAGGTGTAGATAACCCGTCTTGGAACTGAGTACCTGTATTCCCTGGAATTTTAAAAATTTCCATCATGTTGAGTGATTGCCTAGTGGTTAATGGATCTATTATATTTATGTGAACGCAATTATCACAAACTGCCATAAAGGAAAAAATAAATAAAGAATAATGCTTAGAACTACCTCAAATAACTGACTGGAAGTTTCCCATTTATTCAAAAAGCATTGTTAAACAAAATGCATTCCGTCACACAATCACATGTCAAGACTGAAGAATACAGCATTTGCAGCCTACAGAGGTTAATCATTCTGCTACTAAGTACTGAGACAACCATGGTAATAGCAAGGACGACATATACACTTAACGGAAAATCTTCTGCCACCATGACAGAGATGGAGCCGTCTAAACATGGACAATTTTTCACATAAAAACTTGTACGCAGCATGTTGTGGAGAACTCAATTCATAGACAGAATACAAACCATTCATCTTGTATATACATGGATGTAAATATATGTGTAAATGGGTGACCATACTCTTACAACTTAATAGTTATTACAATATCAACAAATCTATCATTCGAATACTAAGTAAGTTTGGCAAAAAATTTAATTATGTAAATGCAAAAAGACAGCATCCCTCCCACATAGCCAAGTCTGAATATGAAGCAGCAAGAGCCAAATCTAGATCATCAGCAAAAGTATAGCACTATATTGGACTATAACTTGGAAGAATACACAACAGGCAATTTTACACTTGTTTTTGAGCCCCATGAATGCTGTTTCACTCGATTAGAAAGTTTAGCATTTCCAATACTTGTTCATGTTTAATTTGGTATCCGTGTCTGGTGTTGCAGGTGAGATCAGATTTAGTATTTACCTTTGTCATCAAAAGTCGGCAAAAAAAACAGACATCCCAGCCTACAGACTATCTGATTTAATATTTGTTACATGCTCTCAAAAAACACGGGGAATAAAAAAAATTGGATTGATACTTTTTGCATTCCTACTTGAATAATTTTAGCTGTCATGACTCAAGAACAGTTATACAGCCTACCTTAACTAGTACATTATAATATATATATATAAAAAAGGAAAACAAATAATATAAACATTCACATGTGCAGTGCTGTAAAATGATGCAAAAAATATCCTGACTAATTACATAGTCCCCTCAGTTATCAAGTGTGCCGCTGAATAAGCTTTGGTAGTACATAACTCTATAAAGGTGAGTATCTACTATAACTATCTATGTAGCGGATTTGGAAATGTAGAATGTAGACTATATAGACCATAAACTAACATTCATCCATTGCACTGACCTTCCATAGTCATACTACAGACTATTAAATGTAACAGGGAAAAACCATCTATCCACATAGTTGAGACCAACCGGATCTACTTAAATTCCCAGTCAACAAATAAAATTGCAACATCCTCTGCAAAGTGAGAAACGCCCAAATCCCACCCATTAATCTAAAACCAAATTGCATAACCTTTTTAGCTTAGCTTATTATACTTTAATAAATCATATTAAAGGCCAACAGCTTTTAATGATTCTAAGTCATTTCCATTTCTACACAAAGAAGTATATAACGGTAAAAAAAATCCAATGATAAGTAGCTATTGACCGATCAAACACTCATTGAAATACCAAATATCCCTTTGCATTTGATTAAAGAAGTTACCAATAGTTCCCTCATCACTCTGCAACGGAATGGCACTCAAAGCCTTGTTGGCAACCCCTTCCTGCACATCTTGTAACCCTTCTCCCGTCCCTGGAGCAGAACTGGTATCCGAAAACTCAGCAACAGCATCCAAGTAAAGCCCGTCATCCGACTTCATAGATGCTCCACTAATTATGCCGCTACCCTTCTCATACATGGTCCTTTGCAGCACTTTTGGACCTTAAAACCACACACACACACACACAATAAGCACCATTTCGCTACGTTTTCAACACAGATTTATCCTAATCAACACAGAGGAAATCAAAGAAGTGTAAGAAATGGCTTGCTCACTCGGGGTTATGGGTTCTTCTTCATCAGACTGTTCACCATCAGAGACACTGTGTTGAGTGTTGACCTTAAACCCTTGAATGCTTCCGCAAATCTTCTTGTGGGCGCGTCTGTGTTTGGCACTCGGGTGTGGATTCGGGAACGACCACCCGCATTTGTTACACACGTGAGCTCCGTGGACCGCTGCAACACCCCAATCAAATTCAAACCCTAACATAACAGAAGAGAAGAAGAAAACCCTAGAAATTTGAAGAGATTGTGTGAGTGAGGAAGTGTATACCTGAGCTTTGAGATCTCCTTAGATCTTGGTGATCCATCGGGTTGGCTTGGCTTAGGGGGAAGACTGAAGAAGAGTGAAGAAGAGGAGAGGAGGAGGGGAGAGAATTCAATAGAATAAAAGGACTGAGAGGGAGGAAGGAAGACGAGGCGAAAAGTCTGGTGCTCTAATTCAAGGAGACTGTTGCTGCCTGTTGTTGGTACGGAAGTCTTTTGTTCTGTATTTAATTTAAGGAGAAAAAGGTCGTCGTTGTATTAATATTATGCTGAATTTCAAAAATTATCAAAATGATATCTAGATTTTCAAAATAACACTTTTGTAAGGACCTATAGTTATTTTCCGTTTTACATTTTTGCAAGGTTTATAGTCATTTTCTATTTTACAGGTTCAAAAAGATTTATAGTCATTTTCCATTTTACAGGTTCAAAAAGATTTTAATGCGCCCCCCCCCCTTTCTCTCTCTGTCTCTCAAAATTAAGAAACCACCGTCCACCTCCTCTGCCACAAAAACAACCAACAACAATACTACTACCAACCTTCTCCACCGCAGCCGGTGGTGATTTACATTGTGGCAGTTTGGGGAAGTGGGCAAGAGGAGGGTCGATATGGGAGATGGGACCAAGAAATAAGATTTTATGCGGGTCAATCTGGCCCACCAAGCTCAACCCGGATTTGGTACTGCTGCTATGCGGGGAGGAGTTGTGGTAGAGGTGGGTTTTGGTGGTAGAGGAGTGAGGGTCGGGGATGGAAGGTGGGGGAGTGAAGGAGTAGCAAATACACTCTTGGATAATAAAATCTCGGACCCAAAGGGAGGTCGGAAACTCAGAATTTTTTGCGGTGGTGGTGATCCCCATCTGGTTGAAGGTGGTGACCATTAGGTCAATGAAGGTCTCGTCAGTCGAGTCGGGGATTAGTGTCAGATTCGGTTGCGGTGGGGATAAGTTACGAAGCTCTGGAGGGCTGAGGAGACTCAGAGGAGTGAGAGATTCATGTCGTGGATGGTCATTGCGGAATGGTTGTCGATCTCGAAATAGTCATCATGGAGGCTGTCGTGGGGGTAGTCACAAAATGGTGGTCGCGGAATGGTCATACTCGGAGCGGCTTCTCGGAGGTCACTCAGGGAACGGATCTTGGAGATCGATCTCGGAGTGGGTTCGTATATTCGGGTTGACAAATGGTCAAGCTAGAGAGAGACAGTCAGACAGATAGACAGACAAACAGATATATATATATATATAGAGGGGGGGGGGGGAATAGAAAAATTAAAGAAAAAAGAAAAAAAAATTTAAAGAGTTTTACAGTATTTTTCCTCTGTTTTTGTATATAAAAAATTGCCACATCAACGACATGGAGAGTGCTGTGATAGTCCAAACCCTGTGGATGACTTTTTTCCTTAATTTAATGATCAAATTGACGATGGTCCTAACAAACACTTCTTGAGTTCTTGCTCCTTTGTGAGAGAGGATATTTTGTTGTCGTTTTCCGATTAAAGATCATTTGTTGTCGTTTATGAACACCAAAAACGACGATTTAGGTTAATTAAAGAAAAATATATATAAGGACAAGATAAATATTAATAATATGAATAAACCAACAATATTAATATTTAAACAATCGAATATTAGAGTTGAAGTCCAAAATGTAATAATAGTAAACTCAACCTATTTAAAATTTAAAAAGACAATTTTACCCTCTTTATATATATAAAAAAAACACGCAGAAACGTAGTAGAAGATTCTCTCTCTCAAAACACAGTAGCAGCCACAGGCCGCTGCCGTCGTATAAGCTCTCTCTCTAGCGTCACCACTCACATTTCCGACGTCGTCCAACCATGTGTCGTCCCGTCGCATCACTGACATCGTCCAACCGCACCACTATATCTCAATCTCGCCGCCTCTCGGCTCAACCTCACGACTTCCATGTTCGGCCGCCGTAGCTCGTCGCCATATCGCGTTCCCTAACGACAGTCACCGTCTTGATCCTCGAAGGCTGCGCCGCACCACTTTTCCACCGTCGCACTTGTTCTCTCGCTGCCACGAGTTCGGCCTCTTGGTCTGTCGCAGCATAGAGCTCGGCCTCCAATCAAGTGCCACGCCTGCTCGACACCTCACAATTGACACCCATCACGCCTCCAGCCTATAAAGCCTCGCGCCCAACCTTTTGCCTCTGATGTCGGCTTGCCTTGGCCTCGGCTCGCGTTGCCACACGATTTGCAGTAGTAGCAACCAATCTCACTACTTTTAGTAGCAGTTGACGAAGAACATTACATTTGCTCACTTCAATCGCCCATGGCACCTCACATGCTATAGAAGTGTTGCTTTGCTTAATTGTATTTGTTGCTTTGTTTGATTGTTTTTGCTTATGCTTCACAAGAATAAAGTGTTGTTGCTACAGTCGAGAAGAAGGTGACATAGATTTGCTGCGACTATAGTGTTTTTTTTGTTTTGCTTTTTTTTTGTTACAAGAACAAAGTGTTGTTCGTGTTTATGTGTTGTAATTGTGAGTTTTTATGTACATTAGCATCAGTAAACGTGTCTTCGTTTCCTTTTAGAATAACTTATTTATTTTTGTTTATAGTAGCACATCTAGTCTTTGTTACAGTAGCTGATGGGATATTTGTTTGTTTCGATTTTCTTAAAAAAAGATTTTTTTTCTCCTAATACTATTAATGGATGGTTTTAATTTTTGTCGATCTGCATGTAAATTTTATTAAAGTCTTGTTCCTGGATTTAATACAACTGTGAAATATGTTGCTACTATATTTTTAAATCTTTTCTCATGTTTTTCAAAATGCTACTACGCTTTTCAAGTTGATCTGTGTTTTTCAAATCGTTGTTATTGCATTTTTCTAGCTATTGCGGCTGCATTTTTCAAGCTGTTGCAACTATGGTTTTCCAACAACTGTTATTGAATTATTCGTCAAGTTGTTATTATCTTTTATTGGATTCGAAATCGTTATTGAATTTATATCGGGACTGCTACTGAATTTTGAATGAGGTGATACTGAAAATAATCACCTCGAAAATACAAAGTTGAATAAAATTATATATGAATAAAAAAATTTAGACTGGTACTACTGTTCAATCTGGACAACTACTGAATTTTGAAGGAGTTGATAACTGAAAATAATCACTTCGGAGAAAAAAAGTTGAATTAAAATTTATATTAATCTAAATTTTAGACATCCTCTAAAGTTCAGATGGGACTGCTACTAAATTTTAAATGAACTGCTACTAATACTAAAAAAATGGCTTCAAAAAATTTGAAAAAAAAAAAGTTGAACTAAAAAAATCAATATTCAAGACTGCTACTAAATTTTGAATAAATTGACATTGATACTAAAAATAATGGCTTGAAAAAATTGAAACAAAAAAGTTGAGCTAAACAAAATTAATATTCATTTCTAAATGAGAGAGAGATTAATTGAACACATAGTTTTAGATTTTTTTAAAAAAATAATGTATTTATTGACGAAAAAAATATATATAATATACAAAATTACCAAGAAAGATACAAAAGTAAAATTATATCTGTTACATGTCAACCTATACACCATTTGTCCTTATGTATAAGATTATGTCTTTAGTTGTCTAAATAAAAGGACATTGTCCTTAAGTGTATATGACATCTCCAACTTGACTCATTTCTTCGTCAAACGGGTAAGTGGTGTCGCTATCCGTGAAAAGTCCTGCATGAATCGGCGGTAGTAACCTGCTAAGCCCAAGAAACTCTGTATCTCTGCCACGTTGGTAGGTCTGCTCCAATTCAACACGGCATCAATCTTATCAGGATCCACGCTGACTCCCTCAGCTGATATCGCGTGACCCAAAAACTTTACACTATCTAGCCAAAATTCACATTTGCTGAATTTGGCGTACAACTGAGCATCTCGTAAAGTCTGCAAAACTGCATGTAAATGCTTCTTGTGCTGCCTCACACTGCTGGAATAGATCAGGATGTTGTCAATGAACACAATGACAAACTTGTCCAGATAACGTCTGAAAATCCGATTCATCAGGTCCATGAAATCAGCTGGCGCATTGGTCAACCCAAACGGCATAACAAGGAACTCATAGTGCCCATAACATGATCGAAACGCCGTCTTGTCCACATCGGACTCCCGAATCCGCAGCTGATGGTATCCAGACTTGAGATCAATCTTCGAGAAAACTGATGCTCATTTCAACTGATCGAACAAATCGTCAATCCGTGGGAGTGGATACTTGTTCTTCACCGTAACCTGATTTAACTTCTGATAATCAATGCATAGCCTCATCGAACCATCATTCTTCCTTACAAACAACACTGGTGCACCCTAAGGTGAAACACTAGGTTGAATGAAGCCTTTCTCAATTAATTCCTGAAGTTGAATCTGCAACTCTCTCAACTCTGCTGGTGCCATACGATAAGGTGTCTGCGATATAGGTCCAGTACCTGGAAGTAACTCGATGGTGAAGTCAATTTTTCTGACTGGAGGAACACCAGGTAAGTCCTCGGGAAACATATCTGGATACTCGCAAACCACCGTAATATTACCAATGTCCGGCACATGAACACTCGTATCAATCACATGTGCAAGGTAAGTGTGACGACCCGAATCAGAATTAGTACGTTAATTGGCTTAATTCGCGAGTTTTACGAGTAATCATTGTTGTCATAATTGAGCAGTTTTAGCGGGTTCATTCACGACTAATTTATCGGGCGAGAATTTGAGATGAGTCTCTTCACGAGAATTGTAGTATGCATGATTTCGAGTTCGTGGGCGGTTTCGGATAATTGTTTCGATAACCGAGGAATATATTATGAATATTTGAAATCGTATAATTTAGTTGTGTTTATCCGTTTGAGTTTGAGTTATCCGAAACGTGGATGTGATTCGATTTAGACCGTTGATCATTTTGAGCCACAAGTATAAATATCAGAATAGGTGTAAAATTGTCGAAAATCACTGTTTTGGGAAGTTTGACCGTCGTTTGACCAAAACTGGACCGTTGACTCTCGTTGACCGAGGGAGAACCGCACCACTGTTTGACCACCAATCGATTTTCCGTTTCCAGCAACCTTAGACCAAATCGTTTGTATGGTTAGCTTCCCCTCATGATTTCCTACTGTTTTACAATTGATTTGAGTTGAATTGGTTCAGATTTGGAGGAGAACGAGCTCGGTGTAGTTCGTGGGTTTGCCGGAATCGGGTGGCCATTTCCGGCCACTTTTGGGGTCGGAGGGGTTAGGGGTTTTGTTCCCCTCAACCCAAGGAAGCTTTTGGGTGAAGATTTTTTAAGGTTGGTCGCCGTTTGGAGCTCGCCGGAAAACTCACCGGAATCCATGAATTTCGTGAGTTTTGAGGTGATTTCCGGCCGGTGGGCTTGGAATTAGGGCTTGGTGTAAAAGAGAGATGTGTTGGGCTTGAGGAGTACTTGTGATCTGGAAAGTTTGGCCGGAATCCGCCACTGTTGACGCCGTGCCGCCGGCGGCGGTAGCGGCCAACGGCGGCGCTCCGGCGAAGGGTTGACTTTTTGGAATTTTGACAAGTTTTATGCCGTTTTACTCGTAATCGAGCCCCAAGCGTAGCCTTGAGGTTTTCGAGTTGTTTTGGATACCGAATTTTAAGTTGAGGGTTTATGTGGAGTATTTGGGGGTTTTCGACGATTATTTTGTATCCGAGTTATATGTTTCCGGAAATGGTTGGTTTCCGAGGTGTGGTACAGAGTAATGAATTGTGATGTTGATCCGTGATATTTTGTGATTATTTAGGGGAACGAGATCGTACGCTTGGCGAGGGATCTTCTGCCGGATCTCGGGATTAGTGCGTTTGCCCGCTGTGTTTGTCTGTGAGTGGACATTTCTTTTCACTGATTAGTTGCGAGTCCTTATTACACATTTTACGAGCATGAGCATGCATATACGATTATGATTTATTCGAGCATATGTTTTACGATTATGCATCGACAAATATGCTTATATAGTTATATATTAAGCACATAGTTATATAGTTATATATAGTTGAATTGGGCTTGAACCTGAACATCAAGGGGACATTGACTACGATGCCTCGGAACAACTTTGATGAGTTTGTGAGTGTTGCGCTTCGAGGTAAGGACATAGAGAAGGAAAGGCAGATGAGATTCCAGTCTCGACGATTTGAGGAGGGTTGACCGAGTCAGGGACCTTCCAAGAGGTTGATTTCAGGCACTTCCAGATCGGCATCATCCTCTGGCAGTGGACCATATAGACCACCGAGTAGTATAGCTAGATAGAGACAGAGATGAATGAGGGATCAACCACAGAGACCACAGTCCAGTGGGAGTACTAGCGGATCCAACTATCATTGACGTACCGGTGGCACTTTTGCTATACCGAGGGTGTATCCATTGTGTAACTTCTGCAACAGGCATCATTATGGTCCTTGTCAGTGAGGCACTACCAGTTGCTATCGATGTGGCCAGGATGGTCACTTTGCGAGGGAGTGTCTCCAGCAGGTGGGTGTTGGTGGACAGGCAGCTCAGAGTTTAGAAGGAGAGCGAGGTACCACTTCTGGAGCTCAACCAGTGCAGTCTTCTTGTCAGGACAGACAACAGAGTCACCATCAGCGTGGACGACCAGCAGGGTAGGCCAGGGTTCATGCTATGTCATTGCGTGAGGGCAGAGCATCACCGAAGGTTGTTATTGATACGTTGCATGTTTTTGGCTATCCAGTACTTACTTTGCTAGATCCTGGTGCTACGCATTCATTCATATCATATAGATTGTCATCTTTAGCTACTATGTCTGCATATCCACTTCCGCGGTTGTGGAGAGTGTTGTATCCATCCGGTGAGGTTGTGAGTATTGGTTGGGTGTATAGGGATTGTGAGATCTTTGTTGGAGGTTATGGGTTAGCCGCAGATTTGTTATTGCTGGATATCGTCGATTTTGATGTGATTTTGGGTATGGACTTCTTGGAGACACATTAGGTTATGTTTGACTGTCACAAGAAGGAGGTTGTGTTTCGACACCCAGGTTTTCCAGAGATACTGTTTCACGGTGAGAAGAATACTTCATTGCCAGGTGTGATTTCCGCGATGAAGGCCGAGCGGATGATGAAGAAGAGTTGTGTTGCTTACTTTGCTCATGTGGTGGATACAACGGCTGCTGTACCAGATATTGGTGACATTGAGGTTGTTTATGAGTTTCCAGATGTATTTTCGGAGGAATTACCAGGTGTTCCTCCAGTTCGAGAAATCGATTTCACTATTGAGCTTTTACTAGGCACTGGACCCATATCACAGGCACCGTATCGTATGGCGCCAGCGGAGCTGAAGGAGCTACAGATTCAACTTCAAGAATTGCTGGAGAAAGGTTTCATACGACCCAGTGTATCACCATGGGGTGCTCCTATACTATTTGTGCGGAAGAAGGATGGTTCCATGCGATTGTGTATTGATTACCGGAAGATGAATCAAGTCACCGTGAAGAACAAGTATCTGTTGCCGTGGATTAATGATTTGTTTGATCAGCTCAAGGGAGCTTCAGTCTTTTCGAAGATTGATCTCAGGTCTGGATACCATCAGTTGAGGATCAGAGAGTCAGATGCGGCCAGAACAGCTTTCAGATCACGATATGAAAGCTGATTCATTTACAGAAAACTGTGATTACGCGTAAACTCGTGGATTAAGCCGATTACTATACTGATTCTGTTTCGGGTCGTCACACAATTCTCACAAAATCAAGTCTAAACCAATAGAGAATCATGAGAGGATTCTAACCATACCAAGATTGTGGCCAAAGGTGGCCGGAAACGCTAGGTTGAACGGCGATAGCTCGAGGGTCGCGGTGGAGCGTCGGTCAATGCGGTCAACGCGGGTCAAACTTGGTCAACGCTGGTCAAATGGCCCAAATGCAACTTTTCAACAATTTTACGACTATCCGATATTTATACGCGTGACCAAAACGATCAACGGTCCAAATCGAATCGAATCAAAACGGATAAACACGAATAAATCCAATGACAGGAAATATTCATTACTTATTCCATGTAACTCGAAATAATCCTTCGGAAACTTCTACGAGCTCGAAATCATTTACACTACAACTCTTGTGAAGGAACCCATACCAAATTCTCACCCAATAATTTGGTTGTAAACAAACTCGCCATATCGACCAATTACGACAAATTGCGACTAATCGTGAAACTTGCAAATCAAGACAATAACATACCATTTCCGGTTTGGGTCGTTACGATAGACTCAGTTGGGGTTTCTTTGGCAAAATCATCATTTCTTCGGCATGTTTCCAACATGCATTCTTTGTTCGCATGGTCGTATGGCTCACATAATGGCCTGCACAACACTACCCTCCGCAAAATCTTCAACGTCTTACACATGCATAGGTTGCATAGTTGTAGTGCCTTCAAACCTCATCCCTAGGCAACACATGCTCTATTGCTAATGTTTCACTCACGTTCTCATCAACTTAAACCAAAGTACCACTTCCACTCTCAATTACCTCCTCAACATATATAATCTACAACTCACCGTTCTCAGTAGTGGGATCAATTTTCTTACCCTTATGTGTCAAATCATGCTTCTCTGATACAAAAACCCCTTTAGTGTTCGTCGCCTCCTAAAAAATGAGCTCATGTCGATGAATGCGCACATGCATCTTTATTGTTGGACTCGGTTGTTAATGTTGAGCTAACATGGTTATTTAGATGCCATGCCTCGACCCACCTCATATCGCCAAGAGATAACTAATCGGCTTCTCTACACCCGACTGTGGGGCTCCAAAACCCCTAAGACTAGAGTTACTACTCACGAGAACCTCAACCCTAATCGACGAAACTTGAAAGCAAGACTTCCCATAATGATCAATCCTTCATCAATTCACGTATCTCCCCATGGCATAACCATAATAAACCTCAGTTCAGGTTCCACTCCAGGATCAAGACAAAACTTGAGCAAACATCAGATCAATTTCGATAGTTCATGTTGTATCCAAACCACACCTCTCGCAAACTCATCTCTACCAATATCTTCAAGCTTGCCTAGAGTCGCACTAATCTTGGATGTCAAAATCCCAAGGGTCTCCCTTGTATACTTAGTTGTGGCTCTTTCCTTATCACAGGCAAGTAGAAAATGATCACTATGATCTTGGACCCCAACTCGGCCTAAGATCCTCAAAAGCCTCGAGAATTTGCGAGTTAACGCATCCCTAAGTGGGGTTTAAAGTTCAACAGACGTGCAATCAAGAAGCTGTTGGTTGATGATTGTCCTCCCAGACAAAGATCCACAATTCCTTTCTTATCATCCAAGGCCAGAGCCAAGGTAAAATGAGCAACAATAGTTTCAGCCTTGTTCATGATGGTAGAGGAAACAAACAAAAGCAGAGGGGAAAATTGAGAGAGAAATCATGACTAGCACACCTATACAATGATTATCGCCGACTAGAAACCAGGTTTCTGTTAAAAGAGAGACTAGGGAGTACGTATTATTGTCTCTATTTTCTTTTGAAAATTATTCTTCTTTTGCAAATACATGTTTTAACTTAGTTTAATTTTTTTAAAGGACACTTAACTACACTACGAAAAAATGTGTGTAGATTCGTAAAACAAAAGATTGATAGCAATTGTGCTGTCTTCATCTTTTTTAATATATAAAAAATTATTAAAAAAATTATAACACCAATTTATATATATATATATATATCGTGCAAGGCCTTTAAGAACTCATGGTCAGTCTTGGTTGTTTCTTTCTCAAAGAAATCTAAACAAGCATGAAAAAAAATGAAACATAAAGAACAAACCAAGTTTCTCTACCAACCACCGCCTATCTCATCCGTCCCCATGTTTCCCATCCACGGATCATGACATCTTTCTCTAGTATCTTCCTTCAAAGCTAAAATATAATCGGACAAGGCTTAATTATGAGAAGTTTTTTTTGGAAGATTATTGTTCTGAGAAAGCTAAATCCAAACACAAGCAAAAAAGGTGAAAACTAACCTTGTTAAATGATGAACACATCCATGAAATTTACACTTCCCCAGTGGAAGAAATTTGAAGACAAATACAATGTACACGTTTATGTAATGAATATCATTACACTTTTTTTTTCAAATTCAACCTAGTTTTTTGAAGCTGTTATTATAAGACTTAATTTGAAATCATGTGAGCATGTATTCTCATTCTCTCTTTCTATTTTGATCTTCACGTAATTTTTAATTATTCTAGCTGTGATAACCCGGACCTAATTTTAACTTTTTACAAATCAAAATAAGTTGATAGTGGTAAATAGTTTTTACCGTTAGTATTTGCCGAGACTCTTTGCTTGACCTCACACTACAAGAAAACAGCACTTAGACCACGGAAACATAATTGTTCCGTGGTCCAAGTGACACTTGGACGACGGAAAAGACTCCGTGGTCCAAGTACCACCTGGACGACGGAGAATACAATCTCCGTCGTCCAGGTGATCACCTGGACCTCGGAGTCTTTTCCGTCCTCCAGGTGATCACCTGGACGACGGAGACGGTATTATCCGTCGTCCAGGTGACCACCTGGACCTCGGAGTATTCTCCGAGGTCCAGGTGATGACCAGGTAATACTCCAAGGTCCAGGTGGTCACCAGGACGACGGAGAATGTATTCTCCGTCGTCCAGGTGATGACCTGGACCTCGGAGTCTTCTCCGTCCTCCAGGTGATAACCTGGACAACGGAGATGGTATTCTCCATCGTCCAGGTGATCACCTGGACAACGGACCAACACGCCGTCGTCCGAGTACGTAACGTACGTACTTCCACTTAGACGACGTACCGACACCTCCGTCGTCTAAGTGAAGCATTATATAAGCCCGATGCCAAACTGAATTCATTCCATCCGATCCTCGATCTCTTCATTCCATTTGAAGAAGAATTGAAGGAGAAGGGAGAAGGAGAAGGAAGAAGAAAAGGGATCTAGCTAGAAGGCCGAGAAGAATCAGGATCGATAAGGGATCTCCGCTGACTAGCTAGCTAGCTAGCTTAATTAATGTACAGATATCGAGAAGGCCAACAGGTACGTACGCAGTTAAAATTTGCTTAATTAATATATATTTAGTGAAAACGTACGTACATACATGCAAGGATGTTAGCTATATATATATGTACAGATCGATTAAATTACGTACGTACGTAATTGATGGATCGATGTAGATCGAGTACGTATAATTAAGCGTAAATTAATGGACTAATATATATATATATATGTAATAATTAATTAATTATAATATTTTGTAGCAGTATGGACAAGAGTTGGATGAAGTTGAAGAATAGATGTGATGTCCAGTATATGGATGAAATTAGCGAATTTGTGAATTTTGCGATAGAACATGGTCAGGGAAAGAAACGTTTCAGGTGTCCGTGTCAGAAATGTCTTAATTGTCAGTATGCGGAGGTTAATGTTATGGTGCAACACCTGTACGAAAATGGTATGATGTGGAGTTACACTACATGGAGCGAGCATGGTGAAGCAGTAGAGTTCAGCGCAGCAGACTTCAGCTCAGGGTACAGTTACCATGGTGCCTCATCCAGCGGCAGTGGTGCCGGACACCCAGCTTGCAACCCAACTGCAGATTTGGTCCATGATGCGTTTCCGGGATGTAGTCATGGTGGACACCAACACCAAGACGGAGGTTACAGTACCACTAATGAGCATGATGACACATTCCCCGCAGCTAGCTTGGCCACTGACACCAGTGAGATGGAAAAGTACAACCGGATGCTACTTGAAGCGCAGACCCCGGTGTTCCCTGGATGTCGAGAGAATGTGTTGCAATATGTGATGGAGCAAATGAAGATAAAAGTGAAGCACAAAATGTCAGTGAGTGCTTTTGACAAAATTCAGGAGCAAATATGTAAGTTGCTTCCTGATGATCACAATCTTCCTAAATCTCATTATAAGGTTAGAAATATCCTGAGCAGGCTCGGCCTAAAGTACAGGATAATTGACGCATGTCCGAATGATTGTGTGCTATTTTACAAAGAGTATAAAGAGTTGGACTATTTTCCCGTATGTGGCCAGTGCAGATTCCAGTTGAATAGGAAGAATTCGAAAAAGAGAATTCCTGTGAAAGTTGTTCGATATTTTCCCTTGATTCCCAGATTGCAGCGCCTGTACATGTCTCTATACACAGCAGAGGCGATGCGATGGTACGCAGAAAAGCGAATAGATGACGATGTCCTGCGACACGCCGTGGATGGGGAGGGTTTCAAACATTTCGACAGAGAATTTGGAGACTTTGCTTCAGAGGTTAGAAATGTTAGACTCGGCCTATCTACAGACGGATTCAATCCTTGGGGAAGTAATAGCTCCGCCGTCAGCACTTGGCCAGTTATTCTGATGCCGTACAACTTGCCTCCGTGGATGTGTATGAACAAGGAATTTAATTTCCTTACCGTACTAATTCCAGGTCCTAAATCTCCATCGAAGTGCTTAGATGTCTACCTCAGACCTTTGATCGACGAGCTGAAACTGTTGTGGGAAAATGGAGTCCCAACTTATGACAAATTCACTGACACGATGTTCACGATGAGGGCTGCCGTAATGTGGACGATCAGCGATTTTCCAGCTTATGGGATGTTGGCAGCCTGCAGGACAAAAGGATATAATGGATGTCCTATATGTTTGGACGACGTGAACTCTAGTTGGCACGCGGGGAAGGTGTGTTACTTGGGTCACCGTAGATGGCTTCCTCACGACCACCCGTGGCGACAGGATGAAGCTCATTTCGACGGTACGGTAGAGAACAATCCTAAACCCCGTAGTTGGTCGGGCGAAGAGATTTTAGAGAGGTTGAGCTATTTCGACTTTGGTGTGTTGAGCAATGACACGGATGTAAAGAAATGCAATCCAATTCCTCCATATGATCTGAGCTATTGGGATCACAAGAGTATATTCTTTGAACTCCCTTACTGGTCGAAGTTGAAGCTGATGAACAACTTGGATGCGATGCACATAGAAAAGAATGTGTGCGACAGCGTGGTGGGAACAATTCTCGGTATTAAGTTCAAGACTAAAGATACTCCCAAAGCGCGCAAAGATTTGGAATCAATGAATCAACGTCGTCCCTTGTGGTTGAGGAGGGATAGGAAAGGAGTGTACAACAAGATGCCAGATGCACCTTACACAGTGAAGCCGACGCTTAGACGTTCTGTATTTCACTGGTTTAAGGGCGTTCGTTATCCGGCTACGTATGCAGCTACTATAACTGGAGCAGTGGACGAGGTGCAACACAAGTTTGTTGGTCTAAAGACACATGACTATCACGTTATGCTGCAACGTCTGATTCCAGTGGTAATTCGATCATACTTGCCTCGGGACGTCGTAGAACCAATAGTGGCATTGTGCAGGTGGTGGCAGAGGTTATGCGCCAGAGAATTAAAGAAGTCAGATGTGGTGGAATTGCAACAACAAATTGTGCACATCATTTGCAAACTAGAGAGGATTTTTCCCCCTGCATTCTTTGACATCATGATTCACCTAATGATCCACCTGCCCGAGCAGGTGCTCATTTCTGGTCCGGTCCAGTACACTTGGATGTATCCTCAAGAAAGGTACGTACAACTAATTAATTAATTTGTTCCACTGGAGATTATATATATACTAGCTAGCTAGCTATATGTACTTATGTAATGTGTACGTTTGATTTTGTAGACAGCTTGGACAGTATAAGTCATTCGTCAAAAACAGGTCGGCCCCGGATGGCTCCATAGCAGAGACATACCTAATGCATGAGTGTGTTACTTACTGCAACATGTACCTCAAAGATCCACCCCCTCCCACTGCCTCCGATCGCAGTGCCCGCATCAATCTTTCTGTCGTCACCAATGTCGTCCGACCGTTTAAAGGAGTATTAAAGGAATCGTTAACACGGGAAGAACTTATTGAGGCACATTGGGTAGTGTTGCGAGACTGTGACGAAGTTGAGCCATACATGATGTCATACAGGGAGAGGCTTCAGGCGTTAAATCAGAACAAGAGTTCGGCGTGGATTGAGAAAATGGTTAAGAAGAAGTTTCCCGATTATTTCTTCCAATAGGTACGTACGTACGTCTCGGTATTTAATTAGTAATTTATATACGTACATATCGATCATGTTTGGAGAAAGTAATTAAACCCTTTTATTAATTTGCCCTTTTTCGCAGATGATTGATCTGCAAAATCTGAAAACCACGGAGGGTGGTGGTCATGGCCAAAGCACTTGCTAGCAAGGAAGCCGGTTAAACACTATATTTATCCCGGATGTTTTGTGAACGGTGTAAAGTTCCATTCATTAGCCCGAGACGAAGGAAGAAGAACACAAAACAGTGAGGTAGCGGTTGGGAAAGACAATGATGATCTATATTACGGGGCTATTGTATATGTGGTTCAGCTATGTTACGGGAATGATGTCAACGTTTTCCTATTCAGGTGCTGATGGTTCAAGCGTACAAAGGAAGACCTGGGACTATTATCAGTCGATACAAACTCTAGCTGGTATGAGGATGAGCCTTTCGCTCTCGCCACCTTAGTTCGGCAGGTGTTCTATCTCGACGATTCGAAAGCCAGTGAAGGGTGGAAAATAGTGAACCATATCTCTCACCGAGGAATATGGAATACAGAGACAATTGAAGGGACACCGGCGACGACTGAAGATGCTGCTGAACCAGAAAGAGACATTCCTGCCTATCAAGAGCCTAATATTTCTGTCATCCGCTCCGATATAATGGACCTGGTTCAAGATGGTGAACGGTTACCCATGCCTGATGGTTGTACAGATCTAACTGAAGATGAGATTATCGATGAGGTAGATGAAGAAGACGAGCAGGAAGAGGACGCGGACGAGGACGAGGACTCAGGTTATTCGTCGGACGATGTTGAGTACGATGACGAGGATGAGCCGTCGTCTAACGGGGATGAGGACGATGATGATTATGACGAAGAGTACGGTCATACGACGAGGGAGATTAATTGGTAATTAATTAATTATTGTAATTATTGTAATATATATATGATCGATGCAGGTTAATTTACGGTAATTAATTAATCCGAATTATATATCCTGGACAACGGAGAAATTAATTGCAGGTTGTCGCCTTTGGGTATTTTGGCTATCTCCCTAAATCCTCGACCCTAAATCTAGTAAATCGGATCGATCGATCATTTATTTAATTTTTTTATGGTCATTCAAAATAATTGAACGGACACCTGAATTCCGTCCACGTTTATATTAGGTCCCCCGCCATTTTCACCTTTGGCGCCACGCCAAATCTCAATCTCATGTAAAACCCTAAATCCTGGACCCTAAATCTAGCAGATCGGATCGATCGATCAATTTTTTAATTATATTTTTGAATCATAATAATTGAATGGACACACAAATGACCGGGGACGACCTAAACCGTAAACCCTAAGGCCCTAACCCCTGAATTCGGGGTTTAGAACTTGGACGACGGAGAATGGTAATTATCCGTCGTCCAGGTACAAACTAGGACGATGGATATGGTAATTCTCCGTCGTCCAAGTTCACAAACCCTAAACCCTGAACAGTAAGGCCCTAACCCCTGAATTCAAGGTCTATACACCTGGACGACGGAGAACGTCATTCTCCGTCGTCCAGGTGATTACCTGGACGACGGAAACGCTCATATCCGTCGTCCAGGTGCAGATATCGTAATTTTTGCTAAGACAACGACCATCCAGACCTTCTTCCAATGCATATTCTTTTCATCAAGACTTTAGAGTAAACAATTCTTGGTGTGTGAGCTTCGACGGTTCGAAAATCGGAGTTACGAAATGCCTTGTATCCACGTTTCCGGTTTGTGAAATTATCGGTTTTGCGGTTGACTGTGCCGATGAAACCCTTCCCGAACTTATTATTTTATGGTCCTTTGAAGACAATTATATATTATGTTACGACGAACATATCCAACGGTTGTTTTGTCCAAATTCAATTTCGTTAATACTCTGTTGCAAATGAGGTTCTACTCATGAACACTTAAGTCGTAAGGATTAGTCGATACTTAACAACTTTCAAAACGAAAAATTATTCGTCGGTTCAAATTTAACTGTTCATATATACGATGCGTTTATCGATATTGGACGACTATTTCACTCGAATGACAGATTGCTAAATTCCTAGCGAATTAATTTTAAATTTTTTTTAACGTAAATTTCACCTGGACGACGGAGAATGACGTTCTCCGTCGTCCAGGTTCAATTTACCATGGCGGTTCGATTTTTCATTTTTTTTTCAATGAATATTTAACTTGGACGACGGAGAACGTCATTCTCCGTCGTCCAAGTCGAAAATCATGGCGGTTCGATTTACCGCCTCAATTTTCGGCGCCGCTTGAATTTCCACTTAGACGACGGAGAATGTCTTCTCCGTCGTCTAAGTCCAAATTTATGGCGGGTGAAACGTCCCGTCCATTAATTACGCGCCGCTTCGAAAAAATTTAACTCTTCACTTAGACGACGGAAAACACTGTTTCCGTCGTCCAAGTGCACTTAGACGACGGAGAATAGTGCTCCGTCGTCTAAGTGAAAGCCTATATATAGGCAGTGGCTCATCTCTTCTTTTCCTCATCCCATACAACATTCTCCTCTCCTCTCTCTCTCTCTCTCTCTCTCTCTCTCTCTCTCTCACTCCGGCGACGCTCCGACGACATTTTTTCCGGCGTGGTTCCTCCTCTCCGACGACTAAACTCCGGCGATATTCCCGAAAACTCCGATTCGGTAAATTTCTATTTTTTCCTTATTAAAATAATTTTCATTTAATTAATTAATTAAATTCTAAATATAATTATATAGTAGAATTTAATTTATTAATTAGTTGTAAATATTTAATAAATGATTAATTATTGTTATTAATTAAATAAATGATTATTTATTGTTATTAATTAATTAAATAGTTAATTATTGTTATTAATAATAATTAAATGAATAATTGTAATTACTTGATAATTTATTAAGTGAATAAATTTATTATTGTAATTATTTATTATTAGTTGCATGATTAAATGAATTTATTATTAAATTTATTAAATGAATAAATTATTATTCATAATTTATTAAATGAATCAATTTTTTATTAAATTATCGGTTTCTAGTAAATTAATTAGTAGTACGTGTTCGATTTAAATTTAGTACATAGGCTTGGTTTATTAAGTCGCACTCTTTGGAATAGATGGCGCCTCTTTTCCTAGCTTATCTCCTTAACCCCTCGTGATGTGTGGATTTCATCACCGCACACCATAACCTAAGTGAAGTTATGGACACGAGGTTGATGGCGGAGTTTGCAAAGGACTTGAGGGAGTGTAAATTTTCGAAAAATTGGCCGAATGTCGGACATGGTGTCTAGAAACGGGTTATGACTGGTGACAGGATTTGGACTAAGAAAGACTTTTGTCGAAATTAGTCCTGCCTCTCGCGTTATCTCTATCCCTAACTGGCCATGTTTTTCGATTTAACCAAGGCTGATTAATTGAAAATTTACACTTTATCGCGCGGGTCGCACGTCCATTGAACGACCGAAAAAGCCAAGCTAGTGTACTATATTTAAATCTTAACCGTACTTAATTAGCGTAAATTTTGCACTCGTAATTATTATGGTAAGTAGGTATTTTAACAATGTACTCCTAGGTTGAAATGGCTCTATCCGGCAAGAAGAAAGCGCAACAGGAGGCAGATTATGCCATGCTCCGA
Source organism: Geum urbanum (assembly GCA_946800695.1). Lineage (NCBI taxonomy): Eukaryota > Viridiplantae > Streptophyta > Magnoliopsida > Rosales > Rosaceae > Geum > Geum urbanum. Next base: position 37,078,040 of record OX327003.1, on the reverse strand, counting down.
ATGTTGGCGGCCCAAGTCGGTTGGGTTCAATAGGAGGGCAACGACGCTCTCAATCCGGACGGATCATCTGGTCCGTCCGTAGCGCCCTCTGGGGAAATTCCCGCTCCCCCATTCATCGACAGCAGTGATGACGTCGACCCCTTCCAATCTCCGACGCCCGGTACCGGTTCAACGGGAAGTACTCAGACGTCCTCGACCGCCGAATCAATCATGTACAGCGCCCGCCGTAGGCAAAGGAGGGTCCCCACTGACCCAGAACCGAAAAGGACTCGGGGTCTCGTTAAAGGGGGCAAAGCGGAGCGTATTTGCAAGGCGACCGGGAAAAGGATCAACTTGCCATACGACGAATTCACCGGTGGCCCTCCCACAGCTCAGCTAGCAAGTCTCTCGGGGCATGGGATAGGGTCAATCATCCGTAACCGGGTTCGTATCACTGCCCCTACTTGGAAGGAGGTGCCGGATCATGAGAAGGCGAAAGTCTTCAAAGATCTTTCGGTACGTAATACGTCCAATTTAGTTATTATATAATATTGTTAATATTAGTTAAAATTTCATAATATATACGATTATAATTTTATTTTTATTTTTGATAGGAACAATTTGCGGTGGATCCGACACCGGCCATGTTGAGGCATATCAACCAAACCGCCAACTCCATCTACAAAGATTGGAAGTACAAGCTCCATAAGTACTTTCAAGATGTCGGTCCCGTGCCTCCCCCGGTAGAGCTGCAAGGGGATAGAGAAGATGAGTGGGAGTGGTTGTGTAACCACTTTGCCGATGACTCCTTTAAGGTGTTAATTTTTTTTATTTCAATTAAGATAATTGAATTATTTAAATTGTAGTTATTAATTTTTTAATGATTTAATTATGTTGTGTAACAGAAATTCTCCGGTGTCAACAAAGCCAACCGGGGGAAGAAGGAGAAACACCATACTACCGGCGCCAAGCAGTTCATTCAAATAGCCAAGGAGCACAAGGATAAGGGCTCCAAACACCCTTATCTTGATGCAAGCGTAAGCGCCTACGTGACGCCTGGGCTCGATAATGAAGCGAGTCAATGCGGCGTAAGTGAGAAATTAATTATGTGCTTTTAATTATAGTAATTATTATTTAAATATGATTTCATTATAATAAATTAATTATTATTTTGTAGGCAAGGGTGATAGAGCGTGCGCATGAAGAGTTGGCTAACACTCAGCTTGCGTTCCCAGATGTGCCGCCGGAAGACCTGCCTCCTCTATCCTTAGAGAGCCAAATTGCAATCGCGGATGAGGTCTACGGTCGTAGAGCTGGCAAGGAGGTTAGGCACTTTGGGCCTAGGGTGGTACGAGATTTGTCGACGACCTCCGGCTCATCATCTACGGGTGGTTCGGGGCAGCAGAGAAGGAGTCAGGCAGCGGCCGTCGAAGCAGCCATTCAAGAGGCTCGACTGGCACGAGAGGAGAATCGACGGACACAAGAGCAGAATGAGTCAATGCGGCAAAGACTTGACGAACAACAAGCACAAATAGCCCAACTCATCGCGCTCATGAACCAAAATCGAGAAGTCTGTCAACCTCCTCCGAACCCATACCCCGACGACAACGACCCGGCTGGAGGCGGAGGACCCGGCGGCGCATCTGCTCCTCCAGTGTATTAGCTAGCTAGTTAATTATCGCGTTTCTTTATTTCCGAGTTCCGAACAATATTTTATAATTTTTATGGGTTTTTAATTTGGATGTGTATGTACAGATTAATTAATTATTTATTTAATACATTAATTAATATTAAAAATTTAGTTTAATTAATTAATTTCGACTATTTTTCATTATTTAAATTAAATTAATAATAAATTAAATTAATAATATTTAATTTCGATTTATTTTTTTGAAAAAAATTAAATAGTCACTTGGACGACGGAGATTATGTTCTCCGTCGTCCAGGTGCACAAACCCTAAACCTAACCCCTAACCCCTAAACCCTAAACCATGCCATTCTCCGTGGCCCACGTGTTCACCTGGACGACGGATAATTAGAGTTTCCGTCGTCCAGGTGAACACCTGGGCCACGGAGAAGCTAGCATTCTCCGTGGCCCATGTATGCACCTGGACGACGGAAACTCTAATTCTCCGTCGTCTAGGTGAACACGTGGGCCACGGAGAAACGAGCAATGTCCGTGGCCCATGTAGTCACCTGGACAACGGAGAATTAGCGTTTCCGTCGTCCAGGTGCATACATGGGCCACAGATAATGTCCGCGGTCCAAGTTAACTTGGACGACGGAGAACTAATTCTCCGTCGTCTAGGTGCTTGGACGACAGCACTTGGAGCACGGACCTTGGACGACGGAGATTCCGTCGTCCAAGTACTTAGACGATGGAAAACTGCACTTAGACGACGGAAATTGTCCGTGGTCTAGGTGCAGTTTTCTTGTAGTGTGTATCCGTCAGGTGAGGTTGTGAGCATCGGTTGGGTGTACAGAGATTGTGAGGTGTTTATTGGTGGTCATGGATTAGCCGCAGATCTGTTATTGCTAGATATTGTGGATTTTGATCTGATCTTGGGTATGGACTTCTTGGAGACGCACTGGGCTATGTTTGATTGTCACAAGAAGGAGGTCGCGTTTCGACGACCAGGATTACCCGAGATACTATTTCGCGGCGAGAAGAACACTTCACTACCGTGTTTGATTTCCGCGATGAGGGCGGATCGGTTGATGAAGAAGGGTTGTGTAGCTTACTTAGTCCATGTTGTGGACACTACAGCTGCAGTGCCGGATCTTGGTAGTATTGAGGTTGTGTCTGAGTTTCCGGATGTGTTTGAGTTGCAGATTCAGCTCCAGGAGTTGCTAGAGAAGGGTTTCATTCGACCGAGTGTTTCTCCGTGGGGTGCTCCGGTGTTGTTTGTGCGGAAAAAGGATGGGTCTATGCGTTTGTGCATCGACTATCGAAAGCTAAATCAGATTACAGTGAGGAACAAGTATCCGTTGCCGTGGATTGACGACTTGTTCGATCAGCTTAAGGGAGCATCAGTCTTTTCAAAGATTGACCTTCGATCCGGATATCACCAGTTAAGGATTCGTGACTTTGATGTAGCTAGGACGGCGTTCAGGACGCGGTATGGGCACTATGAGTTTTTGGTTATGCCGTTTGGTTTGACCAACGCCCCCGCAGCTTTCATGGACTTGATGAATCGGGTGTTCAGACGGTTCCTGGACAAGTTCGTGATTGTATTCATTGATGATATTTTGATCTATTCTAGGAGTGTGGGCCAGCACAAGAAGCATTTACGGGCAGTGTTGAGGACTTTGCGGGACCATCAGTTGTTCGCGAAGTTTAGCTAGTGCGAGTTCTGGTTGGATAGTGTGAAGTTTTTGGGCCACGTGATTTCGGCCGAGGGAGTCAGTGTTGATCCTGACAAGATCGAGGCCGTGCTGAATTGGAGTAGACCCACTACTGTACCGGAGATTCGGAGTTTATTGGGGTTAGCAGGCTATTACCGACGGTTTGTACATGATTTCTTCCGGATTGCTACACCACTGACCAGATTGACGAAGAAATGCGTCAAGTTTGAGTGGTCGGATGCTTGCGAGGAGAGTTATTTGCTCCTGAAGGAGAGTCTGACTACCATACCGGTTCTGACATTGCCAGACGACAATGGTGAGTTTGTTGTATACAGTGATGCGTCGAAGTTGGGGCTTGGCTGTGTGTTGATGCAGCATGGTAGAGTTGTGGCATATGGTTCCAGGCAGCTGAAACCGCATGAGGTCAACTATCCGACGCATGATTTGGAGTTAGCCGCTATCGTGTTAGCGTTGAAGAGTTGGAGGCATTATTTGTATGGTGCTCAGTGTAAGATTTACACTGATCACAAGAGTCTCACTTACTTGCGGACGCAGCCGGATCTGAACATGAGGCAGCGCCGGTGGATGGAGTTGATCAACGATTACGATTGCACTTTCGAGTACCATCCGGGGAAGGTCAATGTTGTAGCAGATGTACTTAGCCAGAAATCTGGAGCCTCGTTGTTCCACATGTGTGAGGCCAGAGTATCGATGTTAGCCGAGCTTCGAGCTACGGGTGCTGTGTTCGGGTATGATGACGAGGGAGCTTTATTGGCTAGTTTTCAGGTTCGACCTGTATTGGTTGATCAGGTACGAGAGGCTCAGGATTCAGATTCTTACCTGTTGGGCAAGAAGACCATGATACGGAATGGTGTGCCTACGGAGTTCCGATTGAGCGACGACGGTACGTTGTTGTTCAGAGGCAGGTTATGCGAGCCCAGAGACGAGAGCTTGAAGAAGGAGATTCTGGATGAGGCCCACAGTTCAGCGTATGCGATGCATCCCGGAGGTACGAAGATGTTTCATACACTTCGAGCGTACTATTGGTGGCGCAACATGAAGCGGGAGATTGCCGTATACGTGAGTCGATGTTTGATCTGTCAGCAGGTGAAAGCGGAGAGGCAGAAACTTGCAGGGAAACTACAGCCACTTGAGATTCCGGTTTGGAAGTGGGAGCACATCACGATGGATTTCGTCTATTAGTTGCCGCGTACTTCGGCAGGCAACACTGGCATTTGGGTTATTGTTGACCGACTGATGAAATCCGCACAGTTTCTTGCACTTCCAGGGAAGATATCAGTGGGTAGATTGGCCAAGTTGTACTTATCCGAGATTGTTCGCTTGCATGGTGTGCCTGTGTCCATTGATTCGGACCGAGATAGCCAGTTCACTTCTGAGTTTTGGCAGGCGTTGCAGCGAGCTTTGGGCACGAGGTTGTGATTTAGTACAGATTTTCATCCTCAGACTGACGGGCAGTCCGAGCGAACCATTCAAACTCTTGAGGATATGCTAAGATCATGTGTGTTGCAGTTTCGCGGAAACTGGGATCAGCAGTTACACTTGATTGAGTTCGCCTACAACAACAGCTACCAAGCCAGTATTGAGATGGCACCGTACGAGGCTTTGTACGGGAAGCAGTGTCGCACTCCATTGTGTTGGAGTGAGGTGGGCGAGCGTTGGCTTATTGGTCCTGATCTGGTGAAGAGCACTATGGAGAACATACAGGTTATCCAGAATCGATTAAAGATCGCCCAGGATCGGCAGAAAAGTTACGCGGATGTGAGGAGGAAGAGTTTAGAGTTTGAGGTTAGTGATTGGGTCTTCATGAAACTATCTCCGTGGAGGGGAGTTGTGCGTTTCGGGAAGCGTGGCAAGCTTCGACCGCGGTACATTGGTCCGTATGAGATTACGGAGAGGGTTGGAGCTGTTGCTTACAGACTTGAGTTACCAGCTAAGATGGCTCGTGTTCATGATGTCTTCCATGTTTCGATGTTGCGGAAGTACATCTCAGATCCTTCACATGTGTTAGCCCCACAGCAGTTGCCGATCAGGGAGGATTTGACGTATGTAGAGGAGCCAGTGCAGATTCTTGATCGTCGTGAGCAGGAATTGAGGCACCGTGTGATCCCGCTAGTGAAGGTCTTGTGGCAGAACCATTCAGTTGAGGAAGCCACCTGGGAGACTGAGCAGCGTATGCGGGAACAGTATCCTCATCTGTTCACTTGACAGGTACGTAAATTTCGAGGTCGAAATTTCTTTAAGGGGGGTATATTTGTGAGGACCCGAACCAGAATCAGTTGTGTATTCGGCACGATTCACGAGAGTCTAATTTGTCGCAGTTTTACGATATATGTGTTGTTCGTTGACTTTATTCGCGACTATGTTTTCGGCCAAGAATTTGAGTTGAGTATCTTCACGGAAGTTGTAGAGTACGTGATTTCGAGCTCGTTGGCGGTTCCGGAAGATTTTTCTGATAACCGAGGAATATAATATGATTATTTGAAGTTTCAGTTTTCGACGAGTTTATCTGATTGTTTTGTGTTTATCCGAATCGTGATGGTTATCCATTTCGAATCGTCGATCGACCCGAGGCGCGAGTATAAATATCGGAATAGTCGAGAATTAGTCGTAATAGCATTGACTGACGTTGACCAAACTTTGACTTTCCAAAACTGGAAAGTTGACCGTTGACCGAGAGAGGGAAAGTTTCCGTTTTGGTCTTCATCGTCCGGCGACCAATTTCCGGCCACCTCCCGCCAAGAGAAGGGTAAGGTTTTCTTCCTTTCATAATTTCGAGTGGGTCTGGCTTTGGTTTGAAGGAAATTGATGAGGTTTGGAGGGGGTTCGAATCGAGGCCGACTGGGATTTTTCGCCGGTGACGGGGAGCTATGCTCCAACGAGTTTTGGAGGCGAGGTTGTTGGGGTTTCACCTCCCCACACCTCGGTGATACTCCCCATGTGATTTATTTCAGATTTGGTTAAGGAATTGTTGGGTTTCGATTAGGTCACCGGAGGGAATTCCGATTTGGGTTCGAGGTGAAATTGGGTGGCTTGTGGTTTGAATTGAGGTCTGTGGTAGTTAACAAAGTGGTTGGGCTTGAGGAGAACTCCATTTCTGAAACTTCCTCGCCGGAGAAAGTCTCTGTTAACGGCGCGCCGGCGGCGGCGGCGGCGGTCAACGGCGGAGCTCCGGCGAGGGTTGACTTTTTCAGATTTCGACGTTTTTAATGTCGTTTTTCTCGAAATCGCGCCCTGATTATCGTCCAGAGGTTTTCGGATTGATTTGGGTAGCCAATTTTCAGTCGAGGATTTCGAGTGGAGATTTCGGGAATTTCGTTAATCATGTTGTAATGCATTGCATATTTCCGGGAACGGTTGGTTTCCGTGGTTCAGTACAAGGTTGTGGACTGTGATTTTGATCAGTTATGTTTATGTATATTCAGGAGATCGAGATCGAGATCGTGATCGTGCTTCAGGCGAGGGAGCTTCCGCCGGACCACGAGATTAGCGCGAGTTCGCGCTAGCTGATCTGTGAGTGGACAAGTTTCTATTTTCACTGTTGATTTTGCGAGTTCATGGATTTTATGATTTTCCGTATTTAAATTATACGATGTTGAGATATATGTTATTTTCGGAGGTATTGTTATATGTTTATGGGTTATGGCATTTATTGCATCGATGCTACCAGAGTTGAGAGATTCATCTGGCCCAGGGTTGAGAGATTCCTCTGAAGCAGGGTTGAGAGATTCCCTTGAGTGCCGCCGGGGTTGAGAGATTCCCCTGGCCTATCACCGTCGGGTTTGAGCGATTCACCTGACGTCGGGCTTGAGAGATTCGCCCGACAACCTCCATATATATATGTGTGTTGTGTTCCGAACTCGCACTGTTTTACATTGAGTATGTATATAACTGGTGAAAGACATATGTTTATTTTCGTCCACTCACTCTAACGTTTTATTTGCCTTTCCCCTGGGCTTTTCGGTTTCCGTGCCCAGTTTGCAGTTCGGATTCAGGTATTTCACGTTGCGGTTGAAGGCTAGTGATCTGAGCTACCTGTGTTTTCCAGTAGGTTCTTGTTTCGCCTACTGATGTGTATATTGTATATAATTACACTAGTGGTCGCTCTGATACACTCTGATACGTGTTTATATGGATTTTCACAGATATACTATATATAGTACAGTATGATTACTGTTTATTGTTTATATAATGATGTTGAGAAATCCGGATGGGATTGGTGCCCACGGTTTGGCTTTTGTGGCATAGGACGAAGTGTTATTTTCAGGGTGCAGGTTTATGCAATTCCACGTTAGTAACGAAACTCTGCCGAAATTTCGAAAAGTTTTTGTTGGTTCGTATTTTCAGAAGGGGTTCGATTCCGATTTAGGTAACTGAATTGGGGTTGGGTCTTTTCAAATTTGGTTTCGGCTTCTTCACGGAAGTTGTTGAGAATTTAATTTCGAGCTCGTGGGAACTTCCGGAGCATTGTTCTGAGTTACGAAGATTAAGTTGTGATTATTTCCGATTGTTGATTATTTAGTCGGTTTAAATATGTGTTGGTTTGAACAGTTGACTTTTTATCGGATTTGCCGATGTGTTTAACTTCGGGTGATAATTGAAGAATACGTCGAGTCGAGTTTGTTTCCGCGAGAATTATTGGAATCGGAATTACGACGAGAAAGTTACGGGTATTTGAAGTTTGCCGAAAAGATAATTACGAAGTTTCCATTTTGGGAAGGCCTATAAATAGAAGGTTGCTATTTTGTGCAAGTCAACAGTTGCCATTATGGGAGTTGACCGAGTTGACCGAGTCAACTCAGTGGGAGAGGAAAATCACGTCGGCAACCACGGTGCTCCACGGCGGCGATGGAATTCCGGCCACCTCCGGGCTAGGCCCGTGGCCCGTTCGACTCGCCACAACCTCCTCATCTTCGTGCCGGCCACTGTTCACGGCGAGGTGGACGGTGGAGAGAGAAACTTTGAACCAAAGTTTGGGATTTTTGGGGTTAATGGTGGTTTTTGATTCCGACCGAGTTGAGCTCAAACAAGGACTGGGTTTTGTAGCCCTCATCTCCATGATTCTAACCATGTAAGTATGGAGTTCTAATTCGATTTGTGATTGGAGAATTTTGGATTTGAAATTTGTATGAACATTCGGTTTTTCGTGAAATTGGACAAGTTAGAGTGAGAATTGGTCTTTGTTGTAGTTGACAAAGTTGCTCAGTGGGTGATTTTGCATGGAATGGTGGTTGCTCCGCTGGGAAAATTTCAGTTTGGTGGCGGCACCGCCGTTGGCGGTGGTCAACGACGGTCAAAGTTTGACTTTTTGAGATTTCCGACAAGTTGCATGTCATTTCACTCGAAATCGCGCCCCGATCGCAGTGGGGAGGTTCGTTTCTCGATTTGAGCATCCGAACTTACAGCGAGGTATTGTGGTGTGATTTCCGGATTTCCGACAGTTTGTCGTAATCGGATTATGTGTTTCCGAGAACGGTGGTTTCTCGTGATTTGTTTTGAATTGTCGAGTTATGACTTTGAGTAATGGACTTTGTGAATATTCAGGGGTTCGTGATCGTTCGTTTGGCGAGGGACTTTCCGCCGGATCACGGGTTAACGCGAACTGCGTCACGCTAGTCTATGAGTGGACATTTCTTTTCACGGATTGTTTGTGAGTCTTTATACACGTTTTATGAACTTGAGCATGCGTATGAGGTTTCGAATTACATGAGCATGTGTTTTACGATTATATACATATACGGATATGCGTATACGAGTATACATACACTTATATGTTGTTTCATGCATTTGCATCGAACTGTTTATGATTTGATTTTCACAGAGTACAGTCTCAGTTACGTTGTTGTATCGATACACTTGCCTCTCGGCTGATCCCCGATGGTAGGCCGCCAGGAGGGGCGTCGTTACCCCGACCTGACCGGTGAGGGGCGTTTCCCCGGAATCAAGGCCTTTCTGGCTTAGAATCACGTGTGGACCAAGGACCCCGTGATTCGGACTGTACTAGCACAGATGTGTCTATGAGTGACCCCGTGGGATTTATACTTGCATGCTTAGTACGCTGGAGGATTATGGTTTTACCTCGTGTACTTGTTATTTTTATTTACCTGGACTCGCATATGTTATTTTAAACAGATATATCAACTGGTGAAAGACATTTATTTTCGTCCACTCACTCTAACATTTTTCATGTCTTTCCCCTGGGCTTTTCGGTTTTCGTGCCCAGTTTGCAGTTCGGACTCTGGTGTCGCACGTCGTGGTCGGAGGCATAGTGCTCGAGCTACCTACTGTGGTATACGTATATGATTATACATTAGAGGTCGCTCTGAGTATTCTGTTGTATATTTTATATGATTTTACACCGGATTTCAGTAAAGTACAGATATATTTATTGTTTTACTTTACTGTTGATATATTGAGAAATCTGGATGGGATTGGTGCCCACAGTTTGATTTTTGTGGCATATGATGAAGTGTATTTTCCGTGTGCAGGTAATGGTAATTCTACGTTAGTAACGAAACTCTGCCAAAATTTCTACGGTTTTTGTTGGTTCGTATTTTCGAAGGGGTTTGATTCCGGTTTAGGCAACTAAATCGGGGTTGGGTCCTTTCAAAAAGACATTGCCGGCGACTTACATTTAAGTCGCCGGCAATGTCTTTTTTTTTTTTAATTTCCGGCGGAACATTGTCGGCGACTTACATTTAAGTCGCCGGTAATGTTAATAAAAAAAAAAACATTATCGGCGATTTTTGAGGAAAAAACATTGCCGGCGATTTAAAAATCGCCGGCAATGGGTTAAAATGTGGTAGTGGATGTTAACTCCTAGATGATGGAATCTGCTGTTGATATTTGGTTCTTTCAAAATTATACACTTTCATGTGTACATTGTTATTTAACGATCCATATTTGATGCAATTCATTGTTGCTGGTTTGTTTTACTAACAAAGAAATGACTATAGATAACATCAATCTGTTAGCTTTGTATTTGTGGCTTAATATAGTACTATTTTCTGATGGAATACCATTCAAGTCCAACAGCTTTTCTCTAATTTTGTCATTCTTCATTTTGAGGTAAACAAAGTTTACATGCAAATAGTTCTTTATATGTCATAAACTGTTCCTCTCATCTTCATAGTCTCCTTTCCATTTCTACCATACAAACTATGGAAAGTGACACAATAGTAGCTCAAAGTCTATTGAAGGTAAGAATTTGTAGATTTTGGGAAGATTTGTCAAACTACAATGAAGTTGGGCTTCGATGCTTTGATTCGTCGTCGTTGACAAAGAGGTAAAATGTCGACCATACTTCTCAATTATAACCCAACAATTTTATGGTCCAAAATAAGTATCCTTCTTTACATTTCTGTCCACAAAAAGAAAAGCCCAAAATATTGGAATTACCGGATTAGCATCCATCTCCTGACTACTTGGTTTGTGATCTATAAAAGTAGAAATTCTATGTATGACCCACACACTTTAGTCAAACTGTGCTTCAAGTTTAACAGACAACCCACGCCTCGGCGTGGGGATCCACCTAGTATATATTATTTTGGATCCTTGAATTAGTAAAACTTACATTCTAATTTTATTTTTGTCACGAAAGTTTAAAAGTTTGAAATATATCATTTTAGCCGCTCAAGTACCCCCAAAAAAACTCATCTACTATCATTCCCTCTTAAACTAAAACTCAATGCCCAAGCCCCCTATAACCCAACCAGACTGCTAACACTTTCGGCAACGATGAAGAGAGCAAGACTGTTGCATCGCCAATACCAGGCAAAACGACAAACCATGGTTATTTCACAGGTGAGTAGCAATCAACGTACGTTTACACACTGACAAACAAAATAGCCACCCAAGCGTATATGTACTACCACTATTATCACACTGAAAAGAATCAGGCAGTCCTTACCACCCAGATACAACAAAAACTTGCGACACCTCAAATGCAACTAAAAGCATCCGCATCCAAACTCAAGCATATGGTAATCTCTCCTCAATTCTCATTGTCAAACCATAATCAAGAAAAACATTTTTTGTTAGCTTTTCTTCCATTTTTGCTCTTATTTACTTTGGTTTGATTCTCCCTCTGTATCATCTTTTCTATTTTCTCCATCATATATCTTTCCAACCCAGATCTATGTAGACTACATGAACTTCCAAATATTTAGAAGCCTATATGCCTCTCAAAAAGGACCTATACGAAAACTCCAGTTCTCATAGTGTTTCTAACTTTCCTGATTTGGGTAATGAATTTTAATTCGGATTCATAACAAAGAAACAAAATCAAGAGTAAATGATTATTTGCTCTTCTAAATTTCTTTTTTGCATGGACCTAGGAAAATTTTACAAGACCAGATGATCATATTAAGTAATAGTTGATGAGGTATTCCCATTCGATGTTTACAACAAAGATGAGTAAACAACAATCAGATGGACCCAATACTAGTTTTCCACTGCTCACTAATCCTCCTCTATTAGAGCAAATGCACCAATTTGGACCGATTGAAATGGGGAGGATCAATCCTTCACCTAGGTTAATTCACTATTCATCAAAATCAGTTATTGAACCTTGGTTTTACATTGCACTAATTTGACCAATTCAAGGACTTGTTACTATTCACATTAAAAAACAAGTATTAAATTATTGATGCCACTAATTGTCTTACTCTATTATTAAATAAAATAAAATATGAATAACTATTAAAAATATTGATGGGATATTTATTAATATATTTCAAATAACTAAAGTCAACATAAGAATATCGAAAATCATTATAGAACGTCATGTGTGACTATCGTTATCTTTCATACAAAATATCATAAATTGTCAATATGATTTTTTACCAATATAAGGATGACATGTGTCTACTTTATAGTATCGTTATCTAAATAAATAATATCATATATCGTAATCTTCATAAATAATTGAGATATTTCGGATCGATGACATTTTCAACCAATTGCGACACAAAAATTGCACTCAAAATAACTTTTTATCTTCTAAACATGTCAATAAATAACCTATAAACTTCAGTGTCTACTCATACGTTCCACTCATTCATCTCCTTTCTCTCTAGTTTCACATATTATCATGCATTTCATTCACATCTTCATAATAGATAAATCATTTGAGAACTAATTATCTGCAAGAGATGGATGAAGAAGAGGAATACCATATTTTTAAATGTATGTACAATTTTTGGGTTGGGGTTTAAAGTTGAGGTATATGGTTATGATATTTTGTAAAGTTCATATATGAATACTTAGAATTAGAATGAGCGAAAGTTCAAGTACTGTTTGTTGAAATTTCTCAATCCAAATTAACTTGACGATTCTTATAAAACAACAGAGTTTTTTTTTTTAAAAAAATAGAAATTATCTAAGTTTAAACACAACCAACTAAGATATAACTCAATTCGAGTATTACATTCATACTAAGCATGCACATGACAAAATTTTCTATTACAAAGTACATTTTTTTTAAAAGGGACAAAATACATTTAATAGATTTCAGTTTGTCTATTGTGAAGTTCATTCCTCAGAAGTTTGTGAAATCTGTCATTTTTCCTCTAAAATCCTTAGCTCTCATGAGTGCTCCTCTTCATGGTCGGCCATGTCTCAATATTTTCATCTCATAGCATTAGTCATAGCATACCGTAATGCATATGAGAAGTAACACTTAGCCAAAAAATTAGGCCCCATACCACTGATTGCTTCAATAGTTGCTTTCTGTTTTATCTTTACAATCTTACCAACCGCCTTCAACCAAATAATATCATTAGTTTCATCCAACTTTATTTTGGCCAATGATGATTGTACCTTAGAATCATCATTAGCTTTGAACCGTCTGAGAATAAGTGGAAATATTTTCAAATCTACAGGTAAAATACCTAAATGATAAGTGGACAGGGTGGCCATAGTACTCTTCATGTCATACTTCATGTTCTTTAAACCTTGTTTGATCACATGTGTTGTCTCAACCATATGGATCGTAATCCATGATGGTGAACATAGGAGTTTTCATTTATCGGGTACTCTCTTGACAAAGAATTTTATTGATATGTCGATCATTCCTAACCCCGTGACGACGAGGCAGTTATACTTCTCATGGAAGCCATATTGACTTAATTCGAGAAATTTGACAATAGAAAATTAGCCTTATTGTTGATATGATCCATAAGTTGCAAGATTTGTGGAACTCATTCGCCACCAAAGTTTGATGCATTGCAATTAAATTTTTTTTGAGTTGATGGAAGGGGTGATATGACCTATGATGAATCTGGTATTAGAGAAATTTTCGTGGGTGCTCTAGCAGATGCATTTCAATGTTGCATATATATCACGGAGAACACAGTCAGAGTGATCATGTCTCCCGAATTCGAGTGCTCATAGTAAAGGTGGTAGAGGCTGAAGTACTGGTTCCTTTCATAATGATCATCAATAGACAATAGTCTTCAAAACAAGACCAATTGCAATATGTTTCTTTGACCTGAGCTTTGTAACCGAAGTTGAATTAGAATGCAAATATCACTGCTCAAATGTTTGGTTGAACAACTTTGATGTATTAGAAATTAGATAAATACCATTTGGATAATGGTCCCTGTACTGTCAAATTGCTTCCCCCATTTACTGAGTTGAAAGGTCAGTGACATGAAGAACAATGGTACAGTATAATTTTAATTGTCCTTTTCTCATTTTGTAATGAAGCATCTTCCATGTTTGTTGGTCAACAATAATATTGATAGATTATGCTATTATAGCTTTGAATTTAACTTTGTTTAAAAAAAAAAACTATTTATAAACTTCATTCTAGTCAGACTGAACTACTTATTAGTTATCGCTCTATGTTTTGCCCATTATTTTATTTATTTAGATGCTACAAAAAAAACTAATGAGTTATTCCCAATTGTAGTTATGGATTGTATTATTGAACCAAATGATGTAATGGTTGGAAATCGTATCAGGATGTTCGAAGATATATTGTTTGTTGTGTAGTTTTGAAGAACAAAAATGTTTCGACCATAATTAATGAAATGGCAGACAATGCGAAATATATGAAATTAAATGTCCTAAAAATGTGATCAAATCAATGAATTACTAGATTTTCGTGTCTAAAAATTGTTAATGAGCAATTTTAAATAGTAGTATGCATGTCTGTGATTGGTTAAACTACTCTAAGAGCAACTCCAACAGCTTTCCCATTATAGATAAAAAAAATAGATTTTAGAGAATATTTGGCGCTTTTTCACTCCAAAGCTTCCCAATCTCATTCCCTAAAATAGAGAAATGGATGAGAGAGAACAACTCATTCTCTAAATTTACAGCAACCTGCAAAATTTTGGAGAAGATGATACTATTAATGTTTTGCACCTTTTTGCAAGTCTCAATTTCTCACAAGCTCTCCTAACCACTTGTTTGTAATTTTTAATGAAAAAAATAATTTTTTTTATTTTTATAATAAATAAGAATGAAGTTGTAATAAATGCCTAAATATGTAAAATAAGAAAGCTGTTGGAGTTGAAGTATGAAATTTTTAGAGATTTCGACTTTTACTTCCCTATTTTACAAAAATTATAGGGAAGTTGTTAGGGTTGCTCTAACACAATTTAACTTTAGCAATTTCTTATTTTGAACTGAGGATGTGCGTACATGCATCTAGAGTTTATGATATTGTCCAAGGATGTGAATAACAGTGAACTAATGTAGTGTGAAACACAAAGTTTTCAATTATATTAGATTACCCATTACAAGAGGGAATCATATCCTTTATATATTGCTATTCATCCAAATTCTGGAGGTACGCTACAATGAAGAAATTACCAGTATGAAAACAGACTCCCTATGAGTTACTTTTCAAATATGCGCATCTAGGGAGCAAGGTTATCATAACCACTAGGAGCACAAGGTTTCTTCCATTATTACTTCGTCGTATACTGATATTTTGTGTTTGGACATCATGTCTGATGAAAATTGTTGGGGAATCCTTAAGCATAATCTTATAATTAGTTGTTTCAAAGAACTAGGTTGAATTTGGAAGAAAAGTATAATGGTTTTTTGTTGGTAGCTAGTGACAGGACCCACCCCAGAAACCTGACGTTACCCATGACAAGCCTTGCGAGACCCACATCAAGATAGCTCACACTGCAAATGCAGTGGCCAATCTAACATGAGCTAAAGAAAACCAACTTTAAAAGTACTTGACTATTGATTTACATACCGTAAAATATCTGGAACTTTAAATTTACACCATAATGATATATTTTACAAAAGTTGGTATTCAAAGCATCTAGACAAATTGGAAAGAAAACATAAACGTAAGTAGGACATTAACCAGCCCACTATGAATAGAACAAAAGCAATAGAATACTAAGCCTCGTCAACTGGATGGACACTCCTTCAACGGTCTAGTATGAGATCTGGGCTACATAAAATGAAAAATCCCAGAAGATGTAATTTTAAAACGTTAGAGTGAGTGGACAAAAATAAATTAACATAAAATTAGCAACAAACTATCTCAGCATTTTCGATAAAATGGAAGTTTAAAAGATAACATGCAATATGTTGAAAAGATATTAACTTAATACTAAGAAAACTTAGTTACTAGGGGTGCTAGCTCACCACTATTTTGACAAATTATTAACATAAGACTAAGAAATACCTCTGACTGGGGGTGCTAGCTCACGATCACAACTAGAGATCGAAAACTAACTACTATAATGTACATACTATAAGAACATTGGTTGAGGGTGCTAGTGTACATACTAAGAGAGATTTACCCTGACTCTCACACTACTGGAGGCGATGACTAGGGGGTGCTAACTTACTAGTCAACGCTAAATGAAACGAGTTCTAAATCTAATAAGATGGAGGCGATGACTGGGGGGTGCTAGCTCACCAATCATCTGACAATCATCTAGGGGGTGCTAGCACACTAGATGATCTATTCCGATGGTTAACTCATCAAGTTAGTCACTTGGAGGCCAAGCCAAGTGATATATATCATATGTACGCATACATATAATATTATAATAATAATAACCTTCAGATGAACATCATATTGACAATCATTAAGTAATTGATTGACTAGTTGACTCAGTTTTGAAATTGAAAACATATAACTGAGACATAGAATGCAAGCATAGAACTGAACATGAAACATATAATGTACGTATATATAGCTAGAACACATAAGTTCCTCAAATGACATGCATTACCAAACATATAACTAACTATTCTCGGTAAGCAAATATTGAAATCAAAGTGCAAAACTGCATGCATTTATATTTGAAAACAAAAGTCCACTCACAGTACTAGGCTCACACCTCCGGCCTTGCAAAATATTCCTTTGCCGATAGCTCAATGCATTGCCCTGTCACAACGAACATTATTTAATAACTGATCGTGGAAACGATATCGAATGATCAAATCCGTTCACCAATAAATATCTCCATCGAGAATATCACATTCTCGAACTTCGTAATTTCCAAACCCTGACGCGTTATTAAACTAAACACATTCCTATGAATCTGTACTCATTTCAAAGTCGCAACAAGTTTCACAAGCATTATGCAACTTGGGGTCAAATCGATACTTGACTCGACCGATACATTTAAATCGTAAAACGTTTAGTTAAATATGATCAAGTCCAAGTATAACATTAAACTAGGTCCGATTAAAGCAACAACCTCTTCATTAGAATCAACACGTTATTACGAGAAAAATTGTATAAAATTTCTGTCGAGAACCATCCGCCAGAGCACCGCCTTGAACCACGGCCAGCGGTGCCCTACCAATTTTAGGCGATCAGAAACCAAAACTGTCCAAAATCAACCCAACAACAACTTTCTCAACTACACCCAAGTTCAATTCTCCAAGAAAATGGTCAAATTTACCTTTGAAGTCAAGAACACTCAAAAACTCCTAAATCTTCAAATCTTTGATTCTCCCTCCTCTGATTGAATTAAGACGCGTCCTTGATATGTATAGATTCATAAGGAAGAGGGTTACAAAGCCCAATAGTTCTCGTTGGCTGAATTGATGCCGAAGCAATCAACTCCAAATTTCTAGGGTTCTTAAGATTTTCTAACCTTCTTCTCCAAATTAAAACAAGATCAAGGAAAATGGGTGCTAAGGTTATGGGAAAATGATAGAGGGAATCAAGATGAAGAGATTGACACTTCAATCACTTCGGTTCGTGGACGTTGATAGTGGTTCATCTCCGGCAAGCTCGACGCCGTGAGAGAGAGATGTAGAGGAAAGAGAGAGTCAGGAGAAAATGAGGGGAATGTATACCAAAATAGAAACTAATGGGTTTCCTTAATTAGTAACAAACTATTTGTAGAAAAACAATTACCAAAAAGTAAAAATATAATAAAACATCTGATGTCAGCAATTTCTTCGTCGTATCTTTGATTTCATTGTTCTACGTGTCCACGCACTCGTCTCAACGAACACCACGACTTTCACAAAGGAAGCTTCTCGAGATGTCAATTAAATACACAAGTATCTGACACTACAAGAAAACTGCACCTAGACCACGGACAATTTCCGTCGTCTAAGTGCAGTTTTCCGTCATCTAAGTACTTGGACGACGGAATCTCCGTCGTCCAAGGTCCGTGCTCCAAGTGCTGTCGTCCAAGCACCTAGACGACGGAGAATTAGTTCTCCGTCGTCCAAGTTAACTTGGACCGCGGACATTATCCGTGGCCCATGTATGCACCTGGACGACGGAAACGCTAATTCTCCGTCGTCCAGGTGACTACATGGGCCACGGACATTGCTCGTTTCTCCGTGGCCCACGTGTTCACCTGGACGACGGAGAATTAGAGTTTCCGTCGTCCAGGTGCATACATGGGCCACGGAGAATGCTAGCTTCTCCGTGGCCCAGGTGTTCACCTAGACGACGGAAACTCTAATTATCCGTCGTCCAGGTGAACACGTGGGCCACGGAGAATGGCAGGGTTTAGGGTTTAGGGTTTAGGGGTTAGGGGTTAGGGGTTAGGTTTAGGGTTTGTGCACCTGGACGACGGAGAACATAATCTCCGTCGTCCAAGTGACTATTTAAATTTTTTTTAAAAAATAAATCGAAATTAAATATTATTAATTTAATTTATTATTAATTTAATTTAAATAATGAAAAATAGTCGAAATTAATTAATTAAACTAAATTTTTAATATTAATTAATGTATTAAATAAATAATTAATTAATCTGTACATACACATCCAAATTAAAAACCCATAAAAATTATAAAATATTGTTCGGAACTCGGAAATAAAGAAACGCGATAATTAACTAGCTAACTAATACACTGGAGGAGCAGATGCGCCGCCGGGTCCTCCGCCTCCAGCCGGGTCGTTGTCGTCGGGGTATGGGTTCGGAGGAGGTTGACAGACTTCTCGATTTTGGTTCATGAGCGCGATGAGTTGGGCTATTTGTGCTTGTTGTTCGTCAAGTCTTTGCCGCATTGACTCATTCTGCTCTTGTGTCCGTCGATTCTCCTCTCGTGCCAGTCGAGCCTCTTGAATGGCTGCTTCGACGGCCGCTGCCTGACTCCTTCTCCGCTGCCCCGAACCTCCCGTAGATGATGAGCCGGAGGTCATCGACAAATCTCGTACCACCCTAGGCCCAAAGTGCCTAACCTCCTTGCCAGCTCTACGACCGTAGACCTCATCCGCGATTGTAATTTGGCTCTCTAAGGATAGAGGAGGCAGGTCTTCCGGCGGCACATCTGGGAACACAAGCTGAGTGTTAGCCAACTCTTCATGCGCACGCTCTATCACCCTTGCCTACAAAAGAATAATTAATTTATTATAATGAAATCATATTTAAATAATAATTACTATAATTAAAAGCACATAATTAATTTCTCACTTACGCCGCATTGACTCGCTTCATTATCGAGCCCAGGCGTCACGTAGGCGCTTACGCTTGCATCAAGATAAGGGTGTTTGGAGCCCTTATCCTTGTGCTCCTTGGCTATTTGAATGAACTGCTTGGCGCCGGTAGTATGGTGTTTCTCCTTTTTCTCCCGGTTGGCTTTGTTGACACCGGAGAATTTCTGTTACACAACATAATTAAATCATTAAAAAATTAATAACTACAATTTAAATAATTCAATTATCTTAATTGAAATAAAAAAAAAAATTAACACCTTAAAGGAGTCATCGGCAAAGTGGTTACACAACCACTCCCACTCATCTTCTCTATCCCCTTGCAGCTCTACTGGGGGAGGCACGGGACCGACATCTTGGAAGTACTTATGGAACTTGTACTTCCAATCTTTGTAGATGGAGTTGGCGGTTTGGTTGATATACCTCAACATGGCCGGTGTCGGATCCACCGCAAATTGTTCCTATCAAAAATAAATAGAAAATTATAATCGTATATATTATGAAATTTTAACTAATATTAACAATATTATATAATAACTAAATTGGACGTATTACGTACCGAAAGATCTTTGAAGACTTTCGCCTTCTCATGATCCGGCGCCTCCTTCCAAGTAGGGGCAGTGATACGAACCCGGTTACGGATGATTGACCCTATCCCATGCGCCGAGAGACTTGCTAGCTGAGTTGTGGGAGGGCCACCGGTGAATTCGTCGTATGGCAAGTCGATATTTTTCCCGGTCGCCTTGCAAATACGCTCCGCTTTGCCCCCTTTAACGAGACCCCGAGTCCTTTTTGGTTCCGGGTCAGTGGGGGCCCTCCTTTGCCTACGGCGGGCGCTGTACATGATTGATTTGACGGTCGAGGACGCCTGAGTACTTCCCGTTGAACCGGTACCGGGCGTCAGAGATTGGAAGGGGTCGACGTCATCACCGCTCTCGATGAATGGGGGAGCGGGAATTTCCCCAGAGGGCGCTACGGACGGACCAGATGATCCGTCCGGATTGAGAGCGTCGTTGCCCTTCTGTTGATCCCAACCGACTTGGGCCGCCAACATTCGGAGCATGGCATCTTCTGCCTCCTGTTGCGCTTTCTTCTTGCCGGATGGAGCCATTTCAACCTAGGAGTACATTGTTAAAATACCTACTTACCATAATAATTACGAGTGCAAAATTTACGCTAATTAAGTACGGTTAAGATTTAAATAGAGTACACTAGCTTGGCTTTTTCGGTCGTTCAATGGACATGCGACCCGCGCGATAAAGTGTAAATTTTCAATTAATCAGCCTTGGTTAAATCGAAAAACATGGCCAGTTAAGGATAGAGATAACGCGAGAGGCAGGACTAATTTATACAAAAGTCTTTCTTAGTCCAAATCCTGTCACCAGTCATAACCCGTTTCTAGACACCATGTCCGACATTCGGCCAATTTTTCGAAAATTTACACTCCCTCAAGTCCTTTGCAAACTCCGCCCTCAACCTCGTGTCCATAACTTAACTTAGGTTATGGTGTGCAGTGATGAAATCCACACATCACGAGGGGTTAAGGAGATAAGCTAGGAAAAGAGGCGTCATCTATTCCAAAGAGTGCGACTTAATAAACCAAGCCTATTTACTAAATTTAAATCGAACACGTACTACTAATTAATTTACTAGAAACCGATAATTTAATAAAAAATTGATTCATTTAATAAATTATGAATAATAATTTATTCATTTAATAAATTTAATAATAAATTCATTTAATCATGCAACTAATAATAAATAATTACAATAATAAATTTATTCACTTAATAAATTATCAAGTAATTACAATTATTCATTTAATTATTATTAATAACAATAATTAACTATTTAATTAATTAATAACAATAATTAATCATTTATTTAATTAATAACAATAATTAATCAATTATTAAATATTTACAACTAATTAATAAATTAAATTCTACTAATTAATTATATTTAGAATTTAATTAATTAATTAAATGAAAATTATTTTAATAAGGGAAAAATAGAAATTTACCGAATCGGAGTTTTCGGGAATATCGCCGGAGTTTAGTCGTCGGAGAGGAGGAACCACGCCGGAAAAAATGTCGTCGGAGCGTCGCCGGAGGAGGATCGCCGGAGTGAGAGAGAGAGAGAGAGAGAGAGAGAGGAGAGGAGAATGTTGTATGGGATGAGGAAAAGAAGAGATGAGCCACTGCCTATATATAGGCTTTCACTTAGACGACGGAGCACTATTCTCCGTCGTCTAAGTGCACTTGGACGACGGAAACAGTGTTTTCCGTCGTCTAAGTGAAGAGTTAAATTTTTTCGAAGCGGCGCGTAATTAATCGGCGGGACGTTTCACCCGCCATAAATTTTGACATAGACGACAGAGAAGACATTCTCCGTCGTCTAAGTGGAAATTCAAGCGGCGCCGAAAATTGATGCGGTAAATCGAACCGCCATGATTTTCGACTTGGACAACGGAGAACTAGATCTCTGTCGTCCAAGTTAAATATTCATTGAAAAAAAAATGAAAAATCGAACCGCCATGGTAAATTGAACCTGGACGACGGAGAACGTCATTCTCCGTCGTCCAGGTGAAATTTACGTTAAAAAAAATTTTAAAATTAATTCGCTAGGAATTTAGCGATCTGTCATTCGAGTGAAATAGTCGTCCAATATCGATGAACGCATCGTATATATGAACAGTTAAATTTGAACCGACGAATAATTTTTCGTTTTGAAAGTTGTTAAGTATCGACTAATCCTTACGACATAAGTGTTCATGAGTAGAGGCTCATTTGCAACAGAGTATTAACGAAATTGAATTTGGACAAAACAACCGTTGGATATGTTCGTCGTAACATAATATATAATTGTCTTCAAAGGACCATAAAATAATAAGTTTGGGAAGGGTTTCATCGGCACAGTCAACCGCAAAACCGATAATTTCACAAACCGGAAACGTGGATACAAGGCATTTCGCAACTCCGATTTTCGAACCGTCGAAGCTCACACACCAAGAATTGTTTACTCTAAAGTCTTGATGAAAAGAATATGCATTGGAAGAAGGTCTGGATGGTCGTTGTCTTAGAAAAAATTACGATATCTGCACCTGGACGACGGATATGAGCGTTTCCGTCGTCCAGGTAATCACCTGGACGACGGAAAATGACGTTCTCCATCGTCCAGGTGTATAGACCTTGAATTCAGGGGTTAGGGCCTTACTGTTTAGGGTTTAGGGTTTGTGAACTTGGACGACGGAGAATTACCATATCCGTCGTCCTAGTTTGTACCTGGACGACGGATAATGACCATTCTCCGTCGTCCAAGTTCTAAATCCCGAATTCAGGGGTTAGGGCCTTAGCGTTTACGGTTTAGGTCGTCCCCGGTCATTTGTGTGTCCGTTCAATTATTCTGATTCAAAAATATAATTAAAAAATTGATCGATCGATCCGATCTGCTAGATTTAGGGTCCAGGATTTAGGGTTTTACATGAGATTGAGATTTGGCATGGCGCCAAATGTGAAAATGGCGGGGGACCTAATATAAACGTGGACGGAATTCAGGTGTCCGTTCAATTATTTTGAATGACCATAAAAAAATTAAATAAATGATCGATCGATCCGATTTGCTAGATTTAGGGTCGAGGATTTAGGGAGATAGCCAAAATACCCAAAGGCGACAACTTGAAATTAATTTCTCCGTTGTCCAGGATATATGATTCGGATTAATTAATTACCGTAAATTAACCTGCATCGATCATATATATATTACAATAATTACAATAATTAATTAATTACCAATTAATCTCCCTCGTCGTATGACCGTACTCTTCGTCATAATCATAATCGTCCTCATCCCCGTTAGACGACGGCTCATCCTCGTCATCGTACTCAACATCGTCCGACGAATAACCTGAGTCCTCGTCCTCGTCTGCGTCCTCTTCCTGCTCGTCTTCTTCATCTACCTCATCGATAATCTCATCTTCAGTTAGATCTGTACAACCATCAGGCATGGGTAACCGTTCACCATCTTGAACCAGGTCCATTATATCGGAGCGGATGACAGGAATATTAGGCTCTTGATAGGCAGGAATGTCTCTTTCTGGTTCAGCAGCATCTTCAGTCGTCGCCGGTGTCCCTTCAATTGTCTCTGTATTCCATATTCCTCGGTGAGAGATATGGTTCACTATTTTCCACCCTTCACCGGCTTTCGGATCGTCGAGATAGAACACCTGCCGAACTAAGGTGGCGAGAGCGAAAGGCTCATCCTCATACCAGCTAGAGTTTGTATCGACTGATAATAGTCCCAGGTCTTCCTTTGTACGCTTGAACCATCTGCACTTGAATAGGAAAACGTTGACATCATTCCCGTAACATAGCTGAACCACATATACAATAGCCCCGTAATATAGATCATCATTGTCTTTCCCAACCGCTACCCCACTGTTTTGTGTTCTTCTTCCTTCGTCTCGGGCCAATGAATGGAACTTTACACCGTTCACAAAACATCCGGGATAAATATAGTGTTTAACCGGCTTCCCTGCTAGCAAGTGCTTTGGCCATGACCACCACCCTCCGTGGTTTTCAGATTTTTGCAGATCAATCATCTGCGAAAAAGGGCAAATTAATATAAGGGTTTAATTACTTTCTCCAAAAATGATCGATATGTACGTATATAAATTACTAATTAAATACCGAGACGTACGTACGTACCCATTGGAAGAAATAATCGGGAAACTTCTTCTTAACCATTTTCTCAATCCACGCCGAACTCTTGTTTTGATTTAACGCCTGAAGCCTCTCCCTGTATGACATCATGTACGGCTCAACTTCGTCACAGTCTCGCAACACTACCCAATGTGCCTCAATAAGTTCTTCCCGTGTTAACGATTCCTTTAATACTCCTCTAAACGGTCGGACGACATTGGTGACGACAGAAAGATTGATGCGGGCACTGCGATCGGAGGCAGTGGGAGAGGGTGGATCTTTGAGGTATCTGTTGCAGTAAGTAACACACTCATGCATTAGGTATGTCTCTGCTATGGAGCCATCCGGGGCCGACCTGTTTTTGACGAATGACTTATACTGTCCAAGCTGTCTACAAAATCAAACGTACACATTACATAAGTACATAGAGCTAGCTAGCTAGTATATATATAATCTCCAGTGGAACAAATTAATTAATTAGTTGTACGTACCTTTCTTGAGGATACATCCAAGTGTACTGGACCGGACCAGAAATGAGCACCTGCTCGGGCAGGTGGATCATTAGGTGAATCATGATGTCAAAGAATGCAGGGGGAAAAATCCTCTCTAGTTTGCAAATGATGTGCACAATTTGTTGTTGCAATTCCACCACATCTGACTTCTTTAATTCTCTGGCGCATAACCTCTGCCACCACCTGCACAATGCCACTATTGGTTCTACGACGTCCCGAGGCAAGTATGATCGAATTACCACTGGAATCAGACGTTGCAGCATAACGTGATAGTCATGTGTCTTTAGACCAACAAACTTGTGTTGCACCTCGTCCACTGCTCCAGTTATAGTAGCTGCATACGTAGCCGGATAACGAACGCCCTTAAACCAGTGAAATACAGAACGTCTAAGCGTCGGCTTCACTGTGTAAGGTGCATCTGACATCTTGTTGTACACTCATTTCCTATCCCTCCTCAACCACAAGGGACGACGTAGATTCATTGATTCCAAATCTTTGCGCGCTTTGGGAGTATCTTTAGTCTTGAACTTAATACCGAGAATTGTTCCCACCACGCTATCGCACACATTCTTTTCTATGTTCATCGCGTCCAAGTTGTTCCTCAGCTTCAACTTCGACCAGTAAGGGAGTTCAAAGAATATACTCTTGTGATCCCAATAGCTCAGATCATGTGGAGGAATTGGATTGCATTTCTTTACATCCGCGTCATTGCTCAACACACCAAAGTCGAAATAGCTCAACCTCTCTAAAATCTCTTCGCCCGACCAATTACGGGGTTTAGGATTGTTCTCTACCGTACCGTCGAAATGAGCTTCATCCTGTCGCCACGGGTGGTCGTGAGGAAGCCATCTACGGTGACCCAAGTAACACACCTTCCCCGCGTGCCAACTAGAGTTCACGTCGTCCAAACATATAGGACATCCATTATATCCTTTTGTCCTGCAGGCTGCCAACATCCCATAAGCTGGAAAATCGCTGATCGTCCACATTACGGCAGCCCTCATCGTGAACATCGTGTCAGTGAATTTGTCATAAGTTGGGACTCCATTTTCCCACAACAGTTTCAGCTCGTCGATCAAAGGTCTGAGGTAGACATCTAAGCACTTCGATGGAGATTTAGGACCTGGAATTAGTACGGTAAGAAAATTTAATTCCTTATTCATGCACATCCACGGAGGCAAGTTGTACGGCATCAGAATAACTGGCCAAGTGCTGACGACGGAGCTATTACTTCCCCAAGGATTGAATCCGTCTGTAGATAGGCCGAGTCTAACATTTCTAACCTCTGAAGTAAAGTCTCCAAATTCTCTGTCGAAATGTTTGAAACCCTCCCCATCCGCGGCGTGTCGCAGGACATCGTCATCTATTCGCTTTTCTGCGTACCATCGCATCGCCTCTGCTGTGTGTAGAGACATGTACAGGCGCTGCAATCTGGGAATCAAGGGAAAATATCGAACAACTTTCACAAGAATTCTCTTTTTCGAACTCTTCCTATTCAACTGGAATCTGCACTGGCCACATACGGGACAATAGTCCAACTCTTTATACTCTTTGTAAAATAGCACACAATCATTCAGACATGCGTCAATTATCCTGTACTTTAGGCCGAGGCTGCTCAGGATATTTCTAACCTTATAATGAGATTTAGGAAGATTGTATTCTCCGTCGTCCAGGTGGTACTTGGACCTCGGAGTCTTTTCCGTCGTCCAAGTGTCACTTGGACCACGGAACAATTACGTTTCCGTGGTCTAAGTGTTGTTTTCTTGTAGTGACAACACTCTCCACAACCCCGGAAGTGGAGATGCAGGTACCGTAGCTAATGATGATAGTCTAAATGATATAAATGAATGTGTGGCACCCGGATCTAACAATGCAAGTACTGGAATACCAAAAACATGTAACGTACCAATAAAGACCTCCGGTGAAGCTCTGCCCTCACGTAGAGTCATAACATGCACCCTCGCCTGTCCGGCTAATCGTCCTCGCTAAGGCTGTCCCTGCTGTCTACCCTAGCCTGCAAACTGTGCTGTTCGAGCTCCCGAAGTGGCACCTCGCTCTCCTCCGGAACTCTGGGCCCCCTGTCCACCAGTAACATCATACTGATAACATTCCCTCGCATAGTGACCCACCTGGCCACAGCGGAAACAAGTGACAGGATCTCGCTGACATGGACCCACATGATGTCGGCTACATAGACTACACAACGGGTACTCCCTCGGTACAGCAAAAGTGTCACCAGTACGCCGAGGATAACTAGAACCGCTGGAACTCCCACTAGCCTGTGGTCGCTGCGGTCAAAACGCTCTTCCAAACGCAGCACTCGCGTAAGCAAGTCGCGCGTTCGGCGATCCTCATCAGGATCCTCATCCCGATCAACACGGGGACCACGTCGAGGAGGCATCCTACTGATACAAAACAAGCATTAGGTACAAGCAGAAATAACGTAATCATGAAACCGCAGATATTTGAGAACACACAACACCCGAAGTATTGATGAGTACCGCTGGCCAGTCGGGTCATCACTCCAGTCATGCTGTATCAACTCAAATACCCTAAGCGTCACAACAACAAGAGTCTACAGAATCTGACAACTTAATGCTCTGATACCAAGCTGAAAAGACCCAACCCCGATTCAGTTACCTAAATCGGAATCGAACCCCTTCTGAAAATACGAACCAACAAAAACTTTTCGAAATTTCGGCAGATTTTCGTTACTAACGTGGAATTGCATAAACCTGCACCCTGAAAATAACACTTCGTCTTATGCCACAAAAGCCAAACCGTGGGCACCAATCCCATCCAGATTTCTCAAAATCATAATATAAACAATAAATAGTAATCATACTGTACTATATATAGTATATCTGTGAAAATCCGTATAAACACGTATCAGAGTGTATCAGAGCGACCACTAGTGTAATTATATACAATATACACATCAGTAGGCGAAACAAGAACCTACTGGAAAACACAGGTAGCTCAGATCACTAGCCTCCAACCGCGACGTGAAATACCTGAATCCGAACTGCAAACTGGGCACGGAAACCGAAAAGCCCAGGGGAAAGGCAAATAAAATGTTAGAGTGAGTGGACGAAAATAAACATATGCCTTTCACCAGTTATATACATACTCAATGTAAAACAGTGCGAGTTCGGAACACAACACACACATATATATATGGAGGTTGTCGGGCAAATCTCTCAAGCCCGACGTCAGGTGAATCGCTCAAACCCAACGGTGATAGGCGAGGGGAATCTCTCAACCCCGGCGGCACTCAGGGGAATCTCTCAACCCTGCTTCAGAGGAATCTCTCAACTCTGGGCCAGAGGAATCTCTCAACTCTGGTAGCATCGATGCAATAAATGCCATCAACCATAAACATATAACAATATCTCCAAAAATAACATATATCTCAACATCGTATAATTTAAATACGGAAAATCATAAAATCCACGAACTCGCAAAATCAACAGTGAAAATAGAAACTTGTCCACTCACAGATCAGCTAGCGCGAACTCGCGCTAATCTCGTGGTTCGGCGGAAGCTCCCTTGCCTGAAGCACGATCACGATATCGATCTCGATCTCCTGAATATACATAAACATAACTGATCAAAATCACAGTCCACAACCCTGTACTGAACCACGGAAACCAACCGTTCCCAGAAATATGCAATGCATTACAAAATGATTAACGAAATTCCCGAAATCTCCACTCAAAACCCTCGACTGAAAATCGGCTACCCAAATCAATCTGAAAACCTCTGGACGATAATCAGGGCGCGATTTCGAGAAAAACGACATTAAGAACGTCGAAATCTGAAAAAGTCAACCCTCGCCGGAGCTCTGCCAATGACCGCCGCCGGCGGCAGCGGCGCGCCGTCAACGGAGACTTTCTCCGGCGAGGAAGCTCCAGAAATGGAGTTCTCCTCAAGCCCAACCACTTTGTTAACTACCACAGACCTCAATTCAAACCACAAGCCACCCAATTTCACCTCGAACCCAAATCGGAATTCCCTCCGGTGACCTAATCGAAACCCAACAATTCCTTAACCAAATCTGAAATAAATCACATGGGGAGTATCATCGAGGTGTGGGGAGGTGAAACCCCAACAACCTCGCCTCCAAAACTCGCCGGAGCATAGCTCCCCGTCACCGGCGAAAAATCCCAGTCGGCCTCGATTCGAACCCCCTCCAAACCTCATTAATCTCCTTCAAACCAAAGCCAGACCCACTCGAAATCATGAAAGGAAGAAAACCTTACCCTTATCTTGGCCGGAGGTGGCCGGAAATTGGTCGCCGGACGATGAAGACCAAAACGGAAACTTTCCCTTTCTCGGTCAACGGTCAACTTTCCAGTTTTAGAAAGTCAAAGTTTGGTCAACTTCAGTCAATGCTTTTACGACTAATTCTCGACTATTCCGATATTTATACTCGCGTCTCGGGTCGATCGACGATTCGAAATGGATAACCATCACGATTCAGATAAACACGAAACAATCGGATAAACTCGTCAAAAATTGAAACTTCAAATAATCATATTATATTCCTCGGTTATCGGAAAAATCTTCCGGAACCGCCCACGAGCTCGAAATCACGTACTCTACAACTTCCGTGAAGACACTCAACTCAAATTCTCGGCCGAAAACATAGTCGCGAATAAAGTCAACGAACCACACATATATCGTAAAACTGCGACTAATCAGAATCTCGTGAATCGTGCCGAATACACAACTGATTCTGGTTCGGGTCGTCACAAAATTCTCGACCGGTAATTTAGTCGATAAGAGCACTGCTATTTAAATCCGAACTTCCAATATTCATAATTAATTCCTCGGTCGTCCAAATAACGATCCGGAACCGCCCACGAACTCGAAATCACACATACAACGACTGTCGAGAAGAGACTCAGCTCCAATTCTCGGCCAATGATTAAGTCGTTAACAAGCCTGGTGATTCAATCATCAGTTGGAAATCTGCGATTACGCAGTAACTCACGAATCAAGCTGATTATACTTCTGATTCTGTTCTGGGTCGTCACACTTTTTTTTTTTTAATTACCGGCAGAACATTGCAGGCGATTTGCCGGAAAAATCGCCGTTAAAGAAAAAGAAGACATTACCGGCGATTTTTGGGGAAAAAATGGCCGGTAATGATAAAAATCGCCGGCAATGGGTTAAAATGTGGTAGTGATCAGAATATAGCTACATGGGTTTATATCACCCATGAACTACACATCAGAGTTTCTTTACATATCAGTTGACACATAGCAGCTAACCTCCAGATCAAGAAATGACTCTTGATCACAACATTAGCTTATTCGAGATTTTCTAATTACATATTGACAATATGAAAAGTACTAACGATTACCTAAATAAGGTTCAATGGAATATAGTATTAACTATTACTAATAGATACTTAGCAAAAGTACTAATAATTACTTAGAAGTAGCATGTGTGTATAAAAATTCAACAAAATATACACTCTTCTTCAACAAAAGACAACTTCTCATTTTCACTCTACTTGTTCACACATCCACCTATAAATGTAACAGATGGAATAAGAAAACAAAAGATGATTGATGAAGAGAAAATGAAGACACTACAAGTACAAAAAAAGCATTTGACATATGTACCTGCTATTTCTCTGCCACTTTTTTTGCCACCGAACTGTCAACATCTTCGTCCCTGAACACATAAACGAAATTGTTACTCAAATTATAAATACAATCATTGTAATCCACCACAAAAATCTATTTGAAAAATATGTTCATACCTCCTGGCCTTCTTTTCCACTTCTATTTCAAACAACTTTTTTGTAGGACCCTTAATGCCATGCTTCCTTGCAACTTGGGTAAAATGTCTTTTACAACAGCTTCTCGCAGGTTGCTTCGAATAACTCTTCTGCTGCATTTCCTATGAGCTTGGTCATGATTATCTTCAATAATCATGTAAACTCTGTAGCTGCATGATATAATTGCATGTGTGCATCAAGGACTAAGAGCGAGCAATATTCAGATTGAAATGGAGCAGATGAAAACATAATTATGTAGTCGAAATGATATAGATTACCTTCTTTTTGGCTCGTGTTGACCATGAGCAAAACAAAATTAACTATCTTCAACATCTTCCTTCTTCATCATATCCTTGTAGCACTTGTCCTGATAATTAAACTTTCTCAATATTGAAATCTTACAGTTCTGTATATACATTAAACCTAGAAAATAAACTCACATGAACCTATTCCAAAAATTCTAAAAATCATATACATAAATGGCAGCAACTACATATGCATGTAACACCATCAGATGCAAATCTAAAGCAAGATATGTAGAACTAAAGTGCAGATTACAATGCATAACCAATTAAATAAGTTTTAGAAAGTAAAAGAGAACTAACGATGAACAAACAATGGAAGTTACAGTGCATATATGACATCTATTAACCCATTTTTCTACACACACCCAAACATAGAACTAAATTGCATATTACAATGCATAACAATTTGTGTATGACCATATTATCTATGCTTTCATTAAATCATTCATTGATTATTCAACGACAACCAAAATAATCAGACAACTGATTACAAATACATGAGCAAATAGGGTCTGGCAAGAAGAAAAAAAAAACTTTTGAGCAATAGTAACTCTCTGCAAACAATACAGCCCCTGAAAACAAATCAAAAGCAAATCAACATAAACATACTTAGTCTAATCAACCCAAGAACAATCAATACAACAATGTATAAGAGAGCGCAAATTGAAACAAAAAGAGGCAAAAAAAGGACCTTCTTTACTCTGTTGAGACTTTTTGTTGTAGGTAGCAGAGGATAAATGAAAACCTTCTTGCAGATTTCCTTTTATGGGTAGCTCTAGCACCTTAATTCAATTCGCACCAAGAATAAAGTCAGCACGCGTACGTCAGTCATCTCTGTGATCAATGGAGAGCAAATTGAGTTTTTATTTAGGGATTTTAGAAAACGCATGTTCAATAGAGATGTAAAGGAAATCTACCGTGAATTGGAGTTCGGTGAGGAGGTTTTCCACGTCGCGATTTATGTCGAGGAATTAGGAACCCTAAATCCTAAAACCTGAAAAACAACCCAAACCTCAATAAAAAAAAAGAACTCAAGTTCTCTAGCTTACCCAAAAATCCAAGTAACTAATTAAGCATCTTCAACTATCTTTCTTCATTCAAAGTTCATCATCTATAGTGAGTGCGAGGGGACCTTTCTAAGAGATAAGAATTAGAACACGAAGATTGAATAGTGGGGTATTAATTATTGCATTTTTCTAAGGGTCGTCAAAGGAGGTGACATGAAAATGGACCAGATGGCACCCTTGATATGTAAACATATAAGAATTAGTTTACAGTTGCATAACTACAGTAAAGGGGGTCTTATTTTCACTGGAGTAAAAGGCATACATGCCATATGCATAACTATGTATATCTATCTATTTACACTTCACATAGACAATAAACATAACCCATGTTCGTCCAAGAACTCTATCAACAATTTCAATAAATTCAGTCACAAAACGAAAGAAATAAAAGACAATATCTCACACTCCTCACCTTCAGCATCTGAATATCTTCTGCGTAAGTTAAACATAATGTTTGAGGTAGGTACTGCAAATTCAAAAGAAGGCAAAGATCAGAATCCAAAACGAAAACAAAATCCACATCAATTCCCATAAATTCAAGTTCAAACTTGAAACCAAAAACCCACCTTTAAATCCAAAAATCAAAAACCAAATTCAAATTCTGTGATTCCATGTAGTGCACGTTGTAAAACATGACTGAATTTATTACACAATGGATCTGATTTGAAGCAGAAATGGGTTAGTGAGGAAATGAATGGATTGGTTTGGAACGAACTAAGGGCTATGAGTGTAATCAAGAATTGGATTGGTTTGAACGAACTGAGGGCTTGTGATGATCTCCGGGGCAGGATAAGAACTACTAAAGAAGTGGTTGATGTGGTAGCCAAATGGTCAGCCACGATGTCATCGACATGGTCCAAATAGTTCAATCACAAAAGTCAACCTTGGATATTTTGTAGGTTTTGTAGGATCCAAATCAAATTACTTACCAAAAAAATTGTGAATGTATGTATACATAGCCAAAATTGATTTTGAAAAAAATGAAGGTGAGTATAAAAAAATGTATATGTAACGTATCACAAATTTACAATTATATATCTTGCAACACATTCTTATAGACAATATTTTTCGGACAATTATTAGGGATGTCATCACCGTTATTTATAAAAAAAATTAAGACCTTTCTTTGATGTAACTCTAGATAATGCTACATATAATTGTCCATGAGTAAAAATTGGTTCAGACAAATATATTCCTACTTGGTTTAATGACTGCCCTTGACTCTTATTTATCGTCATTGCGTAACATGATCTGACAGAAAATTGATTTCTTTTAAATGTAAACGGCCATTTAGTTTACGTTGCATATAATACTATCCTTGGAATATGAAATTTTTCTCCCATGTTATTTCCCGTAAGTATTTTTGCCTCAATTAGTCTTTCAAACAACTTTGTCACAATCAACCTCGTGCCGTTACACAGACCACGCATCTGATCTAAATTTCTTAACAACATAATAGACATGCCAATTTTCAGGATAAGTTTA
Organism: Geum urbanum; assembly: GCA_946800695.1. Classification (NCBI taxonomy): domain Eukaryota; kingdom Viridiplantae; phylum Streptophyta; class Magnoliopsida; order Rosales; family Rosaceae; genus Geum; species Geum urbanum. The sequence continues at coordinate 37,044,946 of OX327003.1, read as the reverse complement.
TACGTAGGCAATCTGCTAAATTGAAGTTTATTCAAAAATTCAATGGGATATAAAATATTGATATTATCGTTATTAACTAAATTGTATGAAATTGAATCCGAACTAAAATATGATTTGTTATCACCGAGTAATAATTTAACTGCATAATTATTTATTTCAGGTACAATTACATTTTTTGGAGTCATTATAGCACGTTCTCTTAAATAATTTGTATCACTATATTTGGTTAAAAAATTGGGATAGATTGCTTGAAAAATTGATTCTATAGGATAAATTGTAGGATTAGTAAGTAATTCTTCTGGTATATCAATCCAGCTTACATCAGGATCACCTGTAGGAAATTTCAATTCTAATTGACCTTCTCCTATTTAAAGTATCCATTCAGCAAAATTTTTAATTTCATTTTTTTCTATACTGCTTAAACCAACGGTCGATAATCTCATATTTTCAGTTAGATGAAATACTGTAATGCTAGGCCACAAATATGAATTATTAAACGATGCTTGAATGACTTGTTCTTTACTACCATCTTGTATGGCTGATAATGTTTGTCTAAAATCTCCACCGAATAGAATAGTTTTTCCTCCAAACGGTTCTTCTTTTTTTGACAAAATATCACGCAGTGTTCTGTCTACTAATTCAATACACCATTTATTACACATAGGAGCTTCATCCCAAACGATTAATTCAGCATTTTCAATTAAATTAGAAAGATTGGTTTGTTTATTTATATTACAATTTGAATCTTTATCTATAATTGGTTTTATTTTAAAACGCGAATGAGCGGTTCTGCCTATCGGAAGTAATAATGAAGCAATAGCTGATGAATCAACGACCACAACAATTTTGCCTTCAGATCTCAATCTAGAAATTATAGTGTTCCATAAAAAAGTGTTTCCTGTGCCTCCGCCGCCATAAACAAAAAATGATCTTGGGTTCTTTTGTTTGACGGCTTTGATCACCTCATTGTATATCATTTTTTGACTGTTATTTAGTTTAGTGATTAGGTTAGAATATTTTTGTTTTAGCACTACACAATCAAAATCTATTTCTTCTCTGATAAGCTTATTGTCAAGTTGACGTATTTGTTGTGTCTTTGACATGTGTAATTGATGATCTTTTAAAGTACTGGACGACATGTTAAACAATTTTTCAAGTTCATATAAAACAGTATTTTTTAATTCATCATCGGGTATGGTAAGATATGGCATATTAAAATTTGATCTCATTTTGTGTGATATATCATCATACATGCTAATCTAATATGCATCAAGTAAAGCTCAAGGATTTGAGACATTACAAAATAGAATAATCGTAACAAATAAATAACGAATTTGAGGAGAAGTGGCAGTATAAGTAGATTCCAATAGTGCTTCGACCCATTATTTATCATCACCTAGCTAGCAATCCGAAGGCTCGACATGCTTCTTGATACGTATGGTATATTACAACATTGACTATTTTTATTAAATCAAAATTGGTACATCCTTTTTGAATATTCAAAAGTATTCTAAGATAATACAATTCACCTACAATTGGCGGCACATGTGCTATTCTACTGAGTACACGATATCGTTTCCTTCGGGTCCATAATTTCTTATCATCATTCCAAACAAATTTAGTGAAAAATTGAGTATATGTTAATTTCTTTGCCTTTTTATAAACCTTGTTTGCTTTAAACCAAGCAATTAGCATAGTAGTTTCTATATTCGGATTATTTAACACATTTTCAAGAGAACAAGTTTGACGAAAATAAATAGTTTGTACTTTTGGCAAAGGAATTTTTAAATATTGAACTGCAGGAAATCTAGAATGAATAGAAAATTCAAATAAACGTTATACTAACTCATGAGGAGTTAAATATCGACAATTAAGATAATTTTGGATTTCATCATTTATATTGTCACAGACTAACACGCGAGCTCTATCGGGTCCTTTATTTATATACTTGAATAGATATTTTATTAACATAGATTGAGAACATGATTCAACATTTATATGAGCATTATATCTCAACAACAAATTAGCATTGTAAGGAACAACATAATTATTACCAACATGAATTTCTTTTTTAACAACAAAACGTGATTCATCATTGCGACGTCTATATTGAGGAGCCTTAATTGCTTGAAAAATCGTGTTTGTAATAAACGGTTTTGAGAAATATTTTGTACATAATTTGTCTCGCATACATGGAGAATTTGAATTAAGTTGACCGCAAGGATCATGAATCATGAATTGAATGACTACTTCAAATAATTGCGGGTCAAGATCTTTATCGGGTAATACTGCTGATATTATGGAATCTACATTATCTGCTGTATAACATTTGTATTTGTTTTTAAACTAAAATAATATATGAGCATGAGGCAACCCTCGCTTATAGAATTCAATTGTACATATGTGAGCATAGATTTCTCAAAAGGGTACTCCAGTTTTAATATAAGCAATCATATCATCTAGTTTTATTTTAAAAATTTGACAAACAATATCAGGACGATCTTCTGGTTTGTAGTCCGGTTTTCTTTCAAAATATCTCAAAATTTCTGGTCATTTAACATTGCATGTAAAAGTGATGAATAAATCAGGATTGCTGTATTGTCTACAAATTACCATTGCATCATGATAATTGTTTATCATATCTCTTGGACTGCCGATGTGAGAACCAGGAAGAAAAACCCTTTTTTCAATATCTGAGCCTTGGACAATTCCACTCGAAACAAATGTAGATATATTATTCCATGTTTCACATTTGAGATCTGGTTGATGGTGTCTTATATATTCTAAACGATTTTCTTCAACAGTTGCATATGCATCAACTAAATATTGTTGAAATAATCTTCCACCTTTTAACAAAGTACTTGATTGATTTTCTCTATCATGGATTTGGTAACATACAAGTTTTCTCATTGTTAATTTTCTATCATTACTGCCACCTACAATTGATTTTAGTTTCATATTTATTTTAAATTCATTGTCTCCATATGGAAAAAGAAGCGGATACTGTAACAACATCAATTTCTGATGAATTTTAGAGATTCGTTTTAGCAGTCCATCATTAGATCGAATAATTATATCTCTATTAGAATTAAATTCACTTATGTCACCCACAATTAAACTACTAATTTCAGAAGCAGATGATAATTCGTATTGTTTGCTATCAGTTTTTTCACGATTAAGTACAGTCACATCAAAATTGAACAACGATTCATCCTCAAAATTATCTCTCACTGATCTAAATTCTTTGGTTAATTCATTAAGTTAATCTAACAATTTTATTAACCCTTTTGAAATATCAGTATCAATTTTGTTATTTGCATTTTTTGGATCAATAGCACTTATACGATTTGAATTTTCATTTTGAGTGTCATATACATATACTTGAGCATATTTTGGACATTCTCCTTCCAAAGGTAAAACACAACCCATCAAATGATGCACTTATCCACATATTTTAAATACATAAAGAGCTCCTCCATTATTTACACCGTACTCAATTTTAGCACCAATGGAAGTAAAAACAAATATAGAATTGTAAACCCTGATATTATCACGAAATAATACACTTTTTCGACCATTATTTGGATTTAACAATTCTTCAAGAAAAGTCGGAGTTGGATGTGGCAGTGGAAGTTGGACATGGTCTTTTTCACAACAACGCGTATAAATCAATTAGTTTTTCACTTTTCTTTTCAATGTCTCATCTAACCAAAATAACGCAGTGCAAAAGTTACATGTATAAGCATCATCAACGGAGTCATTGTAATCCATAATGACACTTGAAATTATAGTTATAAAATTTGAGTTAGATAATTAATGATTGAAAAATGATCTTTTTGAAAAGACCCAACTCCGATTTAGTTGCCTAAACCGAAATCAAATCCCTTCGAAAACATGACCTTAAAATTTTTTTTCCATAGTTTACTTTGAAAACACATGAACCATTATTAGAACCTGCAAAGAAACACACTTCGAACATTCCACAAAAGCCAAACCGTGGGGCTCCGTTCCCCATCCGGATTTCTCAACAACATATATAATAACTCAAAGGTTTACAAGAAATCCAGAATCATTCAGGAGTATACTCGACTGAAAATAAACATGAGTATTCAGAGCAACGCCTATATACATCATTTACAACAAGTAGGTCAAACAAGAAACCTACAAAAACTGAAGGGTGATCCGAACTCTATGCCTCCACAGTCGACGCGCAACACTGGAACCTAAACTGCAAACTGGACAAAGGAAACCAAAAAGCCCAGGGGAAGACAAATAATTCGTTAGAGTGAGTGGACGAAAATAATAATATGTCTTTCCCAAATAAAAGCTCATAAAAGCATAATGCGAGTTAATGCATATGAAAATTTTGACCAGGTACATTTTCCCTGATCCACAAATATGCACATAAAATCCTGCGGGGCCACTCATGGACTCCTCCGCATAGTACAGTCTAATCACGGGATCCCAGACCCATACATGATTAACATAAGTCTAAAAGACCTCGGGTCAAGATATCTGTCCCCCCGGAGCATCTCGGGGATCAGCCGAGAAGCCAAAGCATCGATGCATTCCTCTATATCCGAGACTGTACTCTGTGTAAATCAAATCACAAATCCTTTTCATGCACATGCATAATCGTAAAATGCATAAACATAAATGCATAACGTAAATGCATAATCAATAATGTATATGCATAATCGTAAATGTATACTCATAAAATGTATAAATCCAGACTCGCAAATCCAACTGTGAAAATGAAATGTCCACTCACTGTACGCGGCTAACTCTGAAGTCCGGCGGAAGATCCTTCGCCAAACGCTCAATCCCGATCACCTGAATAACAGGGATACAATCAATATATATTGAAACACAACATACGGAGCTAATATGCCAAGAACCCCACGTTCTCGAAAGACGTATCGCTCGGAATATCGACGAGGATAACAAAATTCTCAAAATATACCCAATTAACCCTCGTCCCAAAATCGAATACTCAAATCAACCCAAAAACCTCAAGACTACGACCAGGGCGCGATTACGAGCAAAACGGTATAAAAATCCTCAAAATTCCAAAAAGTCAACCCTTCGCCAGAGCTCAGTCGTTGACCGCCGCCGCCGCCGGTGGCGCGGCGTCAACGGTGAAATTCTCCGGCGACCAAGACCCCAAAACGTTCCTCTCCTCAAGCCCAACCTCTTTCCTCAAAGGACCATCCCCATCCAACCACCACCGTGGCCGGAAAACACCTCAAAAGCCGATGAATTTCAAACCGGCCGGAAAATTTCTCCGGCGAAATTCTCCACCGTGAGGCCACCTTGGCCTCCCAAATTCAAGGGGTTTCATCCCCAAATCAAACCCAATTGTTTCCACCCAAAATCCCCATCGGAAAACTGCCGGAAAACCATCCCCTGTTAACCCCGATTCCGGCCAACTTCTCTTCCATATTTCTCCAACCAAATCAACACCAAACATCACAATATATACATCAATCAAAATCCCAAAGGAGGAGCTTCAAATCCCTACCTCAAACGCCGACAACCGTATCATTTTCCAGTGACAAACTCGACGGCGAGTCACGGACTCAGCGGGTCAACTCAGTTGACTCGGTCAACTTGGTTCCTAGCTTGATCAACTCTGGTCAAACTGCCCAGTTCAACTTTTCGATAACTTTACGACTATTCCGCTATTTATACGTCGCAAACCGACTCTATCCACAATTTGGATAACTCAAACTCAAACGGATAAGCACGACTAACTCGACGATAATTTCAAATATTCATTTTATATTCCTTGATTATCCGAAAAATCCTCTGAAACCTCCTACGAACTCGAAATCACAGCCCCTACAATTTCCGCGAAGGAACTCAAACCAAATTCGTGTCCAATAATTAAGTCGTGAACAACACCGCCAAACCGATTAATTACGACTAACTGCAAGTAATCGTGAAATGTGCAACTCAAGCCGATTAACATACCATTTCTGGTTCGGGTCGTTACACTTTTATTAATTCATATTTAATATTGAAGCTTGTCCTCACCTGCACAGGTTCATTGACACGATGCCTGCCCATAAATGATTCCACCAAGACCTGTAATTGAGATATAAACATCATTATTAGATTGTCCAAAAGAACTATTGACATATTAAATTGTCCAAAACAACTATTGACATATAAAATATACCATATCCTAACAGTACCCGAAATAATCTCATCAACATCTTCATCATCACTACTCTCCTCTGTCACCTCCACATGATCTAAGGATGCTGCTGTCTGGTTACATGTAGAGGATTTTGTAGCGACTGTGTGATCCAAAGATGCCATTGTCTGCTAACATCTAAAGGATTGGCCAAATTCAAAAAATCGATGATTCTCACACATGCGCTGGCTTTCAAATGTGCCAAACAACATTTCAGATTCTAACATTCATTTACACAGTTATAATTTTGTGTTAGCATGATACACAAAACATGCAATTTAAGCAAGAGAAACCAATTTACATCAATCACAGGCAACAAAACGATCCTTCACAAATGCAGCAGCAATACCCAGTAACATTGTGGGTACAATGCTATAAAATGCTGAAAAGACATAACAAAACAAAACAGACTCAGCATCACAGCTATATAAAGCTATTGTCATTGTCCGACAAATCAGAAGGGAAAAACTTGTATGATGCAAGTTATTAGTTCAACATGAACACAACAAACCAGACATCACAGTTGCATACTTGATAATATGACTGTAGCATTAAAGAATCTGAACACACATTTAATCAAACCAAACTGAACTTTATTTAGTAATAAAAAATTAAAAGAAACAAAGGGGCAGCAAAAATAATCTAAGAATTGATCAATTGATGACATGTATTGTAAGAAGGAATATAAAAGCATTGAAGTTTACCGAAAAGAATTTGAAGCTCAAAGCTATTTCATGCGCATGAAAAATGGAAAAGGCTAACATAAATTCTCAGTCAAACAAACACATTAGTGCATAAGTTCAATCAGAACATCACAAACATGGAACATGAATACATAAACTCATCAGCCAAAAACAAAACTTACCAAATACTCACCAATAACATAATCTTATTCATTATTTTATATGTTGCAATAAAAATGTCCAAACCATCCCATGAACTTTTATTTTTAGCAGACACCATGATGACTAATCACTACAACATTTTTACCCATTGCCGGCGACTTTTATGTCGCCGGCAATGTTTTTGACATTACCGGCGATTTTTGCCGGAAAAATCGCCGGTAATGTCTTTTTTTTTTTTTTTTTTACATTACCGGCGATTTTTGTCGCCGGTAATGTCCGTCGCCGGCAATGCCTCGATGGTAATGTAAAAAAAAAAAAAAAAAAAAGACATTACCGGCGACATAATTAATGTCGCCGGTAATGTCTTTTTTTTTTTTTTACATTACCGGCGACATAAATGTATGTCGCCGGTAATGTCGTTTTTTTTTTTTTTTTTTTTACATTACCATCGAGGCATTGCCGGCGACGGACATTACCGGCGATTTTTTGTCGCCGGTAATGTAAAAAAAAAAAAAAAAAAAGACATTACCGGCGATTTTTCCGGCAAAAATCGCCAGTAATGTCCAAAAACATTGCCGGCGACTTAAAAGTCGCCGGCAATGGGTAAAAATGTTGTAGTGAATATAAGTTGCTTGAACACAAATGATAATTGATGTTGGTCACCAAAGTCAAAATCTATCTTTGCACAGTAGCAAAAAATGAAATTTGATAAGAAAAATCAATTCAAACAACAAATACAAATAATAACCATCCCAGAAGTATAATAAAATTTCAATCAACAAATAGAAATCTTTTGAAGCAGCCACATAGAACAAATACTAAAATTGGACTTTCATTTTTATAGACATCATGTGCATACATTTCCTGACATTACTTCATCAACATCTCGAAGGTTGATGCTCCTCATAGTTCCTGCTATGTCATTGAAGGGCACTATTGTCTCATGAGATGCCAAGGTTTCTCCGGATTGAAAAAAAATCACATCTCTTAGACATGCACTGTCTTTTGAAGGTTGTTGTTTCATAGTCCAACGCCACTCCAAATCCTGTCCATTTGATCACATTGTTAAATTCTTTCTTTGCACTGTATTGAAAAAAATAAATCGTAAAAAAACAATTCAAATGATAAAAAGGAATCATCATTTGCAACAACACAATAGAATCCACCTCGATTGTATGAAAAATTAAATTTTTTTACATATATAAACAGTAATAGGGGAAAACAACCAAAAATGAATACTGATTGTTAGTACGTGATCCTATAATCACATAGATATCACACACTTAGTCACTCCAAACGGGTCAACACGGCTCAAACCAAACGCAAGACAGCAACACAGGCTTCAACTTTAAACAAGGAAGCAAAACCATCTGAAAGCCCACACGCTCGGAACAACAAACGGAAGGTACCAGGACAGATCATGAGCAAACAAGCAGGATCCCACATTGAAGAGCAACAAAAGACTCCACACTAAACCGCCAATATATACAACACATTTATGACAATTACAAGGTACGCCCGTTACTCAACCAATACTATTGTTACGCTTCATACACTAACTTGAGCGTCAGAGAATCGAAGGTGGGAACAACCCGTCAGGACTCTTAACGACCGTTTGATGTATTACTCTTAATGGCAGGTAAAAGACGATATACACACGACAGCTCATACCATCCGAATTGACCACACCCGCACTTCTACTGGAATTCCTACGGAGTTTGGTAGAAATAATTGGCACCGTCTGTGGGAATCAAGTAATCATAAACCACCCGAAACCATCGCAGCAAAGATGACAATAGACCATGTTACGCCTGAAAGCTGAAAGACGAGAGACGCCCTCGTCGATGAGATCAGCAACATCAATGACCTAACGGAGGACGAAGAAGCAGCCCACCTCGTGAAAGAACTCCAAACTGCCCGAACCGAAAGAGACCAAGAACGCCAAGCCCGACAGCGCTTGGAGGATCGGCTTGACGCGTTCATCAGAAGCCATGAGACCCAACGAGAAGAATATGGACCAATAGAGAAGCCAGGAACGAGCAGGCAAGCCGTCAGGATAGACCCACCGTGGGGACAGCGAAACAACCGGCTCCTAAGACCACCACCTCTCGAAAGAATACGGGAGTACGATGATGAGGAACCTACCACTACAATTGGGAACACCATGCTCCGGCGAATGGCGGAAATGGAGGCCGAAATCATGTCACTCAAGAAAAACACGCACACCGGGCCAAAGGGAATGCACACCCCCCGTGTGAGCCTCTTATCGAATGATATCCTGGCGTAAGGCAGGGATCCATATTCCAAAATTGTCAAGATCAGCAGGTTCAACGGGAAGGGAGATCCACGAACACACATTGACGAATATCAATCCGCCACCACAAGTACCCGGTACACGGATGCAACCCTCTATTTCCTGTTCCAGGAGACGTTGGCGGAAGAAGCACGAACTTGGTTCTACGAGGTGCCGACAGGATCCATCCACTCATTCGATGAACTCACGGAGTGTTTCCTCAAGCGATACCAGCTATAGGGCAAGTACAACACCCCCAGCACGCTCCTAAAGATCCATCAGGGGGACAATGAAAACCTATCCGGCTTCATCAACCGGTGGATGGCCCTCGCGAACACGTGTAGGAACCTCGATAAGAACATAGTGAAAACGGCGCTACTAGAAAGGATCACCTTGGGTACGACGAGAAAGGATCACCTTGGGTACGACGAGATCATCGACCTAATCGTCCAAAAGGCACTGGTAGAAACCCACGTGTATGAAGCGCAAGGTCCAAGCACGACGCCGAACTCGAAGACACACGGCTACACACAAGATCGCCCGTCATCCCCCCATACAGCCAAGAATCAGCCATCGAAAGCACAACCCACCGCGTCTCGCAAGCGTGAAGACCATTATCGCGAACACAGGAACCACAAACAATATCAGCAAACGCATCACGAGCGTTCACCACTGCGAAACCCACCGCCCAGAGATCCTCACCAGTGACGCATAGTCTTCTCCATTACCCAGGGCACCAACGAGGAAGTGCTCAAATAGAATAAATGATAAATCCGCCCGCCCATGCCTAGGGCACCCCGCATCACTCCCATGCAGAACAACAGGGGAACGTCGTGCATGTATCATGATTCGAATACCCAAAACACTAATGATTGCGAAATCTTAGCCAAGGAAATCGAACGACTGCACACGGAGGGAACGCTGATCTTTCGAGCAACGAACGCGGAACAACCGGCGACGGATATACGAACAAGGGGCACCATCAACAACATCACGGGCAGGAAGAGGAAGGCCGAAGGGACGTATTTGCGGTACACCCCAAAAATCCACCTAAGGCTGTCAAGAAGGATTGGCCTCCAATCACCTTAACCTACGTGGAAGAAGGCAACCAGAACAGCACGCTCACGTTCGTCATCGACGGAATGGTAGACCAATACCTAGTCAAGTGCATCCTCATCGATAACAGAGCCTCCATGAACATTATCTTTGGAGAGGCGTATGAAGGCCTCAAGCGCCCGAAATGCAAGATGACGCAGGACCACGAGAGCATCACCAGCTTCTCAGGTGAGACTACTTACCCCCTCGGTAGCGACTACATGCGATTCGGCATCGGTGCACCAGGAACCCCCCAGAGCGAGATCAAAACAAATTTCGTTATCATAGACCTTCACACATCCTACAACATGATCCTCGGACGACCGGGTATCTCGAAGCTGAGGTTGATCATTGCAGACCACATGCTCATGGCAAAGTTCCCGACAGACTACGAAATCGGCACGGTCAGAGGGTATGATTTCGTGGAAAAAACTGTTCGACTAGACAAAGATAACACACGATTGGAAGTACTCGCAGTAACGGAGTGCTCCCCTGAAGAGTAGCAACCTGATGACCCGCGTGACAGACTGAACACTATCCAGCCCGCCGAAGAACGGGAGGGGCAACGCACGATACAACTATCCCGTGAACACTCGGAGCGCACGATCCGCATCGGTGCGCAATTAGAGCCTGGCATGGCGGCTTGGCTAACCCAGGTCCTAATGGACTGCCAACACGTATTTGCATGGTCCTACACAGACATGCCTAGAATCGCCCCAAGCATCATCTCCCACAAACTCAGCATCAGCTCACTTGCAAGGCCGATAAATCAGAAACGGCGGGCGTATGTGTGACGACCCAGAACAGAATCAGTTGAGTAATCGGCTTAATTCACGTGTTAGCGCGTAATCGCAGTTTTCGATAATTGTGTGATTTGCCGGTTTTGATTACGACTTAATTATCGGCCGAGAATTTGAGTTGAGTCTCTTCTCGAGAGTTGTCGTACACGTGATTTCGAGTTCGTGGGCGGTTCCGGATGATTTTTCCGATGATCGAGGAATATAATATGATTATTTGAAGTTTCGGAATATCGACGAGTTTATCCGTTCGTTTCGAGTTTATCCGAATCGTGATGGTTATCCGTTTGGACCGTCGATCGTCCCGAGACACGAGTATAAATATCAGAAATAGTCAAAAAATTGTCGAAAACACTGTTTGAGGCGTTGACCGAAATTTGAACCCGTTGACCCGAGGAGACTATTCACCCGGTTACTGTTCATCGTCGGAGCTGCTGTTCCAGGCCGAATTTGGCCACGACCTTGGAAGGTAAAATCTTCCTCTCGTGATTCTAAGCAGTTTAGAACTTGGAATTTCTTGATTTGGTTGAGAATTGAGGGAGAACGAGCTCGATGAAGTTCTTGGATTCTGCCGGATTCGGGTGGCCTTCTCCGGCAACTTTTGGGGTCGGGGCTTTGGGGGGAAAGGTTCCCCTCAACCTATAGATGCTTTTGGTAGAAGGAATTTGGGTTTGGTTGCCGTTTGAAGCTCGCCGGAATCTCACCGGAATCCATGGATTCCGTGAGTTTCGAGCTCAATTCCGGCCGGTGGGCTTAGAATTGGGTCTCGGTGTAGAAGAGAAATGTGCTGGGCTTCAGGAGAACTTGTGATCTGGAAATTTTGTTTGGGATCCGTCACCGTTGACGCCTTCGCCGGCGCGGCGTCAACGGCGGAGCTCCGGCGACCGTTGACTTTTTTGGAAATGTATCGAGTTATATGTCGTTTCGCTCGTATTCGCGCCCCGATCGTCGCCTTGAGGTTTTCGAATTGATTTGGGTATCGGATTTTCAGTCGAGGGTTTTGAGTGGAGATTTCAGGAATTTCGTCGATTATTTTGCTCAGTATTATATGTTTCTGGGAACGGTTGGTTTCCGCGGTGTGGTACAGTGTTGTGGATTATTATTTTGATCAGATATGTTTTATGATTATTCAGGGGATCGAGATTGTGCTTCGGGCGAGGGATCTTCCGCCGGGCCACGTGATTAGCGCGAGTGCGCGTTTTGCTCACCTGTGAGTGGACAATTTCTTTTCACTGATAATCGCGAGTCTTATTACACGTTTTACGAGCATGAGCATGCATATGAGATTATGATTTATATGAGCATGTGTTATACGATTATGCTTATACCATTATACATTACGTATATGCATTTATATATTGCTTTACACATTTGCATCGAACTATTTATGATTTGGTTTACACAGAGTACAGTCTCAGTATATGTTGTTGTATCGATACACTTGCATCCCGGCTGCTCCCCGAGGGTGCCTACCAGGGGGATCTGTACCTTGTGCCGATGTATTTCCGGGTGGGTACAGATTTCTGTTTCTTGTGCCGATGTATTTCCGGGTGGAAACAGATACCCTGACCTGAGGCCTTTCTGGCTAGAATCACGTGTGGGTCTGGGATCCCATGATTCGGACTGTACTAGAACAGAACTGTCCATGAGCGACCCCGTGGGATTTTTACTTGCATGCTCAGTACGCTGGAGGAGTATGAGTTTACCTCGTGTACTTTATTATGTTTATTCATTTTGGCTCGCATATGTCATTATAACATATTATATTCGGCGAAAGACATTTATTTTCGACTACTCACTCTAACGGTTTTCATGTCTTTCCCCTGGGCTTTTCGGTTTCCGTGCCCAGTTTGCAGTTTAGGTTCTGGTGTTTCACGTCGTGGTTGGAGGCTAGTTGTTCGAGCCACCTGTGTTTTCCAGTAGGTTTTTTGTTTCGCCTACTGATGTATATTTTGTATATATTTACACTAGAGGTCGCTCTGATACATTCTGATACATGTTTTATACGGTTTTTCCCGGATATACTATATATTACAGTTATGTTTACTGTTTATTGTTAATGATATGATATTGAGAAATCCGGATGGGATTGGTGCCCACGGTTTGGCTTTTGTGTCATGTTGGGTCCTTTCAGTATGACCAAGAACGATATGTGGCTATGCACGCAGAGGTCGATAGACTGTAGAAAATCGGTTTCATCCGAAAAGTCGACTACCCGAAATGGATCTCTAACGCTGTTATGGTTAAGAAGAAAAACGGATCTTAGCGCATGTGCATAGATTACAGTAATTTGAACAAGGCCTGCCCGAAAGATAGTTTCCCGTTACCCCAGATCGATCAACTCGTAGATGCCACTGCCAGGCACGAACTATTGTCCATGATGGACACATATTCGGGGTACAACCAGATCCTCATGAACCCTGAAGACCAGGAGGCCACGTGCTTCACAACGGACAAGGGGCTCTACTGTTACGTAGTCATGCCGTTAGACCTGAAGAATGCAGGCTTCACATACCAAAGATTGATGAACATCATATTTGACGGGCTGACGGGCGAAATTATAGAAGTTTACATCGATGACATACTGGTCAAGAGCACCAAGGCAATGGATCACCCCGAACACCTACGAACCGTGCTCGAACTCCTGATCAAGAATAACATGCGATTAACCCGGCCAAATGCATGTTCGGCATCACAACAAGCAAGTTTCTAGGATACATCATCAGCAAGGGGGGCATCGAGGCCTCAGCAACAAAGGTCAAGGCAATACTAGACATGCAACCTCCCATGACTAAGGCCGAACTCCAAAGCCTAACGGGAAAACTGGCATCCCTCAATCTCTTCATCTCCCGCTACTCCAACAAGTATGCACCGTTTTTCAAAGCCCTCCGAACGAGAAATAAGCGAAGCATCGTTTGGAGAACCGACTATAAAGCAGTGTTTGAATCAATCAAGCAGTATCTCGCCTCGATCCCCCTCATGTCCAGACCCGTAAAGGGAGAAGCCATATACCTATACCTATCTGCTTCTCTAACGGTCGTTAGTTTGGCCCTAGTCCGAAGAGAAACGAATTACGAATTGCCAGTCTTCTTTACCGGAAAGGGCATGACACCTCCCAAGACCCGTTACCCTACAATCGAGAAAGTGACACTTGCACTCGTCTCAGCAGCAAGACAACTCAGGCCATACTTCCAGGCCCACAGCATCCACGTCATCACCAATGTCCCATTGCGACAGGTATTGCAATCGCTCGACCACAGTGGTGGTCTGGCGAAGTGGGCCGTCGAGCTAAGTGAATACGACATCCACTACGCGCCCCGAACGACAATAAAGGGTCAGGCTATCGCAGACTTCATAGCCGAATACACGGAGGCCGAAGGGGCGACACAGCCCGTCCTCGACATGCCACCCGTTAGCACGGAGCCTCTCAAGGAAAACGCTCAAAACCCGAATCACCATGGAACCTTTATGTGGACGGGTCATGCACCAAGAACACCAGTGGGGTTGGGATCATCCTCATCGGGCCCGGGGGCGTACGAGCCAAGTACGCGCTAAGATTTGAATTCAAAGAAACAAACAATGAGGCCAAATACGAAGCTCTTATCCCCGGTCTACAGCTGGCCCGAAACTCAGAAGCCCCGAGCATCAACATCTTTAGCGATTCACAGTTAGTCGTCAACCAAATCCGGGGTGACTTCAAGACGAATGGTGATACGATGACGGCATACCATGACCACGTATGCACAATGTTAAGCAAGCTCAAGTACTTCAACATCAACCACATCCCAAGGGGAAGAAACACCAAGGCGGACGCACTTGCTTGTTTAGCAACATCGCCCGTACATACGAAGCCAGGGCAACGAGTAGTGGAAGTCCTGAAGAGGCCAAGCATCACAAAAATGCCAGAAGTAATCTTCACGGTCGAACCACACATAGCTAGCTGGATGGACCCGATCATCAAATACAAGACAATGGGCGAACTACCAGCTGACTGGGCCCAAACACGAAACATCATAGCCCGAGCAGTCAACTTCAGCATTCGACAAGACAGCCTATACAGACAAGGGAAGACGTAGGCCAACCTCAAATGCGTTATACCGGAGCAAGGCGACAAGATACTAAGGGAAATCCATTTGGGCGTATGTGGCCACCATGCGGGAGCACGATCCATTGCACAAAAGGCACTTCGTTGCGGATTCTGGTGGCCCACCATCCACGCGGATGCAACCGCAATCACTACGGCCTGCCATCAGTGCCAACTCTACGCACACAAGAATCACGCGCCCGCGGTTCCCCTATCAATCCTCACTTCCCCTGTTTTGTTTGCACAATGGGGACTCGACCTCATAGGAGAACTTCCAAAATCCAAGGGCCAATATCGAAACATCATAGTGATCATTGACTACCCCACCAAGTTACTCGAGGCGGAACCGATGGTCAAGATCATAACCGAAAAGGTAAAGAGATTCCTATGGCGTTTCCTCTACTGTCACTATGGCACCCCGCTCAACATCATCACTGATAACGGGCCGTAATTCCACAACGACGAGCTCAAGGTATTCTGCAAAAGGCAAGGTACCAATCTGATATTGGCATCGCCAGCACACCCACAAACAAACTGACAGGTAGAAGCAGCAAACAAAATCATCAAGGAAGGAATCAAGAAGAAGATTGAACTCATCGAGAAAGGAGACGTTTGGTACGGACGATGGACCACATTACTCCTCGAAATACTATGGTCAATCCGAACGACGGCAGCGGCAGCAACAGGAGAAACCCTGTTCAGCCTCACATTTGGAACGGAGGCCGTACTACCACTCGAGCTCACGTACAGAAGCCCAAGAATCGAAAGCTACGACCCGACCACCAATAGCGAAGGACTCAGACTCGACAACGACCTCCTCGAAGAAAGGCGCGACACGGCACACCTTCACAATACCGCGAACAAGCAGCGAGTCGCTCGACTATTCAACCAACGTGTAAAGGAGCACCCACTTCAACTGGGGGACTGGGTCATGAAAGTAATTCAAACGAAGCCCAAGGGATTACGCCCATCATGGAAGGTATATACGTCATCGACGCAGTCGCAAGTCCGGGTACGTTTTAAATCAAAGACATGTTCGGAAGAAGGATAGGCAATCCCTAGAACACACAGCACCTAAGGAAGTATTTTCACTAAGTGTTCATTTACCTCCGTTTGAGCACATTTTGTAATATAAACGCACGTTAATCTAGTGATTGTAAACTTTTGCATATGTACGTTTTGTTGTGTGCCAGTAGCAATATAAGTATACATCAAACGCACTCAAACAAGCAATGTAAACGAAACAAAAGGTACTTGGATATATTTCCCAAAAAGTTGTACACAGATCATTCATTAAACGCACGCAGGCGCAAGGGCAAAACAAAAGAAAGCAAAAATAAAAGATAGAGTAGCTAGCCCCAGCAGCAGCATTAGCCCCACCATCCTCCGGTACCGGCCCGTCACCCCCAGCTGGCGCCTCGACATCCGGCTCTTCGAGCGAGCGCTTCAGCTTCTCAGCCTCAGCGGCTTTCCATGCCTCAAACTCGTCCACCTTAACGAACGGCAGCACGAGTGAGGAGAAGTCCTCACACTGGGCGTTGTCCTCAGCAGCAACCAAGTCCTCGCACTCCTCCGAATCCTTGAAAGCCTGGACAGCGTCAGCCCTGACCTTCTCAAACTCGGAAGAGTCCTTGTACTCGGCCACTGCCTCCTCCGCAATCCTCTGACAGACTTCCTCCGTCACGGCATGAGCTCGGGCCTCCGCCAGCTTGTGCTCCAGCTCTGCTATGCGCGCACCGCTAGACGACCGGAGGGTGGCTAGGTCGGTCTCTAGTTAGGCAACCCCGGATTGTGCCTCCCCCAAATCCTTCCTCAGCTCATCGGCCTCACACACAAGCTCGTTTACTTGTGCAATCTTCTGATTGGCTATGTCAGTGGACTTGGTCAGAGCCTGCTGCAACTTGCCCACGTCAGCCTGAAGCTTCCGGTTTTCGGCCTTCGCCTTCGACAGCATGGTGGTCTATAGCATTGACCCTTCGAGCCCCTTGATGAGGAAAAGCTGATGCTGGAGCTGCGTGTAGGTGTCAAACGCTGCACTGAGGGATTCTCTCGGGTCGGCGCCCAGCTGATGCCACTTCTGAAGGGATTCAATGCCCGCATCCATGGAGCTTTGGATACGAGCAATGAACTCTGACGAGAGCGCTGTTTCGCCCAACACCGCAACAGTAACGGCAGGGGAGGCCTCGTTGGACGAACCCCAAGAGCGCTTCAATGGGCGGCTGGAGGTGCCTTGGCTATCTGGCCTCCTAGCCGAGGTCTGGGACCGGCGACCATCCGCCTCTCCGGGCTGACGGATGGGGGAGATCTCGAACGAACTCCTCGAGGAGCCCGTATGAGTGGAGGGAGACTTGCCCTGACTGACGCGCCTGTCCACGCGTTCAACACGACGTTCGCCGCGCTCCCTGCTGTGCGTCTTCTTCTCCTGACTGAGGCGCTCCCTTCGGGCCTGCTCGCCCTCTCCCATTTGAGCATCGGGGGCAATCTCTTCAGCCCGTCCCTCGGGGATGATGGCTGGGGCTTCGATAGCCGCGCCCATGACTTGGACCTCCTCATCTCCTTCCAGTATCGGGTCCAGGTACTCGTTACAGTTGGGAGGATGCATCACACCCTAAGGAGTGTCGCGCTGCAGTGGAGGCTGCACCAGCTGGCCGCTCGCGTCCTCGAAGACCATTCGGGCCTACCGGGCACTCTCCATGAGCACCAACATACGCTGGTGAGCAGCATCCTACTTGGTAGAGGATCTGGACTTCTTCATCTTAGCTGCAGCAAAAAATATACACAAGGGTTTGCCCGACAACCTACACAAACAGAATAATCAAATGCAATGAACAGGAAAGATACGTACCAGGAGGGCGTGAGAGACCACAACGTTCGACAAGCTCCCAGTCGTTGGTTGCCCAGAAATTTCGTGCGTCTGGGTGGGGGTCGAAAGCAAACTTGATTCGCGCCAACCGCTTCTCCTCTAAACGGGTGAAGGGATACAAACTTTGGTCTTCAAAAGCACAAACGTATTAGCAAGCACGAATACAAACTTCAAACAAAGCAAACGCTATTAGTCGACACTACAATATCACACCTAGCGGTTGAAAAGACTCGGGGACTCGGTGTATCTAATCGCGTCCGCGCAATAGAGCATCATCCGGCTTGTCGAATTCCCACTTCCGGCTTGTCGAATTCCCACTCGCCTCTGACAAGGCAGTGATACCTACGCCAGGCTGTGGAAGAGGAAGGGGGTTCCGTTAGCAACCACTTCACTCGGGGCTCGACCATTATCGTACCCTTATCCTTCATACGAGGAGAATACTTCAAACGAAAGAAGTGCCTGATCTCCGCCCGTGTGGGGAACTGCAGCCCACTTAGCTTCCAGATGTTGTGGAAGGCAATCAGTACGCGCGTCAACGTTGGCCCGCATTGGCTTAACGTAATATTGAATAGCGCGAGCGCATACTGGAAGAACGGATAGAGGGGAAGCTTCAGCCCGGCCTTCAGATTGAACTCGCTCACGCATACGTAGCCGCGTGAAGGGCATGTGAACGACTCACCCTGACGGAGTGCCCTTAGCTTCACCGTACGTGGGATATGGTAGTCCCGGTACCACCGCTCGATCTCCCGCACTGATAGGGACCCCTCAGGCTCCTGCACCACTTGGCTGTCCGCCAATCGCCACAATATGGGCCCGCCCTGAGGAAGTACGGGAAGGGCAGCCCCTGACGCCTGCTCACCGCGTGGGAGCACGACGTATCCGTCAGATCCCCCGGAAGAAGAGGACGCATCAACGATCAGCACACTCGATCCAGGTTGCTCCATGTTCGTCACCGACGACCTACAGAAAGCACTACTGGAGTTAACGGACAGTGGGGAAACGCTCAGTACGCTATCAGACGAAGAGCCCAAAACACTAGGGGACGAAACCTGGGACCCTATACGGAACCTAGGGGTTGACTGAGGCGACTCATCACTGGATATAGCTACCAATTCCATGATCCTAAGAGAAAAGCAAACGGGCCATAAGCCAAACGGCAAACGTGTAGACTATCGCAACCCCAATCCCCCAGCAAAAACAAGTACCAATTTTTCCTAATACCCAAAAATCGATCAAAAAACCCAAAAGCAACAAAAACCCCAAGAACTCGAAGTTGTTCTTCCTAATACCCGGAAAAGCCAAGAAATTCCTTTTAGCACCAACACAAAGCAACACAAAACAAGTACAAAAGCAATACACCACAAAACAATTTTCGAAAAGAAACAAGAACAAAGACACTACCTTTGAAGAGAGGAGAGGAAGATTCACGAGACAGTAAGCAAGAAACACTCCAAGATTGATAGCAAGCAAATTCGAGAGCACGTTTACGCAGAGTTTCAGTTTGAACAGCAAAGTGTAAAAAGTGAAAGTGAAAACACCACTATTTATATGCAGCGAAACTAACCCTAGGCAAACACCTATCGTTTATTTTCAGCGCTTCCAACCGCAGGATTGCGACACGTGTCTCACGCGCCCCACGCGCTCCCGCCAAAATTAATTACCCTACCGCTTCGAATTCGGTGCGCCACGCGTCACGCATACATCAAACAACTGAAATAAATCGTCTGACGTACACACGATCACCTCAAGCGACAGATAACCGTTACGAAGAAGAAAAGGTCAAAATACGAAAAGACAAGAGGCTAGGGTTATGCACGATAGAGCAATACACGATAGGAAAGTAGCAATATCGATTCGGAGTCCACTCGATAGAGCAATACACGATAGGAAAGTGGTAGTTATGCTTGCGCTATTATGGGCACGGTTGATACCATCATGACCTGCGTCATTGATCGGGGCTAACGGACTGAGGTCTGGGACCTGCCGTTACTCATCCACCCGATAGAGCAATACCCGATAGGCAAGTGGCACTTATGCTTGCACTATCATGGGCACGGTTGATACCATCATGACCTGCACCATCAATCGGGGCTAACGGATTGAGGTCTGGGACCTCCCGTTACGCATCCACCCGATAGAGCAATACTCGATAGGCAAGTGGAACTTATGCTTGCGCAATCATGGGCACGGTTGATACCATCATGACCTGCGCCATCGATCGGGGCTAACGGACCGAGGTCTGGGACCTCCCATTACGCATCCACCCGATAGCCGAACAGCAACAATGTTCACGCTATCGTGGTACGAGTAACAACATCACTTGTCGCCACATAAGCGGCTCTAAACAGCAACATCAGGTTTCAGAGTCCAACCCAATAGTCGAACAGCAAGAACGTTCGCGCTATCGTGGGACGAGTTGCAATATCACTTGTCGCCACATAAGCGGCTCCAAACAGCAACATCAGGTTTCAGAGTCCAACCCGATAGCCAAACAGCAACAACGTTCGCACTATCGTGGGACGAGTGGCAACATCACTTGTCGCCACATAAGCGGCTCTAACCAGCAACATCAGGTTTTGGAGTCCAACCCGATAGCCGAACAGCAACAACGTTTGCACTATCGTGGGACGAGTAGTAACATCACTTGTCGCCACATAAGCGGCTCCAAACAATAACATCAGGTTTCGGTGTCCAACTTGATAGACGAATAGCAACAACGTTCGCGCTATCATGGGACGAGTAGCAACATCACTTTTTACCACATAAGCGGCTCCAAACAGCAACATCAAGTTTCAGAGTCCAACCTGAAACAACAACAACGTTCGCGCTATCGTGGGACGAGTAGCAACATCACTTGTCGCCACATAAGCGGCTCCAAACAGTAACATCAAGTTTCGGAGTCCAACCCGATAGTCGAATAGCAACAACGTTGGCGCTATCGTGGGACGAGTAGCAACATCACTTTTTGCCACATAAGCGGCTCCAAACAGCAACATCAAGTTTCAGAGTCCAACTCGATAGCCAAACAGCAACAACGTTTGCACTATCGTGGGACGAGTAGCAACATCACTTGTCGCCACATAAGCGGCTCCAAACAACAACATCAGGTTTCAGAGTCCAACCCGATAGCCGAACAGCAACAACATTCGCGCTATCGTGGGACGAGTAGCAACATCACTTGTCGCCATATAAGCAGCTCCAAACAGCAACATCAGGTTTCGAAGTCCACCCCAATAGTGAAACAGCAACAAACGCCCGCACCACGGCACGACACTTCGACTTCCGACCTCAAAATTAGCTCTTTATCGGAGAGTTTGGGGACTCAGAGTTAGCAGGATCCCCTCCCTGTTTTTCTCAAGTAACCACATGTGCAAAATCTGGACAAAGCCTTGCAACTCCCCAATCAATAGCTGATTCCCTTGACTTGGGGGACTTGTTAGTACGTGATCTTGTAAACACATAGATATCGCACACTTAGTCACTCCAAACGGGTCAACACGTCTCAGACCAAACGCAAGACAGCAACACAGGCTTCAACTTTAAACAAGGAAGGAACACCATCTGAAAGCCCACGCGCTCGGAACAACAAACAGAAGGTACCAGGACAGATCATGAGCAAACAAGCAGGATCCCACATCGAAGAGCAACAAAAGACTCCACACTCAACTGCCAATATATACAACACATTTATGACAGTTACAAGGTACGCCTGTTACTCAACCAATACTATTGATGTGGGATAGTCCACAGATAATGAATCCATATCTTCGTTAACACACTGAAAATTCCTTTTTTGCATGATATCTAAGAAAAAAAATCAAAGCAATAATGAAGCCTAGTATAAGAAAACGAAGACAATACCACAAAAAATTTAGGTATGAAAACAGTTTCATATTATATCAACCAAAAACAATATGCACAAATGAAATACACAAATTTTAAATTCAAACGAATACTACATCAAATTTTCGTATTCAGCGATATCACAATTTCTCTCGTACTATCATCATCATTATGTATAATAAACATATGACTTTGCAATCTGGTAGATGCACACAACTCCAAACTAATACACAAAACATACTCAAAAGGAAAGCTCTTTGACTTTGTAATATATATCAAAATTGGAGTGACTATTGAAAGAGAGTGAAAACAAAAAGAACACACAATTTAGTCATATGATACATAATAGTGAAACAAATATATTTCATTTAGGAGCATCTCACCTTACAAATCGAAAAAGCAGATGGAACAGCAAATTGTAGAGCTTACAGATCGGAAAAGCAAACACAAAAAAAAAACCCTAAACCATATCCCTGATAAAGATAATTAAACGAAAAGTTATCAAGGGCATATCTACCCCCCCCCCCCCCCCCCCCCGCCCCTAGTAAATTAGTCACACGAATACCCTGATGTGAGAAGAGTAGATCGAAGAGGAAATCAAGAACGACAATTGTAACGACCCGAACCTTGAGTATGTGATTATCGGCACAACACGTGATTATCGCGAGTACATTTTGCATATGTGGTTTGTTAACAACTAAATTATCGGGTAAGAATTTGGTTTAAGTTCCTTCGCGAAAATTGTAGAGGATTTGATTTCGAGCTCGTAGGAGGTTTCGGAAGATTTTTCGGATAATCGGAGAATATAAAATGAATATTTGAAATTATCGTCGAGTTAGTCGTACTTATCCGATTATGTTGGAGTTATCCGAGTTGTGGTTTTGGTCGGTTCGCGACGTATAAATATCGAATAGTCGTAAAAAAAATTAGAAAATCACACATTTGGACCTAGTTGACCGAGTTGACCCGTTTTGCTCCACTGACCCATTTCGTTGCCGTCGTCCGACTCGCCGATTCCGGCCACCTTCAGCCGTGTTCTTGGTATGGTTAGAAAGCCCTTGTGATTTCCTATTGATTCATATATTCATTTGTGAGATTTGGTTGTGTATTGAGGGAGTTCAAACTCGTTGAAATTCATGGATTTCGCCGGAATCGGGTGACTAATGTCCTTTCCTTTTTAGGATGCCTCCCCGACGTGGAACCCGTGCTAACGGGGCTGGGGATGCTATTGAGGATCAACGTACGCACAACTTGCTTATGCGAGTGTTGTGTTTGGAAGAGCGTTTTGACCATGTGGTTAACGCTAGGACAGCTTGAGCAACTAGTTTTTCTGGCTCCTCTGATCTTGAAATATGTGAGGCTTGGATAGTTCAGATGGAGTGTGTTTGTGAATGCCTACATTTTACTCTTGAGCAAAGGACTGTGGCTGCTGTTGGGTTACTGGACTCAGATGCTTATTTCTGGTGGGTTAGCACCGAGAGAGTTCATATTGATACTCCATGGCCTACATTTGTTTATGCATCGATATTTCAACCAGGCCACCCAGCAGAGGAAATATGAAGAATTTACCGATCTGAGGCAAGGGAATATGTCAGTGCTTGAGTATCGGGATAAGTTTACCCGTTTGTCTCATTTTGCACGTGATATAGTGGCATTTGAGGAAGCAAAGTGTAGAAGGTTTGAGTTGGGACTGAATCTGAATACCAAGGGAACCTTGACCACTATGGCTCGGGACAATTTTGATGACTTTGTTAGTGCTGCACTCAGGGGCGAAGACATTGAGAAAGAGAGGCAGATGCAGTTTCAGTCTCGCCGCTTTAAGGAGGTAGACCCAGCCAGGGACCCGCGAAGAGGATGAGTTCTGGAACTTCGAGTTCAGCATCTTCTTCAAGTGGTAGCACTTTCAGATATCCACGTGGTTCATTGAGCCAGAGTGGAAGTTAGAGATGGTGGAGGAATCGACCTCAGAGGTAACCACAGAGTGGGAGTTCTAGTGGATCGAGTTATCTCGGCATACATATGATATACCAGCTGAACCCAGAGACTATCCATTATGCAACACTTGTAATAGGCAGCATTATGGTTCATGTTATCGAGGCACCACCAGTTGTTACCGTTGTGGCCAGGAGGGTCACTTTGCGAGGGAATGTTTGCAGGGTGATACTTTTGGGGGTGTTGCAGCTCAGGGTAGCGGTCATGGTCAGGGTACTACTTCTGGTGATCGTGCGACACAGTCTTCTGGACATGATGGTCAGCAAAATTGCAGTCAGCGTGGATAACCAACTGGACAAGCTAGAGTTCATGCCATGTCCCTAGGAGAGGGCAGAGCTTCCCCTGAGGTTATCATCGGTACGTTGTACATTTTTGGTCATCCAGTTCTCACTTTACTAGATCCAGGAGCTATGCATTCATTCATGTCATATAGATTAGCATTATTGGCTACTGTACCTGCATCTCCACTCCCTAATTTGTGGCGAGTGTAGTATCCATCCGGCGAAGTAGTGTGTGTCGAATGAGTGTATCGGGGTTGTGAGATTTTTATAGGAGATTATGGGTTAGCCGCGGATTTGGTGCTGTTGGATATTATGGATTTTGATGTGATTTTGGGCATGGATTTCTTGGAGAACCATTGGGCTATTTTTGAGTGTCACAAGAAAGAGGTTGTTTTCAGGAGTCCAGGTGTACCGGAAATTTTATTTCGTGGTGAAAAGAATACTTCCTTACCTTATCTGATTTCGGCAATGAAGGCTGAGCAGATGTTAAAAAAGGGTTGTGTGGCGTATCTAGCACATGTGATTGATACAGAGGTTCATGTACTAGACATTGGGGATATATCAGTGGTTTGTGAGTATCCGGATGTATTTCCTGAGGATTTACCTGGTGTTCCTCCAGTTAGGGAGATTGACTTTACTATCGAGTTACTTCTAGGTATTGGATCTATTTCGCAGACACCCTATCGTATGGCACCAGCAGAGTTGAGGGAGTTGCAGATTCAACTTCAAGAATTGATTGTAAAAGGTTTCATTCGACCTAGTGTTTCAACTTGGGGTGCTCCAGTGTTGTTTGTGAGGAACAAGGATAGTTTGATGAGGCTATGCATTGACTATCGGAAATTGAATCAGGTCACAGTGAAGAACAAGTATCCGCTTCCACGAATTGATGATTTGTTCGATCAGTTCAAGGGAGCTTTAGTCTTTTCGAAGATTGATCTCAGGTCTGGGTACCATCAGCTACGGATTCGAGAGTCTGATGTTGATAAGACGGTGTTTTGGTCACGCTATGAGCATTATGAGTTTCTTGTTATGCCTTTTGGGTTGACCAATACGCCAGCCACTTTCATGGACTTGATGAATCAAATTTTCAGGTGTTATCTGGACAAGTTCATCATTGTATTCATCGACAATATCTTGATATATTCCAGGAGTGTGGGGCAACACAAGAAGCATTTGCATGCCATTTTGTAGACTTTGTGAGACGCTCAGTTGTATGCCAAGTTTAGTAAGTGTGAGTTTTTGTTGAACAGTGTAAAGTTTTTGGGTCACGTGATATCAATTGAGAGAGTCAGCGTGGATCCAGATAAGATTGAAGCAGTGTTGAATTGGAGCAGACCTACAAATGTGATAGAGATACGAAGTTTCTTGGGTTTAGCAGGTTACTATCGCCAATTTGTGCAAGATTTTTCACGAAATGTGACACCGCTTACCTGTTTGACGAAGAAAGGAGTCAAGTTTGAGTGGTCTAATGCTTGTGAGGAAAGCTACTTAACTTTGAAGGAAAGGTTGACTACTGCACCAGTGTTGACTTTACCTAACGATAGTGGTGAGTATGTTGTGTACAGTGATGCTTCAAAGTTAGGTCTGGGTTGTGTTTTGATGCAACATGGTAAGGTGGTGGCATATGGTTCTAGACAGTTGAAACCTCATGAAGTTAACTATCCTACTCATGATCTGGAGTTAGCTGCCATTGTGTTAGCATTGAAGAGTTGGAGACACTACTTGTACGGAGCACAGTGTAAGATTTACACCAATCACAAAAGTCTTACCTACTTGCATACGTAGCCAGATTTGAATATGAGACAGCGGAGATGGATGGATCTGATTAATGATTATGACTGCACTTTTGAGTATCATCCAGGAAAAGCTAATGTGGTTTCTGATGCTCTTAGTCGAAAGCATGGTGCGTCTCTTTTCCATGTACGTGTTGCAAGAATGTCACTTTTGACTAAATCGCATGCAACGGGAGCAGAGATGGAGTGGAATGAAGATTGAGCATTGTTAGCCAGTTTTCAAGTTCGTCCGGTATTACTTGATCAAGTTCGTGAAGCTCAAGATTCGGATGCTTATCTGCTGAGCAAGAAGAATTTAATTCAGAATGGTGTACCAACAGAGTTTCGGACGAGGAGTGATGGCACTTTAATGTTCAGAGGAAGATTATGTGTGCCTAGAGATGATGATTTGAACAAGGAAATACTTGATGAAGCTCATTGTTCCGCGTATGCTATGCATCCAGGTAGTACGAAGATGTATCAGACACTTAAAGCTCATTATTAGTGGCGTAACATGAAGCAGGAAATAGCAATGTATGTGAACAGATGCCTAATTTGTCTGCAAGTGAAGGCAAAACGTCAGAAGCCTACCGATAAACTACAACCTTTGGAGATTCCAGTTTGGAAGTGGAAGCATATCACTATGGATTTTGTGTATCAGTTACCTCGTACGTCTAGTGGTAATACTGGTATTTACATGATCATAAATCGCCTTACGAAGTCAGCTCATTTTCTTGCACTTCTAGGAAAGCTTTCGGTGAGTAGATTGGCGAAGCTGTACGTGAGAGAGGTTGTGAGATTACATGGTGTGCCTGTGTCTATAGTTTCTGATTGGGATAGTCAGTTTACTTCAGAATTTTGGTAGGCATTACAGAGAGCCTTGGGGACTAGACTACACTTCAGCACAGCTTTTCATCCTCAGACTGATGGTCAGTCAGAAAGGACTATTCAGACTCTGGAGGATATGTTACGATCTTGTGTGTTGCAGTTCAAAGGGAATTGGGATCAACAACTTCATTTGATTGAGTTTGCGTAATAGTTATCAGGCCAGTATTGGTATGGCACCTTATGAAGCTTTGTATGGCAAACAGTGTCGGACTCCATTGTGTTGGAGTGAAGTTGGAGAGAAATGGCTTCTTGGTCCTAATTTGGTGAAAAGCACCATGGAAGATGTACAAGTTATTCAGGATAGATTGAAGATTGCACATGATCGACAGAAGAGTTATGCTGATGTGAGACGAAAAGATCTTGAGTTTGAGGTTGATGATTGGGTTTTCCTGAAACTTTCTCCTTGGAAGGGTGTTGTTCGTTTCGGGAAGCGCGGTAAACTTCTCCCGCGTTATGTTGGCCCATATGAGATCATTGAGCGAGTTGGTGTTGTGGCGTACAGGTTGGCATTACCTTCTGAGATGGCCAGGGTACATGATGTGTTCCATGTGTCTATGTTGCGGAAATACATTTCCGATCCATCTCATGTGTTAGCACCGTATCCGCTTCCTATTTGGGAGGATTTGACTTATGTGGAGGAACCAGTCCAGATTCTCGATTGGAAGGTCTAGGAGTTGCGGCACAGAACTATTCCTCTTGTGAAAGTTTTATGGCGGAACCATTCGGTTGAAGAGGCTACATGGGAGACCGAGCAGCACATGCAAGACCAGTATCCCTACCTCTTTAGTTAGCAGGTCTGTAAATTTCGAGGATGAAATTTTTGTTAGGGGGGTAGATTTGTAACGACCTAAACCTTAAGTATGTGATTATCGACACGACACGTGATTATCACGAGTAGATTGCACATATGTGGTTTGTTAACGACTAAATTATCGGGTAAGAATTTGGTTTAAGTTCCTTCACAGAAATTGTAGAGGATTTGATTTAGAGCTCGTAGGAGGTTTCAGAGGATTTTTTGGATAATCGGAGAATATAAAATAAATATTTGAAATTGTCATCGAGTTAGTCGTACTTATCCGATTGTGTTGGAGTTATCTGAGTCGTGGTTTTGGTCTGTTCGCGACGAATAAATATCGAATAGTTCTAAAAAAAATCGGAAAATCACACATTTGGACCGAGTTGACCAAGTTGACCCGTTTTGCTCCACCGGCCCATTTCATTGCCGCTGTCCTACCTACCGATTACGGCCACCTCCGGCCGTGTTCTTGGTATGGTTAGAAAGCCCTTGTGATTTCCTATTGATTCATGTATTCATTTATGAGATTTGGTTGTGTATTGAGGGAGTTCGAACTCGTTGAAATTCATGGATTTCGTCGGAATCGGGTGGCGGTTTCTGACGAGCTTTGGCGTCGGGTTGGTTAGGGGTTAGGTTCCCCTCAACCGTTGAAGATTTCTGGGTGTTTAATTTGGGTTAAGGAGGAGGTTTTAGGGGTGCCATGGTGGTGACCGGAGAGGGAGAAACCGGCGAGATTTTCGGGCCAAATTCCGGCCACGGTGGTGGTGGTTTGGACTTATGGTTTTGGCGGTTTGGTTAGGCTTGAGGAGAGGAACATTTTGAGGTATGGTTCGCCAGAGTTAGTCACCGTTGATGCCGCGCCGCCGCCTGCGGCGATGGTCAACGACGGAGCTCCGACGAGGGGTTGACTTTTGTGGTTTTTGGAGATTTTTATGTCATTTTTCTCGTAATCGCGCTCCGATCGTAGTCGTGAGGTTTTCGAGTTGAATTGAGTGTGTTAATTTGGGACGAGGGTTATTTGGGTGTACTTTGGGAATTTTGTTATCCTCGTCAATATTTCGAGCGATATGCTTTTCGAGAACGTGGGGTTCTTGATGTATTTGCTCCGTATCATGAAATCGAATATGTATTGGTCGTATCACTGTTATTTAGGTGATCGTGATTAAGAGTTTGGTGAGGGATCTTCCGTCGAGCCTCAGGGCTAGCTGTTATCTGTGAGTGGACATTTTATCCCACGTTGATTTTCATACTTTAATTTTCACAGTGAATCTGCGAGTCTATGAGTATGCTTTACGATTATGAATTTACGACTATGCATTTATGATTACGCATTTTATGAGCATACATTGATTTGTAGGCATATGTGATTTTTTTTATAATCACAATCCTTTCTCACCTAAAATGGATTAGGTTCTCTAACTCCAAATTAAGACATGAAATGAATAACAGAGTAGCAAACCCAATGTCTCTACCCACAAAATAGAAAGGGACAACTGGTATCACACCTCTGTATCAAATCAAAAATTATCGTTTTCCATACATTAGAGCAGTAGTGTAACCAATTATACAACAATGGACTAATATACGACTTTGTCAATTACCTTATGGAAATCGAACATAAAGTAATGGGCCTGAGATTACTCTCCTTACTATAGTTAATGTCTGGTTTGTATACTATTGGTATTTTTACTATACTCCATTATCAGAGTCTAATCATAAAGCTGTGTTAGATGAGTATATGTAAAGTTTAAGTCTATGCCTACGCTCTCAGATTGGTGAGCTACCTCAATTGGTCATCTCAATTAGTCTAGGCATCAGGAAGTTTGCCGACTTTAGTTTACTACAACAACATAGTGTCTATTTTGACTAATAATGGAAACATCTTTCTGTACCTCTAATTGAATTAACTTAAACTTTGACTGAATCTGTGTAGCATGATGATGTTACCTAGACTATTCTTTATCATCAGTCAGTAACCTTAGAAAGAAACCACATAACCCACATGGCCATATAAGATGTACAAAATCAATACCTTATTTTGGAACAAAGATGAGAGTTGAGCATACCCAACCGTACGGAGAATCGGTGAGGATGGTCGCCGCTATGGAGGTCGATATCAAAGTCACCACAGTCGAAGCGATCGAGACACTCTCGAACGAAACCCAAACAGGTAGAGGGCTTTTGCAAACCTATTGAAAGGACCCAACCCCGATTTAGTTTCCTAAACCGGAATCGAACCCTTTCTGAAAACACGAACTAGCAAAAACCATAGAAATTTCGGCAGAGTTTCACTATAACGCGGAATTGCCACTAACCTACACCCGAATTAATCACACTTCATCCTATGCCACAAAAGCCAAACCGTGGGCACCAATCCCATCCGGATTTCTCAAAATTATATCATAATGTAAAATAATAAGCAAAACTATACTTTACTGAAATCCGGGGAAAAATCATATGAAAATATAGACATCAGAGTATTCAGAGCAACCTCTAGTATATATATACATAAATACACAACAGTAGGCTAAACAAGAAACCTACTGAAAAAGAAAGGTAGCTCGAATACTAAGCCTCCGACTGCGACGTGTCACAAGAATCCAAACTGCAAACTGGGCATAGAACCCGAAAAGCCCAAGGGAAAGGCAAATAAAATCGTTATAGTGAGTGGACGAAAATAATCATATGCCTTTCACCATTTATATAATATAAAAACAATGCGAGTTCTTAAAATAAATGGAGGTGTCAGGCGAATCTCTCAAGCCTGACAGTCAGGCGAATCTCTCAAGCCTGACAGTCAGGCGAATCTCTCAAGCCTAGTGGGAACAACAGGGGAATCTCTCAACCCTGGAACTGGACTACCGGTGATCAGCTGAGTAGCCAATGCATCGATGCTAAGTAAATATCATCACCATAAAACATAAACCAATACCTCCAAAAACAATAAATAATCTCAATACTGTACTGGAAATAAATACTGAAATCAATAACTCGCTACGACAGTGTAAATAAAGGTCCACTAACAGATAGCTCAACGCGCTAATCGCGAGTTCCGGCGGAAGATCCCTCGCCTAACGTACGATCTCGATCCCCTGAATAATCATAAAATATAACTGATCAAAATTACAATTCATTACTCTGTACCACACCTCGGAAACCAACCATTTCTGGAAACATATAACTCGGATACAAAATAATCGTCGAAAACCCCCAAAGACTCCACATAAACCCTCGACTTAAAATCTGGTACCCAAATCAACTCGAAAACCTCAAGGCGATGATTGGGGCGCGATTACGAGCAAAATGACATAAAATTCGTCAAATTCCAAAAAGTCAACACCTCCGCCGGAGCTCCGCCGTTGACCGCCGCCGCCGCCGGCAGCGCGGTGTCAACGGTGACGGATTCTGGCCAAATTTTCCAGATCACAAATATTCTTCAAGCCCAACAACTTTCTCTTCTACACCGAGACCCAATTTCAAGCCCACCGACCGGAATTGAGCCCGAAACTCATGGAATCTATTGATTCCAACGAGATTCTGGCAAGCCTCAAACCTCAACCAATCCATAATCCCTTCACCCAAAAGCTTCACAAGGATGAGGGGAACCTTTTCCCCCACCACCCCAACCTCAAAAGTCGCCGGAGCACCTCACCCGATTCCGGCGAAATCCCTATATTTTCTCGAACTCGTTCTCCCCCAAATCGTGATCAATTCAACTCAAATCAAGTTCTAAACCATAGGAAATTAAGAGAGAAAGCTAGCCATACCAAAATCAAGGCCGGAGGTGGCCGGAAACATGAAGTCCGACGGTGAGTCAACAGCGGTCTATTTTGAACTCGGTCAACGCAGGTCAACGATCCCTTTTCTGGTCAACGACGGTCAAACTTCCCGAACAATGTTTTTCGACAATTTTTCGACTATTCCGATATTTATACTCGCGGCTCGATACGATTGACGGTCCAAATCAAATCACATCCATGTTTCGGATAACTCAAACTCAAACGGATAAACACGACGAAATTACGCGATTTCAAATATTCATAACATATTCCTCGGTTATCCAAACAATTATCAGAAACCACCTACGAACTCGAAATCACGCATACTACAATTATCGTGAAGATACTCAACTCAAATTCTCGCTCGATAATTAAGTCGTGAACCGAACCGCCAATTCGATTATTTTACGATAAACTGTGATTACTCGTAAACTCGCAGATTAAGCCGATTAACGTGCTAATTCCAATTCGGGTCGTCACAAATCTACCCCCCTTAAAAAAATTTGACCTCGAAATTTATGTACTTGCTAGGTGAACAAATGAGGATACTGCTCCCGCATATGATGCTCGGTCTCCCAGGTGGCTTCCTCAACTGAATGATTCTGCCATAAGACTTTCACAAGTGGTATGACTCGGTGTCTCAACTCCTGCTCACGCTGATCGAGAATCTGTACCGGCTCCTCTACATATGTCAAATCTTCCCGGATAGGAAGCTGATGTGGTGCCAAAACATGTGATGGATCTGGAATTTATTTCCGTAACATCGAGACATGGAAAACATTGTGTACTCGAGCCATCTTAGAAGGCAACTCTAATCTGTAAGCCACGACACCAACTCTCTCGGTAATCTCGTACGGACCAATATACCGTGGTCGAAGCTTGCTACGCTTCCCGAAACGAACAACTCCTCGCCAAGGAGATAATTTCAGGAATACCCAATCGCCCACCTCGAACTCGAGACTCTTTTTTCACACGTCTGCATAATCTTCAATCTGTTCCGGATAGTCTGAATATCCTCCATGGTGCTCTTCACCAGATCAGGGCCAATAAGCCATCGCTCTCCTACCTCACTCCAACATAATGGAGTACGACACTGCCTCTCGTATAGGGCCTCATACGGTGCCATATCAATACTGGCATGATAGCTGTTGTTGTAAGCAAACTAGATCAAATGCAGTTGCTGGTCCCAATTTCCACTAAACTGCAATACGCAGGACCACAACATATCCTCGAGGGTCTGAATACTCCTCTCAGACTGCCCATCAGTCTGAGGATGGAAAGCTGTACTGAAATACAATCTGGTACCCAAGGCTCGCTGCAATGTCTGCCAGAATTCTGAGGTGAACTGACTGTCTCCATAAGAAACAATAGATACAGGCACACCATGCAAACGAACGATCTCCGCCAAATACAGCTTTGCTAATCTGCCCACTGATATCTTCCCTGGAAGTGCAAGGAAATGAGCGACTTTCGTCAATCGATCTACGATAACCCAAATACCAGTATTACCAGCCGAAGTACGTAGTAACTGATACACGAAATCCGTGGTAATGTGCTCCCACTTCCAAACGGAAATCTCCAAGGGCTGTAACTTTCCCGCAGGCTTCTGCCTCTCCGCTTTAACCTGCTGACAAATAAGACATCTGCTCACATATGCGGTAATCTCCCTTTTCATATTTCGCCACCAGTAATAAGCTCGGAGTATACGAAACATCTTCATAAGCAGAACAATGAGCTTCGTCTAAAATCTCTTTCTTCAAACCCTCATCTCTGGGTACACATAATCTGCCTCTGAATAGCAATGTACCATTATCACTCAACCGAAACTCTGTTGGTACACCATTCCGAATCATGGTATTCTTGTCCAACAGATAGGAATCCGCATCCTGAGCTTCCCGAACCTGATCAACCAATACCGGTCGAACCTAGAAGCTAGCCAACAAGGCTCCATCATCATCTCACTCAAACTCAGCTCCCGTAGCCCGTAACTCGGCTAACATGGAAACTCTGGGCACACACACATGAAATAATGAGGCTCCGGATTTCCGACTGAGTGCATTAGCGACGACATTAGCCTTCCCTGGATGGTACTCAAAAGTGCAGTCATAATCATTGATCAACTCTATCCATCTACGCTGTCTCAAGTTCAAGTCTGGCTGCGTGCACAAATAGGTGAGACTCTTGTGATCTGTGTATATCTTGCACTGAGCTCCGTACAGGTAGTGTCTCCAACTCTTCAAAGCTAATACAATAGCAGCCAACTCCAAATCATGGGTAGGATAGTTGACTTCATGTAGTTTCAGCTGCCTGGAACCGTAAGCCACCATTTTGCCGTGCTGCATCAAAACACAACCAAGTACCAATTTCGATGCATCGCTGTAAACCACGAACTCTCCACTGTCATCAGGTAGAGTCAAAACTGGTGCAGTAGTCAACTTTCCTGCAAGAGCAAGTAACTCTCCTCACATGCATCAAACCACTCGAACTTGACACCTTTCTTCGTTAATCTAATAAGTAGAGTGGCAATCCGTGAAAAATCCTGCACAAAGCGCTGATAATAACCTGCCAAACCCAAGAAAATCCTGATCTCTGGTACGGTGGTAGGTCTACTCCAGTTCAACACGGCTTCAATCTTGTAAGGATCCACGCTGACTCCCTCAGCAGATATCACGTGACCCAAAAACTTCACGTTATTCAACCAAAACTCACACTTGCTGAATTTCGCAAACAGCTGATTATCTCGCAAAGTCCGCAAAACAGCTCGTAAATGTTTCTTATGCTGGCCCACATTCCTGGAGTAAATCAGGATGTCATCGATGAACACAATCACAAACTTGTCTAGGAATCGCCTAAACACCTGGTTCATCAAGTCCATGAAAGCTGCAGGGGCATTGGTCAACCCAAACGGCATAACCAAGAACTCATAATGCCCGTACCGTGATCTGAAAGCTGTCCTGGCCACATCTGACTCTCTGATCCTCAATTGATGGTATCCAGACCTGAGATCAATCTTTGAAAAGATTGAAGCTTCATTGAGCTGATCAAACAAGTCATCAATCCGCGGTAACGGACACTTGTTCTTCACAGTGACTTGATTCAGCTTCCGATAATCAATACATAACCGCATGGAACCATCCTTCTTCCGCACAAACAGTACATGAGTACCCCACGGTGATACACTGGGTCGTATGAAACCTTTCTCCAGCAACTCTTGAAGTTGAATCTATAGCTCCTTCAACTCCGCTGGCGCCATACGATAATGTGCCTGTGATATGGGTCTAGTGCCCGGTAAAAGCTCAATGGTGAAATCGATTTCTCGAACTGGAGGAACACCTGGTAATTCCTCCGGAAACACATCTGAAAACTCAGAAACAACCTTAATATCACCAATGTCTAGTACAGCAGGCTGTGTATCCACAACATGAGCTAAATAAGCAACACAACCCTTCTTCATCATCCGCTCGGCCTTCATCGCTGAAATCACACATGGTAATGAAGAATTCTTCTCACCGCGAAATAGTATCTCTGGGAACCTTGGATGTCGAAACACAACCTCTTTCTTGTGACAATCGAACATAGCCCAATGTGTCTCCAAGAAGTCCATACCCAAAATCACATCAAAATCAACGATATCCAGCAATAACAAATCCATGGCTAAACCATGCCCTCCAACAAAGATCTCACAATCCCTACCAATACTCACAACCTCTCCGGATGGATACAACACTCTCCATATCCCCGAAAGTGGAGATGTAGGCATAGTAGCTAAAGATGATAATCTATATGATATGAATGAATGTGTAGCACCTGGATCTAGCAAAGTAAGTACTGGATAGCCAAAAATATGCAACGTACCAATAACAACCTCCGGTGAAGCTCTGACCTCACGCAATGACATGGCATGAACCCTAGCCTGCCCGGCTGGTCGTCCACGCTGAGGGCGACTCTACTGTCTGCCCTGGCCAGAAGACTGTACCGGTCGAGCCCCAGAAGTGGTACCTCGCTCTCCTCCGAAACTCTGAGCCACATGTCCACCAACACCAGCAAGCTGGAAACATTCCCTCGCATAGTGACCCTCCTGGCCACAACGATAGCAAGTGACAGGGCCTCGCTGACATAGACCAAAATGATGCCTGTTGCAGAGATTACACAATGGGTACTCCCTCGGTACGGCAAAAGTGCCACCGGTACGTCAAGGATAGCTGGATCCGCCCAAGCTCCCACTAGACTGTGGTCTCTGTGGCCGATCCCTCCTCCATCTCTGTCTTTGTCTAGCTGTACTACTCGGTGATCTATATGGTCCACTGCCAGATGATGATGCCGATCCGGATGTGTCAGAACTCAGCTTCTTAGAAGGTCCTTGTGTGATGACCCGGAATAGAATCAGTATAGTAATCGACTTAATCCACGAGTTTACGCGTAAGCGCAATTTTTCGTAAATTGATTTATTTGCCGGTTTTGATCACGACTTAATTACCGATCGAGAATTTGAGTTGAGTCTCTTCTCGAGAGTTGTTGTACACGTGATTTCGAGTTCGTGGGAGGTTTCGGATAATTATTTCGACGACCGAGGAATATAATATGAATATTTGAAATTGCAGAATTTCGTCGACTTTATCCGTTCGTATTGAGTAATCTGAATCGTGATTGTGATCTGTTTTGGACCGTCGATCGTCCCGAGTCGCGAGTATAAATATCGGAAATTGTCGAAAAATTGTCGACAACACTGTTGGAAGTTTGACCGGCGTTGACTGTGTGAGTTGACCGTTGACTTTTCGCTGACCGGATCTCCATCGTGCGAAACACACTGCCGCCGTCGGGTTTGACGATTCCGGCTACCTCCGGCCTGGATATTGGTATGGATCAATTCCTATTTCGATTTGCTACTATTTAGAACTTGAAATTTCTTGATTTGATGTCGGATTGAGGGAGAACGGAAGGTTTGAAATGTGAGGATTTTCGCCGGAATCGGCTTCGTTTGGGGGCGGCGCTCCGGTTGCTTTCATGTGAGGAGTTTCGGTGGACTCTGTTGGGTTTTGTCCAGGAATGATTTCCCCTTTCATTTCGAGGGACAGGGTGGTGTGACGGCGCCAGAATCGGCCGGGAAAGATTTCCGGCTGGTTGTGCTCTTGGAGCTTTCGAGCTGTTTTCCGGCGAGTGGGGCCAGAATTGAACTTTGGCTCAGTTGGAAAAGATGTTGGGCTCGATGAGGAGTTCATTGTGGGAGCTTGGCCGCTGGAAAATCTCTCCGGTTGACGGCACGCCGCCGGTGGCGGCGGCAGTCAACGGCAGAGCTCCGGTGACCCGTTGACTTTTTAGAATTTGATGATTTTTATGTCGTTTTTCTCGTATTCGCGCCCTGATCATCGCCTTGAGGTTTTCAAGTTGATTTGGAAGCCGGATTTTTAGTCGAGGGTTTGTGTGGAGATTTCAAGAATTTCGTCGATTATTTTGTACCGCGTTATATGTTTTCGGGAACGGTTAGTTTCCGAGGTGTGGTACAATGTGTTGAACTGTGATTTTGATCAGTTATATTTTATGATTATTCAGGGGATCGAAATCGTACGTTGGGCGAGAGATCTTCCGCCGGATCTCGTGATTAGCGGGAGTGCGCGCTATGCTCACCTGTGAGTGGACTTTTCTATTTTCACTGTCGTTGAGAGTTCGTGATTTCCGTATTTATTTATATACGATGTTTATATTATTTATTGCTTTTGGAGGTATTATTTTATATTTTATATGGTGATGGCATTACTTGCATCGATGCTTTGGGTACTTGGCTGATCACCGGTAGTCAGACCCAGAGTTCAGAGATTCCTCTGGGCAGGATTGAGAGATTCCCCTGTTATGCCACTGGGCTTGAGAGATTCTCCTAGCCTATCACCGTCGGGTTTGAGAGATTCGTCTGACCGTCGGGCTTGAGAGATTCGCCTGGCACCTCCATATATTTTCTGAACTCGCTTTGCATTGTTTTATGATATATGTAAATGGTGAAAGGCATATGATTATTTTCGTCCACTCACTCTAACGATTTTATTTGCCTTTCCCTTGGGCTTTTCGGTTTCCGTGCCCAGTTTGCAGTTCGGATTCTGGTGTCTCACGTCGCGGTTAGAGGCTTAGCGTTTGAGCTACCTTTCTTTCTCAGTAGGTTTCTTGTTTTGCCTACTGTTGTATATTTTTGTATATGTACACTAAAGGTCGCTCTGATACGCTACTGATATGTTTTTATGTGATTTTTCCCCGGATTTCTGTAAAGTACAGTTTTGATTACTACTTTACTTTATTGTTATGATATTGAGAAATCCGGATGAGATTGGGGCCCACGGTTTGGCTTTTGTGGCATAGGATGAAGTGTGTTTTCCGGGTGCAGGTTAATGGCAATTTCGCGTTAGTAACGAAACTCTGCAGAAATTTTTGTGGTTTTTGCAAGTTCGTGTTTTCAGAAGGTGTTTGATTCCGGTTTAGGAAACCAAATCGGGGTTGGGTTCTTTCACCTTGACTCGGTCCACCCTCCTCAAATCGTCGAGACTGGAATCTCATCTGCCTTTCCTTCTCTATATCCTCGCCTCGAAGTGCAGCACTCACAAACTCATCAAAGTTGTTCCGAGGCATCATAGTCAGTGTTCCCTTGATGTTCAGGTTCAAGCCCAGCTCAAATCTTCAGCACTTGGCTTCCTCTGTAGCCACCATGTCACGAGCAAACCGAGATAAGCAAGTAAATCTGTCCCGGTACTCAAGTACTGACATGCTGCCCTGCCTCAAATTAGTGAACTCCTCATACTTCCGCTACTGTGTAGCCTGGTTGAAATATCTCCGCATAAACAAATCCCTGAACAAAGTCCATGGAGTATCGATCAACCGGAACTTTATCGGTGCTAACCCACCAGAAGTATGCATCAGACTCAAGCAACCCAACTGCTGCCATTGTCATCTGCTCAGGAGTGAAACGCAGACGCTCACAAACTCGTTCAACCAAAACCAACCATGCCTCACATATCTCTGGATCAGCTGAACCCGAGAAAACAGTCGCTCCAGCAATTCGAGCTTTGACCACAGGGTCAAAACGCTCCTCCAAACACAATACTCGCATAAGGAAGTCATGCGTCTGGCGATCCTCATCAAGACCCACATCCCTATTGACACGGGAACCATGTCTAGGAGGCATCCTAATGATAAGAGAAAAGCATTAGATACAAAGCACAAGGAACGTAATCATCAAACTTCGGACATTTGAAAACATACAACATCCGAAGCATTGATGAGTTACCGCTGGCCAGTCGGGTCATCGCTCCAGACATGCTGTATAATCTCAAATACCCTTAGTATCACAACTACAGAAGTCTACAGAACCTGAAACCGGAATCGAACCCTTTCTGAAAACACGAACTAGCAAAAACCATAGAAATTTCGGCAGCGTTTCACTATAACGCGGAATTGCCACTAACCTACACCCGAAATCACATTTCATCCTATGCCACAAAATCCAAACCGTGGGCACTAATCCCATCCGGATTTCTCAAAATTATATCATAATGTAAAATAATAAGCAAAACTGTACTTTACTGAAATCCGGGGAAAAATCATATGAAAATATAGACATCAGAGTATTCAGAGTGACCTCTAGTATATATATACATAAATACACAACAGTAGGCTAAACAAGAAACCTACTGAAAAAGAAAGGTAGCTCGAATACTAAGCCTCCGACTGCGACGTGTCACAAGAATCCAAACTGCAAACTGGGCACAGAAACCGAAAAGCCCAGGGGAAAGGCAAATAAAATTGTTAGAGTGAGTGGACGAAAACAAACATATGCCTTTCACCATTTACATAACATAAAAATAATGCAAGTTCTTAAAATAAATGGAGGTGTCGGGCGAATCTCTCAAGCCTAGTAGGCACATCAGGGGAATCTCTCAACCCTGGAACTGGACTACCGGTGATCAGCCGAGTAGCCAATGCATCGATGCTAAGTAAATGTCATCACCATAAAACATAAAACAATACCTCCAAAAACAATAAATAATCTCAATACTATATTGGAAATAAATACTGAAATCAAGAACTCGCTACGACAGTGTAAATAAAG
The DNA here is from genome assembly GCA_946800695.1 of Geum urbanum. Lineage (NCBI taxonomy): Eukaryota > Viridiplantae > Streptophyta > Magnoliopsida > Rosales > Rosaceae > Geum > Geum urbanum. Next base: position 37,005,330 of record OX327003.1, on the reverse strand, counting down.
GTCCACTCACAGATAGCTCAACGCGCAACGCGCTAATCGCGAGATCCGGCGGAAGATCCATCGCCCAACGTATGATCTCGATCCCCTGAATAATCACAAAATATAACTGATCAAAATCACAATTCATTACTCTGTACCACACCTCGGAAACCAACCATTTCCGGAAACATATAACTCGGATACAAAATAATCGTCGAAAACCCCCAAAGACTCCACATAAACCCTCGACTTAAAATCCGGTACCCAAATCAACTCGAAAACTTCAAGGCGATTATCGGGGTGCGATTACAAGCAAAACGACATAAAACTCGTCAAATTCCAAAAAGTCAACGCCTCCGCCGAAGCTCCGCCTTTGACCGCCGCCGCCAGCACGGCGTCAACGGTGACGGATTCCAACCAAACTTTCCAGATCACAAGTATTCTTCAAGCCCAACAACTTTCTCTTCTACACCGAGACCCAATTCCAAGCCCATCGGCCAGAATTGAGCCCAAAACTCACGGAATCCATTGATTCCGGCAGCCTCAAACATCAACCAATCCAAAATCCCTTCACCCAAAAGCTTCACAAGGATGAGGGGAACCTTTCTCCCCACCACCCCGACCTCAAAAGTCGCCGGAGCACCTCACCCGATTCCGGCGAAATCCCTAGATTTTCTCGAACTCGTTCTCCCCCAAGTCGTGATCAATTCAACTCAAATCAAGTTCTAAACCATAGGAAATCAAGAGAGGAATCTAGCCATACCAAAATCAAGGCTGGAGGTGGCCGGAAACGTGAAGTCCGACAGCGAGTCAACGGCGGTCCGTTTTGAACTCAGTCAACGCGGGTCAACGGTCCCTTTTCTGGTCAACGACAGTTAAACTTTCCGAACAATGTTTTTCGACAATTTTTTGACTATTCTGATATTTATACTCGCGGCTCGATATGATCGACGTTCCAAATCGAATCACATCCATGTTTCGGATAACTCAAACTCAAACGGATAAACACGACGAAATTACGCGATTTCAAATATTCATAACATATTCCTCGGTTATTGAAACAATTATCCGAAACTACCTACGAACTCGAAATCACGCATACTACAATTCTCGTGAAGAGACTCAACTTAAATTCTCGCCCGATAATTAAGTCGTGAACCAAACCGCCAATTCGATTATTTTATGATAAACTGTGATTACTCGTAAACTCGAAGATTAAGCCGATTAACGTGCTAATTCCGATTCGGGTCGTCACACCTATCAAATATGAATCCATAAACATAAACATGGTAAGAAAAAGAGTTTCAAATCAAAGAGAGAAAGGAAACCCAGATGCAAACCTTAGAAACCCAGAAGATGCAACGATGATGGAATCTTATATCTCATATCGTAAAGTGAGACTGAGGTTGACAAATCGATGGAACGGAGAAATTGAGATTGCAAGTGTGATTGTGATTGTGTGAGTGAGGCTGCAATGAGAGCAAAGGCTGAGTGTAAGTGAGAGTAGGTAAGCTGAGATGAGTGAGGCTGAGAGATAAAAGTGAGGGTAAGATGAGATTAGGTTAGATTCTAAGATCGCACGCATAGCACGTGTAGAACAACATGAACAGTCTAGGAACAATGGTGTCTCACCATATTGACACACAAAGACTACAACAATAACATTGATTAGAGTACATATAACCTCAGCGAGACAATTTATATAAAAAAAACTACATTTTACTTCAACACAGCAAACTCAACTTTATAATGAGAATCTTTCGATATTAATCATCAAGCATTCAATACACTTTGAAATATTTGAAAGTGGCAGTAAAATCAACAACACATGAAACTAAAAGCAACAATTTAGCAACTCTTACAGACTAATTTAAACTGACGCAAACCTGAACCCTTTGGAACCAGGCGCAACAGAAAACAATGGAGCAACTCCTACATTTTAAACACACATCCATTACAATCAATAATTAAGCAAAACCCTAAGTACATTCTATGAGGTAAATCAGTTAGAGAAGATTATGAAAGATGAACCAAATGGCCAAGTTTGTCTCAGAAATAATAATGCTTCACGCTAAGGGGCAGAAATTGACACAGAACACGAAGAATCTACAATTTCAGTTCAATACAAATAGCTGGTCATCAGCAACCCAAATTACAATATCAAACTACGCTTGAGCTATCTAATGGAAATCTCTACAGAACCAAGCAGTAAACAGATGAAAGTGTCAAATTCAAAATTCACCAAAATATAATTAAACCATCCCAACCCCCAATTTTAACGATACATATATCTCACATATATTTTATTAAATTAATTTAACAATTACATATATGCTAGCCCCAATTGCCAAGCTTGTAAATTATATCTTCAAGTAGCATAATATCAGTAATTGTAGAGACTGTTCAAGAACTATGCAGCTATTATACTTAAAAACTATAATATCTTTTTTTTTCATTCTAAAAAAAATGAAAGAGACCATCAGGAGAATTAGGTACCTCCCTATGGACTTGAAGACTGTCAAAGATATAGGTACCTCCTTATATCTTTTCCAATATATCATTTTCTTCTTAGGTATAGCTTTGTTATTAGTGCCATAACCTTATCTTATATGCACATTTGAATTTAAAACTAAAATATAATGAGAATTAGTTATCTCCCTAACAATGCGTAAGCTACGTCATATGGATGATAGGTATACGTCAACTACTGTTAGAGAAGCTTCCCTCTATTTTATCACATATGAGTTCTTCATCTCTTAGCTACTAGTACCCAAGTAATGCAAATATGCAATGCTGGTTTTTCAGGTTTGCTGTAGCTTTTTTTTACTCTGCAAGCTAGTAAATCTCTATTGAAAAAGAAAAACCACTGTAATTTGCAGCAAATTTACACACTAACATTGGCTCCAATCCCTATCCCTCGGAAAGAAGCTAGTAGCATGCTAGCTAGCTATTTAAGCACTAACTGCCTAACTTTGATCGATCAATGGAGGAAGCTCAAATGTTAATGAACGAAGGTACCCTCCGCTATCTATAGTTTCAATCACAAACCCAATATAGTCTGTATAATCAATAGCATAAATGATACTAACTGAATGCCATAATTACTAATTACTAATATGGAAATAAATGCAGAAGTTTATGCCATTATACTAACTGCAGTAATAAGTATGAAATCTTCTGTATAAATTTATACAGAAGATCCCTTCTCTTGTATAAATAAATGACAGAAGCTCCTTTTCTCTTGTATAATGATACTAATATGGCTTATACTAATTACTGCATAATGTAGACTCAAAGCTCCGACATAAGTTTCATACTACAAACCAATATGCCAATACTAATGTGCCAGTAGCTTCTTTCTCATATGGTTTGATTTGGCTTATACTAATCATCTATCAAACAATATTATGATAATGAAAACCAATAGGTCAATGATCAGCTAGGATAAATAGTCTTTCCTCCTCTTACTCATGGAAAAAAATACAGGAAGAATCAATAGAAACATAAGAAGATAAGAAGTCTAGAAATAACAATTTTGTTTCTTTTCAAGGTTTCAAAGAGGATAGTTGCTAAGTTAAGCTCATCGATAACTTTACATGCTTGCTTAACATATTAAGCTCCAGTAGTTCCTATACTCACTAATCATCTAATAGGAACCCAACAATGATTTGTTCCTACCCAATCATTTATCAACTCATCTAATTGACCAAATCCAAATCATTACATTCACAACAAATAACCACAGCATACAAAAATTAAATCGCCACAACCCACATAGACACAAAAACCGATTATACAAAAAAATTTGACAATATACAAAAAGTTTTTGTTGGTGGTGGTTCATGTAGGCATACAGTGCAGAAGAGGGGTTACTAGGGGAGAGGAGAGTCAATGAGGAAATTGCGAGAAAATCAGTCAGAGATCCAAGCAACCCAATCAGAAGAGACGGATCGAGCAAATCGACCAAGTCAGGTTGATCAACGGAGATGGAGCGGTGTAGATCGAAAATCAGATGGAGAGAGATGGGCTTATATCCCCATCAACTCCAGAAGATGCAACGATGATGGAATCTTATATCTTCGATCGTAAAGCGAGACTGAGGCTGAAAAATCGATCAAACAGAGAAAGTGGGATTGCAAAGTGTGATTGTGATTGTGTGAGTGAGGCTACGAAGTGAGCAAAGGCTGAGTGTAAAGGAGAGTAGATAAGCTGAGAATTTTGAGGCTGAGAGGCAGAGATAAAAGTGAGGTTGAGAGGACATTAGTTTAGGTTCTAATGTCGCCCGCATAACATGTATAGAACAACATGATCAGTCTAGGAACAGTGATGTTTCACCATTGTTATATAGTAAATATATTATGTATAAATAAATGATATATATTATAAATGAGAAATTAAAATTTATAATATGTCATACAGTACTTTTGAACAGCCATCTACTACTCATCTACTACTGGTAAAATAAATGGCGGGTCCCACTCATCTACTACTGTCATTCCTCTGAAAACTAAAAACCCCAAATGGCGTGGCGCCAAAAGTTCAAAACTAGCGACAATGTACTTGGACGATTCGCAGACACAGAACCTCCACAACTACAACAACGACGACGGAGGACCAATAGAAGAAGAAGAAGAAGTCTCCAGCGACAACTACGCTTCTCCGACGACATGTTCGCAGGGCCACCGCTCCACGCTCGTCCTCCAAACCAAGCAAGGCGGCTCCATCTGCTTGCTCTGCTTCTCCAATCTCATCTCCAACCGCCAATCCCCCACCGTCCACGTGTCTTACGCTCTCTCTCAGCTCTCTCAGGCCATCGCCGACCCGCCGTTCCTCCGCTCCCTCATCACCTCCCACTCTCGCCTCCTCGTCTCGCCTCTCGTCCAAACCCTAGCTTCCTTCGACGACGACCCAATCGCACGGCAAGTCGTAGATCTGGTCACGGCTCTCTGCGATTCCGATGATCCCTCGCTTTCCTCCGCCTTCGTCGCTAGGCTTTCAGATCGACTCTCTTCCGGTGCCTTGGCTTGGAGTCGCCGTCAGGTTTATACGGTAATGCTTTTCACATTTTCCATTTCTTTGTGATTTCTGGAAATTGCTTTTATTAAGCTTTAGGTAAATTACTTTACTTCTATATGCTTCCTGAGAAATTATTAACTATAGTAGTATTTTGAATTGGATAATGGTAATGTATAAGGCTTTAGAGTATACATCTTTGCATTGACCAATTGAGTTGTATTCTGAGGGTCAGAAATATCTGTTAATAAGGCACATTGAGGATTCTGAGGCATCAGTTGGATATGAAGCTTTACATATACATATCCTTGTGTTTCGTACTCTTGTTATTTCACATTGTTTTCAACAAGGCAACAGATAGAGAGTAAAGTTTGGGCATCAGGATGGTGGTTGGTCCTTGTTTGTTGGCGGAGTCTGCCATGATTCCAGTAGTGTAATATATGTATCTATACACAAACGGGAATCTAGGGTTGGAATGCCTTACACCTATTTCTTTTGAACTTATTACATCTTAAGGACTTCAAACATTTATTGGTTATAATTCAGTTATTTCCTTAACTGCAGCTTCACTGCTTAGGAATTCTCTTAAACTGTCAGCAGAGCAATCCTTATGCTCATATTAGAAGCAAGTATGGTCTCATTAACAATCTTGTTTCAGGTCTTCAATTACCAAGGTAACAATTGCAGAAAATTGGGAAGAGAAAATGCTTTCTTTTTTTTTTATGCTGTTACACGTTATAATTCAACAACCACTTTGTTCCGTTGATAGTGAAGAGATTCGGGGAGAAATTCTATTTGTACTTTACAAAGTATCTGGTCTCCACTATGCATCAGAGGATGCTGATGAAACTGATCTTTTGTTATCCTTTTGCCCCAAGCTGGTGCGCCTGTCTCTGGAGGCCCTCATGAAAACACAAAGGGATGATGTCCGGTTAAATTGTATAGGTTTGTTTTCAATTTCTTAGTTACATTTTGTTCTGTCCATCAAAAGTTGAGTTTTTCGGTTTGGTTACCCTAATTCGAAGTATAGTTCATGAGACATCCAAATCTTATGAGAACATTAGGTTGTGCATTTAGGAATCTATCTTGCAAATGAACTCAGAAGTCAGAAGTCTCCAATATATAATATGATTTCTTATTGATCTCATAACTATCTACAGTAGAAAGGTCAAGGTTCTTCCTTCCAAATTCTCTCATCAATAATTGAATCATTCAGTTCATATAATAGTGATCCTTGAAAACTTAGTGTAACAAATTCCAAGTGTTATTTTTTTTATTTCAATCAAGGTGAGACAAAGAATCTTTATTATATATGTCCTCTTTTTCCTGACACAGTTAAAACTTTTGCAGCTTCCGGAAAACTCATTCATGGCTTTTCGTAAGTCTTAACTATAAGTTCGAAGTTACATAACTTTCTGGTCATACTTTTCTCTGCGGGGAAGTTACCCTCGCACAGCATGGATTCTCGTCATCTAAAAATTACAATGCACTTTACTGTTGCTTTCATCAATAATATTGCTCCTCATTCTTAAAGCTAATCATTTGTGTCTACTTATCTAGCACTTCTCACAATCTTTGCTCGGAGGGGGCTTTTTGAAACTTCATATGCCCTTGATGTAAACAGCATGGGTTCATCTGAAGGAGATAGCTTTGGACAAGCAAGAGAAGATGGAAAAGATATGCCTCCTCTGAACTTATTATTCACTGAAGCCATCAAAGGCCCACTCCTTTCAACAGACAGCCAAGTCCAGATTAGCACACTAGATTTACTATTTCACTATATGTCCTGTGAAGGCACTTCAGGCAGAGAAATCCAAGTACTAGTTGAAGAAAGCATTGCAGATTATGTGTTTGAAATGCTGAGGTTGTCAGGTCTGTATCTTTGCAAAATAATAGTATAAATAAATAAATCAGAGCAGTGCTTGCATTTAATATTTTTAGGATCAGAGTAATAGAGCACTAGCAACCAGCAAGAACCAAGAATCATGTAAATTTGAAGTAAGTCAAAGCCTATCATTAATCAAAGTAGATTACTCAAATTCTTAAACTTTTTCAGCATCAAAGTCTAGGTTCTTTATTAGGTTAGTGAATGCAATCTTGCAACACATAACTGAAAGTACCTTTATTTAATCTGTCACAGCAACCTCGGAAATCCCTGCTTCAGCATTTACTCTATTTAGATCCTAGGTGCTTGTACCTGTTGAAAGTTCTGTGGCATACTTGTTTTAGCCTAATAAAGCTTTGTTAATAAACAGAATGCAAGGATCCAGCAGTCAAATCTTGCCTCCAAGTACTTGACATTTTATCAAAAGCTGAGGAAACGTTCAAACAGAGGCTTGTTGTTGGGTTTGCAACTCTGATTCCAGTATTACATTATGTAGCTGCAATTCCTTTCCACTCAGCTCAACTTCAAACTCTAAAGCTCATTTTGAACTGCATTTCTGATTGCCCTGGATTGCTGTCATCCAATCATATAAAGGAACTAGTCGCTGTTTTGACAAAACTGCTTGAACATCATACTGGTGGGGAAATGGGCATGCTTGATGAGACATTTATAATGACCTGTTCAGTCCTTGTAGCTATCATAAGAACTCCATCTCTTCATGTGAGTTTGAATATAGCGGCATCAATTAAAGATGCATTGGAACATGCTGTCTTAGCTTGTCTAAGTACATCCGACAAACATCACTGTCAACTTTTGCATTCCTTGTTCCTACTTAAAGAGGCATACATTTACAGCCGTGAAGAAAATTCTACTGACTCCTGTAAAATGGATCTACAAAGTTGTATCTTAAATGTGTGTACAAAACATTTGTTGCCTTGGTTGGTAACTTCCTTCAACGAAATGGAAGAGGAAATTGTGCTTGGGGTATTGGAAACTTTTCATACAGTACTGCTTCAGGACGCTGAGAACCAAACAAGCGAATTTGTGAAGACCCTAGTTTCAAACACATGGTTCACTTTGTCATTTGGATGTCTAGGCTTGTTTACTACAGAGAAAATGAAGTGGAGGGTGTACCTCATGCTCAGTTTGGTGGTGGATATGATTTTGGGAACTGATACTGGGCAGCCCATCAGAGATGCCATTCCACATCTGCCACCTGATCCCATTGATTTGCTTTTTCTACTTGGTCAAAAGAACTCCCAGAATTTGGAATTATCTTTTTGTCAATCTGCTATTTTGCTGATATTATACACCAGTTCTTTATACAATGAGAGGTAACTAAGGTTTTTATCACTTCCCTCACTTTTATGCTGTATGACATTACATTTAACAATCTAATGTTTTATCTTACATGTTAATTTTTATCGTCACCAGACTTGCAGATGATAAGTTGGTCTTGGCTTCTCTAGAACAATATATACTGGTCAACAGAATTGATCTACAAGGTGGAAACACTGATTCATTTACTGTGATGATGCTGGTGTATCTTTATGGTCTGTATAGGGGTCTTGCGCAGGTTAGCTACCAAATCCCCTATAGCTCAGAAGCTGAAAGAATCTTGTTCCAGATAGCAACGGAAAATGAATGGGACATGTCTCCTGCACGAATTCATCCAATATCATTGAAATGGTTCTTTCAACAAGAGACAATGAGAAACACATTGTCTTATCAGCTTATGAAATTTTGCAGAAGGAATACATCAAATGACTCTGACCTCACCACACATGGAGAGAATAATCATGAGTTGAGTGTTAAGGCAATTGCAGATTTAATAACCGGAGAACAAAATTATGGAGCCACAATTTTGGTGTGCTTATTGACACAGCTTGTTGAAAAAGAAGGTCAAGAGAAAGATATACTTTGTTTAATCAATCTTGTGGCGACTATAGTCGACATGTATCCAACAATCTCTGACAAGTTATGCTTGCATGGTTTTGGAAATGCAGCTCGAACTCTTTATTGTGAGTCAGCCTATACAAAGTCCCTACAGACATCCACAGGTGTGTTAGTTCTGATTTTTAAAATTCTTTGCTCAGTGCAACATGATACTCTTTCTGATGATGAAACTTGGCTTGCAGTGGTTGTGAAGGTGATTATATTTCACATATTTTTTTTTTCTTCTGATTATAATTGTTTGCTGCCACATGAATGTAATCATATAAGTTATTTATTTTTTGTAGTTGATAAACAGTATTACAACTAAAAATGTGGACATGTGGAATCACGAATGCCTCCTGGTGATTGCAATACTCTGCTTGATATTACACCATTCTGCCAACGGTGTACTCATAGAAGCTTCAAAAACCATCATTTTCAGTAGTTCTCTAGTCTCTTCAATCAACAGTGCAATTCATGCAGCATGTCTTAAGGGACCAGCATTGGTTGACCATGATGAGGAAACAAGCTCTGGAGAAATTTTGATATTTGTGCTTCTACTAAAGTACTTCACCTTAAGAAGGTCAGTCTCTTCTACTATATTTCAATTAGTTCTCTCAGTTGGCACATTGTGGTTGTAAAGGCTAACTTTGTTTTCATGTCTCATAATTTTCAGTTCGCACTTTGTTTTGCCGGGGACGATGGATTGGAAAGTTCTCTTAGATCCCTCAGGCAGGATGCCATCATTTTCCTTTATTGGCATCTACTGCCATGATCTGTGCAGACTCATGCATTTTGGTTCTCCTGTGGTCAAGCTTGCTGCTTCGTACTGCCTGTTAGAGTTGTTTACCAGAATATTTGAACAGAGGAATAAAACAGGGGATGAGTTGGTATGTGCCATGAAGTACCTAAGGTCTGTAATGGCCGTGTTAGAAGGTTTTGTTTTCTATAGTGACCTCAGAGTGGCCATGAATTGTGGCATTTGCCTATCAATGCTCATGGATTGGGTATCGCTGGATATGCATGAGACAAGTGGGAGTACAAATGATGTTTGGAGTAGGATGATAGTGGAAGAGCTGGCAATGTCTTTAGCTGTCCCATGCTTGGCATCAAATACTTTTTTGAATCTTCACAAGCCTGCAATTCATGTTACGGTCGCTTTGTTGAAACTGCAGAAGATTCCTGAGTGGATGAGATCTCTATTTGACAATTCTTGCATATCTGGCATAATTCAAAATCTTGCAGCTAATAATCTGAGTGCAGAGATCGTGTTATTGTTTCGAGCTCTATTGAACTCAGAGTTCTTAAAGACGGAACAAATTGCTAGCTTAAATCAGTTGCTCCAGGTGACCAAATAATCCTCTCTCTTTTCCCTCGAGTTCTTTTTAATATACTGATTTCGCTTCTTAGTTTAAGATATTTGCATCATAATGAATAGCTGAATACTGCTAGGGAGTGACTTTGAATTGCACTTTTTTTCCCGAATAATCGAAAATGCACCTGTATTTCAAGATGAATATATACATGTTGATTGGATCAATATAAAGACTTAAAAGCTTGTGACACAAAACTCCAGTTTAAATTCAGATATAAAAATTCACAATCCAAATGCAACCTTAGTTTCCTTTTAAACCCTTAAGATACCCAATGTAGTTACAAGGACATCTAAACAAGAGAACCAGTTGGATATATAATCACTATGCTTATGTTGAAGTTAGTTTCTGTATGAACACTGGCCAATAGGTTTCCCTAACTGAAGTCGTCTATCAATCTGATTTCGGATTTTATAAACAACCAGGTAGTGCAATGAAAAGAGTGATGATGAAGTTACTTCGATATTGCAGGTGTGCAGAAAACAGAAGTACACTGACAGCACTGATGATGATGCACAAGAGAATCGAAAGGTTGTCACTATCCTGGATGACTTGGGAGAAGTTTGTGAGTATCTAATTCATTTGATGTCATCAGACTCATCTGACAAAGTTTCTGGAGGATCACAGATTGGCGATAAGAGATTGTTAACAGAAATAGAGCTTTTCTTTAGATCGCTAACAGTGCAGGATCAAAGCTAAGAGTCTGATGTTAGGTCAGCCTATTTTCATTGGATCTAAACTTCTCACTGCATCACTTGTGTAAATAGTGGGGGCACAAGCAAGGTGCATCCCTTTCTAGAGCTCTGTTGCATTATATAACTTGGATCGACATATATGTAACCAGCTGATTCACTGTCACTCAGTATAGATGGTCTGTAAGCGTCGCACTCATTAGTACTATATGGATGAGTATCTGGAATTTTTTTGCACATTTGGCAGTATAGTGAACCAAAAGCTTCTACATAGCATTGCTTCAATGGAAAAAAACTTGGCTCCAAACTTGGATGTGTGCTTCCAAACTATCGTTTTACAGAGATGGAAACAATAAGTAAAACTAAGGCCTTGGTAGATAAAAGAAATTGTTCCCGCTCGGTTCTTTTCCAACCAAGGCATCGGAGTTTCCATAAATGGGTGGTTGTTCTCCGACTAAATTTGCAAAACTCTTTAGGGAAATCAAGCACCCATTTAGGCCCAGAATTCTTCTATTGTCAGTAGTAAAGTATTTCAGTAAGAATTCAATGATTTCATTCATCTTAATTTTGGGGTTAATATAGCTTTACAAGTGATTTTCAAAAAGAAAATATATTTACACAATCATATTATATTTACATAAGTTAATTCTAATTACAATAAAAATATATATTTACACAATCCTATTATATTTACATAAGTTAATTCTAATTACAATAGAAATATTCTTTCCAACACTCTTCCTCAAGTTGGTGCAAATATGTCAATCATACCCAATTTGTCAATCTATCATGCAAATGCTTGATGTGACAACCCCTTAGTGAGTACATCCGTCAATTGTTCTTCAGAAGCTACAAATTAAGGGAACTCGTATAATCTTTTTATTAAGATTATCCCTTATAAAATGTCTATCAATCTTCACATGCTTGGTTCTATCAGCTGTACCGAATTATGAGCATTCTTAATTGCAACTGTATTATCACAGTGCAAATCCATGACCTTCTGAAGCTTAAAACCTAGCTCCTTCAATACATTCATGATCCATAACAGCTCACACTCTGCATTGGCCATTCCACGGTACTCAGCTTCAGCGCTAGAACTGGCAATCACATTTTGTTTCTTACTGAGCCAAGTTATTAAACTCCTACTAATAAAGGTGAAGTATCCAGAAATAGACGCCATATTAGTCTTATCACCAGTCCAATCTGCATCAGTATAACTTGCAACTCCAAAATCACCATTCTTTGAAAATAGTAAGCCCTTACCAGGTGCAGACTTCAAATATCTAAGAATGCGCATTACAACATCCATATGCTCTTCACTTGGATCATGCATGAATTGGCTGACAACACTTACATCATATGCAATATCAGGCCTAGTATGTGACAAATAGATCGATCTTCCTACTAACCTCTGATACATTCCCTTGTTTGTTGGAACTTGACTAGGACACAACTCCAACTTGTGATTCATCTCAATAGGAGTATTAGCAGGTTTACAATCTAGCATTCTTGTTTTAGCAAGAAGATCAAGCACATACTTTCGTTATGATAAGGTGATTCCCAAGTTGGATTTGGCAACTTCAATTCCCAAGAAATACTTCAATGGGCCCAAGTTCTTCATTTCAAATTCTTGGGACAAACACTTCTTCAAATCTTCCCTCTCGACTGGATCATCGCATATGACAACTATATCATCTACATACACAATTAGAGCAGTAATCTTACCATTCTTGGGTTTGATGAACAAGGTATGATCAGAGTTGCTCTGCCGATATCCAAACTTCTTCATAGCTCTAGATAACCTCCCAAACCAAGCTCTCAGAGATTGATTCAAACCATTCAAAGACTTCTTCAGTCGACAAACCTTTCCAACGTCACATGGCCTACAACTTACACCTGGAGGAATGTCCATGTACACTTCTTCTTCCAAATCCCCATTCAAGAAAGCATTCTTCACATAAAATTGATGCAGTGGCCGATCATGTCGAGCTGCTAGGCAATGAGAATGTGTACAGTACTGATTTTTGCCACCGGAGAAAATGTCTCTTGGTATCCCACTCCATATCGCTGGGTGTAGCCTTTTGCAACCATACATGCTTTATATCGATCAATGTTTCCATCTGCCTTCAGTTTCACTGTATACACCTATCTACATCCAACTGTCTTCTTTCTATGTGGTGCAGGAACAGTCTCCCACGTTTCATTCTTTTATAGGGCTTCCAATTCTTCATTCATAGATTGCTTCCACTTTGGATTCGCCAAGGCATCCTGCACATTACTGGGAATAGATACTGCAGATAATTGATTAACAGCAAGTGTAGGCGATCCAGACAACCTATGGTGAGATACAAAGCTAGCAATAGTATATTTGGCTTTGGCTTCTATAATTGGCTGATATTGTTTTTTTTAAACCCCTTTGGTTTTCCTTTGAGATCTCTTAGGCATGATAACTTCTATACTACCCGATTCAAGGTTATGAGTACGTACCTCAGATAAGACATTCTGAACAGGCTCTTTGGTCATTGGAGTAGATGGGGAATCTTCATGAGGTAATGCTCGATTGAAAGAAGGTTGAACTTCAGTTGATGACGCTTCAACTTTAGTACTCGACGGGTTGAGGGGATCCCTCGACGGGTTGATTGCATCATTCTATCCCGGGTCAAGTCCATTCCTCGACGGGTCAGGTACGTTTCTCGATGGGTCAAGGGGGATTCTCAACAAGTCGATGGATGCATTATGTCTCGTTCCGGGTTCATAGTTCGACGGGTCAAGAGAAGGTCTCGATGGGTCGAACATATTTTCTGTACTGTTTTCTGCCAGATTTCCAGCTTCAAATCTTCTTTCCAAGTTCTCCAATTCTTCAAATTCCCCCAAATTGAGAGGATTTTCTTTACATACATTGCTTTCCCCCCTGAAGGGAAGACTCTGAAACTCCCCATGAGTAATAAGGTTCAGATTCACAGAAAGAAACATCCAAATAAACATGCATTTTGTTCAAAAATGGATCATAAAAACGGTAACCTTTTTGAAACTCAGCATATCCAACAAAAACACACTTCACAGCACAAGGATCAAGCTTCCCCCGCAATTTTTTGTTGATGTGAACATACATAGTACATCCTAAATCTCGTGGCTCCAATTTTGGCAAAGACGACACATTCAACAACTGATGCAACTTTTGATAAGGATTCTGAAACTCAATCACATGAGAAGGTGTGCAATTGATCGAGTATGCAGCAGAACACACAACTTCTCCCCATTGATTGCGAGGGACATTCATACTAAACAAGGAAGCGTGAACAACCTCCATCAACTGTTGGTTCTTTCTTTCAACTAATCCATTTTACTGAGGAGTATAGGCTATGGAAGTTTGGTGCTGAATCCCATGAATGCCTAAGTATGTTGACATCTTACCATTCACATATTCTCCACCATTGTCAGATTGAAGTACCCGGATTTGTTTCTGGTACTGGGTTGTCACCATTTTATGAAATTCAGTAAATCTGGCACACACTTCACTTTTACACTTCATCAAGGAGACCCATGTCGTTCTGATGCATTCATCAATAAAAGTAACAAAGTACCGATATCCAAAATGACAAGAAATTCTTACAGGACCCCAAACATCAGAATGAATTTTCATGAAAGGAACTGAACATTTATTCAAACTTGGAGGATAAGTAATACGATGGCTTTTGGCCAGTTCACAAATATCACACTTGAAATCTGACTCTTCAACAACTGAAAATAACTGAGGTTGTAACCTGCTAAGATATCTAAAATTCAAATGGCCTAAGCGACGATGCCATAACCACACCGCTTCTTTGGCTTTATTCAGACTACTGGTACTATTTGCTTGACTCAACTGCTCGTGCCCACTGCTTGTCAACTCCAGGTAGTACAATTTCTCCCTCCTAACACCATAACCAAGAGTCCTTCTTGTCAAAATGTCCTGAAAAATACAGAAGTCAGGATAAAAGGTTACAGAGCAAGAGAGGGATCTAGTGATTTGACTCATGGATAATACGTTATATGCTAGAGAGGGAACAACAATGACAGATTCAAGAGTTAATTCATGAGAGAGTTGCATAGATCCTTCACTAAGGACATAAGAAGGAGAACCATCAGCAGTAGAGACAATATGTTCAGGAGAAGTTTTAAGGGTACCAACAATACTAGTGTTTTTTGTCATGTGATCAGTTGCACTATCAATTATTCAAGATTTATCCACAGATAATGTGGTGAGAAGATGCCTTACCCCATTTACTTGCTTCAACGATGAGTGCCAATGGTTGTTGTTCAGATGATTCTATGGTGGTTACACCTGCTTTGGGGATGTTCTTACGCGGCTTTCGGGAGAAGTCCCACCATTCAGGATACCCAATGAGTTCATAGCACCGCTCTTTTGTATGGACAACTTCCTTGCAATAGGTACATGTGAGATTAGAGAATTTAGCTAGAGGCTTTCCACCATAACGAGGAGGCCAGGAGGATGACCCTGGCGTCACTGAGAATTTGAAACATTGGCAGTACTAGGTGAGGGAATAGAGGTGGTCATGACAGATGCTTCAGATGGAGTTGCAGAACGTGCAACCCGGTTGCTTTGAAATTGTCTGACATGAGCGTATGTCTGCTCAAGATCCAACTTATGTTGTTTCCTCAGAAGTTCTTTACAGACTTGACTAAATTCAATATCAAGTCCCATCATAAACATATAAACTCGTTGGGAGGTCATACATGAGGATTCATTCACAACTCCATCAACAGTGTTTTAAGGGTGTGCCATGCGTTGATCCATCTTATCCAACCATTTTACAAGTTCATTGTAGTATATTGAAAGAGATCTTCCATTCTGCTTTGTCATATAACACATAATTTGAAGTTCAAAAATTCGGGTTTCATCTAATTCATCATAGTATGTTTGTACAAGGCATCTCAGACTGCCTTAGCTATTAGCAACCAGAGGTACCTCCTTCATAATCCAGGAGACATGTTCTCAACAAGCCAACATTTCACCTTGCCATTGTCAATGGCTCATGTTTGATACTTGGTGGAGGAAGCAGCGAGGGGATTTTGGGTGAGAAGTGCAAGCTTGTTCCGTCCTTCAATAAGGATCTTCAAGAATCCAGACTAATTAGAATAATTGGTTTCAGTCAAGAGTTCGCCAATGAGAAAAGCAGAGTTGTCTTGAATGGTATTATGGTTGTGTTGATGATTGTGAATGGCGGATGATCCATTATTTTGGATGATTGCTCCTCCATTATTATCAGCGTTTTCGTTCTCCATTCTTCAAGTTTTTTAGAATTCAAAGTTCAGTTTTAGGTTCAGATATAGCGGAAGAAAAAGAAAAAAGGTGGTGGTTTAGGGTTTTCAATTCAATTCAAGGTTTTCAAATTCAGGATTTCGGCTCTGATACCAAGTAGAAAAGTATTTCAAGGATAATTTAATGATTTCATTCATCCCAAATTTTGAGGTTAATATAGCTTTACAAGTAGTTTCTCAAAAAAAAAATATTTACATAATCCTATCACATATCTACATAAATTAATTTTAATTACAATATGAATATTCTTCTCAATACTGCCGCATTCCACCCCTCAATTAGACAACTGAATTGTTTAATGGTAGTAGCAGGTGGTCGTAGATCCAAAAACAATGTTGCCGTGGTACATTGGTCTCTATGAAAAGTACCACGGACAGCACAATGAAAATTAAAATGAGGATCTAATTCAAGCATGTGGATATTGATGGTATAATCAAGCCTCCACTGTTTTTTGCTGTAATCTTTCATCACCCATATCTCAATATTCGTACCTGACATGGTGTCCACGAATTAAGTGCATTTGAAAGGTTGAAACTGGTAATATGTACGGAGTGGGAGGTTCTTCAGTAGTGTTCTTTCATAAAGTCGAAGGAAAGTATATGGGTTAGTCCTTGCATTCCTCGTTCTGTATAATCATTAAGCAACCAATGCATATCTCCAAATGTAGCAGACATATTCTTTGAGGAATGCAACAATCCACGAGAAGGATGGGGTACAATGTAGCTCTTACAACCTTCCCTTGCGAAACACGAAGAATCTTGTAGGTGTTGGTTTTTGTACTATCGAATCCCATACCAGTCAAAATCACAGTCCACTCTAAAATCTATTTTAGTGTTATCAAGTTATGATGCATCACTAAACACCATAATTGGGTGATTTAGATGAGTGGATGACCAAATGTCATGCCATGCATATTCCCAAAAGAGAATATATGTAAATAATGGACAGGCATTCATCCTCTCTAGGATATAACTTGATAATTCTTTGAGTCTTTCCGCAATGCTTCGAGCTGGGAAGTTACCAAACAGGGAAATGAGCTTCAAGTGGGAATCGATCATTTTCTAGTTTGGCTAAACATGGTTACAATTGGCATTAACGATAAACACAAATACCATATAAACCTGGCCGGTGCTGTTGTGACTTGAATTGGTGGGGGAGCCTTAGAAAGGACTTGTCCCCGAAGGGGATTGATTATAAAGCTAAGTGCGTTGTCGTATAGTTGTTTGATGCAGAAAGCAAATTGTGCAGTGTAAGGGAGGTCGGGTCTGAGAGGCACGAGGTTGACTGGCATGGACGTACTTGAGTAAATGCAGGGTCACTCTTCGATCAAGAGTAGCAAAACAGAATGAATCAGCAAGCTACATGCAGGATGAGATGATGATGGAGAATCGGCAGCGATCAGTGAGCGTGTGTGCATTGTCACAAAACTACGCCCAACAAGGCATTAGAGACGCATCGGACGCAACACACTGACTTTGCTCGATCAGGATTTCCATGGGCAGGTTCATCAAATTCAACTCTGCTTTGTTGTGTTGATTATGGTCCGCATCTCCATCTCCATCTCCATCTCCATCTCCATCTCCATCTCCAATCCTAGTGATACCAAATCAATCAAACAAGATTGATTACAGCATGCGATAATAGAAGTGACTGACCTACTCCTTTTCCAATTAGGAGAGGACCGGTCCTCCTATATTTTCAGGCATGTATCCTATATGCAAAAAATTCAAATATAGATCAATCTGACCAACTACAGCCACAGCCCACATGCATGCTGTTAAGATTTTGAAAGAAATATCAGAATTGGTAAACTCGCAAGTAAACAAAATGTATTTGTACATTTCATGATTTCAAATGATGATATTTCGAGGATCTTGGCGGAAGAGAAAATACAACCCGGGATAATCAAAAGGACTTAAGTTTTGATTCCCCTCCTGCGATCATAATAGCTTTAAAAACTTGGGGATAAGTGCGATCATAAAGGAGCAAAATGGGATAACAGTACATGTCAAAGAAAGTTGACACACTTACTAGAGTAACATTTTCAATTAAGTTACCGGATAGAAGAAACTGAATCAGGGTGGCCTCCGTAAAAGCAACATCATATGATGTAAAATAATTGTACAGTAATATCATAAAAACATTATTAGTGCTCAGTTTCAACCTGGACAAATCCAGACAACTCTTTTCGGCCTAATGTAACCATAAGTAAATACAATAGCAACCTAGCATCACAAATTCACAAGTATAATTGTATAAGGTTCAAATTCTGACACACGCGACAGTACATTCTGAGTTCTGGCCGGGTCGATTACAAAAATAAAGGGTAAAAAGAAATTTCACAAAATACCTACTGAATGGCTGGGCTGCTTTAGCCTTTACACATCTCTTCACTTTCCACATATATATCAAACTCTCATTTCATCCTTGTGTCCTTGTTCAATAAAAGACTGCACCTCCTATTGGCTCTGACCTCTTGTTCTTAGATACATGGGAAAGGAAACTATTGACTGAAACACAAGGATAAGATAAAAAAAGAAACTGTAAACCGAGTATATTACCCCTCACCAAAATGGAGTCTAAAAGTAGAATCTGAAACCCTATCCAGCTCCTAAGATTGCACTGCCAGCCTCTGAAGATGCTCAAAGAAGACTTGAAGGCTAACATCATCTGTGAAGATTACATCTGAACCAGAAGCCATCTCATGGGCATTGTTATATGTTGCCGAAGGGTTCAACTTCGCTAATAAGAATCTAGCCTGTAGAGCATAACATCACGATAAAAAATTAACGACAGTCCAAGATAAATAGCTATATATATACGCATACTCACAAAATCCAAGTTATAACATATGCAGTGAAAGGTAAGTATACAAATGCAAGCAAGATTTTAAGAAAGTGACAAACCTGGGATCCATGCTGGTCACAAACCACCAATCTAGGGACAGGGAAACGCTCACGAATTATCAGCTGGGTATCATCATGAGGGGCTTTCAATAACTGCGCAAATGCCTGAAAACACAGAAATGCAAAAAATTAGATGAAAAATATGCATGGAAGCAATACAGGTACCATAGTAATAAGTATCAAACCTCATGTTCTTGCTGATTTTGGTATCCCATGTTACGCCACTGTGCTATTGTCATTCCATGGAAAATTACTATACTAAAGTATGAATCCAACAAGAGAATACGGTCTGCTGCAATGGAGGCCACGTCCAACAATGCGGGTTGAGGTAGAGAATTAAATGAGTATGATATTAATGATGGTTGAATCATGACAGCAGCATTAGTGATATTTTCCCGATTCAACAGCATGCGGAAATAGGCAGTTTCATCTGGACTGTTGTTGAAAACCTGCGAACTCCCCAATTCAGATCTAAATACCACCAAGGTAAAAATATGTTGGGCCTAACATTTCACACCAAAACATATATAAACTGAACCAGCAAATCATGGTTACCTGTACGAATTGGGAGCGGCGGAGATTGAACATAAATTGAGGGAATAATGAGAAACATGGATTTAAAGTAAGGGATGCTGGATCATCTTTCCGATAGTCACCAAATTTGGAACAGAGACGAATAAGTCCCCGATCCAGCCATCTGGTAGCATCAAATGATTCCTGGATGAAATATGAAATTAAGTTATAAAATTTGACATTTATGTTTGTAACATTGTAATGTACTAGAAATATAAAACAAATTCAAGAAAGAACTGACTTGGGGAAGAACCAAAGAAAATACATGTGATATACACTAAAAGAAGGATAGCCTTTGAATACTCATAGGGGGAAATTCCATTTGTGTTGCCTTAAAAAAAAGGCAACAAATACATACAAGCTACTAGGAGATGTTTTTGTAGGAAAGTACCTCTGTCTCCATTTTCAAGGAAGTTTTTCTTGCCATTACTACAGCTGCAGTCTCTTGGTCAAATCCTTGAACCAATTCCTAAACGGTCAAATGTCAGCCATATCAAGAAACGGTAAACCCCACATCATTTGCCTTAATTGCCGTATGGAGAACGTGGAACAAAAAAGAAATTATACCACAAAACACAATTGCTGCTTTTATATTAATACTTGTTATAACAAACTAAAACACACAGAGAGATAGAAGCAGCAAACTTGCCACAAGATTTTACAGCTCCAAACCTAAAATGTGTGTAGAGTACAGGCAGAGAACAAGATTCTCATTTAGTAATTGCAGAGTGCAGTGGTATTATTAAAGGCAAATCAGAAATATCATATCTCCCAACATAACATACTTGAGATTCATACAGGCAAATCAGATATAACTCATCAGGTGCAATACGTTCTCAGCATTTAAAAACTGTAGAATAGTACATAATATGATACTTTCTGGAAGTGATGAACCAGAAAATGACACAGTATGAACCAACTTTTACAGATGTGATTTTGACTTGTGTGAACCATTTAGACCATATCAATGTTTAGAAAACAAAACTCAGCTCCTTACACAGGATGGGAATGAGCGTGTCAATCAAATTGTACTTGCTGCCCTTTAAATGTATTATTCATTTCACTTTTACAAGGTTAAATGCACTGTTCCTGATTAGGCTGACTTCTTTTTAACAAAAGAATACTACAGAAAGAATGGAAAGTTTGGGACATCAAACAACATGAAACGAGATTACTTTCAAGGAAGTAAATACGTGTGTAAATATATACAAGAGGAAACATAAACGTGGCAGTCCCAAAGATGGATCTTATTTTAACCTTTGCCAAACCATGTCAATGAAAGGGAAAATCCCATGACAATAAACTATCCAAGAATAACAAAGAGTATGAACAAACCTCTGAGCTAACAGAACTGTCAATCCATCGTCTAGTAACTGTCGTTACTCGAAGCATCATTTGACCATCAGGGTTTTGAAAACTACAGATAGATACAAAAGATGCAATTTAAACTCAGATGATGACGTAGATAAGAGTTAACAAGAGGCATCCTCAACCAAAGATCTAAGATGATCTTCTCACATACCTTGTAAGAAACTGCAAATACAGTTGTGGATTTACTGTTCCTGGCATATTTGATTGATCAGTTGATGAAAGATCAAAGAAAACTGTCAAACAAGTGCTCTTGTCAAGGCCACACAATTTCCAAGCTGTTGTATTCCCCTCTCCTACTGAAGTATCAGCAACAGATGGTCCTTTCTGCTAGCCATGCAACAGCATATATATAATTTTACCAATTTAAGAATCTATATATGCGCCACATGAAAATTATGGTTCTAAATGATCAAATTGTCCAACCTTCTCCAATGATGTGCAAGGTCCTATGACCCCCTGAATTTTGATGTCCTTTGAGCAGTTGATGTCAAGGGTGCCACTGCCGTAAGAAACTTCAAAGATGAGCTTGAAATTTTATATAATAAAGTTTAAATTAAAATGTAAAACTAAACTCAAACAAATCAAAACCATATGAAAAGGAGTACATCGAATTTTTTTGTTTTTCTTGCAGAGATGAAAGTACATGAAGCATTGAAAACGTTAATTTCCTGACCTAAGGGCTCACGGTCAGAGATGTGTACAGTGACCCCACAATCGCATCTGGTGATACAGACCCAGAAACAAAGACAGACCACCTATACTCGCTAAATAGTGCTGAAAGCAAATGCCTACTATTTAACCCCAATCCACACAAACAGGGCATACACCGGAAGAAAATTAGATTGATATTAACGAACTTTTATCATAAGCAAGGTCTAAGCATTAAGACTCGAAACCAAAGAACCAAGATTTCCTATCTGCAACATCATTGTCATAACTATGACCAAGGTATTTGTTACCCAGAAAAATAAATTAAACTATGAAAACTTGCAAATGTTTTAAAATGGTAAACTCACCTGAAGCAAAGGCCAAGAGACTGCTCCCCTCGTTCAAAGACACGGAAGAAAGAGTCTTTAAATACAGAATGACCAAAACTTTCTGCCAGAACAACAAGTCCACCTGTTTTTTCAATGGCCACTTTCATTTCTGCAATGCCAACCTATATATTACAGTTCCCCGCGTTAATGCATAGGCCAGTAATAGGAAAAAATCTCACAGCAAATGATCAGTGATATATTCTCAATTTCTGAGCGAAACTAACTGTAAAGAGCTACAAAATAAAAAACCGAAAGGCTCGATTCAAAACTTCTTATGACGTATTGCCAATTATCAATGTTCAAGCAACATTTAGAACGAGATCGAGAAGATAGTTGTCACTATTGTAATTGTAAAGCTCTTGTATAATTTGATGGAAGAAGCATACATCTTACTGATACATACTGATATATAGATACTAATCTATACTATTAATTGAGGAAACATATGTTTCCCACAGTCTCAATTTTTCCTTTTATGCCCTTTTCTGATAGATGTAGTAAAAAATTCAAAGGTTACTACAGTAATTGACAAAATAAATATAAACCCAATAAATAAGAAAAAGTTGTTTTTTCCCATGTTTTTCTCCTTCTACTTCTCTAGCTAACCACCCCCTACTTCGGTTTATAAATAAAAAAATCACTCCTTCTCTGCATGTGTCCACTCTCCAGTAATCTATACCAAAAATTTATGTTTTTTTTTCTTTTATCTAGAATAAAAAAGACCTGTTAAATTTCTTAATTTTACACATTCATATTTTTTTTATTAAAAAAAGGTTTACACACACATAGTGCGTGTATTTCGACTTGTATATATAGAAAATTACATGTGCTTTTTAATGAAGTAAAATAAATAGAAGACAACTATAAACTAGGATCACATTGCAGGTGAAAGATCCTAAATTTCTTATCTACTTTCCACAGCTGTTAATAAGAATATCCGAACATCATAAAATGTCATACAGTGCTGACATATTATATAGCCTTGAACACTCATTTGCTTTGCTTTTAACAATTTAAAAGAACTACAAGAATTAACTGATATATATACATATAATCAGCAAAACCACAGATAACAGCTTTGCTTTTAAAAAAAATCTCTTCATGGAGCAACCTTCAGAAAATTAACTCCATAGCCTCATAAGGGACTACCATACAATTCAAATGGTACATATTGGATATTAGTTGCATATAGCCATGAGATAGAAGAATAAACACATGTACTCAACTCTTTTTTACGTGAATCAAATTTAAATGTTTGATAAAAGCTGAACATTTGGCAACCAGCTGAAAGAGTAAGAGCCTCAAGAAGCATAAGCAAAACCGCATCTCATGTTGGCTCTAATTTATACCAAACATCTGTTAGCAAATATATTCTAGAGAGTTACCCTGTACTTTGATGATCAAAAAAAATTGTTTTGATTTAGAATGATCCACTCACAAAAATATGAGGCCAAACATAGACTGAAAAAATAAAATTGCTTATTTAGTTGTCAAATACAATGGTCCAATTTGAACACTAAATCCCTAAAATGGTACAAGACAAGCGAAACTTAAATACTAAGATATTGCAAAATAACTGAAAATCAACATTCCAGTAGGCAAAGATTAGAACACATATGAGCTAGAGATTAAGCTGAATTATATAACTGGATCAAAACATTGGCTCCAGGCGCCAAATAAAAAATATCAAAACATTGGCTGGCCAAGACAAACCTGATCAAGTGCAGATGCAAACACGTCTAAAACATGACCCTGGCTAACCAGCTGCTTTGCAAGACTATCATAGAACTTGACTGCTTTCTTAAAGTACGGCGCTGCATCTTTATCCAGATCTTTATGGGAACGTACTGGTTCAGACAAATCTTTTGAAATGATCTGCATAGTATCAACAAATTTTAATATCCTTATCTCCAGAATTTAAAAATCATCATCCACTTTTCAAAATCTTCTACTCATAACAATTCCACTGATCAAAATAAATATTCAGAACCAAGTGACCCTAAATACAATACACCTACTTAAAATGTAATGCCCACGGATGACAATAAAATAAGCAAGGTCTAAGCATGAAGTAAAATACAAATAATAAATTTCGACATAGTGACATAACATGCGAAAATGTCATAATGTATGCAACATTGGATTATAGGGACATTGTCAATGAGACTGAAGCCTATAAGCACATCTCCAATACAATAATAATAAAGGGAAGCCGATTTTTACCACGCCTGGCCCCTCGGTGCAAGGACCACCAACTAATGCCACAATCCTTGCCCCAGTTCCTGCAGCACAAGCCCCAAGCAAACCTGCCGCAACGCTCAGCGCCACTCCGGTGCACCGCGAGCTCCTATTCCCCGGAGGCACAGGCCACTGGTCACTCTGCAGTTCATCCACCAGCGAATTCAGCATGTATTCGCACTCGGAGGCTTTCACCAGGAACCTGGTGACAGCGGCGCCGAGATAGCCGCCCTGGACAGACTTGGGTCCAACGAGAGGACTGGGCCTGCGGGCCGTGTTGGACGCCAGGCCCAATTGCTCCAGAACCTGATCCTTAGTAACCTCCTTGCTTCCTCGGAACACATAAACCTTGGTCAATTCGGCGAAGGCGAGCTCGTGGACCTGTACCTGCGTCCCGAACGAGACCAATCCGACGAGAGCATTATCGGGAAGAAGACCGATGGCTCTCTTGAGCTCCGATTTGACGTACTCCATCTCCTCCTCGATCATACACGTGTCGAGGACGAAGACGAAGACGGGAGAAGAGGCGGCAAGCGCGTGAGGGGACGCATCGAAGGGAAGCGCGTACTGGACGGTGGTGTACTGCGGGTAAAGCTCGCCGGGGAGATTGGTCTCGGAGATGGCGGAGTAGTGAGGCGGGAAATGGTTGCGTTGGTAGCAGAAGGGACAGATCCAGATCTTGGCGGTGAAGTCGACGCGCGAGAAAGGGTTGAGGGCGGCGGAGCAGGTCTTACAGCGGAGAGGCGCGTAAGGGAGCGTGGGGATGTCGGGGTGGGATCGGATCGGGGAGATGCAGGCGGCGAGTGGGATCACGCACTTGCTGGCTTCGACTTTGGTGCGTGGCCAGACGTTCCACGTCATCCGTACGCCGTCGATGCCTTCGGGGTCTGTGTTCGGCATCTCCGACATTGTTGCGATGATCTGGAGAAGGGGCGTCGTCGACCCCCTCTACCCCTCCGGAGAAAGCAGAGAGGAATTGGAAGGAAGGAGAGTGACTCGTTTGCTGGGCTCTGCCGGTACGGCTAGTACGAGACGCGTAGGCGCGTGTTTACATGCGTTTCATTTTGTTTCCGTTTAAGCAAATAATATTTCTGTCGTGTATATATATATTTTCTAAATTTTTATTTTATAGGATATTGATCGTAACAAAGTGTAATGCTTATTTAAGATCACATATCTATAAATAAAGTACAGCTTCAGATTATGTCCGTATTTTACAGAAATGTTGATTGTAACAAATTATAATATTTATTTATAATTATCTATCCATGAATAAAGTACAATTTCAGATCATATCTTCTGCGTATTTATTTTCTTCTCCAACATGTTATCAGCAGCTCTTGAATTGATAGCCATCAACCCAAACCCTAAACAAAAAAAATACACTAAACACTGCAACCTCCATCATCACCGGAGCACCATCACTGTCGCCGGATTTTCGCTTTTTCAAACTTTTAAAGTTTTCATACTGAGCATAACACCCTTGAGACAAATTTTCTAGCTTCTTTCGATTTAGAAATTAGGTTGCAAAATTTAATTACTACAACATCCTAGATCTAAAGCTAGATTTAGGTTTATTATACCGTGATTTAGTTTTTATGCTCTAATTCTTATGGATTAATACATGTTGATAAAAAGTTGATATTAGTGACGGTCCTAAGGGAGTCATGGTTATTGGTGAACATCACTGTTAATTGTGATTTCACATTGAAAAAAGGGAAGTCGATATTTGTGACTAATTGTAAAAGTCACGGATTCTGGATGTAGTATGAAGCCACCGTTTTCGCACCAATTTTTATGACCAAACAATGGATCACGACTCTTATTCCCTAAATTTGATATTAGTGATCATGGTTCTTTCGATCGGATACCAATTAAATCTCTTATCATTTGTAGATGACTGAGCATGTTAGGCCTCAATTTGATATCATTGACATTCAAGGAGCAGAATATCATCGATAGGTATCTGTCGTTAAGAGTACTCTTCTCGGGAAACGTCTTACTGATCCATCAAACCACTACCACATGGTACAAAAGCTAACGATGACACTAAGGCTCGAAAAGTTTAAGTTCTTATGTTTTTGAGAAGACATATTCATCTAACTCTAAGGAAACAGTATTGGCTAAATGATGACCCCGCGGGTTTGTGGACAACTCTGAAGAAACAGTTCTTGCTAAATGATGATACCATTTTTCTTGTAACAGTTCAATAATGTGCATGACATACAACTTTCAGAGTTACAAGAAAAATGGGATATGATACGGTTATTGGATTATCCTAAGATAAATATTTTTTACCAAGTTATGTTAGAGCTATAGTCAAAGCTATTCATCTATGGCGTCGTAAAGACTGACCAAGCTATGGTTGAGAAGTCTTTGAGCACTTTCCCTACTTCCATGGACGCACTCGCACATCAATATTGCATCGATTGCGAGCAAGGAAGATTAACATCATTCAATGATCTCATGAATATGCTAGCCAAGAAAGAGAGGTATCGCGAGATTTTTCATGAGACATACAACACTAGTTTGGAAAGACAACAGTCGGAATGGTGAAACAGTCGAAATTTGACTTGGACTCTCCAAGACAACAACCACAACAACTCCAATAAGAATCAATCAAATTTCGGTCCTAGGAATAGTGAAAATTCTTCAAATTCTTCTTCTACTTCTCGCTTATCACCTTGCTATAGGTGTGGTTCTACACAGCATATGCACAAACAATGCCATGCACCAAAGGATGTTTAGAATGCCTACAAAAGGTGTCAGTAGTACTTGACACATGAGACCAACTAGGCTGAAGACTATGAAATGGAAGATGGCGGTGAAGCCAATCTTATTGTAGCAGATGACACAAAAGCAAATCTGGAGACAACATATTTTGATTAGTCTATGTACTAGACTCATGTTTCTTCTATGTAATCAAGTTTAGTTTATTTTGACTAGTTGTAGTCGATTTTGTTTGGAATAAGATAATCTTTTGATGTAAGTTTTGATGTTGTGGCAAAGTAATAAAATTTCCTACCTTTCGGTATTTGAAAGTGTTAAGAATGTTTATTTTCATACATATTGCTTGAATAGTTTGAAATATACAATAATTTATGGCACTATGACACCAAAGTACCTTAAAAACAAGACAAAAATAGAGGATTGTTTGATATCAGGGAGTTTTTGACCTATCAAAAAATTCTCTCGACCAGTCGAAGACTACACTCTGTATCGGTTTATGCACATTTTTGACCCATCGAAAATTTTAGCACTATTTTTTTAAACCCATCGAAAGATGGTCCTCAGTCACCTATTTGCACCTTCAACTTGTCGAAACACTATCTTGACCCCACGAAGAATAGCTACTGTCTCCAAAATTTTCCAAATTCGACGCTTCAATGGAAATTTTCTTCCCGTCGAAAAATATCAAAAATTCATATCAGTTTTAGGTTTTTCTTCGACCTGTCGAGTCATTTTTTCAATCCATCGAAGAGGTCGCCCTGGACATGATTTTGCTATTTTTTGACCCGTCGAACATTATACTCGACTTGTCAGAAATCAGTGTCGAAAATTCATATTAATTTTTGGGTTTATTTTGACCCGCGGAGTGGATTACTCGACCCGACAAAAATTTAACCCAGAATTAGTGTTTTTAATGTATTTTACATCGATTTTATCAAAAAATAAAGACTCAGAAAAAAAATCGTAATTTTCCGGGGTTGATAGACCCAAAGGAAAATTGTGGTTCTTACAACCAATACTTACTACTGCATCCGATAATCTACATCACATTTGATTCTATATCAGTCTTGTCATGCCATGAAATGCAATCTAAGTTACATGGATCATTTCGACCGATCAGATGCTGTTTTACCTCGGTTTTTGGATGTTGTTATGATCAGCACTATAATCGAACCTTGCTAAGTTTTGAAAATATTTGTGCCAACGGTTTTCAATTGGAACAATATTGTGATAATGGAAAAGATTTTTGTTTGCAAATTCCATAAAATGCTGCCAACAACGCAATCTGGAGAGGTTTATTAGGATTTGTAGTGGTTTACATCTTACTACGGTACAAATCATTTAATCCAATGCAATCATTCATACTACTATGTGTGACTTTACCTCATATAAGCTTTTGCATTTTGATGATCAAAATATTGAGAAATTCTCATGGTCATTGGTTCTTAAGAGAAAGAAGCATGTGTGAATACCTAAAATTATCAGTTTAAATGGGAGGGAGACTGAGATTACTCCACTCAGTCTAGGCTAGGTCTCCAAGACGTGAGCAACGCAATCTTTTGAATTTTTCCCACTGGATGTCTTTTTGGAAAAATTCAATGCACATCCCTCTGTTTGAAAAGCTTGTTCATTGCCTACAATGTCATTTACAGGCATGATCTTCTTTTTGCTATAGACACAACTTCCATTCCTTCACAGATTTTAAGAATATATTTGTGGATCAATCAAACTAATATGTGGACTATGTTATGATTTTGGTTGCTGCATTGACGTATTGGTCACACGTCGCTTTGCTATCCACATGGTATGCTGCATTTGCAAAACTCCTAGCGTAGATTATTAAGCTTCAAACTCACCACCCGGATAATTCAATCAAGTCTATTAGATTATTTAATGTAGGAGAGTTTACATCAAAATCTTTTGATGATTACTACATGTCAGTTTGGATTGAAGTTGAACATCTCGTCTCTCATGTTCATTCATAGAACAGTTTAACAAAGGAAAAAATCAAACGGTGACAGCTTGTGGCTAGAGCTTTGGTAATGTATACTAATTTATCGGTATCTTCTTGGGAATATGCAGTGTTACATGCAGTTATGCTTATTCATTTGAGATCCGTAACACGCCAACCATTCAGTGCCTACCAACTGGTAACTGGATATGAGCCTGATATTTCACATATATGTATCTTTGGTTGCACGGTATATGTGCCTCTTACGCCTCCACAACGTACTACAATGGGCTCTAAACTACGTTTACGAATCTATGTTGGTTGTGAATCTCCATTAGCTATCCGCTATTATGAACCTTTGACAGGATATCTCTTTACTGTTAATTTTACAGATTGTCACAATGATGAGACATACTTCCCGCCGTTAGAGGGAGATAGAAATGGTTCTATTTTGTTTAAACGTTGAAAGTTTACGTGGTATGTCCCCACTATGTTTAGTCATGATCCTCGCACATCTTAGTATGAGATTGAAGCACAATGTATTCTCGATCTTTGAAAATTAGTAGATTCGATGTCTGACTCCTTTACTGATATCATGAAAGTGACAAAATCGATTGTACCTATTGCAAACAATCCTGTAAGGTTGAAAGTCCCTGGACTTGGGCAAGTTAATGCAACACCCAAAAAAAGTAGCATTTTCTCCTGCCCATAGTGGGGGTGTAGCGTCCGTCAAAAATTCACTAATGAGTTACCAATGAAAAAGAAAGTCATCAAGCCACAAAATGACCCTTCCATCATCAACATATGAGATTGTTTCTGACTTCGATCATGTCACTACCAAAAAAAACTTACTTAGGTGACGAAACCTTTAAGGTTTCGTCGCCCAAGAAAATTTTTCGTCATTGTTAGGGCCATAATTATGTGCCTATTACACTCATAACTTTATGCTTATAGCTTGTTTTCTATGAATAAAGCATTGTTTTTATGACGTTTCATGTTCTTGCTAGGAAATATGGAGTTAGCTCAGAAATGTATTAAATATGAAGAATTAGATATTTATTGGAGAAGACGTATACATTTCTGAGGTCAAGAGAGAGTTTGGAGCAACTTTGGAAAAAAGACGAAATAGCTTCAGCGAAGGTCGTCGGAAGTTACCCGGAACCCACTGGAATTTGCCACAGTTGGCCAGCCCAATCACATGGAGTCCAGCCCAATGGAGGCCCATTGAGTTCATCTATGCTTGCCAATCTGATTTGGAGAGAAAGAGAAGAAGTGAGACCGCATGATGTCATCATTTTGAAGCTTAGCCCTTCTATAGCCTAAAATAGTAGATCATGGTCTCCCTTATTAAAAGTTAACATTTAGATCTTCCACCTTACCATTTTCTATTATCTAAGGGTCCATATTTTCCTCTCCATTCAGCCCAAATTGGAGCCCTTTGGCACCCACATATAACATACTTCATTTTTCAGATTTCTCAAGTTTTAGTTCTCTAGAAACCCTCTCCATACATACCTATTGGAAGAGCCATCTCCTCAACCAAAACATACTCATAATCACCATCTAAGGCCTAGAAATCTCCATCACCACAATAATACCTTCCACTACACCACCATCTCTCTAGCCTTAGGTGGGTGACTCAACATCAAAGAGCTTTGGAGCAAAGTTGGAGGAAGAATGAAAGAATAGCTAGAAGACCTTGGAGATTTTGAGGACTCTTGGTTATTTCTCATCCTATTTTGTCTTTCAATTATGTATCTAAGCTCTATACTTGTTATGGATAGTGAGTAGTAGATTTTGGGAGGCTAGGGTTAGAACCCTAGCCATATGATGTGATGGATATGTTTTGGATTATGTATATTTCATGGTTTTAGTGTATGTTATGAAGATTTGTGTCATGAATGAGTTTTTGTGTGATTGTGGTATGTTTATATGCTTGAGCTTTTTGTATAATTTCTTATATACATGTATTGACTCTAGCTAGGTTGATGTATGTGTTAAAAGAGTTAAAAATGACCCTTGAATGAATTAGCTACTCATTTAAGGATAGATGAGCATGTGAACATGATGAGGATATTATCTATGAGATTTATTTTAAGATTTGGTTCCCTAGCATTTAGTATTGATTAGAGCCTCTCAAGTCTCTTTAAACTTGAGGGACAGAGTCAAGCACACATTGATTAAAAGAGTTATTATGGCACCTCGTAGAATCTCTTGGCTCGTCAGTTATTAGGTACGACTTGAGGGATTCAACCGGACGTCCTTTCGAATTCTCCAATCGATATTTAAGAGGGGAACCTTTCCATATCTATCACACGAATTTCTTGTTAGCTTCACAACGTGACATGCGGTTGAGGTATAAGCCTGTAATGACTTATGTCTTAATCTCGATTCACCAAACACTTCAACGTATGGCTTAAGTTTTCTAGTGTTCGAGGTGACCTAGGAATGTGAGTTCAAAACCAATCATGACTCACAAGGTCACGATTTGGACAATACCTTGTATGAACGGACTTAATCTATACATAAATTGGGACATTGTTTGATGCATCATGTGGTTAGCGGAACTCCCCTAGCCAACCTACTTGCTTTATCTTGAATTTGTGTTATTTAGCTCTGTACATAGTGTAAACAATCAATCAAACAACCAACCTTCGTTGAATCACTCACCATAACTTAACCACCCCTTACAATGCTAAGTTTCCAAAGGATTTAGTAGTGTAAGATTCACTTCCATCTTTCCTTTATTTCCTTTAGTGCCAAGTAGTGTAGTGTCTATTGAGTCGTAATCTTTGTGCTTTCATTTCCGAGCTAAGGAATCTAAGTGCTTAATCCTTATGGGCTCGACACTTGATTTCCATTCTATACTATTACTTGTCCCCGTACACTTGCGGGCGAAGACCATTCTTATACTTATGAGTTAGCTAATAACTTACTAAGTGTGGGGGTGTAATTCTTTCAACAAGTTTTTGGTGCCGTTGATGGGGATTAAGTTTATCTTAATTCCTTTGTCGGTTAGCCTTTGATTGCGGATCATCTAGACATTATTGCTTGATGCTTGTTTGTTTGCTTTTGATTTCTTTCAATTTATCACTTAGAATCTTACTTTGCTTATCTTTGCTTCATAAGGATACTTTGGTAGGTTTGTTGGGGTAAAAGGGTGTTAGGAATTGTGCTCTAACCTTGGTTGCATGACACATTTTGATCCATCAAAATTATATTTTGATGTATCGAATTCAAGCTGCATAGAAAGTCTGAGGAGCTGCTTCGATCCATCGAAGAGTATTTTCGATGCATCGAAAGTTCTTCAGTCAGATAAACCCAGGAGATTGCTTCGATCCATCGAAGGTATATTCTTCGATCCATCGAATCTGGGCAGATTCTTGAGGTTGTTTCGCTCGATCTTTTATCCTTTTCCTTACTTATATATATACCTTTGAAGCACATTTCAATTGAGTCTTTTTTTTTATGTATTGTAACTAGTATGTGTCTAGATTTAGCAAACTTAATTTCCGCTACACCCTAGATTCTTAGGACTTTATTTGGCAATTCTGGTATGTTGGGTCGCGCAAGCCTTTACCTCGGTTCACCTCGGTGTCTATAGCATAGTGAATGCTACTGCGCCATGTACCGGAATTCCATTTAAACTCTTAAAGTGCTCATTGATGTTTCCTTGAGGAGGGTATCAAAGAAGCACCGTGGAAGGCCTTAAAGGCTTTGAGTACTTTGAGAGTTTAGGCCCAATATCTATTGGTTGCCTAGTGTGTTTTCAAGTTTATGCCCTTGCGTCACACACGTCTACACACTCCATCTTTGATTTTGTTACCCGTTTTGTGGAAGACTAATTTGGGTTTCGATAACGTGGCTCCTACAAGTGATGGGGCTAGTACAAGTAGTGAAGAAGAGTTGGTGTACCGGTGTTGAGGGTTAGTAACCGGGAAGCACATGGAAATTTGTTTGATCTTGCTCTAGAAGCTCAACGAGAAAATCCATCTTGTGGGGGTAGAGTGTTCACAATTGAAGTTGAACCGCATCTTGAAGAAGAGGCTAGTGACCACGAAGAAGGCTCCTCATTCGAAGGAGAAAGTGTACCTTCCGTAGAACAAATAGCTATGGGAGACGGTGGAATCTATGAAGAAAGACCATTGCGGGAGTGTGCTCTTCCCTCTTTGGCGGCACACACCGGATGCATTGTCCTCCAAAAATTGGTGGGCGAATCATTCGAAATCAAGCCAAGTTTCTTTCAAACTTTACCATTATTCCTTGGCCACGCTAATTCGGATCCTTACTCGCATCTACTAGAATTCGAGGAGGCGTGCGCCCGGCTAAATATCCGCAACATGGACCTGAGTTAATTGAGGTTGACGGTATTTCCATCAAGTTTGCGTGATAAGGCAAATGAATGGCTTAATCCACCCAACTCCATCAATTCATGGGAGACACTCCAAAGAAAGTTCATTACAAAATACTTCTCACCGGGGAAGATCAATGATAGGAGGACAAGCTTGATGACCTTCCGAGAAGAGGATGGAGAATTATTTTGTAAAGCTTGGGAGAGGTTCAAAGACCTCGAGTTTGGTTATCCCAACCATGGGAAATCTCAAGATATGCTAATGTATTTATTCTATCAAGGGCTTAGCACCACGAAAGGTGGACAACTCATGTGGTGGTGACTTCATGGACAAGACTGCGTATGAAGCTCACACCTTATTAGAGAAATTGGCTGAGCGCTCGGCTTTGTGGAACATTAAGCCTCATGTGAAGAAGCCAGCGGTCTCCATGAGAGAAGCTACACAAGCTAATCAGGGTGGTATTTACGAAGTGAAGGAAAATCTTATTCAAGAAGACGCCATTAAGAAGCTCGAGGAATCCATGAACAAGAAGTTCGACTTATTGATGAGACAAAACCGAAGTGATGGGAAAGTCAATCAAGTATCAAAAATAAGTGTGGAGTTGGTTACTTGTATGATTTGCGAGAGTACGGTGCACGAAACCTTGCAATGTTCTCACCAAGAGGATTATCCGAAGATTATTGAAGATTGCAAGGGGGTCTTCTATGACCAACCTCAAAAGAATGATCTTTATGCCAACTCGTATAACCCGGGATGGAGAAACCACCCTAATTTCTCTTAGGGTGGACAAGGGAAAGGCAATCAAGGAGGATCCCCAAGGCAAATGGGATGATATTAAGGTGGTTTTCAAAGACCAAATGGAAGATTTAACAATCAAGGTGGAAGTCAAGGTAGTTATGGTGCATCGGGAAGTGAAAACAAGGGAGTATCTTCCTATCAAGGAGCCCCCGGATTTGCATCAAGGCCTAGTGGAGGATTTGCCAATGTCTCAAATGGTAATACTTACCAAGCGAGAGCACCTTTCATGCCTAGAGCTCAACAACAACAACCACCAATGATTCAAGCACCTACTTCTCCAACTCAATTGGAGGCACCTAAGGCTAATACGGATGAGCTTTTTGTGAGACTATTGAAGCACCAAAAAGAGTTGGCGAAAACCCAAGCGGAAGACAAGAGAACTTTTCTTGACATTTTCATGAGTATGAAGGGAGACAACCGAGCCCTCTGAAATAAGAACCAAAGTGCTATCCACAAGCTTGAGATGCAAGTGAGACAATTGGCAAAGGCACACCAAAACCAATGGGAAGGTAAAGCTCACAAGTTTCCCTCTACTATGGAGAGGAATCCTAAGCATCAAGTCAACGTTGTGAAAGCGATATTGAGATCTGGAAAAGGGTTTGACAACTATGGTGATGCTCCGGTAGTAGAAATTGATGATGAAGAAGAGGATGACACACCTTTGGTGTCACGATCAACCTCCCAGAGTGGATTTGATACTTCAAGCAAAGAGAGAGTGGTAAACTTCCATGATAGAATCGAGATTATTCCTTTTGAAGATGTAGAAGCGTCGGATGACGAAGATGATGAGTTAGAGATTGATCAAGCGGGGTCCAAGACCAGTTTGACTTACTTTGGAAATGCCGGAAGAGGTCAAGAAGGTAGAGAGATCAATGGAGAGCTGTCCGGGTCAACTTTGAAGGAGAATGGAGGAATCAAGATCCTTCCTTCGATGGGTCGAGATAAAGCTTCGACCCATCGAAGCAATCCCACGGATTCAGATGCAAAAAAATTTTGATGGGTCGAGAAGAATCTTTGACCCATCGAAAGCAAGAGTCAGGGAAAGTCCAAGAAAGGTCCCGAAGAAACTCGAAGTGATGTAGAAGCGTGCCTACCATTTCCCCAAGTAAGAAACAAGGAGAGGACACAAGTGAATTTGGATCGAAAGACCAAGGAGTGCTTGGATGTCTTCAAGAAGGTCGAGATTAATATCCCTTTTCTTGACGCCATCCAAACCATCCCAATGTACTCCAATTTCTTGAAGGATTTATGCACTAACCGTAGATTGAAGAACAAACTCCAAGGAGAGGAAAAGAGCAAGAAGGTCAAGCTAAATGCCATAATCTCGACCATCATACAAAGAAAGGTGCCCAAGAAGTTGAAGAATCCGGGAAGCTTTATCGTACCGTGCACCATAGGAACAAAGTACTTTCCGAAAGCTTTAATGGACCTTGGAGCTTCCATTAACTTGATGCCATATTTGGTATGCAAGTCCATTGGCTTGGGAAAGTTGAAGTCGGTAGATATGTCCCTACAACTTGCGGATATGAGCATTGTCCATCCAAGGGGCATAGTTGAAGATGTGCTTGTTATGATTGAAGATCTTATAGTACCAACCGACTTTGTTATTCTTGACATGGAAGAACTAAGAGGGTATGATGATCTCCCCTTGATCTTTGGAAGAGATTTTATGGCCACGGAAGGTACCAAGATTGATGTTAAAGCTGGAGAGCTTACCATGACCTTGTTTGAGGAGACAAGGGAGTTCAAGATATTTAACAAGTTGACAAAGATCCCTTCTTTACAAGCTATGAGCATCAAAGTTATGCATTTGAGACCCAGAAATGATGAAGATACAAGGTACATAGAGCTGGAAGCTGATGCAATGAGTGTCAATGAGGTGATGACACCATATAAAGTCAAGGATCGTGAAAAGGAGAGGTTGATGCCGAAAAGGCAAGTCCTTGGAAGCAAGGTCACTTTTGAAGAACCCCGACTCCTTAAGGGATGCATGCTACAAATTGCTTGAGATATGTCCAAGTGGGGTGGTTCTCTTGAGGAATTTGAAGAATGAGAAGACTTTGGAGCTTGATAGGGAGCAAGTGGAGGCCTTTAAGGAGGTGACAACGAAGAACAATATGAGGGTCTTTCATTCTAAAGACCCGACCATGATAGCATGATCTCCTTCCTCCACCGGACCATGTTTACATCCGCAAACTACAACCCGTAATGGCCAGAGTCCATAGGAAAAGGTTCCTTAAAATAAAGTGTGAGGGAATGGAATGGGACTTGATGCAATTTTCTGCAAAATTTAGGCTCTCCTTCAGCAAAAATCTGTGAGCTAGCTTCGATGGATCGAAGGTTTTCTCGATCCATCAAAACCTGCCTGCATACAAAAACCCAGAGACTAGCTTTGATGGATTGAAGAATTTCTTCGATCCATCGAAAGCTGCTGTAGCATGAGGATCTGAGGACACGCTTCGATGGATCGAGGGATTCCCTTCGACCCATCGAAGCCCATTTCTTCAAAGTTTAATTTTTGCCCTTTTTGGAGTCCAAGTGCTATGCCGTTGATCTTCCACTCCCTCGAGCTTGCCCATGCTATCAATATCCATGTGATGGTGCCGATTCCTGGTCCTCCCTTCACTCATATCACATTTGGATGGTGAGACCTAACTTGGTCTTCGTGTGTTAACATAGATGTACATTTGGGGCTCGGAGGTGGTCTACAAAGTATTTGCACTTTCTTTCTCCCTTACTCTTTCTCTACTTTCTAGCACTTATGAGAATATGTTTGAGAATGATGCTATGTTAAGATGCTTAGGTTTAACTCTCATCCCCAAGAGTAGACCTCTTCCAAGGGTTGTTAGCCTTGCAATGTCTTGATGACTCACTCTTGTTCGATGAGGGAGCGATCTATTCATCATTAGTGTAATGTTTGGAGTCACATAGAATGTGGTACTCTTGTGTAAGTGTGAGTTCCCCTAATGTTATATGCTAGATTATAATGTTTTTTTCCTTTGAATTGTGATTAGTATGCATGTCCCCATTGTGGTTGATAGGACTCTAATAACTTCATTACTTCTTAGAGACTATATGACCCTTTAAAGTGTGAATGCATGCTAATTACTATGCCTAGGAAAACATGTGTTAGGTGAATAACTTTGTGAAATGATGATGCCTTACTATCTTGTTTACACTTTTGGTTATTATGTGATTTTATGCAAATTGAGGACAATTTGATTCTAAAGTGTGAGGTAGGCGGCTAAGTCATGTTCACTCTTTATCCGAAAGTCCATAAAAAATTGAAAAAAAATTGAAAAATGTGAGAAATTGCAATACAAAAATATGTGTGTGTTTGGTGTGTTTTTGTTCCAAATAACCACTCTCAATGATGAGACTTGAACTAAGAGCTAGTTGATTGCATGATTTTGAGCATATTTAAAAAGAGAAAAAAAAAATGCATGTTTAATCGGTTTGAAAAGTGCATATGACATTCAAAATGAGTTCACAATGAGAAAAAGATGGATTGATATGTTTTTGAAGCTATCCATGTCCATGTGAGATTTTTAACCTTATTGTGCATGCATAGCTTCATTTTGCACCTATTCTTTCATGTGTGATATTGATCAATTATTGTGTAATCTAGAACTTGCTTTAAAACCGTGTAAAACGTTTTTCAAATAATGAGTTATTTTCAAAAATGATAGAGGCATTCGGATTACTACCATGGCCAAATTAATTTTGAACCCTATGATAAATATATCCTTTAGTGAGCCATTTTGAGCCTTATATTATTTAGCATTTTTATTCGTGAACACCACAAATCTTACCAAGCTTAAACACTTACCCCTACCCTTAACTAGGCAATCGAGCAAGCGATAAGGAAGTCCTATTAGGATGTGCTTAAAGTTGTGCTTATTGGAAAGTTTGGCAAAAGAGATAAGTGTGAGGTGGAGGAGGATGCTCTGATGATTCACTTGTGTTGTGTTTATTCAAAAGAAAAAAAAAGTTTCAAAAAACAAATTCCACAAAAATATGGTAGTGTATATAAAGAATAAGTGTTTTGGGAAATGGTTTGTATGAAAAAAAAAATAGAGGAGGAAAGCTAGTAGCACCTAGAGTATGTTAGGAACTTCGACATATGAGTTGCTTACTAGGTTGTTTGGTTCTTGAATTCCTATCCCTTCTTTCATTAAACCCCTTCATTAAACCCCTTCATTAAACCTCGTTTGAACCCGAATAAAAGTCTTCTTGATTTGAAATACTTATGATTTTGGATTGTTGGAGTATTGGTTGAAAATCGAGCCTATGGAGAACATGTGATTGATGCGATTTATGAGTGCAAACACTAACCCTCAAACACTTGTGTGTATTGAGTGATATCTAGTGAGTTTGATGGTTAGGAAACATATCAATTTGAATACATCTCATTGTGATGAATTTGGCTTAACATATCCCATTTCGGCTTATTACATATGCATTGATTTCATGTTTTAAAAGTGTTTCTCAAAAGTACTTCAATCCATCTAGCCATGATTCTTTGAGGGAAAACAATCTACCATGTGGGACACTTACATACTTATGTGTTTTAATGCTTTGAGTCTAGCTTAGCTTGTTTCTTTTTGACTTAGTTTGCTTGAGGACAAGTAAAACTTAAGTGTGAGGAAGTT
Source organism: Geum urbanum (assembly GCA_946800695.1). Lineage (NCBI taxonomy): Eukaryota > Viridiplantae > Streptophyta > Magnoliopsida > Rosales > Rosaceae > Geum > Geum urbanum. The sequence continues at coordinate 36,966,522 of OX327003.1, read as the reverse complement.
GTTAGAACCATAATTATGTGCTTATTACGCTCCTAACTTTATGCTTATAGCTTGTTTTCTATGAATAAAACATTGTTCTTATGACGTTTCCTATTCTTGCTAGGAAATGTGGAGTTGGCTCGAAAATATATTAAATATGAAAAATTAGATACTTGTTAGAGAAGACGTATACATTTTCGAGGTCAAGAGAGTTTGGAGCAACTTTGGAAAAATGACAAAATAGCTTCACCGCAGGTCGTCGAAAGTTGCCCGGAACCTGCCAGAATTTGCCACGGCCGGCTGACCCACCTTGGCTTGTCCAATCACATGGAGTCCAGTCTAATAGAGGCCTATTGAGCCCATCTATACTTACCAATCTGATTTGGAGAGAAAGAGAAGAAGTTGGACCGCATGATGTCACCATTTTGGAGCTTAGCCTTCCATAGCCTAAAATAGTGGATCATAGTCTCCCTCACTCAAAGTTAACCTTTAAAACTTCAATCTCGCCATTTCCTATTATCTAAGGGTCCATATTTGGCTCCCCATTCGAGCTCTTCTTGGCACCCACATACAACATACTTCATTTTTCAGATTTCTCAAGTTTTAGCTCTTTAGAAACCCTCTCCATCCATACTCATTGGAAGAGCCATCTCCTCCACCAAAACACACCTATAATCACCATCTAAGACCAAGAAATCTCCTTCACCACAATAATACCTTCCACTACACCACCATCTCTCTAGCCTTAGGTGGGTGACTCAACATCAAGGAGTTTTGGAGCAAAGTTGGAGCAAGGAGGAAAGAATAGCTAGAAGACCTTGGAACTTTTGGGGAATCTTGGTTATTTCTCATCCTATTTTGTCTTTCAATTATGTATTTAATCTCTATACTTGTTATGGGTAGTGAGTAGTAGATTTTGGGAGGCTAGGGTTCCATGTGATGTGATGAACATGTTTTGGATTATGTATATTTCATGGTTTTAGTGTATGTTATGAAGATTTGTGTTATGAATGAGTTTGTTGTGTGATTGTGGTATGTTTATATGCTTGAGCTTGTTGTATAATTTCTTATATGCATCTATTGACTCTAGCTAGGTTGATGTATGTGTTAAAGGACTTAAAATGACCCTTGAATGAATTAGCTACTCACTTAAGGATAGATGAACATGTGAACATGATTAGGGTATTATCTATGAGATTTATCTTAAGATTTGGTTCCCTAGCACTTAGAATGGATTAGAGACTCTCGAGTCTCTTTAGACTTGAGGGACTCTAGTCAAGCACACATTGATTAAAAGGGTTATTGTGGCACCTCGTAGAATATCTTGGCTCGTAACTTATTAGGTACGACTTGAGGGATTTAACCAGACGTCCTCTCGGATTCTCCAATCGATATTTGAGAGGGGAACCTTTCCACATCTATCACACGAATTTCTTGTTAGCTTCACAACGTGACATGCGGTTGAGGTATAAGTCCGTAATGACTTATGTCTTAATTTCGATTCACCAAACACTTCAACGTAGGGCTTAAGTCTTCTAGTGTCTGAGGTGACCTAGGAATGTGAGTTCAAAACCAATCGTGACTCATAAGATCACGATTTGGACAATACCTTGTGTGAACAAACTTAATCTATACATAAACTAGGATATTGTTTGATGCATCATGTGGTTAGCGGAACTCCCCTAACCGACCTACTTGCTTTACCTTGAATCTGTGTTATCTAGCTCTATACTTGGTGTAAACAATCAATCAAACAATCAACCTTCGTTGAATCACTCACCGTAACTTAACCACCCCTTACAATGCTAAGTTTTCAAAGGATTTAGTAGTGTAATATTCACTTCAATCTTTCCTTTATTTCCTTTAGTATCAAGTAGTGTAGTGTCTAGTGAGTTGTAATCTTTGTGCTTTCATTTTCGAGCTAAGGAATCTAAGTACTTAATCCTCGTGGGTTTGACACTCGATTTTTTTTCTATACTATTATTTGTCCCCGTACACTTGTGGGCGAAGACTATTCTTATACTTATGAGTTAGCTAATAACTTACTAAGTATGGGGGTGTAATTCTTCCAACGACCATCTAAGTCCAACTTAGACGACGAAACATGATATTCGTTGTCTAAGAAATACCTTAGACGACGAATATCATAATTCATCATCTAAGTGTGTACTTAGATGATGAAGTACTTAGAGGACGAAGTATGTAATTCGTCGTCTAAGATTTACACTAAGATGACGAATTACATAATTCGTGATCTAAGTTTGACATACCTAGACAACGAAACTATATTCGTCATCATAAATTTAAGAACTTGGACGACAAAAATATTATTCGTCATCTAGGTACATATTTAGACGACGAATGACATAATTCGTCGTCTGAGTGATCACTTAGATGATGAAACTGTACTTAGATGACAAAAATAGTTTCGTCGTCTAGGTATGTACCTAGACGACGAAACTTTACACTTAGACGACGAATGATTTCGTCGTCTAAGAAAATTCTCTCTCTCATCGCTCTCAATATACACCTCTTCGCCAAAAAAACTTTATCCACACCACCTCCGGCCAAAGCTCGCTTAAATATACCGTTTTTCTACCTCCAGATCTCATGTTTACCCACTTATCTCCTTATCAATGAAGGTATTAACTCGTTTCTCTTGATTAATTTTTTAAAATTTAATTATGTACGTAATTACGTACTGTGATTGAGTTTTTCGGTGAAATATTCTGGCAAATATATAGTTTTGGTGACCTTGTTTGCATATATATTGCATTAATTACTTGTTTTATTTTTAAGCTAATTGTATAGGTCGGTTAAGCTAATTGTATGTTTAATTGATTAGTTAAAAAATGTTAGATTAAACTAATTAATTGTATGTTTAATTGTTAAGGTAATTATTTAAGCTAATTGTTAAGCTTAATTGTATGTTAATTAAGCTAATTGTTAACCTAATTGTTTAATTAAGCTAATTGTATGTTTAATTAATTATTAAGCTAGCTACTATATCTATAATTAGCTAATATATAATATATATTAGCTAGATTAATTATAGTACGTATATTAGATTATAGCATATTAACTTAATTGTGTTATGTAATTTTATAATATATATAATATGTATATTTGATTAATTAATTGGTTGAGAAATTATATAATATGATAATTAACTTATGCGGAAATATGGACAAGAGTTGGATATAGTTGGTGAATAGAAGTGATGAGAGGTATATAGACGGAATCAGAGAGTTTATGTTGTTTGCGATCAAACATGGTGAAGGAAAGAAGCGTTACAGGTGTTCGTGCAGAAAATGTCTTAACCATCTGTTTGTAGAGATTAATGTTATATCTCAACACTTGTATGACCACGGTATGATGTAGAGTTACACTACATGAAGTGAGCACGATGAAGTAGTAGACTTCAGCTTCTGACTAGACTTCAGCTCAGGGAACAGTTACAAGGGTGCCTTATCCAAGGGTAGTGGCGCCCCTTCTTGAAACCCCACGGTGGGTTTGGTCCATGATCCTTTTTTGGGATTTAGTCATGGTAGATACCAACACGAAAAAGGAGGTTATGATACTCCTTATTATGACACGGTCCCTTCTGTCGTGGCCACTGACACTACTGTGATAGATAAGTATAACATGATGCTACTTGATGCCCAGACCCCAGTGTACCCTAGATGTTAAGAGAATGTGTTGCGATATGTAATGGAGGAAATTCATATAAAAGTGAAGAACAAAATTTGAGACTGTGCTTTTGATGAAATGTAGGAACATATATGTAAGTTGCTTCCTGATCATCATAAACTTCTGGAAACCCATTATAAGGTTAGAAAGATCTTGAGCAGCCTCAGCCTAAAGTACAAGAAAATTCACGGGTGCATAAATAATTTTGTGCTGTTTTACAAAGAGTATGCACATTTGGACTACTGTCTTGTATGCAACCAGTGCAAATATTTGAATAGGGGGAATTATAGGAGTTTGAAGAAGCAAATTCTTGTGAAGGTGCTTTGATATTTTCCTTTGATTCCTAGACTGCAGCGTCTGCACATGTCTCTATACACAGCAGAGGCGATGAGATGATATGCAGAATAGAGAATAGATGACGATGTGCTCAGACACATGGCAAATGTGGAGGCTTTTAAATATTTCGACAGAGAATTTCAAGACTTTTCAGCAGAGGTTCAAAATGTTAGACTCAGACTTTCTACAAATGGATTCAATTCTTTAGGTAATAATAACGTTGCCGTCAATACTTGACCGGTTATTCTCATGTTGTACAACCTGCCTCCGTGTATGTGTATAAACAAGAAATTTAGTTTCCTTCCTCTGCTAATTCCAGGTCCTAAATCTCTTGGAAAGTGTTTAGATGTATACCTCAGACCATTGATTGACAAGCTGGAACTGTTGTGAGAAAATGGTGTTCCAACTTATGACAAGTTCATTGACACAATGTTCATGATGAGAGCAGCCGTAATGTGGACCATCAGCGATTTTCCTACATATGGGATGTTGGCATCTTGCACAACTAAATGATACAATGGTTGCCCTGTCTGCTTGGACGACGTCAATTCTAGTTGGTACGTGGGAAATGTGTGTTACATGGATCACCGTAAATGGCTTCCTCACGATCACCCATGGAGACAGGATAAGTATTATTTCGACGGAACGGTAGAGAATAATCCTACACCCTGACAGTGGTCTGGCGAACAGATTTTTGAGAGGTTAAACAACTTCTATTTTGGTGTGTTGACCAATGATGCCTTTGTGAAGAAACTCAATCCACATCCTCCACACGATCTTAGTTATTGGCATCACATGAGTATTTTCTTTGAACTGTTGTTCGAAGATTTATACCCCTACACTTAGTAAGCTATTGGCTAACTCATAAGTGCAAGAATGATCTTCACACGTAAGTATACGGGGACAAGTAACAATATAGAAAAGGAAATCAAGTGTCGAACCCTCGAGGATTAAGCACTTAAATTCCTTAGCTCGGAGTGAAAAGCACAAAGATTACGGACAACTATACATGACTTGACACAAAGACAAAGAAAATATGGAAGTGCATCTCACACTACCAAGTTATATAGAGACTTAGCATTGCGAGGAATGATGCAATTACGGTGAATGATTATACGAGTTGATTGGTTGATTAACTAACTAAATAAAGTGAAAACATAAAGTAAAGCAAACCAAAGGAATGTTTGGTCGGCCAGAGATATCGCCACTAGCCAACTCAATGTACAAACAATGTCTAAGTTATGAGTTTAGTTTGATTCACATACGTTTGTCCAATTCATGGTCTTTTGGAGTCACCATTGGTTTTGAACAGAATCTCCTAGGCCATTAGGGCACTAGAAGTGTTCCGATCCAACATTCAAGTATAAAGCAAACCGAAACTAGAATGCAACTCAATTATGAATCGTATCCTAATCATACCATATGCCTAATGAGTTCAATATGTGATCACTTATGATGAATGTGAATGACTTTCCTTCCTATAAGTCTCTATTAGAGGAGATGAAAGTATGTTCTAATGACTTTCCTAATCCACACCTTTTAGAACATGAATTAGAAGAAGTACCAATTAGCTACAAAGCCCTTTCGAGTCAATGTAAGGTTGATCGAAGCACCTTGAATCATTTAGACTTCAAGAAGACTTCGGTATATGCTCAAGCCCAATGAAAACTAAACCTTAAGCCCAAACTTTTAAGTGTAAACCTAAGTCATGTTTACATGCTTATCTTTCTTAGGTAAGTGACTAATTCACTTAGGTTCATTTTTTAGCTTCATTAAACATACCTTAACTTAGTCATGGCCAAGACATGAATATGAAAACATCAAGCCCAAATATGCGTTTACCATAATCACATTACAAGCTATCAAACTCATTCACAACATGTAATAAACTAAACCAAATTCAAATCCATAACTCAAAATATAGTTGTATGTACATTAAATTGGCTAGGGCTAAGCCCTAACCTTCCAGAAGACAACTACTCACTACCCATAGCTAAGATAGAGTATAGATACATAAATTAGAAACAAATAGGAGAAGAGATAACCAAAAAGTCCCAAAAGCTCCAAGCTTTTCAAGCTCTCCTTCCCTTCTTGCTCCAAATATGCTCATATGCTCCAAGAACTTGAGTCACTCACCTTAGGCTTAGGAGAAGATAGTGTAACTGAAAGTATGGTGGTGGTGATTATGGTTTTCAAGCCTTTTGGTGGTGCTAATAGGTGTTCTAGAAGTGGAGGAGATGGCTATTGGGTATAGATATGGATGGATGCTATTTCTAGAGAATAAAACTATGAAAAACTAAGAAATAAGGTTAGTTATATGTGAGTGCAGTGGGGAGCTCGACCCCTATAGCTTTGGATGAGATATTTTGGCATCAAATAATTCAAAATTAAGGTTGGACATGATCCACAATTTTAGGCTTTACTTAGTGGTCCAAAAATGACTCACCACCAACATGTGAGTGACACATGACTCATCAGAATATCTTCTCCAATTGGGCTTGTGGGCTTGGACTTGAAGTCTTGGGCCTTGACACATTTCGGCAAGGACTCGCCGGAGTTGACGTTGACCAGCCGGGGTTGACTTTGACCGACAGTTGACTTTTTGTCATTTTCTCGATTTTGCTCCTTCTTCTCCCAATGCTTCAGAAACTTGCTTAACTTCTCCAAAACGTGATTAATTTCCATCTTTTAGCTGGTTTCCTCGTAAACTCTCTATTTCCTAGCATGACAAGGAAACGTATTAAAAACGATGCTTTATTCCAAGAAGACAAGCCTTAAGCATAATGTTAGGTACATAATTGGAATACAATTATGCTCCTAACAACTGTCATACTGGTTGAAGTTGAAACTCATGAACAACCTAGATGTCATGCACATAGAAAAGAATGTGTGCGATAGCTTGGTGGGAAAAATTCTCGATATTAAGTTGAAAACTAAAGATACTCCCAAAGCGTGAAAAGATCTAGAATATATGAATTTACGCCATCACTTGTGATTAAGGAGGGATAGAAGAAGAGTGTATATCAAGATGCCAGATGCACCTTACACAGTGAAGCTGACACGAAAGGATTTTTTATTCATCTGGTTTAAAAGTGTTCGTTATCCGTCTACTTATGCAACGAATATATTTCGAGCAATCAACGTTGAGCAACACAAGTTCATTGGTCTAAAGACTCATGACTATCACGTTATGTTGCAGCATCTGATTTCATTGGTAATTCCATTTGAACCAATAATAGCATTGTTTAGATGGTGGCAGAGGTTATGCGCTAGAGAGCTGAAGAAGTCAGATGTGGTTGATTTACAATATGAAGTTGTACACATCCTTTGCAAAATAGAGAGGAGTTTTCCCCCTGCTTTCTTTGACACCATGATTCACCTCATGATCCACCTTTTTGAACAAGTGTTTCTTTTTGGGCCGGTCCACTAAACTAGGATGTATTCTTAAGAAAGCTACAATTAATTATAATGGGTTTTCATAATTTACATATATTTTTGTGTTTCTACTATTCGTCAAATAATTAATTGTACAATTTTACAAACAACTCGGACAATATAAAAGATTCGACAAAATAAATCTGTCACGGATGGCTCCATAACAGAGACATACCTAATGCATGAGTGTGTTACCTACTACAACAGGTACCTCAAGGATCTAGTCAAGACCACTGCTTCCAAATCAAATGTCAGCAACAATCTTTTAGTCGTCACAGATGTTGTACGAACGTTTAGAGAAGTATTAAACAAAAGATAAACTAAAGAAGAACTTGTTAAAGCACATTGGGTAGTGTTGCGAGACTGTGACATACCAGAGACATACCTAATGCATGAGTGTGTTACCTACTACAACAGGTACCTCAAGGATCTAGTCAAGACCACTGCTTCCAAATCAAATGTCAGCAACAATCTTTTAGTCGTCACAGATGTTGTACGAACGTTTAGAGGAGTATTAAACAAAAGATAAACTAAAGAAGAACTTGTTAAAGCACATTGGGTAGTGTTGCGAGACTGTGACAAGGTCGACCCGTACATGCAAGCTTACAAGGAGAAAATTCAGAGAGTTAAACCGGACAATAGTCATAACTGAGTTGAAAAAGTGCTTACGAACACGTTCCATGATTATTTCCTCCAATGGGTACATATGTTTAATTAGTTTAAATAATGCCTGCATATAGGTTTGTGATTAGTTTTTTTTTTAATTTGAGAAATGCGGATGGGAATAGGTGCCCACGGTAAATTCGAATGGCATTTAGTGTTTGCATATGCGAAGTGTTTTGCCTTAGTTTGTACATGTAGGTTTTTGCTTTCTTTTATTTTTAGGAAAAACTGAAAAGACCCAACCCTAGATTAACTAGAAACCTAGAATCAAGCCCAATCGACTGACCCTAATCTACCATTTTCTGTGAAAATTTTGACATAACTTCTCTTATAAAAGAGACAACCAAAAACCTACAAGGAAAACTAACACTTCACAGATAAACCCACAAACAATACCGTGGACCACCGATGTCCATCCGAATTTCTCAACATAAAACGGAAATCACAACTAATACATTATCCAAAATTGGAAAACATAATTCCAGAAAATACACTGATTCATAAACAAAGAAACTCAACTCGACAACTATACGAGTGGCGACCTATTCTCAAGAGTCTCAATAAGAAAATATTACTAAACCAATATCTAGAGTGACTTCAATAACATAAGAGACAAACTGACAGTGAACAAGGACCTACTGCTGAAGGAATTAACTGGTGGACTCGACACCCTCGATGACATCCGACACCCACATGATACACACTGCAATCTGGGCAAAGAAAACCGAAAAGCCTAGGGAAAGACAATTAAAATCGTTAGAGTGAGTGGATGAAAATAAAATGTCTTTCACCATATATATATACATGCTCATAAAACAAATGCGAGTCAATGTTTATGAAAATCTGGATCAGGTACATTTTCCCCGATCCATAAAGATGCACATAAAATCATGCGGGGTCACTCATGGACTCCTCTGCATAGTACAGTCTAATCACGAGATCCCAGACCCCTTCGTGATTATAAGTCTGAAAGACCTCGGGTCAGGATATCTGTCTCCCCCGGAGCATCTCGGGGATCAGCCGAGAAGCCAAAGCATCAATGCTACCTCTATATCTGAGACTGTACTCTGTGTAAACCAAATCATAAATACTTTCCATGCACATGCATAATCGTAAAATGCATAATCATAAAAAGCATACTTGTATGTGCATAATTGTAAATGCATACTAATACAATGCATAATCGTAAAGTATAGAATCATAAATGCATTACGTAAATGCATAATCAGGACTCGCAAATCAATTGTGAAAATAAAGTGTCCACTCACAGTATGAAGCTTACTCTAAGGTCTGGAGGAAGATCCCTCGCCAAACACTCGATCACGATCACCTGAATAACAGAGATACGATCAATACATAACGAAACACAACACACAGAGCTAATACGTCAAGAACCCTGCATTCTCGAAATATCGACGACATAGCAAAATTGCCAAAATACACCCAAACAACACTTGACCCAAATTACAACACAAAAATAAACTCAAAAACCTCACGACTACGATCGGGGCACGATTACGAGAAAAACGTTATAAAAATCTCCAAATGTCCCAAAAAGTCAACCCTTGCCGGAGCTCCGCCGTTGAAAGCCGCCGGCGACGGTAGCGCGGCGCCAACGGTGAAATTCCACGGTAGAACAAGCCCAGAAATCTTCCTCTTCTCAAGGCCAACCAAAACTCTCAAAGGACCACCACCATCCAACCACCACAGTGGCCAGAAAATAGCTCGAAACCCACGGCCTCCATTAATTCCGGTGAGATTCCGGCGAGCTTCAAACGCCACCCAATCCTAAAATCTCTTCACCCAAAAGGATCTATGGGTTGAGGGGAGCAAAACCCCCAACCCCAACGACCACAAGATTGGCCGGAAACCACCACCTGAATCCGGTAAGTTCCAAGAACTTCACCGAGTTCGGGCACCCTCAAATCTCCACCAATTCCACTCAAACCAAGTACAAATAAATAGGAAATCACAAGAGGAAGCTAACCATACCAAGCCTAAAAATGTCAACCTATACATCAGTTTGAAGATCTCAACATTTCCAACAACTTTTCAGTTCAAAGCTAAGACCAATTTTAACCGGAAAAGGTCCAAAACTCACAGTGAAGTTCGAAAACCTCGCCAAAATTCTCATACTCCGATCGGCCACCATCGGCCATGGCAAGGGCCGAGACCACTTGAGATAGACTCACTATCCCAAGGGCTACAAAACCCCTATAAGGTCGACCCCCATCGCTGCAGTCTCCGCCACCTCCGTCGCCAGCGAAATTCGCCGGAAAACCCTCCACTTCATCACGTCGTTTCTTCCTCCTTCGACCACCAAATTCGATGATCCACCTATCAAAAGAAAGAGGAGCTCGAGCCCAACAACTTTCATCAAGAAAGCACGGTCAAATTATGCCAGAATAGAGCACACAGCCGGCGAGAAGATTTCAGCCAAAATGGGTCAATTTGACCCACGGTTAAGTCGGTCAACCTATAATTCCAAAAATAGAAACTTTCCAAAAATAACTCGTATTTATATCGTATAAATATCGTACACATACCAGTCCAAATCAACGGTTACGGTTCAATCTGATAAAGATCGGACGGTCACGATTAAATCAACAATAAAAATAACACTTTCATATATTTCCACCAACCGACTTCAAAACTCGTTAAATAATTGCTCGCTTATCCGAAAAATTCCCCGAAAATTTCCACGATCTTGGAATTAAATTCTTTACAGTTCTCGTGAAAGAAGTCAACAAAAATTCTCGCTCGATGAAATAGTCGTTAACAAACCCAATTATGCGACTAATTTGCGATAACTCAATTTCGTGCTGATTAATACGTAGATTTTGGTTCGGGTTGTCATAATCCACCCCCCTTACAAAAAAATTTTCCTCGAAATTTACATACCTGCTAGGAGAACGAAACCATTGCTCACATAAACTGTTCTGACTGTTACGTGACACATTTACTGCATGATTTCTGTACCAACACAAACACTGACATTATCAGAATATTCCTGTTCCAGAGAATCTACTATCAACGATTAAGAACATCCAACGGTTCCACAACATGAACTAAAACTACCTGCAATGGAAATTCTCTGAAGCACGCTAATATTAGAGGATTATGAATAAACAACACTACCATTTATTTACTTTAGAATGCTCAACCGAATCGAGCAACGAGCCTCATCAGAGTTCTTTTATTTTCGACTAATCTTTAACTGATACACAGAATCTACTTTTATATAACAACAATCTCAACTCATATCTGCAAGAAATCAAGCAATTCACCAACATACATTTTACTACAGAAAGATCACAACTTTGGATTTCACGAACTCGATAAGAAGAAAACGGATCGAAGCGGAAATTAATAACAAAACCTCTGGCTCAAAATCTGTAATATAAAAGAACACGTACACTTCTGACACGCATTTCTAGCTGAAGTAATATTCGCGATTCCTGAATACGCAATAATGTAACACCAGATTTCTAGCTAAATATATCAGCAATAAAATCGAATTCTTTTTCTCCACAATAAAATCAGTAGCGCCATAATATGTGAAAAGTCTAACCCAAATCGGCGATAAAATGAAACTAACCACAAAAAACTTCGAATAACTGTCACGTTAATAGGTTTACTCCAGATCGACACATTTTCAACCTTATCTGGGTCAACACTGTAACGACCCGAACCAGAAATGATATGTTAATTGGCTTGATTCGCGAGATTCACGAATAATCGCAGTTTATCGTAATTAGTCGATATGGCAGATTTGTTTACAACTAAATTATCGGGGCGAGAATTTGAGATGAGTTCCTTCATAAGAGTTGTAGTGTACGTGATTTTGAGCTCGTAGGAGTTTCTGGAGGATTATTTCGAATTACGAGGAATAAGTTATGAATATTTTTGATCATTGGATTTAGTCGTGTTTACCTGTTTTGTTTCGATTCGTTTTGGACCGTTGATCATCTTGGGTCGCGCATATAAATATCAGAATAGTCATAAAATTGTCGAAAAGTCACATTTGGCCTGTTTGACCAGTTTTGGACCGTTGACCGTGCGTTGACCGAAGCTCCACCGCGCCCACGGGCTGTCGCCGTCTGACCTGCCGATTCCGGCCACCTCCAGCCACAATCTTGGTATGGTTAGAATCCTTTGGTGATTTCTTATGGTTTTGAACTTGATTTTGTGAGAATTGATGGAGTTTTGAGGGAGAACGAACTCGAGAAGTTTTGAGATTTTGTCGGATTCGGGTGGTGGTTTCCGGCCTGTTTTGGGGGCATTGGCGTTGGGGGTTTATTTGCCTTTCCCCTGGGATTTTTGGTTTTTGTTGTCCAGTTTGCAGTTTGGGTTCCAGTGTTGCACGTAAGGCATAGAGTTCGGATCACTTTTCAGTTTCTGTAGGTTTCTTGTTTGACCTACTCATTGTAAATGTTGTCAATAGGCGTCACTCTAAGTACTTATACTGTGTTTCAGTTGAGTATACTCCTAAATGATTTTGGATTTCTTGTAAACTTTTGAGTTTATTATATATATGTTGTTAAGAAATCCGGATGGGGAACGGAGCCCCACGGTTTGGCTTTTGTGGAATATTTCAAGTGTATTTCTTTGCAGGTTCGAAGATTGGTTCACGTATTTCAAAGTAAACTCTGGCAATTTTTTTTAAGGTCGTATTTTCGAAGGGGTTTGATTTCAGTTTAGGCAACTAAATCGGAGTCGGGTCCTTTCAGTTGGTATCAGAGCATTAGGTTTCAGGTTCTGTAGACTCTTGTAGTTGTGTTACTAAGGACATTTGAGAATGTATAGCATTTCGGGAGCGATGACCCGACCGACTGGCAGATAATCATCAATGCTCTAGAGTGTTGTATTCTTTCAAACGTTTGAAGTTCCATGATTACATCCTTTCTATCCTGTGACCAATATCTTTTATCCTTAGGATGCCTCCTCGACGTGGAGTCCGTGCTGAACGGACTAGGGATCCTGATGAGGATCAACGTACTCGTGACTTGCTTATGTGAGTATTGCGTTTGGAGGAACGTATTGATCCAGTGGCTAAGGCCAGGACAGCAGGAGTAACTGTTTTCTCTGGTTCCCCAGATCCTCAAGTTTGTGAAGCTTGGGTGGTTCAGGTTGAGCGTGTTTGTGAGCACCTACATTTTACTCCTTAACAGAAAACAATAGCTGCAGTGGGTTTGCTTGAGTCAGATGCCTATTTTTGGTGGGTTGGTATAGACAGGAGTCCTATTGATACTCCTTGGCCGATGTTTAAAGAGATGTTCATGCGTTGGTATTCCAATCCAGCTACTCAGTAGCGGAAATATGAGAAGTTTACCAACCTGAAGCAGGGGAGTATGTCAGTGCTTGAGTATCGGGATAAGTTCACTCGTTTGTCTCAGTTTGCACGTGATATGGTGGTAACAGAGGAAGCAAAGTGCAGGAGGTTTGAGTTGGGTCTGAATCTGAATATCAAGGGGACTTTGACCACTATGCCTCGAGATAACTTTGATGAGTTGTGAGTGCTGCACTCAGAGGTGAGGATATTGAGAGGGAGAGACAGGTGCGGTTTTAGACGCGTCGCTTTGAAGATGGTGGACCTAGTCAGGGTGCTTCGAAGAGGCTGAGTTCAGGTACTTCTGGATCGGCATCATCTTCGGGTAGTGGACCTTACAGATATCCTACCAGCACTGCTAGGCAGAGTTAGCTTCAGGAATTGATTGAGAAAGGCTTCATTCGACCTAGTGGTGGCGAAACATGAAGAGGGAAATAACAATGTATGTAAGCAAATGCCTGATTTGTCAGCAAGTGAAGGCAAAACGTCAGAAACTGGCAGGTAAATTGCAACCGTTAGAGATTCCAGTGTAGAAATATGAGCATATCACTATGGATTTTGTGTATCAGTTACCTCGTACTTCTGGTGGTAGTACTGGAATTTGGGTGATTGTGGATCGCCTTACGAAGTCAGCTCATTTCCTAGCACTTCCAGGAAAGCTTCCCGTGAGCAGATTGACGAAGCTGTACTTGAAAGAGGTTGTGAGACTACATGGTGTACCTGTGTCTATAGTTTCTGATCGGGATAGTCAGTTTACTTCCGAATTTTGGCGGGCATTGCAGAAGGCAATGGGGACTAGACTACATTTTAGCATAGCTTTTCATCCTCAGTCAGATGGTCAGTCGGAGAGGACTATTCAGACTTTGGAGGATATGTTGTGATCTTGTGTTTTGCAGTTCAAAGGGAATTGGGATCAACAACTTCATTTGATTGAGTTTGCGTACAACAACAGCTATCAGGCTAACATTGGGATGACACCTTACGAGGCGTTGTACGGCAAACAGTGTCGAACTCCATTATGTTGGAGTGAAGTTGGCGAGAAATGGCTTCTTGGCCCTGATTTGGTAAAAAGTACCATGGAAGATGTTCAGATCATTCGGGGGCTGCTCAGGATCCATAGAAAAGTTATGCTGACGTACGACGAAAGGATCTCGAGTTCAAGGTTGGTGACTGGGTTTTCCTGAAACTTTCTCCCTGGAAGGGTGTTGTTCGTTTCGGGAAGCGCAGTAAACTTTGTCTGCGTTATGTAGGCCCTTATGAGATCACTGAGCGAGTTGGTGCAGTGGCATACAGATTGACATTACCTTCCGAGATGACCAGGGTCCATGATGTGTTTCATGTATCCATGTTACGGAAGTAAATTTCTGATCCCTCCTATGTGTTGGTACCATATCAGCTTCTTATTCGGGAGGACTTGACCTACGTGGAGGAACCCGTTTAGATACTTGATCGGAAAGTTCAGAAGTTGCGACACAGAGCTATTCCTCTTGTGAAGGTATTGTGGCAGAACCATTCTGTTGAAGAGGCTACTTGGGAGACAGAGCAGCACATGCGAGATTAGTATCCCTACCTCTTCAGTTAGCAGGTATGTAAATTTTTTGGGCGAAATTTTTGTTAGGGGGTAGATTTGTAACGACTCGAACTAGAAATGGTATGTTAATTGGCTTGATTTGCGAGATTCACGAATAATCGCAATTTATCATAATTAGTCGATATGGAAGATTTGTTTACGACTAAATTATTAGGCGAGAATTTGAGATGAGTTCCTTCACCAGAGTTGTAGTGTACTTGATTTCAAGCTCGTAGGAGTTTCCGGAGAATTATTTCGAATTACGAGGAATAAGTTATGAATATTTCTGATTGTTGGATTTAGTCGTGTTTATCCGTTTTGTTTCGATTGGTTTTGAACCGTTGATCATCTTGGGTCACGCGTATAAATATCGGAATAGTCGTAAAATTTTTGAAAAGTCACATTTGTGCCGTTTGACCAGCTTTGGACCGTTGACCGTGCGTTGACCGAAGCTCCACCGCGACCCACGGGTTGTCGCCGTCTGACCCGCCGATTCCAGCCACAATCTTGGTATGGTTAGAATCCCCTCGTGATTTCCTATGGTTTTGAACTTGATTTTGTGAGAATTGATGGAGTTTTGAGGGAGAACGAACTCGGTGAAGTTTTGAGCTTTTGCCAGATTCGGGTGGTGGTTTCCGGCTTGTTTTGGGGGCGTCGGGGTTGGGGGGTTTTCTCCCCTCAACCTATAGATGCTTTTGGGTGGAAGAATTTTGGAATTGTACGCCGTTTGGAGCTCGCCGGAATCTCGTCGGAATTCATGGAGTTTGTAAGTTTCGAGCTCAATTCCGGCCGGTGTGGTTGGAATTGGCTTTGATGGTAGAAGAGGAAGTTGTTGGGCTTGAGGAGTAGATGAGTTCTGGAATTTTTCGCCGAAAGTTGTTGGGCGTCAACGGCGGAGCTCCGACGAAGGGTTGAATTTTTGGAATTTTGGGGAGTTTTATATCGTTTTGCTCCTAATCGCGTCCCGAGCGTAGTCTTGAGGTTTTTGGGTTGATTTGAGTATTATATTTTGGGACGAGGGTTAATTGGGTATATTTTGTGAATTTTGTAATCCTCGTCGATATTTCGAGCGGTATATCTTCCGAGAACGCGGGGTTCTCGACATATTAGCTCCGTATGTTGTGATTCTTTATGTATTGATCGTATCCCTGTTATTCAAGTGATCGAGATCAAGCGTTTGGTGAGGGATCTTCTGCCAGACCTCAGGGCTTGCTTTGCTCTGTGAGTGTGGACATTTATTTACACTGTTGTAGCGAGTTCTTGATTTCAGTATTTGTTTCTAGTACAATGTTCAGGTTATTATCGTTTGAAAAGTATTGTTTATTTTATCGGTGATGGCATTTATTTATTTAGCATCGATGCATTGGCTACGCGGCTGATCATTGGTAGTCCATCTATCAGGCTTGAGAGATTCGCTTGATATGCCGACTAGGCTTGAGAGATTCACCTAGTTTATCACCATCGGGTTTGACAGATTCACCCGACTTGCTACTCTGGCAGGGAAATCCGCCGGAATGGCGACGTTTATGTACTCTCGCATCATTTTATGATTATAAAAACAGTGAAAGGCATATGTTTATTTTCGTCCACTCACTCTAACGATTTTATTTGCCTTTCCCCTGGGCTTTTCGGTTTTCGTTGCCCAGTTTACAGTTTGGGTTCCAGTGTTGCACGCCATTGGTGGAGGCATAGAGTTCAGATTACTCTTCAGTTTCTGTAGGTTTCTTATTTGACCTACTCGTTGTAAATATTGTATATAGATGTCGCTCTGAGTACTTATACTGTGTTTCAGTTGAGTATACTCCTGAATGATTCTGGATTTCTTCTGAACCTTTGAGCTTATTATATATATGTTGTTGAGAAATTCGGATGGGGAACAGAGCCCCACGGTTTGGCTTTTGTGGAATATTCGAAGTGTATTTCTTTGCAGGTTCTAAAATTGGTTTACGTGTTTCAATGTAAACTCTGGCAATTTTTTTTAAGGTCATGTTTTTGAAGGGGTTTGATTTCGGTTTAGGCAACTAAATCAGAGTCGGTCCTTTCAAACACCAACATGCATACTAATAATACATGGTCGAGAAATCTAGCTCCACGAATCAGAACCTTTACTTACTAAATCTAGCATACAACTAGAGTTCTCACAAGGCCATCGATAATAAATCTGATATCTCACATACTGCTGTACATCGCTGGTAATAAACAATATATCGACAATGTAGTTGATAACTGATTCACCTAAATAAACTCAATACACACGATTCATTATACTCATATGGTAACAGACATGTTCAGTAAAATAAACTACATCACCTGAAATCTACATCGATCGAAACACAATCGAAAATCAAATTTAAGTAATACTAAAACTCCTTCTGAATTATCTAATCAACCATCACAATGAACAGTGGATAATTTCTCTTCATAATAACTTAGTTCAGCTACCGACAGACATTACATAATCATATAAAATTATCTGGTACATCGCCTACACAATGATACATATACCTGAAAAAGCAAACTCATACATAACAACAATTACCCGTAATGGGGGAAGACCTAATAATTCCTCAGAACAAACATAAGAATATTCCTTGACTACAACAATTATTCAAAGATTAGGAGGGAAAACACAAGTATTTGCATCGTTTGCTAAATATGAAGTGCACCATTACACGGTATTCCGCTGCTTCATAGCGACAATCACTGATAGAGATATTCCACCTTTTCCAAAAGCTATAAAATACTATCGACTCGACTAGTCTGTCTGATCCTCACAACCTCTGATCCTACTAAACTAACTGCCTGGATGGCGATGCGGTTCTAACCGCTGAAGTGGCTCCCTGAATCACCACAAGCACTCTGCACCAAAACTCCACCTGAGGGGTCCCAATATGGACACACCCTCCCAAAGTAACTCAACTGACACAATGAAAATAACTTAAATCTTGAAAGGATACTGTCCGCAAAAATACATGTGGTATCTGCCACAAATGAGAAATCTCTACGTACAGAAGGAGTAATTTAATAACTGTTGAATTCACTGATACTATCTTCTGACCCTCACCATTAGAATCACATTTCCCAACTTAGAAAATGAGTTAAACAACATACACTGAAAGTAGAAATGTGAGCTTCCATACCTTGCATCAAACTGCAATTGTCTACTATTTAAAACAACGCATAATACATCAGATAGATACAGAGCAATATCGAACCGCAAACTTTGCACAAAACCTCAACGCTTCACTTTCATTGTCCTGCTGAGATTTAGTGCCAACTCGGGCCAAACAGGGAAAACGATCTCGATACTCTTATCACTCAGCGAAAACTTCATCTTTGCAATACCCTGTCATTGGCAAACTGCATGGTCCAACAACAGACCAGCAACCACCACAATACTCTGCTCAGAAATCAACTGAGATCGCAAACGATCCAACTCAACTAGTTCCACAAGCCAATATTCGCTAGCCACAGGGTTATGGGAGTATGTAAAAGAAAATTTTCTTACAAAAGTAACTTTACGAATTAATTCTCAAAATCCACTCACAATACTAACATCATGCGTGCAATCAAATCACGCAGAATCAAACCAGAGTTTGTGTATCATGCAGATAAGCTGGGTGTTACGGTGTACCGACTGATTGACTACTGAGTCCAAAACTGAAAGCTCACTGAAAGAAGTCACAAACCGAATAAACTAGGAGACTCTAGACATCTGACAAATCACAACACTTGGATTAATGAGCATCTGCCAGTTGGTTGGGCTATCCTTCCAGAAGTGTCGTACGTTCTCAAATGCCTGAACTGACCTGACCAGAAGAGTCTATAGAATCCATAACCTAATGCTCTAATATCAATTGAAAGGACCCGACCCTAGATAACTAGTAAACTAGAATCAAGCCCAATCGACTGACCATAATCTACCATTTTCTGTGAAAATTTTGACATAACTTCTCTTATAAAAGAGACAACCAAAAACCTCCGCAGATAAACCCACAAACAATACCGTGGACCACCGATGTCCATCTGGATTTCTCAACATAAAACGGAAATCACAACTGATACATTATCCAAAATTGGAAAACATAATTCCAGAAAATACACTGATTCATAAACAAAGAAACTCAACTCGACAACTATACGAGTGACGACCTATTCTCAAGAGTCTCAATAAGAAAATATTACTAAACCAATATCCAGAGTGACTTCAATAACATAAAAGACAAACTGACAGTGAACAAGGACCTACTGCTAAAGGAATTAATTGGTGGCCTCGACGCCCTCGACGACATCCGGCACCTACACGATACACACTGCAATCTGGGCAAAGAAAACCGAAAAGCCCAGAGAAAGACAATTAAAATCGTTAGAGTGAGTGGACTAAAATAAAATGTCTTTCACCATATACATATATATATATATATATACATGCTCATAAAACAAATGCGAGTCAATGTATATGAAAATCTGGATCAGGTACATTTTCCCTGATCCATAAAGATGCACATAAAATCATGCGGGGTCACTCACGGACTCCTCCGCATAGTATAGTCTAATAATTGGATCCCAGACCCCCTTGTGATTATAAGTCTAAAAGACCTCAGCTTAGGATATCTGCCCCCCCCCCCCCCCGGAGCATCTCGGGGATCAGCCGTGAAGCCAAAGCATCGATGCTACCTCAATATCTGAGACTGTACTCTGTGTAAATCAAATCATAAAGACTTTCCATGCACATTCATAATCGTAAATGCATAATCATAAATGCATACTCGTAAAATGCATAAATCAAGACTCGCAAATCAACTGTGAAAAGAAAATGTCCACTCACAGGTTATCGAGATAAACATAAATTTGAAACCCTGTCGATCGGCAAAATTATTCATTTGATACGCTTGCTAAACCACGATCCATTGCTTTCAACACGCGAAAACGAGCGAAACGACATAAAACTTTTCGAAAATTCCACCTCGCCGGAGATCCACCGCCGCCGCTGTCGGTCGCTGGAATTTCCACCAACCCAGAAAATGTCGACCTATACATCAGTTTGAAGATCTTAACATTTCCAACAACTTTTCAGTTCAAAGATAAACCCAATTTTAACCGAAAAAGGTCCAAACTCACCGTTAAGTTCGAAAACCTAGGCGGAATTCCCATACTCTGATCGGCCACCAGCGGCCACGGCAAGGGCCGAGACCACTTGGGATAGACTCACCATTCCAAGGGCTACAAAACCCTCATAAGGTCGACCCCCATCGCTGCCGTCTCCGCCACCTCTGTCGCCGGCGAAATTTGCTGGAAAACCCTTCACTTCATCATGTCGTTTCTTCCTCCTCCGGCCACCAAATTTGATGGTCCACCTATCAAAAGAAAGAGGAGCTCGAGCCCAACAACTTTCATCAAGGAAGTACGGCCAAAGGATGCCGGAATATAGCACACCGCCGGCGAGAAGATTTCAGCCAAAATGGGTCAATTTGACCCACTGTCAACTCGGTCAACCCATAATTCCCAAAATAGAAACGTTCCAAAAATAACTCGTATTTATACCATATAAATACCGTACACATACAATTCAAATCAATGGCTATGGTTCAATCTGATCAAGATCAGACGGTCACGATTAAATCAACAATAAAAATAACACTTTTATATATTTCCACCAACCGACTTCAAAACTCGTTAAATAATTGCTCGCTGATCTGAAAAATTCCCTGAAAATTCTCGGGATCTCGGAATTAAATTCTCTACAGTTCTCATGAAGGAAGTCAACACAAATTCTCGCTCGATGAAATAGTCATTAACAAACCCAATTATGCGACTAATTTGCGATAACTCAATTTTGTGCTGATTAATACGTAGATTTTGGTTAGGGTTGTCACAAAAAATATGTCAAATTTTTGGTAGAAATTAAATAGACATTCATATATATTCTTCACATTTTTGTGGATGATTGGTGTAGAAAAATCCGGTAACCACGAGGGGTGGTCGTAATGGAAAAAACACTTGTCGACCCATAAACCAGTTCAACACTATATTTACCCCGGATGTTTTGTCAACTATGTGAAGTTTAATTTATTGGACCAATATAAAGGAAGAAGAAGACAAAATAGTGGGATTGCGGTAGGGGAAGGCGCTGATGTATGTTACAAGGTTCTTGTTAATGTTGTTCAGCTACTTTACAGGAATGATATCAATGTTTTTCTATTAAAGTGTAAATGGTTCAAGCGTACGAAGGAAGATCTGAGTCTTTTTTTAGTCGATACAAACTCAAGCTGGTATGAGGATGAGCCATTCGCTCTTGCCACCTCTGTAAGGCAGGTGTTCTATCTGGATGATCCAAAAGCTGGTGAAGGTTGGAAAATAGTAAACCATATGTTTCACCGAGGAATATAAAGTGCCACAACACTTGAAGGGACGTTGGCGACTGGCACTGAAGCACATAATAATAATGCATATCGATCAAGAGCCTAATACTTCTATCATCCCTGACATAAGGCAACTGATTCGGTCTAAAGAACACTTACCCATGCCTGATGGCATCACAAATCTTACTCAACAGGAGATTAACAACTTAGAGAAGAATTCCCCTGAAGAAGAGCTGGAGGATGACGACGACGACGTCGAATACGATTCAGACAATGGAGATTATGATGATGAGGAGCATTCAGTTGATAGTGAGGAGGATGACTCAAAAGATGATGATTATGAGGATGAGGAGTGATATGATTTTATAAATTAAATATACGATATACTGATATACGCATTTTATGCTTGATTCTTAACGCATTTCCCTTTACGTTTAGCTATGTTATAATCTTAATTTTTATGTTTTTCTTATTTAGTTTGTTATTTTAAGGTTATATTCGGCGGAGATGAATAACGGCGCAATTCGGAGGAATTTAGGCGATTTTGCGATTTTTGCGATTTTGGACCACCGGGAATGGGCCGGCCCAAAAAGAATTTTTTGGGCCCATTTCTCAAAGTTTGTTTTGGCCCAAAAACCAGCCCAAGCCCATTAATTTTGGCATGGAAGCAACTTGGGGAAGAGGAAAAGTCAAAGTTGTCAAGCTTTGTGACTAGGCTTGGTGACTCTTGCTTTGTGATCATCACAAAGGGTGACAAGGCTTGGTGACTCTTGCTTTTGATCATCACAATGGTGACTAAAGGTGTGACAAGGCTTGATGACTCTTGTTTGTGATGATCACAAGTGATGACTAGGGGAGTGACCTGCCTTGGTGATTATTACTAGCATTTAATGAAAGAGGCAAGGTGGAAGAGAGAGTGAGCAATTCCTTTGCCTATATATAAGAGGGAGGCCAGCCATAAAACAGATCATCTCCCATTTTACAAGCCAAACCTCTACACAAATACCTCTCCTCCATAAACACTTCAAGGATCCTCTCCAAGCCGAAGCATTCCAGCCTCCGAAGCCATCGGATCATTCACAATACGCTAAGTCCCTTGTGAATGAGAACCACCTTCAAGAAGTCATCAAGCATTCAAGACAAAAAGTGTAACCATGATCTTCAATCTCTTGTCTTTTGCTTTGTATTGGATCACTTTGATGTATTTAATGAAGAACAAGTTTGGATTTGAGTTATATGTTCTTAAGTCTTTTCGTAAATTGCATGTGTTTATAATTTCAATCCTTTTATGCATGTTTGATACAATCTTAAAGCTTCGAAAGCATGTGTTAGATAATACGCTAAGTCCCTCTCTTTCGCATGTTTCGATGATCGTACTTTGTTTAGGGTGTTTAGACGCTAAGTTGCATTCCTACTCAAATATCAAGCATGTATATTTAGTTGGAAGTTATAAATTTCGCAGCTTACTTAGAGTATTTAGGCATGAAAAAGAGTAAGGTTAATAAGATGAGATGATCACTTGTAATTAGTAGTGTAACTTCTTATTTTTAGTAAGCATAATTAGACTTTAAGGGTTCTTGATTGTTAAACTTGTCTATGAGTAAAACATATTAGAAGTCTAGGAGTTCTTGTTGTGTTTGCATGTTTTTGTACTTTAATTTCGTAGATTAATTAACCAATTTCCAATCCCCCCCAAACCTTTAGATTTCTGCTTTAATGAAACCATGCATGCGCCCTTTAATTCCCCGGATAGAATGATCCCTACTCGCCAATATTATAAGGAGAAAATAAGGGTTTTAAATTGCTTTACGTGTGAACTGTGTTTTTAGGGTCTACTTTGTGTTAACGTTAAATGCATGTTTTGCGCGTATCATATACTCAATCGTAATCAGTTCATTAGTTAATTATATATAATTAATTAGTTAAGGCGTTCAAAATTAAAAGAGGTTTATTAATAGTGTACGTACATACGTTTGCATTAGTTATGTGACTTATGTTTGACAGGAATGATTTAGAATCCATAAATGCAAGATCATTTTTTGGTATAAAGATGTCATCTTAGATGACGAAATCTATAATTTCATCGTCTAAGGAGTACACTTAGATGATGAACATATATTCGTCGTAAAAGAACTACTTAGAGGACGAACATATAGTAATTTCGTCATCTAAGTACATATGGAACCCTAAACCCTAACCCTAGCCCTTTTACCCTAAAAACCTTAGATGATGAACATAGTATCTTTATTAGATGACGAACGTTGTATAGTTTCGTAGTCTAAGTCGAACTTAGATGACGAAAATTACCACTTTCGTCGTCTAAGTAGACTTTCATAATCTGACCTCCATGAGTAAACAATTCTTGGACTATAGGTGTCAATAGTTTAAAAATCGGAGTTACAAATATTCGTATATCAACGTTTCCATTTCGGTGAAATTTTGGTTTTATGCATGGTTGACTGCACCGATCAAACCCTTAACGAACTTCGTATTGAAGGAAAATTCATCGACTTACATATTAAATGGTGATGAATATATCTAATGATTGTTTTGTCCAAATTCAATTTCGTTAATATGGATATAGAGTATAGACAGACATACAAACACTTAAGTTATTCGACATTAGTAGATGGATAACATGTAGTAACTCGTCAATCTAGTTTTTATGTCAAATTTCAATTAATTTATATGTAAATAATATATAAAGTTTCAACATAAGTGGAAATACATGTCACGTCGGAAACGGTTTTACAATTATTAATATATAAGATCGTTTCTATCTTTTAAAGAAAAGTGGATATTCACAAAGTTGTATTGATCGAATACCAAATTCTACCAAATTGGCATCAATTTTTTTTTCAAAAATATTATATAAACATAATAAGTATATCTGAAAGCTGATTTCTTCGTATTTTTAGGGAGGTAGTCAATTTTTTTAAAAGAAAATGGATACAATTTTTTTTTATAAATGATCACTTAGACGACGAATCCTTTGCATTTCGTCGCCTAATTTCATTCTTAGATGACGAAATAATGTAATTTCGTTGTCTAAAACCAAATATTTGGCGGATTTTTTTTTTCGCTAAATATTTTGGGAAATATTTAAAAAAGACTTAGGCAATAAAACTGAAAGGACCCAACCCCGATTTAGTTTCCTAAACCGGAATCAAACCCCTTCTGAAAACACGAACCAACAAAAACCATAAAAATTTCGGCAGAGTAACGATACTAACGCGGAATTACCATTACCTGCACCCGGAAAATAGCACTTCATCCTATGCCACAAAAATCAAACCCTGGGCACCGATCCCATCCGGATTTCTCAATATCATAACAGTAATGTAAAGTAATAAATATAACTATATTTAACAGAAATCCGGGGAAAATCGTATAAAAGTATACATCAGAATACTCAGAGCGACTTCTAGTATATATATACAAATAGTAGGCCAAACTAAGAACCTACCATAAAAGAAACATCGCTCGAATACTATGCCTCTGACCACGACGTGCGACACCAGAATCTGAACTGCAAATTGGGCACGGAAACCGAAAAGTCCAGGGGAAAGACATGAAAACCGTTAGAGTGAGTGGACGAAAATAAATGTCTTTCGCCAGATGATATATGTTAAATTAACATATGCGAGTCCAGATAAATAAATATAATAAAGTACACGAAGTAAACTCATACTCCTCCAGCGTACTGAGCATGCATGTAAAAATCCCACGGGGTCGCTCATGGACACATCCGTGCTAGTACAGTCCGAATCACGGGATTCCAAACCCACACGTGATTCTAGCCAGAAAGGCTTCAGGTCAGAGGTCTGCCCCCCCGGTAAAGGCCTCAGGTCAGGGGTCACAGCCTCCCCCGGTAAACATCCTCGGGGATCAGCCGGGATGCAAGTGTATCGATACAACAACATATACTGAGACTATACTCTGTGTAAACAGATGAGCGTAACGTAGTTCGCGTTAATCCCGTGATCCGGCGGAAAATCCCTCGCCAAACGAACGATCACGAACCCCTGAATAATTATAAAATCCATTTCTCAAAATCATAACTCAGTACCTCGAATCATATCATGAGAAACAACCGTTCTCGAAAACACATAATTCAATAACGATGAATTGTCAAAAATCCGATAATCATACCACACAACCTCGCTATAATTTCCGATGCTCAAATCGAAAAACAAACCTCACTACTGCGATCGGGGCACGATTCCGAGTGAAACGACATACAACTCGTCGAAAACCCCAAAAAGTCAACTTTGACCGAAGACCGCCGTTGACCACCGCCGGCGGCGGCGGCACCACCCAACCATGAAATTTCCTAGCGGACCAAAGCCTATTCCACTCAAAATCATCCAACAAACAACTTCCATAACTACACAAAAGATCAATTTTGACTCTAACTAATCCAATTTCATGCAAAACCGAAATCACATCAAACTTTCAATCCAACAATTCTCCATGTACAAAACAAATTGGAGCACCATACCTATATGGTTAGATTTGTGGTGATAAGAGCTTCAAAACCCAGTGCTTCATGTAGCTCAATTTGGACGGAAAAAGAACAACCAAAAACCCCCGAAATATACAAACTTTTGGCCGGAAAATCTCTCTCCTCCGGCGTCCCCGCCGTGAACGGTGGCCGGCATCACCACAGGGGAGCCGAGGCGAACCGAACGGGTCCTAGGCCGAGGCCTGGGGTGGTCGGACGGCATGCCACCGCCTGCGAGCCGTGGCTCCGTCGCGCCTCCTCTCCTTCACCGAGTTGACTCAGTCAACCAATAAATGCCATGTTTGACTTTCCCAAAACAGTAATCAGTTTAAATACTTTCCCTTTTAGGAAACTTCCAAAATACACTTTTCGATAAACTTCGAACACCCGTAACTTTCGTGTCGTAAATCCGTTTCCAACAATTCTCGTGTCAACAAACTCATCTCGACAAGTTCTTCAATTTCCACCCGAAGTCAAACACTTCGACAAATCCGATAAAAAGTCAACGGTTCAAACCATCGCAAGCTTATCCGATTAAATGATCAACGGTCAAAAATATTCATAACATAATCCTCGTAACTCGGAATAATCCTCCGGAAGTTCCCACAAGCTCGAAATTAAATTCTCAACAACTTTCACGAAGGATCCGAAATCAGATTCTCGCCCGATAATTTAGTCGCTAATGAAGCCGCCATATTAGCAGATTATGACGAAATCATGACAAATCGCGAAACTCGCAAATCAAGTCGATAATCATTCCATTTACGCTTCGGGTCGATTAACGGTCCAAAACAGATCACAATCACGATTCGGATAGACTCGAACACAAATGGATAAACTCGACAATATATCGAAATTTCAAATATTCATATTTTATTCTTCGCGTACAAATTGATCTACGCGTACAACATATTTGAGTTGACCGAGATGTGGGCCGAGAATTTGAGTTGACCGAAGATGTGGGAATACCGAAATTTCAAATATTCATATTTTATTCTTCGGTCATCCAAATAATAATCCGGAACCGCCCACGAACTCGAAATCACGCGTACAACAACTCTCGAGAAGAGACTCAATTCAAATTCTCGGCCAATAATTTAGTCGTGATCAAAATTGGCGATTCAATCAATTATCGGAAATCTGCGATTATGCATAACCTCATGGATTAAGCTGTTTATACCACTGATTCTGTTCCGGGTCGTCACAGAAACACCTATATTTCGCCGCCTAAGTCCACTTAGATGACGAAAGTCTACGTTTTGTCATCTAAGTCATTAAATCATATCGATAAATTTAGGGAGAAATCCCTAATCTCTCTCTCTCTCTCTCGCCAGAAATTCGTGGCCTCTCCTCCCTCACTCTCTTTGTACGTACGGGACCCGTGGTTCTCCTTTCTCTCTCTCTCCTCTCGCTTGTCTCTCTCCTCTGCCTCGTCTCCATCTACCGATGCCTCTCAATCGCTTGTCGCTCTCTCCACGTCACCGCCAGCCACCATCCCCTCCACCACCCCCAACCCGTTGCCTCCACTATCCCCTCCACCACCACCGTCGATTTTGGTATTGCTCTCGATCTCTCTCTCACCCGTACACACACACACATATATATATATGATGTGAATTTATATAGGGTTTATATATATGAAATTGATGTGAATTTATGATGTGAATATATATATATGAAATTGGATATATATATATATATATAGATGATGTGAATTTATATATGAAATTGGATAAATTTGGATATGATGTGAATTGTGAATATATATATATATGAAATTGGATGAATTTAATTGGATATTGTGTGAATTTATATATATAGGGTATGATGTGAATTTATATGTTGTGAGTTTATATGAATTTATAGAGTATATATGTAAATTTAATTTGGATATGATGTGAATTTACAATTTGATTTTGTGAATTATGTGATTTTGTTGAATATGCCGATGAATATATGTAATTTGTGAAATGAATATATATATATATATATTGATTGGATGAATTTGTAAATTATGATGTCGATGAATATAGAATGGATTTATATATTATATTGTTAATATCCGATTTTGTACATCTTAATTAAGATGCCTTGCGGTAGGAAGAAGCGCACGACAACAGATAAGGCTGCCGAATTCCAATCCATTAGACAACAAATGGGTTGGGGTCAAACCTCAAAGGAGACCGTTACGACTCCTGTAAATCCTTCGGCTATGGCGGATGGCCAAGAAATCCTGAATGCTCCAAATGAGGTGGCTACAGCCTATTTGTACGAGCCAAATATTTCTGTTTCGGCGGCGGCGTTACAAGGTTCCAAAGAATCTGTCGATGATTCTATTGACTATAGCTCCCGGCGTAAGACTAGGAGGCAGCCCTCAGACCCGGTCCCCAAACGCACTCAGGGACTTGGGAAAGGCGCTAAAGGCGAGCGCATAATCAAGTCAATGGGGAAGAAGATCGAGGTGTCATTCGACGAGTTCACCCAAGGCTCTACAACCAATGAGCTCGGTTGTCTGTGCACGCACTGCATCAACTCAATCATACGGAACAACATACGTATGATTGCCCCTACTTGGAACGAGCTGCCCCAATCCAAAAAGTTCAAGGTGTACCGCGAACTCTCGGTAATATGGTCTATTTAATTAAATTTTATTTCATAATTAATTACAAAGCATAAAGACATAAGGTCTAGGAATTTAATTATTTATTTTTTCCTAGGTACATTTTGACTATGAAGGCCGACCGAAGATGTGGGAATACGTAGAGGACACGGCTATCTGCATTTTCAAGGATTTGAAGTACGACCTCCATAAATACTACCAGCAACATGGCGCCTTGCCTACCCCACAAGAGCTGCATACGTAAATGGAAGACGAGTGGCAATGGTTGGTCGGGCACTTTGAATCCGACAGGTTTAAGATTCGTCTACATTTTCTTTAATGTAATAAAAATAAATAATTTATTATTTTTAAATATTTATTTATTATTTAATATTCTTTGTTGTGGAGTAGTTAAGGTTGAAGGCCAACAAACAAAATCATGAGAAGAAGACCGACCACCATGTTTCGGGCTAGCGAGGGTTCATCTACATGGCAAAAGAGCACATAAATGCGGGTTCAAAGCATTGTTTCCTGGATGCTAGCGTCTCCACTTAAGTCAAGCCCGGGCAAATTAATGCCGCTAGTTAACGTGGCGTAAGTAACTATTTTTCCGAAATTAATTAAATTTTATCGTACTTCCAAAATTTATTGAATTTAATCTAACGATAATTGTTTTGAAGAAATAGAATTATGATTAGGACATTTAATTAGGTTGTGCTCTTGGAATTTGCTTTAGTTGGTTAATTTATGATTTTGAACTTAAGAAATCTCGATGGGAATTGGTGCCCATGGTGAATTTGTTATGTTGGAATTGGTTATTCGAAGTGTTTCTTTCCTGCAGGTTTTTGGTTTCTTCCAATTTTAGGGGAAACTATGACAATTTCTTTTTAGAAATAAATATTTATGTATTGTTCACATGATTAATTTCAGGAGAGGTTGATACAAATGACCCAGGAGGAATTGGCGAACACACAGTTGGAAAACTCGGAGATGACGCCTGAACAGCTGCCTCCTCTATCGAAGAAGAGTCATATCAGTATTGTCGATGTTGTTTTTGGCCGCCGAGCTAGCAAGGAGGTTGATGGGTTTGGATGGGAAGTCTAGAGAGATTTGACCCAGCAGTCATCCGTATTGGTGAGTAGGCGCAGTGCAATGGATACCAAGGAGGTCTGAGCTGCACAAGACGAGGCTCGATCTGCCAAGGAGGATGCTAGATTAGCCCGGGAGGAGGCTAGATTGGCCCGGGAGGAGGCAAGGTCGACCCGGGATCAGCTTTACATGACCAACACTCAGATGAGCACTGTCCTCAAGTTCCTTGAGTTGATGGGTATGCAACCTCCATCGGAGTGTCATCCCTCCCCTCCCAGGCACGATGACAACGACAATGCGAGCGACGGTGAGGGAATCAGCAGGATGAGTACTCCGGATTTTTGTTTTGTTTCATAGTTTCGTTTATGTATATTTTGATCGATACATACACTTTTTATGTACACTTTTTACATTTAATGGATATTTTATTAATTTTATTTATATTTAATTTAATATTTTAAATTTAATTTATAATTCTAAAACAAAAAAAATAAAAAATTGAACTTAGACGAAGAACATGGATAATTCGTCGTCTAGGTTAATCACTAAGACGACGAATTATTTGTTGTCTAAGTTTTATACCTTAGCCGACGAAAATCAATGTTCGTCGTCTAAGTGGTTGAACCTAGATGACGAACAGCAGTTCATCGTCTAAGGGATTCACTTAAACAATGAGTTGTTGTTCGTCGTCTAAGTGTTACTACTTAGACGACGAATATCGTTCATCGTCTAAGTGTTAATACTTAGATGATGAATACCATTATTCGTCGTCTAAGATGCATCTAAGACGACGAACACTTTCATCGTTTTGAGGTATAATTTTTTGACGTCTAAGTACAAAGGCGACGGAATATGTTTCGTCCCCTAAGTAGCACCTTAGACGATGAAACAAAAAAAGTTTCGTCGTCTAAGTACTTAGACTATGATTGTTAGATGACGAAACTTAGACCACGCAAGTTTCATCGCCTAAATACTTAGGCAACGAAAAACGCCACTTAGGGGACGAAACTGCTTCGTCGCCTAAGTGTATTTTTCTGGTAGTGTCTCCTAAAAGTCGACTTTGACAAACACTAGGGGACACCTTAGAGTTAATGACGATATCAGTAAACAAGGAAATTTCACCAAGTTAAACAAGAGCCAGTGGTATTATGGATGGTTCTTCCATGTTCGTTGATGATGTATTTTTCGTTGTTCAAGAATTCACCACGATGAAGTGGAACCTCGCTCAGTTGTGGATTGTCAACATAGAGCTTATTGATTGATATGGAAAGTAGTAATCTAGGCTGAACTAAACTCTCTTATAAAAGGCAAGTTTTCTGTCAGGGTGTGCTATGACCACCAAATGGTAAGCTAGCTGGATATGAATGAGTTTTTGTTCTGAAGCACAATGAGAAAAATTTACGGCGTAAGGTTTTCTCAATGCCTTCGTATTGCTTATGAGGAGACATGTTCTTTGAATATGGACATCGTTACTTTCTGCTACTTTATCAGTTTGGTAGTGTTCAAAACTACTAAGTATGCAGTTTATGAATGTAGTTAAAGTATATCTTTATTAGGATCTTGATTCAGAGATATCATGAGAGTGCCAATTGGCATGGTTATACCTAATTCAAGTAACTTTAAACCACGGAGTGCTCATGTGATCAAATTGAGACGTTCACTACTCTAAGTGACTATTTAATTGGGAAGGAATATAAGAATGATAAGTTATGCCCATCTGTGTTCATTACATGAACGAGTTGTTTGAGATGATAAACCTTGGTAGGACTCGATTTTATCTCAGTTTGGAGATGAAATATCGAGTTGGTGGAATACTTATTCACCAGTCTGCTTATGTCCAAGTCAGGCAATGGACAAAGCACACTCTCTTAACACACCAATAGTTGTTCGTAGTCTGGAATGTAAAAAGATCCGTTTCATCTTAATGATGATGTTGAGGAGCTTTTGGAGTTGAGATTACATATATTAGTGCAGTTGGAGCTTGGTTATATATAGCTTGGTGCACATATCTAGTCATTGCCTTCTCGGTTTACGCTTGTGCAAAGTCAGTGGAATAATGTTAAATCATAACTTCAGGTACTTGAAGAGATCCACTCACTTGTAATACCCCGACTTTTTGTATGATTGTTAATATTTATGAATAATTTGAGTTTGATTTAGTAGCTGCGATAAATGATTTTTACCGTCGATAAGTGTTGAGAAGTTAAAGGTTAACTTTTTATTAAATTTTCGAAGTTGGTTGACTTTAGATATGAATTTTAGAATTTGTCGAGATGAGATCGTAGATGCAATAAATGCCAAAAATTATATTATCGAAATTTGGCGTGTATTAATAGGATTTCTATATTTGGAAAAGGAATACTTTTCCATTTTGGGGAGAAAGCCAAGTTGACCCGCGTTGATCGAAGCTTGCCGACTCAAAATTAGGGCTGGGACGGGTTCAGTTCCATCCATTATTTTCAGGAACCAGAACCGGAACCGTTCCATGTACATACGGTTCGGTTCCTTGTATATTTTAGGAGGAACCTGTATGGAACCAAACTGCAACAAACCGGTTTGGTTCTACGGTTCTAGCGGTTCCTAAATACATAAAGAAAAATTAATAAATTGCCTAATTTAAAAAAAAACGAAAAAGTACAAAATGAGAAATTAAATACATCCAGAAATCACTCGATCCACAAGTCTCCAACAACTATCGAGTCCTTTTAGTTCAAATATATTACAAATTGCAAGCTAAATCAGTTACGTCAAACAAGTCTTTGAATTTCTTGTTGAATAGAACAACTAAAGGCAACAACTATAGTCCACAAAAACTTTTGAACCAAAGACTGCATATGTATCTCAAAGTTGCATTCTATTTAACAAACTAATTTTTGATGACTTTTGTTGCCCTTGCATCATCGGCATTTTTTTTAAGCGTGAGGGTTTTTTGGTGAGAGTGTGAAGGTTGTCAACTAGGTAGATTAACTAGATTTAGCATTTTGAGAGTTTTTTTTTCATATACTTAATAGTTAGAAATGAATGATCCTCTATACCCATGTCTATAGTACATAATATAGACTTTACAAAACCACCAATAATATATTGACATGTGTTATTTTCATATTACCGGTTCTTTTGGTTCCTTAAAATTTTGTAACTTAGGAACCGGAACCAGAACCAAAACCGAAACATTTGCACTTGGAACTGAATCATCAATATTATTTTGCAAAATTAAAAGAACCGAACCGAACCTAGCTATTCTGATTTGATTCGGTTCGGTTCTCTGGTTCTTCGTGAAACCAGTCCCACCCCTACTCAAAATTATCGCCGAATCGCTGGTCGGCGGTGCTACGACACCGGCCACCAATCGAGGCAAATTTCTAGTCGAAATTGGAAGCCCTCGACACCTGGATCCTTTCCATGTCTTTAATTTGAGGAATTGCAGCAGAAATTGAGAGAATCTATGATGTGAGTTTTAGGGTTTGGGGTTGAGTTCGATGCCATCGCCGGCGAGGTTTCTGGTGACAATTCTTATGTCAAACGTTTGGGTTTTGTGTGTATATTGTGTTTGTGTGTTGTTTTGGTGATTTGTAGGTCGAATTGTAGGGATTCGAATCAAACCCAATTCGGATTCGTCACCGCCGTTGTTGCGACGGTTGCCAGTGGTATTGGCTCTCGTGGATAGAGGGGTTTTGTTCCCTTCTATCTCTTGAGTTGATTGAGACCAGCCTTAAGCCCTCATGTGGCTCAATGGTGGAGATCGTCGCCGGAAAGTAAATCCGGTTAGTTAGTTTCGGGGTCAATTCTGGCAAAACGAGCCAGAATCAGGTGAAGGTTCTTTGGTTGAAAATGTTGGGCTTGATGAGAGGAAGAGATTGAGGTAATATCCCCCACCGCCGGCGGTGGTCGCCAGTGGTGGCACGTGAGCGACACGCGTCGTTGTCTCTGGTGGCACATTTGGCCAAAAAATTTCCCACTTTTAGTCAAGTTTTATATCATTAGATTCGTATTGACGCTGTGAAAGGACCCGACCCTAGATTAACTAGTAACCTAGAATCAAGCCCAATTGACTGACCCTAATCTACCATTTTCTGTGAAAATTTTGACATAACTTCTCTTATAAAAGAGACAACCAAAAACCTACAAGGAAAACTAACACTTCACAGATAAACCCACAAACAATACCGTGGACCACCGATGTCCATCCGGATTTCTCAACATAAAACAGAAATCACAACTGATACATTTTCCAAAATTGGAAATCATAATTCCAGAAAATACACTGATTCATAAACAAAGAAACTCAACTCGACCACTATACGAGTGATGACCTATTCTCAAGAGTCTCAATAAGAAAATATTACTAAACCAATATCTAGAGTGACTTCAATAACATAAGAGACAAACTGACAGTGAACAAGGACCTACTGCTGAAGGAATTAACTGGTGAACTCGACGCCCTCAACGACAACCGGCATCCACATGATACACACTACAATCTGGGTAAAGAAAACCGAAAAGCCCAGGGAAAGAAAATTAAAATTGTTAGAGTGAGTGGACGAAAATAAAATGTCTTTCACCATATATATATATACATACATGCTCATAAAACAAATGCGAGTCAATGTATATGAAAATCTTGATCAGGTACATTTTCCCTGATCCATAAAGATGCACATAAAATCATGCGGGGTCACTCATGGACTCCTCCACATAGTACAGTCTAATCACGGGATCGTGATTATAAGTCTGAAAGACTTCGGGTCAGCATATCTGTCCTCCCCGGAGCATCTCGAGGAGCAGCCGAGAAGCCAAAGCATCGATGCTACCTCTATATCTGAGACTGTACTCTGTGTAAACCAAATCATAAAGACTTTCCATGCACATGCATAATCGTAAAGTGCATAATTATAAATGCAAAATGTAAATGCATAATCATAAATGCATACTCGTACATGCATAAATCAAGACTCGCATATCAATTGTGAAAATAAAATGTCCACTTACAGGTTTCCGAGATAAACATAAAGCTGAAACCCTGTCGATCGTCACAATTATTCATCTGATACGCCCGCTAACTCATGATCCTGAAACCACGATTAAACTAATATCTGATCATCAGAGTTCATACTGAATAGTAAAGATCGTAATCCGTTGATTAATAACATCGAGAATCTCATTTGCTCGAACAACGTATTTTCCTGTTAAATTATTGACTCAACCAAATACTGAATTAATTTCCCTGTAATCCCTCACTTTAAAGAGTTGCAAAAAAATCTCGAATATCAAACGACTCGCAATTTAACGGATAATCAAAGCGTCATTTAATATTGTCGTGAATTAAACTGATAATTGTCTGATTAAATACTCGCCCAAATTTAACAAACTCAAATCCAAATATAAACCTCACCATTGCGTTCAGCACGCGAAAACGAGCGAAACGACATAAAACTTTTTGAAAATTCCACCTCGCCGGAGATCTGCTGGGCACGACGCGTGGGGCCGCCGCCGCCGGTCGCCGGAATTTCCACCAACCCAGAAAATGTCGACCTATATATTAGTTTGAAGATCTCAACATTTCCAACAACTTTTTAGTTCAAAGCTAAGCCCAATTTTAACCAGAAAAGGTCCAAAACTCACCGTGAAGTTCGAAAACCTCACCGGAATTTCCATACTTCGATCGGCTACCACCGGCCACGGCAAGGAACGAGACCACTTGGGATAGACTGACCATCCTAAGGCCTACAAAATCCCCATAAGGTCAACCTCTATCGCCGCCGTCTCCGCAACCTCACGGTGTTTCTTCCTCCTCCAGCCACCAAATTAGATGATCCACCTATCAAAAGAAAGAGGAGCTCGAGCCCAACAACTTTCATCAAGGAAGCATGGATAAAAGATGCCGGAATAGAGCACACTGCTGGCGAGAAGATTTCAGCCAAAATGGGTCAATTTGACCCACGGTCAACTCGGTCAACCCATAATTCCCAAAATAGAAACTTTCCAAAAATAACTCGTATTTATACCATATAAATACCGTACACATACAATTCAAATCAACGGCTATGGTTCAATCTGATCAAGATCGGACGGTCACGATTAAATCAACAATAAAAATAACACTTTTATATATTTCCACCAACCGACTTCAAAACTCGTTAAATAATTGCTCACTTATCCGAAAAATTCCCTGAAAATGCCCACTATCTCGGAATTAAATTCTCTACAGTTCTCATGAAGGAAGTAACAACAAATTCTCGTCCGATGAAATAGTCATTAACAAACCCAATTATGCGACTAATCTGCGATAACTCAATTTTGTGCTGATTAATACGTAGATTTTGGTTCGGGTTGTCACAATCCACCCCCCTTACAAAAATTTCGTCATCGAAATTTACATACCTGCTAGGAGAACGAAACCATTGCTCACACAAACTGTTCTAACTGTTACGTGACTACATTTATTGTAAATTTCTGTACCAACACAAACACTGACATTATTAGAATATTCCTGTTCCGGAGAATCTACTCTCGACGGTTAAGAACATCTAATGGTTCCACAACATGAACTGAAACTATCTGCAATGGAAATTCTCCGAAGAACGCTAATATCAGAGGATTAGGAATATACAACACTGCCATTTATTTACTTTAGAATGCTCAACCGAATCAAGCAACGAGCCTCATCAAAATTCTTCTATTTTTGACTAATCTTTAATTGATACACAGAATCTACCTTTATATAACAACAATCTCAACTCATATTTGCAAGAAATCAAGCAATTTACCAACATACATTTTACTACAGAAAGATCACAACTCTGGAGTTCACGAACTCGATAAGAAGAAAACTGATCGAATCGGAAATTAATAACAAAACCTATGGCTTAAAAATTGCAATATAAAAGAACACACTTCCAACACGCGTTTTTGGCTGAAGTAATATTCGCAATTCCTGAATACGCAATAATGTAACACCAGATTTCTAGCTAAATATATCAGCAATAAAATCAAATTCTTTTTCTCCATAGTAAAATCAGTAGCGCCATAATATGTGAAAAGTCTAACACAAATCGGCGATAAAAAGAAACTAACCACAGAAAACTCCGAATAACTGTCACGTTAATAGGTTTACTCCAGATCGACACATCTTCAACTTTATCCGGGTCCATACTGACATACCCTACTGGTAACACATGGCCCACGAATTTAACCGTGAAAATTCTGTATCAATCGGCAGTTGCAACCAGCTCAAACCCATAAAGCTTCTAATATATACTACACTCACTGATCTGCTTTGGTTCAACACCACTTCAATCCTATCTGGGTCAACCCCACATGCTTTACTAATAATATATTGCCGAGAAATCTGCTACTATACATCTCTAAAAATAAACAATATATCGGCAATACAGTCGATAACGGATTCACCTGAATATACTCAGTACACACGATTCATTATACTCATAAAGCAATAGATGCGTTCAGTAAAATAAACTGCATCACCCGAAATTACATCGACTGAAACATGATCAAAAATCACATTTAAACAATACTGAAACACCTTTCAAATTATCTAACCAATCATCACAACAAACGGTAAATAATATCTCTTCACAATAACTCAATTCAGCTACCGACAGACATTACATAATCATATGAAATCATTTGGTATAGCGCCTACGCAATGAGACATATACTTGGAAAAGAAAACTCATACATAACAATAATTACCCGTAATGGAGGAAGACCTAATAATTCCTCAGAACAGACATCAGGATAATCCCAGACTACAACAATTCTTCAAGATTAGGAGGGAAAACACAAGTATTTGCATCGTTCGCTAAATATGAAGTGCACAATTACACAGTATTCCGCTACTTCACAGCAACAATCACTGATAGAGATATTCCACCTTTCCAAAAGCTATAAAATACTATCGACTTGACTAGTCTGTCTGATCCTCACAACCTTTGATCCTGCTAAACTAACTGCTTGGATGGCGATGCGGCTCTAACCTCTGAAGTGGCTCCCTAAATCACCACAAGCACTCTACATCAAAACTCCACCTGAGGGGTCCCAATATAGACACACCCTCCCAAAGTAACTAAACTGACACAATGAAAATAACTTAAATCTTGAAAGGATACTGTCCGCAAAAATACATGTGGCATCTGCCACAAAAGAGAAATCTCTGCGTATAGAAGGAGTAATTTAATAACTGTTGAATTCACTGATACTGTCTTCTGACCCTCACCATTAGAATCACATTTCCCAACTCAGAAAATGAGTTGAACAACATACACTGGAAGTAGAAATGTGAGCTTCCATACCTTGCATCAAACTACAATACTGTCTACTATTTAAAACAACACATAATACGTCTGATAGATACAGAGCAACATCGAACCGCAAACTCTGCACAAAACCTCAATGCTTCACTTTCATTGTCCTGCTGAGATTTAGTGCCAACTCAGGCCACACAGGGAAAACGATCTCGATGCTCTAATCACTGAGCGAAAACTTCATCTTTACAATACCCTGCCATTGGCAAACTGCATGGTCCAACAACAGATCAGTAACCACCACAATACTCGGCTCAGAAATCAACTGAGATCACAAACGATCCAACTCAACCAGTTCCACAAGCCAATATTCACTAGCCACAGGGTTATGGGAGTGTAAAAGAAATTGTTCTTACAAAAGTAACTTTACTAAATAATTCTCAAAATCCACTCACAATACTAGCATCATGCATGCAATCAAATTACGCACAAGCAAACCAGAGTTTATAATTCATGCAGACATGTCGGGTATCGAGGTGTACCGACTGATCGACTACCAAGTCAAAAACTGACAGCTCACTGAAAGAAGTCACAAACCAAATCAACTAGGAGACTCTAGACATCTGACAAAGCACAATACTTGGAATAATGAGCATCTGCCAACTGGTCGGGCTATCCTACAAGAAGTGTCGTACGTTCTCAAATGCCTAAACTGACCTGACCAGAAAAGTCTACAGAATTTGTAACGTAATGCTCTGATACCAACTTAAAGGACCCGACCCTAGATTAACTAGTAACCTAGAATCAAGCCTAATCGACTGACCATAATCTACCATTTTTTTGTGAAAATTTTGACATAACATCTCTTATAAAAGAGATAACCAAAAACCTGCAAGGAAAACTGACACTCCGCAGATAAAGCCATAAACAATACCATGGACCACCGATGTCCATCCGGATTTCTCAACATAAAACGAAAATCACAACTGATACATTATCCAAAATTGGAAAACATAATTCCAGAAAATACACTGATTCATAAACAAAGAAACTCAACTCGACAACTATACGAGTGACGACCTATTCTCAAGAGTCTCAATAAGAAAATATTACTAAACCAATATCCAGAGTGACTTCAATAACATAAGAGATAATCTGACAGTGAACAAGGACCTACTGCTGAAGGAATTAACTGGTGGACTCGACGCCCTCGATGACATCTGGCACCCACATGATACAACTGCAATTTGGGCAAAGAAAACCAAAAAGCCCAGGGAAAGACAATTAAAATCGTTAGAGTGAGTGGACGAAAATAAAATGTCTTTCACTATATATATATATATATACATACATGCTCATAAAACAAATGCGAGTCAATGTATATGAAAATTTGGATCAG
Source organism: Geum urbanum (assembly GCA_946800695.1). NCBI lineage: Eukaryota > Viridiplantae > Streptophyta > Magnoliopsida > Rosales > Rosaceae > Geum > Geum urbanum. The sequence goes on along the minus strand of OX327003.1, from coordinate 36,927,303 downwards.
GTACATTTTCCCTGATCCATAAAGATGCACATAAAATCATGCGGGGTCACTCATGGACTCCTCCGTATAGTACAGTCTAATCATAGGATCCCAGACCACCTCGTGATTATAAGTCTGAAAGACTTCGGGTCAAGATATCTGTCCCCTCCCGGAGCATCTCGGGGATCAGCCGAGAAGCCAAAGCATCGATGCTACCTCTATATTTGAGACTGTACTCTGTGTAAACCAAATCATAAAGACTTTCCATGCACATCCATAATCGTAAAGTGCATAATCATAAATGCATAACGTAAATGCATACTCGTAAAATGCATAAATCAAGACTCGCAAATCAACTATGAAAATAAAATGTCCACTCACAGGTTGCCGAGATAAACATAAAGTTGAAACCCTGTCGATCGGCACAATTATTCATCTGATACGCTCGCTAACTCATGATCCTGAAACCACGATTAAACTAATATCTGATCATCGGAGTACATACTGAATAGCAAAAATCATAATCTGTTGATTAATAACATCGAGAATCTCATTTGCTCGAACAACGTATTTGCCTGTTTAATTACTGACTCAACCAAATACTAAATTAATTTCACTGTAATCCCTCACTTTAAAAAGTCGCAAACAAATCTCGAATATCAAACAACTCGCAATTTAAAGGATAATCAAAGCGTCCTTTAATATTGTCGTGAATTAAACTGATAATTGTCTGATTAAATACTCGCCCAAATTTAACAAACTCAAATCCAAATATAAACCTCACCATTGTGTTCAGCATGCAAAAACGAGCGAAACGACATAAAATTTTTCAAAAATTCCACCTCGCCGGAAATCCGCCACGCATAGGGGCGGCCCGTGCGGTGCGTTGGGCCGCCGCCGGTCGCCGGAATTTCCACAAACCCGGAAAATGTCGACCTATACATCATTTTGAAGATCTCAACATTTCCGAAAACTTTTCAATTCAAAGCTAAACCCAACTTTAACCAGAAAAGGTCCAAAACTCACCGTGAAGTTTGAAAACCTCGTCGAAATTCCCATACTTCGATCGGCTACCACCGGCCACGACAAGGGCCAAGACCACTTGGGATAGACTCACCATTCTAGGGGCTACAAAACCCTCATAAGGTCGACCCCCACTGTCGCCGTCTCCGCCACCTCCGTTGCCCCCATCGTCGCCGGAAAACCCTCCACTTCATCACGTCGTTTCTTCCTCCTCCGGCCACCAAATTAGATGATCCACCTATTAAAAGAAAGAGGAGCTCGAGCCCAACAACTTTCATCAAGGAAGGACGGCCAAAAGATGCCGGAATAGAGCACACCGCCTGCGAGAAGATTTCAACCAAAATGGGTCAATTTGACCTACGATCAACTCGGTCAACCCATAATTTCCAAAATAGAAACTTTCCAAAAATAAATCGTATTTATATCATATAAATACCGTACACATATAATTCAAATCAACGGCTACGGTTCAATCTGATCAAGATCGGACGGTCACAATTAAACTACAATAAAAATAACACTTTTATATATTTCCACCAACCGACTTCAAAACTCGTTAAATAATTGCTCGCTTATCCGAAAAATTCCCAAAAAATTCTCACGATTTCGAAATTAAATTCTCTACAGTTCTTGTGAAGCAAGTCAACACAAGTTCTCGCCCGATGAAATAGTCATTAACAAACCCAATTATGCAACTAATCTGCGATAACTCAATTTCGTGTTGATTAATACGTAGATTTTGGTTCAGGTTGTCACACGCTACAAGCGTATTCGTGAGGTTAATAATGCGTTTAGGCTTCTTCGTCCCAATGGATGGGCGGTGGTGACTAATGTCGTTGCTATTGGCGGTGCGGGAGATGAAGAACTAGATATACCTTATATCGTTGAGTTCATATTTACCATTTTGGGTTTTTTGAGAAGGTTTTTGACTTGTTTCAATTGAGTTAAATTTTAGTCGAGCATTTTACTAGAATTAGCCGAATAATTTATTATTTTAGTATTTTGATGATTTTTGACAAGAGTAGGGTCGTGAAAAATGGTATCAGAGCTTTGGTTCAACACTCAGACCAACCTCTCGTTGCTTACTCTATATTCACAAGCGTCTCGTATAGTGTTATTGAATCTTATTGAGATTAAAGTTTATGTCCTTTGTGTTCATATGGAATACTGATTACTAACATCGATGAATTTTTTTTAAAATTTATTTTGGTAAACTTGCAATTTATAACTTTGAATCGTTCCGAGGATGGAGGATTAAGATGGTTGACAAATAGTCGAAGGTATCAATTCAGAATAAATGTTTCTCGTTGAAGATGAGGTACGTTTTTCCGACGTAATTGAAAATGCATGTATACTTTATTGAGTCATCAATATGGATTCAAGTAAGATTATGATCTGGAAAATCTATGTTGTTTTGCTAAGAACGAAAATTGAGCATTTGATGAAGCTTAGTCTAGGCATGAGCTGCAATATTGTTTAGTTGTCAATACCATATTACAAATACTTGGTCAACAAAATTTGCTAACGTGAGCTATGTTATCTTATGGAAGTTTAGAAACATGAACATGTTTTCACAATTTGAAATTGTAACTGTGCAGTGTAGTTTGAACTTGTTTCCACAGTTTAAAGAGTAGTTTGAATTGGTATCCATAATTTAAAGTGTAGTATTGCTGTGTGTATTCTCCTATGTTTCTCTTCTAACAATGCTGCATAACTTAGACACTATATCTAGAAGTTTGACTAGGTGACTCTTCCCCTACTTCATTCATCCTGTTCTAAATTAGTGGTAGTTTGATAGATGAGCACATAGAAGTTGGTTGAATGGTCAGGCTCATGGTTAGCCCCAATGGATATGGGGTTTGAACTTTGAACTTTCTTGTCTAGCTATTCCATGTCTCTGAGGGTCTGGTAGGCTATAGGCAAGAGCTTTGACCTTGGGTTAAAGAATCGGCCTGGAGGACTTTTGGGTGTAAAATAAATGTGCAGCGTTTGGTTGATAGTTCACTCTATTCATGATTAATAAAAGAAGAAGTTGGAGATCATTAAGTTTGATACTAGACCCCAATTTGATAAGTCTTTCCAAAACATGAAACTATTCTATATATGAACAACTGGTAATAATTATTGGATTACCCTTGTTGCTGATTTATTCTTCAATTGTTTTGTTGGTCTATGACTTTTGATATCTTTGTGGGATCTGTTTTCTTTGTTAAATTAAAAATTTATGCGATGTTCAAATTGATGTTAGAATTCATTGGTGGTCCCTTAAATAAACTAGTGAAAGGTACCTCATTCTGATGATCGAAGGGGCATATATATACGAGTAGAAATTGACATATCCTCAGAGGTTTATTATATATATATATATATATATATTGATTCCAGAGGTGTGCTCTTGATTTGGTTTCTTGATAACATAAGATGTTCAGTGTGTGTGTGATACTGTCGTTTTCTGTTGGGATTCATTATAGGCACACATTTGTTACCTGACTGGCTATCAGGTAAGTTTTCAATTGATCACTACTGATGCGTTATCTGGGGTTGTAGTTCACTACCAAGTAACATACACCATCTGGGGTTGTAGTTCACTACCGGATGTCATGTGTTATCTGGAGTTGTAGCTCACTGCCAGATGTCATGCGTTATCTAGGGTTGTAGTTCACTGCCATATGTCATGCGTTATCTAGGGTTGTAGTTCACTACCAGGTAATATGGGTGATTGGGGTTGTAGTTCACTGCCAATCATCATCGCCTTCTTATTCCTTGAGTCACAATAGTCACGTATCATCTTGGATGCTAGGCTCCTCAACGACACTTGATGAGTAGAGATGTCAGATGCCTCTATCATCTCCTTCTGTTTTCTCCATCATCAGATTTAATTTCCAGTCAGTTAATCTCAGATTCAGATGACTAGAGACGTCGTATACCTCATTAATTACCATCTGATTGTTTCATTTCATATTTAATTACTCACAACTATGTGTATAATTGACAATATATCATCAAAGATCATGCACAATCCCAACGGTGGATTGTTCACAGCTTCTAGACTTCTTTGAGTTACAGGTATTATTTACGGATTATTCCGTTTAATTTTTTTTTAGCATTCAAGATTTCTTTTTATTAGAGTTATTGAATTTGATTGTATTTGAGGATTTCATATACAGTTTTTGAGACATTGATATGTGTTAGTGGAGAAATCTGGACGAGCATTGGTGACTCGTGCTATAGGTTGGAAAATTGTGATTATAGAAGTGTATTTGGACATTTTGCAGGCTTTTAGGTAGCCTATTTTTAGCGAAGACTCTAGCCATTTTTCCGCAGGAATATTCTACGATCTTTATTTTATAATTTCGAGGGCGAATTATTTTTTTACCGGGGTAGATTGTAATACCCTGACATTTTATATGATTGTTAATATTTATGAATAATTCAAGTTCGATTATTGCGGTAAATGATTTTACCGTCGGTAAGTGTCGAGTAGTTAAAGTTTGATTTTTTTATTGAATTTTTTAAGTTAGTTGACTTCGAACAGGAATTGTACAATTTTTCGAGATGAGATCTTAGATGTGAGAAATGCAGGAAATCGTATTACCGAAATTGGGCGAGTATTAATAGGAATTTCCATATTTGAAAAAAGAAGTATTTTCCATTTTGGGGAGGAAGCGGGTTGACTTGTGTTGACCGAAGCTTGCAGACTCAAAATTGCCGCATAATCGTTGGCCGGCGGTGCTATAACTCTGGCCACCATTTAGGGCCAATTTCTGGTTGAAATTGGAAGCCCTCGACACCTGGATCCTTTCCATGTCTTTAATTTGAGGAATTGAAGCAGGAATTGAGAGAAACGAGATGAGTTTTAGGGTTTTGGGTTGAGTTCGGTGCCGTCATCGATGAGGTTTCCGGCAAAGATTCTTATGTAAAACTTTTGGGTTTTCTGTATAGATTTTGTTTGTGTATTGTTTTGGTGATTTGTAGGTCGAATTGTAGGGATTCTAATCGATCCTGGTTCATAGTCGGTGTCGTCGTTATGACCATTGTTGGCGGTATTGGTCATCAAGGATAGAGGGGTTTTGTTCCCCTTTATATCTCGAGTCTCAAGCCCTCACATGGCTCGACGACGGAGATCATTGCCGGAAAGTAAATCCGGTCGGTTAGTTTTGGGGTCGATTCTCACCAAACGAGCCGGAATTAGGTGAAGGTTCTTTGGTTGAAAATGTTGGGCTTGATGAGAGGAAGAGATTGCGGTATTATCCCCCACAGCCGGCGGTGGTTGCCAGTGGTGGCACGTGAGCGACACACGCCGTTGTCTCTGGTTGTGCGTCTCATCAAATTTTTTTTTCCATTTTTAGTCAAGTTTTATATCATTAGATTCGTATCGACGTTGTGAGCATATTCGTGAGGTTAATAATGCGTTAGGCTTCTTCGTCCTAGTGAGCGGGTGGTGGTGACTAGTGTCGCTAGTATTGGCGATGCGGGCGACGAAGAACTAGATATACCTTATATCGTTGAGTTCATATTACCATTTTGGGTTTTTCGAGAAGGTTTTCGACTTGTTTCGAATGAGTTAAATTTTGGTCGAGCATTTTACTAGAATTAGCCGAATAATTTATTATTTTAGTATTTTGATGATTTTTGACAAGAGTCAGGTCGTCAAAAATAGTATCAGAGCTTAGGTTCAACACTCACTCTAACCTCTCGTTGCTTACTCTATATTCAAAAGTGTCTCGTATAGTGTTATTGAATCTTATTGAGATTCGAATTTATGACATTTGTGTTCATATGGAATACTGATTACTAACATCGATGAATTATTTTTTATATATTTTTTTCGGTGAAGGTTCTTTGGTTGAAAGTGTAGGACTTGACGAGAGGAAGAGATTAAAGTATTATCCCTCGCCATCGGCGGCGGTCATCGATGGTGGCGTGTGAGCGGCACGCGCAGCCGTCTGTGGCAGTGCATTGACCAATTTTTTTTTCTTCCAGTTTTAGTAGAGTTTTATATTGTTATATTTGTATCGAAGTTGCGAGCGTATTCGTGAGGTTAATAATGTATTTAGGCTTTGTCGTCCCAGTGCGTAGGCGGTGGTGAGTAGTGCCGCTGCTAGTGGCGGTTCGGGCGACGGAGAACTAGATATACCTTATATCATTGAGTTCGTATTACCATTTTAGGCTTGTCGAGAAGGATTTCGACTTGTTCCGATTGAGTTAAATTTTAGTCGAGCATTTTACTAGAATTAGCCGAATAATTTATTATTTTAGTATTTCCGCGATTTTCGATAAGGGTCGGGTAGCCAAACACTGTACCTCAATTCAGTGCAGTCACCTACTTAGAGACATCTTGTGATGTCTTGGTTGGATTTGCTAATGCTACGTATCTCTCTGGCCCACATGAAGAATGTTCCCAAACAGGTTATGTATTCACCATGAGGCACACGACGATTTCTTTGAGTTCAACTAAACAAATCTTTGTTGCTACTTTCTAGAATCATTATGAGATCATTACTTTGCATGAAGCGGTTAATGTGTGTGTTTGGCTTATGCAGTAATACACCATATTCGAAGGTCTAGTAGATTACCTTCTACTACGACAACACTAACTTGTATGTTTGAGTTTAATGCGGCTTGCATTGAACAAACAAAGTAGGGTTACATTAAGGGTGGTCATACTAAACACTTTTCGCCGAAGTACACCTACAATTAGCAATAACAATGGTTATTGAATATCTGTGTGAACCAGATTGGTTCAGTGGATAATGTTGCAGATTTTTTCACCAAGTCTTTACCAAAATCTACATTTATGAAGCATGTGAGACACACTGGAATGCGAAGGTTATCTGAACTCCAAGATTGAGTTACTGATAAGGGGGAGTTCATTTCGTAGACATCAAGGGGAGTCTACATCACATGTGGTCACTTATGTAATTGATGCATTTTACTCTTTTTCCCTTAGACCAAACTTTTGTTTTCACCCAAGAAGTTTTTTGTTTGTTTGGAAATATTTTTAGTGAGGCAACATGTTATCCATCATTCATTAGGATCGTGACACAAGGGGGAGTGTTTAAGGAAATAATATTTTTGGTATCCCAGTGTGTGTCTTGTCCTAATTAACATAGAAGTAGATATTCTCTCAATTCCTGTTTTATAGGAATATTGATTGTAACAGATTGTAATGTCTATTTAAAGTACAGTTTTAGATCATATTTTCTGCGTATCTATTTTCTCCTTCAACAATTTTAGTATTATCAAGGCAAAATTACATGAATGGTCATTAATCTTTGCCCAAAACGACACTTTAGTCACTTTCGTATGACATATGTCAAAATGGTCACTCCCGCTAAGGTTTCATTTTCAAATTAGTCATTCAAGCTCAAACATCCGTTAAAAAAAGAATAATGTTTAATTTCAGGGGTATTTTTGTATTTTTATTCTCATTTGATAAAAAATAATCTAAAAAATATAAAAATTTATCCTTTCCATCTCTCCTACCCTGGGCCTCGCCACCACCGGCGAAGGCTCGCTGATCGAAATTTGTAGTAGCACTGCAATCGAAATCCATTGCTGATAGATCGATCTCTACCTCGACCAGGCTTGTTAGCACCTCAAGCCACATGCTCCGAGGCAGAGTGAGACTCCTAAAAGAGTGAGCTGAAGGCGAAGAGGGCAGTCGGGAAGGTCGGGAGGAGCTGATTGTGGCTACATCGAGCTCGAGGAAGAGATGGCGCGACGCTAGAAGGAAAGATGCCACGACGCTTGGGTTCCTTCATTTGGCTAGCTGTGAGGAGGCAGAGGATTCCATGAGGTGACTGACTGGAGCGAGTTCGGGTCGACGGTGATTATGGAGAATCTAAGGGCGGCGACGACGAGGGTGAGGGAAGAGAGATGTTTGTGGGTCCTCATCGTTTAGGGTTTAGGGTTTGCGGCTCCTCCGTGTTGTGCTCGGGCTCGTGTTCAATCTCTATGGGTTGGCGATTGTGGGGTGGACAGAGAAAGGGAGAGAGAGAGAGTTAATAATTTTTTAAAACTTGTAATAATGGCATTCTTGTAAATAATTAAAATTAAAGGCAAAATAGCTTAAATGGTCATTAATCTTTGCCCAAAACGACAGTTTGGTCACTATCGAATGACATATGTCAAAATGATCACTCATGTATTTAAAAAGTATGTCAAAACGGTCACTTCGTTAACTGAGACGTTAAAAAATATCACGTGCATTCGATGTTTATTACATGTGCTAAAGTGTAGAGGGTATATATGTCATTTTAGGATCCCATCGATTTGAAACCCTTAAAGAAACAAATATCTTCACTTTACTCATTCATTCAAATTCATTCTTACCCAGCAGCCTAATTCACTTTTACTCGTCAGTCTCTTTCACTCTTACTCAGATTCGCAGTTAAAGCAAAACCTGCAGTGAGTGAGGAAGAATCTGTCATAGATTGATCAGTACCTTTTGTTGACCGAATCTCTTCAATGATGGAAGCTCACATAAAGCCAAAGTATTGGAGATATTTTCGCATTGAAGGAGTTCCACCCAGCTCGAATGGTAAGTTAAAACTCATCTGCTTCTGCTGTGTGTGGTCATTATCATGGTAGAATAGGGTTTACTGGTTGGATAGTTCAACAGTAGCCATATTAAGGTGTACTGTTTCAGATTTCGGGACAGATTAAAATTGGGATTAGGGCTTCGTTATCTTAACCAAATAGGCCAATGAAATATAGTAATCTACCTTGATTTGAACAATTGATTTCCAGTTTGATGTTGTTTATACAGCACTGACCATGGAAAAATGTGATTGAGGTTTGTTTATTGGACTGCACATTAGTTTTTTTGATTAAATTATGTCCTTAAGTGAGTTTTTTTATTCATTTGGTTGTTATATTTGACATTGATTACAGTTGAGTATTTCAATATTGAGCTGCATCATGGTGGACGTTTTCATGTGGTGGGGAATAACAGGGTGTATAAGGGTGGTGAGGTTGTGTGGGTAGACAATCAAGATCCGGATTTATTTAGTTGGGTTTGTCTAAACCATATGGCAGAGGATCTGGGATATAGAGTGCCTCCAATCACATATTGGTATAAGGCTAGGGAATCCAATGAGTTCATGCAGCTTGGAAATGATGAATGTGTTACCAGAATGCTTGGGCATCATTCTCAATATGGCAATGTGGTGCAGATTTGGATGGTGGCAACCTGTGTGAGAAAGAAGGCAGAATGTGAGGAGGAAGACAAAACTGGAACTAGGAAACCAAATATTGACCATCCTAAATACTTTGGGAACTACATTCCAGATATAGTAGAAGAAGAAGCTCCTATTGTGCAAAGGGAGAAGTTGCCTATTGTAAGAAAGTCAACTAAGAGGACATCATTCCCTACAGTTGAAGAAACTCCAATAAATGATGAAGCTCCAACAGATGATGAAGCTCCATGAGGAGACTGATTTAAGAGCCTCTCAGTTTTGTATTGGTAAAAGATACCCTAATCCCCAGTCTTTCAAAGATGCAGTGAAGTTGTATGTTATCTTGACCAGAAAGGAGCTAAGGTTTGACCCAAATGACAAGCAAAGGGTCTGTGTTATATGTAAGACAAATCAAATTAAACAAAAGAAGAAAGGGAGCGAAGAGTCTAGTCAGCCTAGTCAGTCTGAATTTGGGCCTTAGGAGAAGTGTTCTTTTAGGATCTGGGCCTCTAGAAGAACACATGGCTCAGTTGAAATGATTATAAGGACATGCATTCTGGAGCACAAGTGTCATTCTTTGGGGAAGAAGAAAGTTTACCATTTGAATGCCAGTTTCATAGCAAAGAGGTACCTGAGCAGTTTCATTGCTGATTCAAAATGGACAAATGCAGGTATTAGAGCAGCTGTGGGTAGAGACTTTGAGTTAGGAGTCAATTACCAAATTTGTCATAGGGCAAAGAGGACAGCAGATAAACTGATCCATGGCACTATTGAAGACCAATACAATATGCTGGAGTCATGGGCTGCTATGATAAAAAGGGCCAATTGCACAAACACAGTGTACATTGATGCTCCTTTGGATGGAGATGGGAGGAGAAGATTCTCAAAGATGTATGTCAGCTATGCAACTTTTAAGAAAGGGTTTAAAGATGGTTGTAGGCCGCTTATAGGTTTGGATGGGACTCATCTAAGAACTAAGCTGAAGGGGATCATGTTAACTGCAGCTGGGATTGATCCTAACAATGGCATGTACCCAATTGCTTATGCAATTGTAGAGCAGGAAACAAGAGAGACTTGGACATGGTTCATGCAGATTCTGAGAGATGACCTGGATATTCAGAATGACTTCTCTTATACCCTCATCAGTGATAAGCAAAAAGGGTTATTGGATGCAGTGAATGAGATCATGCCAAATAGTGAGCACAGGTTCTGTGCTAGGCATTTTTATTCCAATTTTAAGGGAGATGGACATGTTGGTAGTCACTTAAAGGGTTTATTTTGGGCAACTTCAAGGAGCACAACACTCACTTGGTGGAACAAGAATATGGATGCTATAAAAGCTGCTAATGGCAAGGCTTATAATTGGCTGAAGAAGAGACCAGCTGAGCAGTGGAGTAGATCACACTTCAAAACTACAGTCAAATGTGACATTCTCTGCAACAACTTGTGTGAAACCTTCAATTCCTCTGGATGCTAGGAAACTACCAATCCTAGCATTAAATGAGGAGCTCAGATTGAATATGATGATGAGGTTGGCTACTAGAACACTACCACATTTTGACTCATTGCCGGCGATCGCCGACAATGTTTTTTAACATTACCGGCGATTTTTGTCGGAAAAATCGTCGGTAATGACTTCTTTTTTTTAAACATTACCGGCGACTTAAATGTAAGTCGCCGGCAATGTTTCGATGGTAATGTAAAAAAAAAAAAAAAGACATTGCCGGCGACATACATTTATGTCGCCTCGCCGGTAATGTTAAAAAAAAAGAAGACATTACCGGCGATTTTTCCGGCAAAAATCGCCGGTAATGTTAAAAAACATTGCCGGCGATTTAAAAATCGCCGGCAATGAGTCAAAATGTGGTAGTGGAAGACATGATGTTGAAAAATGGAAAACAAATTTGGGTCCCAGAATTGAAAAAATACTAAAGAAGTTCGCTGATGATAGCCATGACTATAATGTCAATGAGTCAACACACATGAAGTATCAAATTCAAGGCAAAGGAGCTGGTTGTGCCTCTGGAATCACTTCTGTTCATGCTGTAGATCTTCAAAAGCATAGCTGCACCTGTAGAATGTGGGACTTGAAAGGTTTACCATGTCCTCATGGGATAGCAGCCATTTATGATAAACACCTGAACATTCTGGAGTTTGTTGACAAGTGTTATTCCAAAGAGGCATATGCCCTTGCTTATGCACCTGCTATAGAGGCCATTCCTGGCATTGATGAGTGGGAGAAGATTGAAGCACCTATAATGCCTCCAGTGTACAAGAGAGGACCTGGAAGACCTCATAACTTGACTAGAATTCCATTAGCAGGTTTGTTTGAACTTCTTATGGTGCAACTTACATTATAATATATGATTTTATTATTCTGGACTTACATTATAATTGATATTGTATATCTACTTCACATATAAGTGAGGTACCACCTGCTCCAGGAACTGAAAAGCTCTCAAAGGCACATTTTAGTGACAACAAATGTGGTCTATGCAAGCAAAAAGGGCATAATGCAAGGACATGTGCTAGACATAGCCAACAAAGCCAGCAAAGACGAAAGGGGGATCAGAGAGGAGGAGGATCTCACATTGGAGCTGCAATTCAGACTGAAAATGTAAGTGTTGAACAATATATTCAAGGCAACCTATATACAATGTGACTTTGATTGACTATTGAACCTCATTGTTGCATATGTTTGAACTCTATGCCCTATTATGTTTTTAGGTTTCACCTGCTGCATCATCACAACCAATTCCATCTGTAGTTCCTATGTCACAACAAGATCATCTAATTGCTTCATCATCTCAGTCAACACCAACTGTAAGAGGGGGCAGGGGTACTGTGAGGTTTGCTGGAAGAGCTAGAGGGAGGAGTGGGATGACAAGAGGTCAGAGAGGAGTTTGGATGCCGTAGCTGATAACCATTGAAGCCACAGTGTGCATGTTGTTTTTGTTGAAAATATGGCAACTTTTGTAGATGAATGCAACTATGAACTGTTTTATGTGGATGTTGCATATTTGTCAGTTTTGTGTCATTCTAGCAGAGACAATGTTGTCTGCTTCTCTTTTGGTCTGTAATGGACATGTGCCCTATGATTAGGCTTTGTATGATATATTTGCAACTGTTTTACTTTGAAGCTCTGTTTCAAACATAAATTTGGATAAGATTTAGATTGGATATTTGCAAGCTTAGTGTCATTACAACAAGACATACCTTACAAAAACAGATTGCCAAACATATTACTAAATGAAGAGAATACATGAAGTTCATTTATGCATTCCCATTTTTCTTTCCAAAAACTATGTAGCTACATAACATCATAATAATAGTCCAAATTAAAGTATCTTCACTCTCTTCCTCAATTTCTTCACATGAGCTTCTAACTGCTGATTCTGGAAGTCATGCTCAATTTTCCCTGCCTCCAAGCATTCCACAATTTCTTCTAAGGCATTCTTCTTTCGAATCAAACCAGGTATAACTTGTAATGATCGAGGACACATTTCAGGGTCATACCACTGAAAGTAGCGACAATTTCCAGGCCCCTGTACATAATCAGTCATATAAATCTTCTCCTTCTCTATAAATCAAAAGATCAATTGAGCTATAGACGTAAACAACACCACATATCTAACCTCGCCTAGAGCACATCTAAAAAACCTTCTTCCCGCGTTGTGTTGTCTCCAAGAACACTGCAAATCAGCAACCTGCCCACAATAGCAAAAGATTTGTGGAGGGTAGTGCGGCATACTTGAGCTGAGTTGCAACAGTTAATCGAATTTGATGAAAAGCCAGGATTTAAAGAAGCCAAGCGTTAATCTTTATAGAGAGGGAGAAGATTTGAAGGGAAAAACAAAAAGAGTGGGAAAGCTACTGTACTCTTCGCGGGTAAGTTCAGAATTGGCACCAAGAGACCTGAGTGACACAATTACCCCTGGCAAGAAACGGAATATTCTTCGAATATCCTATAATTAACAGATGTTTGAGCTCGAATGACCAAATTGATGATGAAACATTATAAGGAGTGACCATTTTGACATATGCCATTCGATAGTGACCAAACTGTCGTTTTGAGTAAAGATTAATGACCATTTAAGCTATTTTGTCAAAATTAAATGATAAAAAGACATTTGTAGCCCTTACATATCAAGTATTTAACGTCTAAAATAGACGAAGTGACTAATGCTGCGTTTGGCAATGCTTTATTTATAAGTAAAAGTCGACTTCTCTTTACTTTAAAAATAAGGAGCTGAAGATAGAAGTCAATGAGTGTTTGGTTAATTGAACTTTTCTGTCTAAAAAAGCTGTATCTTCGATTCTTCATGTATGAATCAGAAACCCATACGATTTGCCCAGGAAAAAACATGAAACCCAGTCAACCTCAACCTCAACAACAACAAAAAAAAACCTCCAATCGGCGATTGAGCACAAGAGCTTTCAGTATAAACAAGGTCATAAATCAAAGGTTGGAGGAAGTAAAATTGACAAATTTTGGTATGAGATTTATGAAAGAAAACGAAATAGAATATGGAGGACAAATACTGAAACGATCTTGATTTTAAACTCGAGGACCGGATGAGGTTTGAATGGTGGAATCTGAAACCCAGATTTGAAGATGACATCGAACACCGAATCTCGGGTAGAAAAGTCATATTAGAAAAGATGAAGGCTATTTTTGGTATTTTGGATATATTTTTTAAAGTTCCGTGTTTTTGTTCGGAAGCTTATTTGAAAAGTATCATCTGAGGTGCTTTTCAAAATTGTACAGAGGACCTCCTTCGCTTATAAGTAGAAGCTGCTTGTACTGAAGTTACCAAACACCTTAGCCACATATAAGCTCATTTTCTAAAAAGAAAAGCTTTGCCAAACGCAGCCTAAATTGATAGACGGAGAACAAAGATGAGCGAGTATTTTGACACATACCATACGATAGTGACCAAAGTGTCGTTTTGGACAAAAATTAATGATCATTTAAGTAATTTTACCTATTATTAATATCAAAAAGATGACATCAGTCTAATCGAAATAAAAGAAAAAGATGTAACAGTACATCAATTTTTTAGTATTCCTTTTCTATAAATATAGAAATTCCTTGTTGTTATACTTGCTGCTCCTGGAGAAGCTTTAGCAGCTTAATTGTGAGAATAGGCTATACTTGTTGTTCGGTAAACATAAATAGTGTAGCTTATTTCTACAGTTTTGCAGCTTCCCAATGCAACTTATGGAATATGGGAATCGAGGCTTTGGGCACTAGCAACTGTAGCTTATGCTTTGAAACTTCTGAGTTTTGCTTTTGGAGCTGATTATAGCTTAATCTGCTTTGAATAGTTGGCATGGGTGATTATTTTGGGTTCCTTTTTTTTCATGAGTTTTATTTGAAAGCTTATGTTTATTTATATTACATTTTTCTCTCCTGATTGATTTTTTTAGTTTTTTTTTACTTCATTCTATGAGTCATCCTTTTTATGGATTTAATAAGTTTTTCTTGATTAATTATTGGTTTATGAGTTGAGTAATTGTATTTCTATTCTATTTCAATACGAGATATTATTAACGATAGAAAAATTAAGAGAAAATGAAAGAAAAACGTATTTTAGACATTCTCTTTCCTCAAAAACCCATCATAAGTTTTCAATTTCAAAAATAACTTGTTCTATTTTTTAATCAAGTAACAACCCAAATTTATTTTCATACTTACTAAAGATGCCACTAATTTTGTGAAACACCTCCCATTTTTTAGAAATCATCTTCGTCTCACTCACTTTTCCCTCATCAATTTCATCATCCAAGGTTAGGCATTCTCCCGCCAATTCACCACCGCACTGCCGTCGCCATCTCCTCACCCTCCTCTTTTCTCCCACTCAACTCCACCTCTGACCGCCTCATTATTATAAATAGCCAAATATAAATAAAATTAAAATAAAAAAGAAATTTCTGTTTTCTCTCTCACTAACCCACGTAATCACTCTCTCTCCCCCAAAGGAATGTAAAACCTGTGTATCGATATCATTTAAAAAACAACTGATTTCTATTTTTGTTTCTCAACTCCCAATAATTTTTTAATTTTTTTATCTCTATTATAATAAAACCAACCGTGAGTTATTTTGGTGTCATCAGACATACTAAATTTTGAGCTTCTAAAATTACCCTTAATGATAAAAGAAAAGAGATGGTGAAAAGAATTAATACCCAGAAAAATAAAAATAATTGCTATAAATATGTTTTTACACTTCTAGACTCTCATTTTTATTACTTCGCACACATCGAATGTAGATTTTTACTAGTATAAATTCATTGATCTATGCACACACGACGTGTGTGCACTCCAACTTGTATTAATAATAAATGACATTTTTCTATTTTTGGTAATATCCAACTACATAATTTCTAGAGACAAAACTTTGTAGTATTCTTTTTGGTATAAAAAAGAAAATAAAAAAATCCGAGAGGGGTGTGGATGTGACACACAGAAAAGGATTTGCCAAAGTTTAAAAATTCTCAATTTGCTTTAACCCTAACTATTTTACCGAGTCTGAGAAGAAAAAATAAAAATAAAAACAAAAATCCGAACCCTAAGTCCCCCAAACTCATCTCTCCCAAACCGCTATGCGCTCTCTCCTCTTCTTCTTCAAATCTTTCTCCGTCCCTCTTGATTCAACCAACCCAATTGCCTCTTCTTCTCGCATTCATTCCAATCCCAGAAACGGCCCAGCCACACGTTGAGATCCGCTACGATCACCCATCACAGGTATGCCTTAAATCTTCGATTCAAATTCGTCATCTCTGTTTGTTTCAATTTTTGATTAGGGTTCAATTCAATTTAATGGAATTGGATTGAATTGCATTGAATTGGGTCTGAAGTTGAATTTTGGGTGTTTGTTGATTCTTGTGGGTCCGATTTTGATTTTTCGATTTGACCTCGATTTGTTGGCGAACCGAATAATTTATGCTAATTTGAATTTTATGGGTTTGATTCGGTTGTCATACTCGGCTATATGTTTTTGATGTGGAATTGAGGCAATAGATTTTGCCGGTTTTTCTCTTAATTGACGAAATTGTATAACTGAACCTCAGAATTGTGTAAATGTATGATTGTTATAACAATTATGTCCACTGTAGATAGTTTAATATCAAATTGGTGCTTTATTTAACATTTTAGGGTTTTCTATAAGATGTGGAAAACAATTGTGCCCCTGTACTTAATTAGATGAATGCTGTATGTTAAACGCTGCAGGAATTGTTCAGTTTTGTTTGTTTCGCGATTTTGAGAAGATGTCTCCAGCGTCTTCGAAATCCAAATCAAAGGACAAGAAGTCTGGTAAAGAAGCTCCGGCTCCTGTAAAGCCTGCCTCAGGGTCTGCTAATGCAGCTAGTGCATACAATCCACTTTTAGGGACTTTCCATACCCTTGAGCTGTTGCCGACATCCTCAGCATCGGCTGTTCACAGTATTAGTCGTTTTCGGAATATAGATGAAACAGATGACCATTCAGGGGGCTCTTTGGCTGCTGGAGCTGAGTATGATTCTGTCTCAAACAATGGTAGCTGGTCTGGAGAGTCGGAAGAACATAAAGACAAAACATCTAATCCTCCTGTTAAGCCCGAAACAGTACCTGGAGCTGACAACGACAAGCGAGAGAAAATCCGTCAGAAGAATGAGAGGAAGCATCAGCGACAGAAAGAGCGGCGGGCCCAAGAGTTGCATGAGCGATGTAGTGGTTATCTTATGTCGAGAAAACTTGAGGGACTTGCTCAACAGCTTGTGGCAATGGGTTTTGCACAAGATCGGGCAACAGAGGCTCTCATACAGAACGAAGGCAGAGTAGAGGAATCCGTAGCATGGCTCTTTGAAGCTGGTGAAGAATCAGGTAAGTCTAGAGATCAAAGCATTGGTGGGGGTAATCTGAAGATTGACATATCTGAAGAGCTTGCTCAGATTGCTAATCTGGAAGCAAGATTTAAGTGCTCTAAACAGGAGGTTGAAAGAGCTATCGTGGCCTGTGAGGGTGATCTTCAGAAGGCTTCTGAAGGTTTAAGAGTATCAAAGCAAGACCCCCCTTCAATTTCACCTAAGCCAGACGAAACTGGTGATCCTCCGAATGCTAGTAATGGCAAGCTTCCAGTGGCTGTTAATCAGACTTTGAGGCCGCTGTTAAAATCTAATCCTCCCCCCACAATACAGCAAAGAAGGGATGATAGGGACATTAACTATACAAAACCAGGAGCTACTGTAGGAGGACCTGTAGAACCTCCAAACAAACCTTTGCAGCCTTTGAAGAGAGGACAGACAAAGCTGGAATGGGCAAATCCCCAACCGACTCTGTTGCCAGCTGAGAAGAGGTGGTCAATTGCCGGATCAAATCCTACAGTTTCCTATTCTATGGCATCCCCTTTGCGAGCATCATCTCCACCGATTAAGACTGAGGCACATTATGTAGCTTTAGGAGGTGATTTAAAGAACCTTCAGCCTGGAACAGTGAGGGAACCGGTTATTATGATGCAGCGTCCTCAGTCTGTCAATACGAAGCAGGTTCCGGCTACTAGCATGAGCTCATCGCCTCCTGCCACCAGTTGGTATCCTTCTGCTAGCGTTGAACTTATGAGGTCGAGTGGGTTCTTGCCTCACATTCCAAGCAGTACAAGCCTCAGCTCTAGCAATTTGAGTTCAAATCAGATGTATCACCAGTTTCAGTATCAGCAACAGCAACAGCAACAGCAACAGCAACAGCAACATCAGCATTTTATTCCTGGTGGTGGCCCTGGGGATTCCCCTGGAACAAGTCGAGGGAATAATCTGTGGAATAGAGCTGGTGCGTCCCAAACGCTTGCTGCTGCCTCCTCCCTTGGACTATTCTCCGGGATGGGGTCTGCTGTGTCATCAGGTGCGGCTTCTCCGGTGGACTGGAGTGCTGGCAGTGGCTCCCATAGGAACTTTGATTACACCAACATAGACTGGAGTTTGGATAGAAGTCTGCCGTCCTCGACAAGGCCTAATGGGTTGTGGACAGGGCTGCCTTCTGTTATGAAGAGCAATACCAACTTTTATGATTCAAAAGCTACTGGTTTGGGTGCTCAGCCTGCAATGAGACCGGCTTCCTCTAATATGAACGGGGTTAGCCTTGTTGGGTTGCAGGATGGAGGTGCTAATGTCGATGCGTTGGCCGGAGGTTCTGGTGAGTGGACGTCTCCATTTGAAGGAGTTGATCTCTTTAGGATACCCAGACAGTTTGTTTCTTCTTCTCCTTAGGTGAGAGGAAAGCATTTCAATGAATAAAAAAAGAAAAAGAAAAGACCAAAAATTGTGCGTGGATTTCATGTTGGCGTTGATGCTACAGTGTTCATTGTTGGTGGATTACCTTTTTACCGAAGTAGCATCCAAAGAGTCCTTACCTTTTACTTCATCCTCCTCCTTTATTCTTTTCTATCTGTACTTTTATGCAGGTATACCTCAGTTAATGTCAGGTAGAACTTCTGGGGGAACATGGCCAATAAAACGATCTGACAGCCGGAACAGACTAATAATAGAACACTCAAGTATAATAAGTTCACGTTCTCATTCTCTATTGGTAGCCTGCATTTACCAGAGAAGTGCACTTTTGTTCTCATGGATTGAACTGGTTTCCCATATTTTTAGTGGCATCAAAGACGAAAGAGTGCGGATGTGGGCAGGCTGCGGTTTGTGAAACACTTGACCAGAAAAGAGTTTTGAGTTTTTTTGTTTTGTTTGTACATGACAAACATCAAGAACAAGTTCTTGTCACAAAATTCACAAACAGTTCCAACTTGATTTCGTTATTAGTGTTAAAACATTTCTGAATTCTGATTGTGTGAAACATTTACTCCGTTCATATGGCCCCTCACGAAGGTAAACTGGATGCACGAACACAATATATAATACCTGTGTTTGGTTGCTCCGATATATTTTGAACTCTCCGCGAAGACAGAAATCACAGAGTTTGTTTATTCTGAGCATCTGAGCCACCAGTTGGGTACGGTAAAGGTTACGTTTGTTATTGACTTTATCGTCCAAAACCCGCGTGTGGATTATCGAAGAGAACCGGTCCAATGTGGACATATTCTGGAACCATTCTGACTTCACTCTCGTTTCAGAACTATCTAGAGTTTAGACTCACTCTCTTCTCTCTCTCTCTCTCTCGAAGTCTCGAGCTTTCTCTCCCAACCTATTTACATATCCCATTCCCACTCTGCACTCGATTTGACAACCGATAAGGGAACAGTCATTAAGCACTCTGCATTCGAAGCTCTTTGGATTAATCCAACACTCTCTATAGTCTCTCGCACGTACTCATCACTTAGCCATATATGGAACTATGGAAGACGACTTTGATTTCGCTGCTGGCGCCGAGCCCGAGGTGAATGTCCACATGGACATGGACCATCCTGATCGGCCCAAGCTCACTCAAGGTTGGCGAGGAGAAGGAGATTAGAAAAAATGGGTTCAAGAAGAAGCTTTTGAAAGAAGGTCAAGGCTGGGACACTCCCGACTCCGGCGACGAAATTGAAGGTAACGCCGATGCAGCTTAGTACGTCTTAATTTGGTTTTCTCAAGTACGTTTTGGTATTTGATGAGTTTACTTAATTTTATGTGTTTTGTTTTGTTGTTCATTACACTGGGACTTTGCTCGATGGGACCAAGTTTGATTCCAGCCGTGATCGTGGGACGCCTTTCAAGTTCAATATTGGTCAAGGTTAGTCTTTCCTTCATTCATCAACTTTGTCTTCACACTAGGTTGCTGCCCGCCCCTTGGGGCGGTGTACCTTAGAAGTATCCAAGATTCCTTATAGCGGCGACCAAGAGACTGAGAGCAAATAGACAGCTTGACGCAGCTACAAAAATACAATCGAAGCAGGAGAAATGTGAGAGACCAAAAGATGTGAGAGATTCCAAACGAAAAAGAAAAAGAGGAGAAATTGAGAAATTTACTCTGAGACACGATCACAATCTACTTCGTGCCTTTAATTTCTATCGTTGAAGCTCCTCGCAGGGTCGCCGGAGCTCTTGGATGTTGGCGTTTGACTTCGCCATCGAAGCTTCTAATCTTTTGGAGATTTCAATCGACACCTCGTCCCTTTGATCAAATTTGTGCTCAATTGCTAACTTCAGTTGGTCGTCGCCGCCAGAGCTCTTGGCCGTTGCTTCTGAGATTTCTAGAGATCTCAATCGGACGCCCAGAGTCAAAACAATTGAAGAATAAGGGAAGAAATTTGGAGCCC
Source organism: Geum urbanum (assembly GCA_946800695.1). Classification (NCBI taxonomy): domain Eukaryota; kingdom Viridiplantae; phylum Streptophyta; class Magnoliopsida; order Rosales; family Rosaceae; genus Geum; species Geum urbanum. The sequence goes on along the minus strand of OX327003.1, from coordinate 36,906,887 downwards.
AGCTTCATCCATACCTATGCTTGCGAGCTTCGGGTCAGCAAATTCAGATCAAATATCCTTCAGAGATATTGAAGCCAAAAGAGATCTACAAACAATTAACTATTAACTCAAATCCCATAATAAATCAATATGAAACTTAGAAATTTGACACATCTCAATACCAAATATCACATACCTTAATATCAAATTATATGTTTAAGATTCCAAAAAAATCATGGCCACAAACATCATGAGTCATCAAAGCTCAAATAAGCAGTCTCTCTTATAAGCCTTGATCAACTTCTTCTTCGTCATAGTCGCCTGCATAGTTTCATCAAGACCAGCATAAAAAAAACAACTATATTAGCGATTTAATATCACAAAATCAATCCCAAAAAATAAAAATAAATTAAATTAAACTTTACATTAATTTTCAATACAACATTTAACATATCCAAAATTAAACTATACCAAAATGCTTACCCTTTCAAATTGGTAAGAGGAAGATAAATCTTGGGAGCAGTTTCCTTGGAAACCAATTCCCATGGATTTATATGATATCTCCCCTGAGATCAAAACACCTATTTGTAAACAATGAAATGCATGTAACAATGTATTTGTATTCTTTACAAAGAATTGTGTTTACATGGGGATTTCCCCGTTTCCAATAATTATTTACATTTCTTCTCTTTAAAATACCTACAAAATTAATTGAAACAATATGATGTACGTATATATCATATATTTTGCAAAACATCCTTATAAACTATATTTTTTGTATAAGTATTTGGTATATCATTATTGTTATTTATCATAAATTTTAGACCTTTTCTTGATGTAACTCTTGATAATGCAACATATAATTGTCCGTGACTAAAAACCGGTTCAGTCAAATATATTCCAACTTGGTTTAACGATTGACCTTGACTTTTGTTAATTGTCATTGCATAACATGCTCTGACTGGAAACTGTCGTCTTCTGAATGTGAATGGCCATTTAATTTCATTTGCAGTCAGAACAATTCTTGGAATGTAAACTTTTTCCCCAATATTAGTTCCTGTCAGTATTTTGGCCTCTATTAGTCTTTCAAACAACTTTGTTACAATTAATCGTGTTCAGTTGCACAAACCTTGTATTTGATTTAAATTTCTTAATAACATGATTGGCATTCCAACCTTCAGTATAAGTTCGTGTGACGGTAAACTACTAAATTCAAGTTTATTCAAAAATTCTGTAGGATATAAAAGGTTGTTATCACTATACGTTCCTGTATTAAACGAAATTGAGTCTGAACTCAAATATATTTTTTTATCACCAGGTAAAAAGTTAATTGCATATCTATTTATTTCATGAGCAGTTGCATTTCTGGGTGTGACGATAGCACGCTCTCTTAAATAACATGTATCATTGTATTTAAAATCAAAGTTTGGATAAGTAGCCGTAAAAATTGACTTAATAGGATCTAAAGTTGAATCAGTGAGTAAATCTTCAGGAATATGAATCCAAGATGTATCAGGGTCATTTGTTGGAAAATTTGATTGTAATCGACCCTCTCCTATCTGGAGCATCCAATCTGCAAAATTTTGAAGCTCATCTTTTTCAGCAGTTGTTAATTCGGTAGAGCATAATCTCATGTTTTCACTTAAATGAAACACTTTAAGCGAATGCCACAGATATGAATTATTTAATGAAGCATCAATAATATCTTCTTTGCTTCCTCCTTCTACAACCGGTAAAGTTTGTCTAAAATCTCCGCCAAACAAAATTGATTTGCCTCCAAATGGTATTTGTGTCTTTCGATCATCAGAGTTTGCTGACAAAATATCCCGAAGAGTTTTATCCAATGATTCAATAAAACATTTATTGCACATAGGAGCTTCATCCCAAATTATCAGATCAGCCTTATCAATTAATTCTGCAAGATGTGTTTGTTTATTTATCGAACATTTCAAATCTTTATCTACAACTGGCCTTATTTTAAAACGCGAATGTGCCGTTCTACCTTTTGGAAGTAACAAAGAAGCAATTCCCGACGAAGCAACCGCTAAAACAATTTTTCCTTCAGATCTCAATTTAGAAATTATAGTATTCCACAAAAAAGTTTTTCCTGTGCCACCACTGCCATATACAAAAAATGATTTTTCAGTTTTCTGTTCCACAGCTTCAATCACTTCATCGTATATAATTTTCTGACACGAATTCAATTTAGTAACCAGTTCACAATGTTCACGTTTAAGTGCCTCACAATCAAAATCTAATTCCTCTCTCATCAATTTATTTTTCAATTCATTTATCTTTCCGGCAATTGGAATCGGCAAATGATGGTTTTTTAGTGACGTGGATGCCATATTGAACAATGTTTCAAGTTCATGTAATACACTGTTTTTCAAATCAGCATCAGGCACAGTTAAATCAGGCATTTTGAATTCAGCACGCATTTTGTACAAAATATCATCAGACATACTCATCCAATGTGCATCAAGTAGAGCTCGCGGATTTGAGACATTACAAAAAAGAATAATGGTAACAAATAATTGTCTAATCTGAGAAGATGTCGCAGTAAATACAGATTCAACTATTGCATCGTTCCATTCTTTATCATCATCTAACAATCCTAATGTCCGACATGCTTCTTGAAAAGTGCTGTGAGTAACTCCATTAACTGTTTTGATGCAATTAAAATTGTGACATCCTTTTTGAATATTCAATAACATTCGTAGGTAAAATAATTCACCTGCAATCGGTGGTACGTGCGCAATTCTACCAATAACGTCATACCGTTTCTTTCTTGGATACCATATTTTGCTATCATTGTCCCAAACAAACTTAGAAGGAAATTGAGCATAAGTTAATTTAGGCGCGTCCTTATAAATAGTGTTTGCATCAAACCAAGCAGTCAGCATGGTACGTTCCGTATTTGGATTTTCCACAACTTGTTTAAGAGATTGACCTTCATAAAAGAAAACACTTTGTTCGTTTGGCAAATGAATTTTTAAGTATTGCACCGCAGGATATCTAGAATGAATGGAGAATTCAAACAATCGCTACACAGATTCGTGGGGAGTTAAATATCGACAGTTCAAATAATTCTGTATTTCATCATTTACATTGTCACGAACCATTACTCGAGCTCTATCTGGACCTTTATTTATATATTTAAATAAATATTTTATTAACATAGACTGAGAACATGATTCAACATTTATATGAGCATTATACCTCAACAATAAAATTAGATTGTATGGAACAACAAAATTATTACCTACTTGAATTCCATTTTTAATTACAAACTTTGAATCATCATCACGTCTTCTATATTGAGGAGCCTTTATTGAATGAAATACAGTGTTGGAAGTATATGGTTTTGGAAAATATTTTGTACATTTTCCATCCCTCATGCATGGACATTTTGAATTTAATTGACCACATGGACCATGTATCATAAATTGGCTGACTATTTCATAAAGTTCTGGACTAATGTTTCTATCCGATAATTCAGCTGAAATAATAGAATCAATATCTGTCGATGTATAACATTTGTATGGTTTTTCAAGCCAAAATAGTAAATGAGCATGAGGCAACCCTCGTTTTTGGAATTCAATTGTACAAACATGTGCATCAATCCCTCCAAAAGGTTCTCCGGATTTAATGAATCCAATCATATTATCCAATTTAATTTTAAAAATCCGAGAAACAATGTCTGGTCTGTCTTCTGCTTTATATCCTGGTTTCTTTTTAAAATATCTCACAATTTCCGGCCATTTAACATTGCAAGTGAAAGTTATAAACAAATCCGGATTGCCGTAATATCTACAAATTGCCATAGCATCTTGATAATTATTTAACATATCTCTAGGACTACCAGTGTGAGTACCTGGAAGAAAAATTGATTTTCCCACATCAGAACATTGAGTAACACCATTTGAAGCAAAAGCTGACAACTGATTCCATTTTTCACACTTTAATTTTGGTTGATTATTCCTTATATATTCCAAGCGATTTTCCTCAACAGTTGCATATGCATCAACCAAATATTGCTGAAACAATCTTCCGCCTTTTAATAAAGTGCCTACATCATTAGTCCTATCATGAATTTGGTAACAAACAAATTTTATCATCGTTAATTTTGTTCTTTTTCTCACACGCTTTTGTCCAGTAGGCTCTAATAACATATCTATTCTGAATCCATCCTCACCATACGGGAAAAGCAGTGGATATTGCAATGACATTAACTTTGGATGTATCTTAGATATTCGTTTCAAACGTCCATCAGCTGATCGAATAATGATATCTCTGTTAGAGTTAAATTCGCCAATGTCACCAACAATTAAACCAGCAATTTCAGAGGCACTCGGTAATTCGTATTGCTTGCTATCAGTAAGTTGTCGATCAAGTATAGTCATATTGCAATTAGCCAATGAAACATTTTCAAATTCATCCCTGACTGATCGAAACTTTTTGGCCAATTCATTGACGTCATCAAGCATATTCGCTAAATTTTCAACAATGGAAGCATCTATATTTTTATTTGCATTATTTGGATCAATGACACTAATACGATTAGAAATCTCATTAGCTGTGTCATAAACATATAGCTGCGCAAACCTAGGACATTCATTTGCAACAGGTAACACAGATCCCATTAAATGATGTACTTGTCCACAAATTTTGAATACATAAGGAGATGTGCCACTGTTTATCTTGTCCATCAATTTTGAATACATAAGGAGCTCCTCCTGGCAGAGATGGATATCAAGAAGGCGTTACATATAGATCCAAATGACAAAGATGTGAAACTGGAATACAAGCACTTGAGGGAGAAAGTAAGAGAGTACAATAGGAATGACGCCCAGTTCTGTCGCAATATATTTGGAAAAATGACCAAACAAGATCCAGTGCTGTTCGTACTTGAAACCGTAAGGGGTCCTAAGTAGTCACACTAAGATAATCCCTTTCTTTCTCTTCAAGTAAACTCTTGCTCTCGCACCCTTTTGTCGCGACTTTGTTAATCGCTCTTCCTGCTAGTATAAGCAAGCGTTAAAGGAGAGACTGGGTGTTTCGGTCTTCAACCCTTCGATGCCTTGGTCAGAAACGAGCAATAGATTTAATAGAGTAACGTTATGAAAGTATTGAAAGCGTACCATTTAATGTTGAGCTACCGTGGTTATATAGGTGGTTGGGGATGAAACCTTGTTATCGTTCTCGATGTGGGACAAACTCACTTACCTTTCCGTTTCAAGTCCTCTGGAGACATCTATGAACGACACTTGAACGGTTTACAAACCGCCGATGAAGGAACTCTGGTAAAGACTTTGTTTGGTTTCGCTGCTGTCTTCATGCTCATGTGAGCGATGTGGTTAACTTAGGCTGTGATTATTGGTTAAGTACGTACGTAAAGTGAGTGTTTATGGAGGTATATGTATAAGTCCCCCAACTCGCTTAGCCAAGGGGATCAATCTTGGCTGGGGAGTTGCAAAACTAGATATCGGCGAACATACGTACATACTTACCTCTTTAGCTTTTTCTTTCGTCGGATACGGACCCCGCAGTCCCCCCACTCTAAAAACAGAAGGTTGATCCACAATGGAAATTTGCACATGTACTTGAACAAAAATTTTGTTATCAGTGGCAGTGGAAATGACAAGTAACTGATGTTCCCCCCACAGGTGATTCCATAGTGTTTCTGAGCGGGATCCCCCCTTACTAGTGTACTCTCATGTATCGCCCAATAAGAGGCAGTAACATGCGGAACTCGAAAGAGTTCAGCCTCATAAAAATAACAAAGTGAGTGACTACATGTTTCCGCTTTTGCTAGTATATATACTTCTTCGTAACACTCTTGAATGGGCATGAAGTCATTTCAAGGTTCCTCCAGGTGACGAAACGGTTAGGCCTGCACACTGTAGCCACTTTCCTGATACTGGTGTATTCCTTTACAACTTCCGGTAAGGAGACATAAGTTGCTACATCGCTTGCATTGATCCGGATGGGGTAGTCATTTGTAGCTCCCGTCCTAACCTTACCTATCGGTACGGTTTGTAGCAGGATCTCGGTATCGGAACAACGAGGCTCCTAAGAATTGCACAAGTGCAACTTATAGCAGTTGCGGATCAACAATTTAGAAATAAGAAAAAAAGATCTTATGCTTTCGAGCAGTAGCGTTATGTGCGAGTCCCTAATAGTGCATAACGCCTATCACACCTTGTTAAGCTCTTGCTCGTGTTTTACGTGGGTGACCCCCAACTTACGTTTACTGCCAAATTGCAGTGTTTTAAGTTAGCAGTGTCTGACGAGAGCGAACATGCTCTTGGGATTAGTGATGGTTACCTCAGCCTTAAAATGCTGCCGAACCCAGCTGCGACACGTGTTAGTCTACCTTGTCAAGGGCACTTTAAACATTTCGTCTTAGATTTTGTGCATAACGATGGCTCTTTGAAGGCTGTGCATGTTTAACAAGACAGTTTGTATCGTATCGTACTTGATACGGTTTGGAGGTGGTGTGATATGTGTTATCATCACAACGACTTATGCGTCGTTCTGAATAGCTGCGATGTTTGAACGGTTTCTTGGTATTTAAAATTTGTTTTTTCCCTAGTTTCCCTCGCTTTGGCCAAAATTTTACTTCAGTCTCTCAAACTTTCTCGAACTCTCTTCTCTCTTTGCTATTAGTCGCTGGCTTCCGCCGTTTCTGTCGTCTTTAAATACAAGCTGTCAACTTTGCTTTTCCGATAAGTTTGGTAAGCCGTTTTGGTCTATGTTCTTTTCTTTCTTGTCTTCTTTGGTTTGCATGCTAGATTTTGTATGTGATTTCATTTGGTTTTCTTTGTTTATTGTCATCGGTCGGATCTGGTTATGTTTGTTTGTTTGTAGTTTTGTTTTGTTTTAGCAGTGGTGCGGTGAGGCTTTGCCATCGTCACCGTGCTCAAGGCTCTCACCGGTTGTTTGTATGCTATGCGCTAACCCATAAAATATACCATACTTAACATACTAAAACAAGTAAAAAGGGATTCCACTCGAAAACCTCACGCGCGCTCACGAGGAATGCGCGTCATGCGCTTACACAGGAGGTTCCGACTTGCTAAAAGACCAACTTGCCCCTCCTATCATCCTAAAAGGAGATATTGGCAGCAGCCCACCCCACAACCAATCTCTAAATTGTCTTCCAGATATTGATGGATCACGGTGTATGCTTGAACTCAGCCAAGTGCACATTCGACGTCACCGCTAGCAGGTTTTTGGGGTATATTGTCAGCCAACGGGGCATCGACGCGAATCCTGAGAAGATAAAGGAAATTATGACCATGAAACTACCTACCAACAAAAAGGAACTTCAAAGCCTCACTGGTAAGCTTGCTTCCCTGAACAGGTTTATCTCTTGTTACTCTGACAAATGTGAGCCTTTTTCAAAGCGCTTTGCCTCACTAACAAGTGCTCTGTTGATTGGACGCCTGCTTGTGAGGAAGCTTTCCAACATATCAAGCAATACCTTGCTTCTATCCCCACATTATCAAGGCTCGTCAAGGGAGAAACCTTATATTTGTATCTTGTTATCTGCCTCACCGTCGTTAATTAGCTCCGTCCTCGTCCAACGCTACTTTGATAGCGAGCTTCCTGTTTTCTTTTCAGGCAAAGGCTTCACGGACGTTGAAAAGCGCTACCCAACCTTTGACAAGTGGGCACTCGCTTTGGTCATAGTCACTCAGAGTCTCTGCCTATACTTCCAAACACACAAAATCTAGGTCCTCACAAACCTATCACTTTGCCAAGTCCTCCAAACACCTAATCATAGTGGGCGCTTGAGCAAGTGGGCCATCGAGCTTATCGAATTTGATAACAAATACAAGCCTCGTACTGCTATGAAAGGCCAGGCGATAGCAAATTTTATTGCTGAATATATGGAGGCCGAACAGGGCAGTACCTAGAAGTCGCCTGAACAGCCCGCTACCATTAAGCCTCAATGACTATGGCACCTGTATGTGGATGGTTCGACGAATCAGAAAGCTAGCGGTGCTAGTATTGTTCTCACAGGCTCGGCCGGCGTTCATGCCGAATATGCGCTCAAGTTTAACTTGAAAGCTTCCAACAATGAGGCAGAATATGAGGCGCTCATCACAGAACTCCAGATAGCACGTTTGTTAGACACCTCTGATATCAACATCTACACTGATTCCCAGTTAGTCGTCAACTAGATAATAAGGGACTTTGATGCAAAGGGAAGTTCCATGGCTGCTTGCTTGGTGCTTGCCAAGCACTACCTCGCCAAGTTCAAATTCTTCAACATTACTCAAGTTTCACGAGCCCAGAATGCCAAGGCTAATGCCCTGGACCGCCTAGCAATTGCGCCATACCCCGCCTCTCTCGCTCAGGCCAAAGTTGAAAAGCCAAGAATTGCCAAAAGTTTCTTACAGATCCTACCTATCTCACCTGCAGAGCCTAGTTGGATGGACCGCATTTTTGCTTACAAAATTAAGGGCATTCTGCTAGCTAACAAATATGAGGCTTGAACCATTGTGGCTAGAGCCGCCAACTTCAGTATCCGTAGCGGCCAACTCTACAAATAAGGGCGCACATGGCCAAATCTCAAGTGTGTCACACATATAACCAGGTGCTCAATCCTTGAGGTGGTTCACAATGATCAATATGGTCATTACGATGGTGCTAGATATATTGCCCACAAAGTACTGCGCTACGGGTTATGGTGGCCCACTATCCACGCTGATTCCAGAAACATTACTAGCACATGTAAGACTTGCCAGTTCCACGCACATAAGTCTCACACTCTAGCCGTGCCATTTTCTACCATCCTCTCACTCATTCCTTTAGCTTAGTGGGGTTTAGACTTGATTGGTGAACTCCCCAAGTCTAAGGGTTAGTTCCATTATCTCATTGTCATCATTGATTATCACATGAATTTCATTAAGGCAGAACCGCTAGTAAAGATCACAACAACGAAAATCATCAAGTTCCTCTGGCGCACTTTGTTATACCGCTATGGAGCTCTAATAAACATTATCATAGATAACGACACTCAGTTCTAAAATAACGAGTACATCCAATTCTGTAAGCACCAGGGGACTAATGTACTCTTTTCCTCCCCCGCTCACCCTTAGAGTAACAGGTAGGTTGAGGACGCCAACAAAATCATCAAGGATAGGCTAAAAAAAAGATCAGTGATGCCAAGAATGGTGACCCAAAGTATGGCTGCTGCCAGAATTGCTCCCAGGAATCCTGTGGTCTATTTGCACGACTGCCACGTCAGCCACCAGCGAAACTCCATATGCCCTTACCTTTGACACTGAGGCATTGTTCCCTCTGGAAATAATCCATCAGAGTCAAAGGGTAGCATGGTTTGACCCAGATACCAAGGATCAGGGTCTTTGCCTGGATAATGACCTCCTTGAAGAAAAGCGTGATGCCGCACACCTCCGCAATACCGCCAAAAAGGAGAAGATTGCCCACCTCTACAATCAGCGCGTTAAGGCGTGCTCATTTCAAGTTGGGGATTAGGTGAAGAAGGCCATCCATACTAAGGTCAAGAGTCTCTACCCAGCATGTGAATGTCCTTGCAAGATAGCAAACGTTGCTAGCCCTGACAAATTCTATCTGCACGACAATGAGGGAACCGTCCTGCCTTATCCATGGAACTCTGCCCACCTCGGCAAGTACTATCACTAATATAGCTTAGTGCGCCCTCGGCAGAGAGCGCGTCATCACAGTGGGGAACCCCGCTCGGCCTAGGTTAGTCAGGTTAAACTATTTTTATTTCACAAATATCTTTGACTAGAGTGTTATGCTTATATAATGAAGTAAGAATAATTTTATGTTCACATTGTGTTGTTTTCTCAAACACGTCGCTAACACTTATTTCATTTGCTAGTACGATACGTTTGAATATTGCTTAGCGGGTGCAATTGACCAAGAACTTACTCTTATTACTTTAATGCAACGCTCACAGTATCAAATATGGTCGACGCACAACGCGCTCATACCTAGATAACATATCACATATATGACTAAATGACAACACTCTGATCTTCAAACTAGTTTCAACAAAAGCAACAACATTTGTACATAACACAATAGTACCAACCAAACATATACATAGACAACAAAAAAGAAAGAAAGGAGAAGATTGTTTTACATAAACACGTAAAAATTGCACATTAAGGACATACATAAACACCGCTATGCTAGCTTAACTCCCCCCCCCCCCCCCCCCCCCGTTTGATCGGTCACTCACTTCTTCTTCTGATCTTCTTTATATTTCTTCCAATCAAAGTAAGGGCTCTTCTTAAGCTCTTCAAGGGTTGTAATGCAGCCTGCTGCCATCATCTCTTCCCTGATCCGCTCAAACTCGAACTCGGCAGAGGCCCAGAACGTTGACATGGCATCTTTCTCCAACTTGTGCTTAGTGGTGTCATAAAGGATCTGGGCTCTGAGAGACCTAACTTTAGCTTTCAAGGTCTTTAAGTGAGCGTTTCTTTGCTTGCAACAAATCCTGCTTAGCTTCCAGCTCACCATACTTCACTTGAAGCTCCTGTTTGAATGTCTCAGTATTCTGGGCAGCTAGCTTGAGAAGGCTCAACTCTTCACGAAGCCATTCCTCTCGCGCTTCACACCTTTTCCAATTGTCGGTTGCCCTCAGAACTGCTGCCCCTTTCTATTTTAACTCTGTCTCTAGCTTTAGTGTCTTTTCTTTGATCGTAGCTATCTCTTCTGAGATCTCATCCGACTCATCCAGTACAACTGATTAGTAGAGGTCATGCACCCATTACATCGTTTACACACACAAGCGCTGATAGTTAGTTCGACACTACATGGTCAGGGCTTACTTTCTTATAAGCTAGACCAAGTCTAGCGGACACGAGCCACGATAAAGGTTAACATATTTCTCAAAGAGGATCTGTGACGACCCAGAACAGAATCAGACGCGTAAACAGCTTAATTCGTGAGTTAGTGTATAATCGCAGATTTCCGATAATTGATTGAATTGCCAGCTTTGATCACGACTAAATTATTGGCCGAGAATTTGAGTTGAGTCTCTTCTCGAGAGTTGTTGTACGCGTGATTTCGAGTTCGTGGGCGGTTCCGGATCATTATTTGGACGACTGAGGAATATAATATGAATATTTGAAATTTCAGAATATCGTCGAGTTTATCCGTTTGTATCCGAGTTTATCCATTCGTATTCGAGTCCATCCGAATTGTAATTGTGATCCATTTTGGACCGTTGATCGACCCGAATTGAAATTGGTATGGTTATTGATTTGATTTGCGAGTTTCGCGATTTGTTATGATTTCGGCATAATCTGCTAATATGGCGGCCTTCTTAGCGACTAAATTACCAGATGAGAATTTGATTTGGGATCCTTCGTGAAAGTTGTTGAGAATTTAATTTCGAGCTCGTGGGAACTTTTGGAGGATTATTCCGAGTTCCGAGGATTAAGTTACGAATATTTTCGACCGTTGATTATTTAATCGGATAAGCTTGTGATGGTTTGAACCGTTGACTTTTTATTGGATTTGTCGATGTGTTTGACTTCGGGTGGTAATTGAAGAACTTGTCGAGATGAGTTTGTTGACGCGAGAATTGTTGGAAACGGATTTACGACGCGAAAGTTACGGGTATTCGAAGTTTGTCGTAAAATTAATTATGGGAGTTTCCTAAAATAGCAAGTATTTAATGAGATTTCTATTTTGGGCAAGTCAAAGTGGGCATTGATGGCTGTTGACCGAGTTAACTCGGTGGAGAGGGGAGGTGCGACGTGCACCACGGCTCTCCGGCGGTGACACGCCATCCGGCCACCCTAGGCCTCGAGCCTAGTCCCGTTCAACTCGCCTCAGCTCCCCCGTGGTGATGCCGACCACCGTTCACGGCGTGGGTCGCCGGAGGAGAGTGTTTTTCCGGCCAAAAGTTTGTGAATTTTGGGGTTTTGGGGTCGATCTTTTCCGGCCGAATTGAGCCACTTGAAGTACTGTGCTTTGAAGCTCTCATCATCATGAATCTAACCATATAGGTATGGTGCTCCAATTCGATTTGTACATGGAGAATTGATGGATTAAAGTTTGTGAGTGATTTCGGTTTTGCTTGAAATTGAGCTAGTTAGAGTTTGAATTGATCTTTGGTGTAGTTATGGAAGTTGCTTGTTGGATGGTTTTGAGTGGAATAGGCTTTGGTCCGCTGGGAAAATTCAAAGTTGGGTGGCGCCGCCGGCGGCGGCGACGATTAACGGCGATTTCCAGTCAAAGTTGACTTTTTGGGGTTTTCGACAAGTTGTATGTCGTTTCGCTCGGAATCGCGCCCCGATCGCAGTGGTGAGGTTTGTTTTTCGAATTGAGCAACGGAAATTATAGCGAGGTATTGAGGGGTGATTATTGGATATTCAATAATTCGTCGTTATTGAATTATGTGTTTCCGAGAACGGTTGTTTCTCGTGATATGATTCGAGGTACTGAGTTATGATTTTGAGAAATAGATTTTATGATTATTCAGGGATTCGTGATTGTTCGTTTGGCGAGGGATTTTCCGCCGGATCACGGGATTAACGCGAACTGCGTTACGCTCACCTGTGAGTGGACAATTTCTTTTCATTGATAATCGCGAGTCTTTATACACGTTTTACGAGCATGAGCATGCATATGAGATTATGATTTATATGAGCATGTGTTATACGATTATATTACGTACGTACATGCATTTATATATTGCTTTACGCATTTTCATCGAACTATTTATGATTTGGTTTACACAGAGTACATTCACAGTTTATGTTGTTGTATCGATACACTCGCATCCCGGCCTACCTGGGGTGAACTGTACCTTGTGCCGATGTATTTCCGGGTGGGTACAGATTTCTGTTTCTTGTGCCGATGTATTTTCGGGTGGAAACAGATACTCTGACCTAAGGCCTTTCTGGCTAGAATCACGTGTGGGTTTGGGATCCCGTGATTCGGACTGTACTAGCACGGACGTGTCTATGAGTGACCCCATGAGATTTTTACTTGCATGCTCAGTACGCTGTAGGAGTATGAGTTTACCTTATGTACTTTATTATATTTATTTATCTGGACTCGCATATGTTATTTTAACATATATCATCTGGCGAAAGACATTTATTTTCATCCACTCACTCTAACGGTTTTCATGTCTTTCCCCTGGGCTTTTCGGTTTCCGTGCCCAGTTTGCAGTTCAGATTCTGGTGTCGCACGTCATGGTCGGAGGCATAGTATTCAAGCGATGTTTCTTTTATGGTAGGTTTTTAGTTTGACCTACTATTTGTATATCTATACTAGAAGTCGCTCTGAGTATTCTGATGTATATTTTTATACGATTTTCCCCGGATTTCTGTAAAGTATGGTTATATTTATTACTTTACATTACTGTTGATATATTGAGAAATCCGGATGGGATTGGTGCCCACGGTTTGGCTTTTGTGACATAGGTTGAAGTGTATTTTCCGGGTGCAGGTAAAGGCAATTCCGCGTTAGTAGCGTTACTCTGCCGAAATTTTGATGGTTTTTGTTGGTTCGTGTTTTCAGAAGGGGTTTGATTCAGGTTTAGGAAACTAAATCGGGGTTGGGTCCTTTCAGGATCCTCGACTCCTTTTCTGACATGACAGAGACGTTCGCTGTCCTCCCTGCGCTCGGCCTCTCATTAGACGCATGCTGCATCTGGCTTGGAGTCCTGGCTGACAATCGAATAGAAGAGTTGAGCGGCGTCCACTCCTCATCATCTTCCTCCTCTTCGTCCTCCCCATTCACCTCAGTTGAGAGAGGGGACGACTCTTGAGCGGTGGAAAGCTCTATGTTCTGATTAGTAGACTTGCTCCTCTTTCTCTTGTACTATGGTTGCTTTCTAACAGTACATTTCCTATTCTTGCCTTTCTTAGCAGCACGAGCTTCTTCCAATTCTGCCAGGATTTGAGCGGCAGTAGGCTTCCTACTTATCTCTAGGCGCTAAGTCCTATGGACCAATTCCTCCTCCCCATCTGAGCAGTCGTTTTCTTCATCAACCGCCTGCTCCTGCTCCTAGCGACGCATAAATGAACATGGACTTCGTAGCGCCTATTCTCGCTCTTCGCAAGGGACTATGACCTCTGCCTCATACATATCTACTCGATATGGCAGAGCAGTATCATTTTTATTGGTTCCTCGAAGCTAAGTCCCATCAGTTTGCAGCTCCAGCCGGCTGGTACTGTGCCATTGCTGTTAAGGAGAAATTTCTTCTTTTAACCTTTTGACTATTAATTAGTCTAAGGCTAAGTGAATTTCCTTTACCCGCAAGTATGCGGGGTCAAATTAGATAATTTGTATAGAAGTCGCGTGTCGAACCCACGAGGATTGATTAATCCGATTTCATAGCTTTTTCGATTAAGTCCTTTAATTACGTGATACACAAACAAGTGATGCAAAAAAAATAAAATACAAAAGATGGAAATGAATCTTACAACGTCAAGTCCTTTGGAGACTCAACGTCACAATAAATGATTAAACTATGGTAAGTGATTTAATGATAGGTTGATTGGTTGTTTAAGACTAATGCCAAGATGGTAAATAGAGATGATCACAAAATTCAAGATAAAATAATGGTTGGCTAGGGATGCCCCCATTAACCATTTGATGCTTAAACAATGTCCAATTTAAGGTCATGGGATGTTTAGTTCGGTTTACTTGCTCAAACATATTTTGGATCATAAGAACAAATCCTTTTATTGTCCAAATCATGCCCTCTCGGGTTACGCATGGGTATGAGCTAAAACTTCTAGGCCTTTTGAGATTCTAGAAGATTTCGGTCCATCCATGAAGCACAAAGTGAACCAAGATTAGGAGCTAAAATTTTGGTGCTAGGCTCCTAATGCATTTCATGCGTAATAAGTTTGGTTGCAAACACATGTGAAGATTGATCTACGCATTTTATGCTTGATTCTTAACGTCATTCTCTTTACATTTAGCTTTATTTAGAACTTAGTATCTTTGTATCCTACTTACTTTATGAACTACAGGACAAAATAAGGAGGAATTCATAAAGGAGGCAGAAATGAGCTAAAAGCGTGCTAAGGAGGAAGCTCCTAATTCCAGGGAAGAAATGGTCCGAGGAATGGTCTTCAAACGGTTACTAAAATTCACTCCCATATGGTGTCAAGAATTGGAAACCAAATGCCAAATGAAATGGATACCAAAATGGTGGACAAAAAGATGAAGACATTTCTCCTGCGCGACCTAGGAAAGAGCAAATATGGCGGAATATATGGAGCATATAATGGACGAATTTTGGGAGATATTATATGAATTTTAAGACCTGATTTGAGGGCCAAAATATGTGCAAGAATATGCTAGATTCGGCCAAGAATTATTAGGGAATAAGGAATGCAAGATTTGAAGATATGAAGATATGAAGATTTCATTTTCCTTGAAGAAGAAGAAAACAGGGCAGCCAGGTCACTTAACTTCTAAAATCCGTAGTAAATCCAATTCAATTCCAAATATGGCGTTCCTTATATGGATTTTATAGCCCTTTGAATAAGATTTCCAATGAAACAAGAATCATAATTTTTCAAGATCTGAAACTCCGAGAAAACGCGTTTTACTACAGCTGGTCAGATTTCCCCGATTTTAATAAGGAAAGTCTTGTTTTGGTAGGAAAAGACCTAATCTTCTTCTATAAATTGGGGAGCTCGACTCATTCATCATCATCACACATCATAGACACCAAAGCTCTACCCAAAACACCTCCCAAGTCGTCCTAAGCTCCCTCCTCACGGATCAAGAATAATCGGCGCTCTTCGTCTTGTTCTTGAGAATCCATCCACTCGAGGTATTGTTAGTGCTCTTCACAGACTCCAAAAGTGTAACCATAAACCTTATATCTCATCTTTTGTCTTGTAAATAATTCGGTTTATGACTTGTGATTTGTTTAATAAAGGCTATACGTTTTTACTTACTTATGTTATCTTCCATGTGTTCTTAGTTTTTGGTCTTTGACTTGTATGCATGCTTGTATGCTTAAAGCTTCTTAATGTGTTGGGTGATACGCTCTTCATTCCTCCCTAGCATTTTTTGTATGAATCTTAGATAAATTAAGGTGTAGGCGCTCTTCGTCGCACTCTTAAAAGCATGTGTATAAATTGCAGGTTGAAAGGTAAGAATTTCGTCGATACTGGGTAAGTGAAGCATGAAAACGGTGGAGGTAGACATGATGTGATGATCACGTGTACATAGTAGAATTAGGTTTAAATTTCGTAGGTTATTAGTTAAAGAAACCAAATCTCGCACCCCCATAAACAAACTTAGCATAGTTATGCATGCACCATCAATCTCCGGTTAAGAACGATCCCTATTTACCAATGCTACATTTACCAAAAAGGGTTTTAATTGACTCATTGTTGTTGAGTGTTAAGTGTTAATTTAGTACTTAGTAATGGTGAGTATCAATTTTGGCACCGTTGCCGGGGATTGTAAAGAATTGTGTGATTATGCTTGTACAATATGTTTATATTTTTCTGTTTTCGGAATTGTGCACTGCCCTGTTTTGTGTAAATAATTTGACGTAGCTACAGGTCTCATAAAAATCTGAAATTTTGTAGGTTTCATTACATTCGGCCGAGTCAATAATTCTGGAAAAAATCGACAAGCTGCTGTGCTCAAGTTTGCACGAATCTGGAATTGCATGTGTTCTTTGTAAATATGTGGAATTGTGTAAATATTAAGCATGAATATAAAACCCATGAAATTTTTGTTTATATTTGTGTACTAACACTTGTTCATATTGTATTTTTGCAGCCATGTGTACACCTTAAAGGTAGTCTTTGATTTAAATTTAGTACATAAGTTTGGTTGATTAAGTCGCACTCTTTGGAATAGATGGCGCCTCTTTTCCTTGTTTATCTCTTTAACCCCTCGTGATGTGTAGATTTCATCACCGCACACCATAACCTAAGTGAAGTTATGTACATGAGGTTGAGGGCGGAGTCTATAAAGGACTTGAGGGAGTGTGAATTTTTGAGATTTTGGCTGAATGTCGGACATGGTGTCTAGAATGGGTTATGACTGGTGACAAGTTCTGGATCTAAGAAAGACTTACACCAATAGAGTATATACCATTGGCTCGGTTAGCCTCGGGGTGTATTGTCGAAATTAGTCTTGCCTCTCGCGTTATCTTTATGCCTAACTGGCCATGTTTTTCGATTGAACCAAGACCATTTGATTGAAATTTCATACTTTATCGCGCGGGTCGCACGTCCATTGAACGACCTTAAGATTAAGCTAGTGTACTCTCTTTAAATCATTGACGCACTCAATTTGGACACTACTTGTGCATACATGTCAAAATTGAACTTTGTAAAGAAAACTAATCATACTTTAACCATTCCATATTTTGTACAATGTTAATTTTTATTTTTAGTTTTAGAAAGTCAAATCGGAGCTGGGTAATAGGCTATTTTGTGTGATTTATCTGACATAGTTTCATGTCACGGAAAATTCTGAAACTTTTATGACATGTTTGTATATGTGTCTAGTTTATGGTCGTAAAATTTCAGTTAGTTCCCACATGTAATTAATTCTAGAGAAATTATGCAAGGAGTTATGCTCAGGCTGCTCAATTTTTTGTAATATTTAGGATGCATATACATCTTTGCATATCATGTCATTCATTACATAGTTGCATCATCATGCATCATATTCATCATTGCATTTCATGTATTTTTCCATTGGATTTGATGTTTGTTGAGTTTTGAAGGATACGATGGAGGAACGTGATCCAAGTGTTTTCATAAATTCGCAGCTTCGGTCCAAAAAGAGCAGTCAAATTCGAAAAGCCATAACTTTTAGTTCAAAGGCACGGAGGTCAGAACATGGAAGCTGAAAAGTGGAAGGCAAAAGTGGAGGAGTTGCACCTCCAAGACAGGTTGTTCATTGAGCAGAAAAGAAAGCAACACGTCTAGGCTGTAAGACGTTAAAAACACAAGCGCTTGTTGGGAGGCAACCCAATGGAGGAGTCTACAAACCAGATTTGCTTTCTCTTCCCTCATTTTTTTAATTTATTTAGTCACTTTTATTTTTCATAGTTAGTTTTTCGTAAAATCCTATTCTTCATGCTTGATTCTATGTTTTACTTTAGTACATTGAGGACAATGTAGAGTTTAAGTGTGGGGGAGGGGTTTACAATTTATTTGAGTCATAAATTGAAAAATTGGGCGGATAAGAGTTCACTCAAGGATGATGCCCTAAAAAAAATTGTTTTGAGTTTTTTTGTTCAACTTAGTGTTGTAAAGAGTCTTTAGGATGCCCTTAACTAGTCAATGATGGAAAATTGAGCGAAACAAAGAAAAATTACATGGCATTGTCAATGATCACTACTTGAGGATTTCTTGTGTTAATTGAGATATTTTGATTGTCATGACATGTAGTGGATATGATATGTATAAACATGGTATAGATTTCGCATGCTAGAATGAGTTTTAAATCGTACAAACCATAAAAGTGAGTTTTTGAGCCTACATTATTCTTTTGAGAGAGAATTTCGTGCATAATGGTTTCAAAAACAAAACATGCCTCATCTAATTGCTTGCCATAGATTTCAATGAACTAGAGAATACTAGAACTTACTCATGTAGATTTGCAAAGCTTTTAAGTTGATAAATGCTCTGATTTCGGATATGATTAAAGGCACATAAGTTTTCCACCACTAAACCAAATAGCCATGTGTCCCATATGTGCGCACGAGATGCGACACCCATAGATAAACCTTTTGAGCCTACATTAAGCCTTTCTTTCATCACCTTTAATATCTAAACACTTAGCCTAGTGTAAGACTTCTTTACCCTATGTTCTGCAGACTTAGTGTGAAGTAATGTCGACAAGAGGAGAAGATGACATTTTTTTTGGGGTGATGTCCCTTAATTTCTATGATGTTTGTATGGGGATAGACTTATTCAAATAGCTTGAAAAAGTGTGTAAATTGCTGAGAATAGAAAAATAAATAAATTCAAGAGCTAAAAAAAGAAAAAGAAAAAGTGAATAGAAAATTCAGAAGCTCTCCAACAATGTGCTTTAGATGTTAAAGTTTGGATTAATGTCCCCCATATTTGCGGGTTTGGAGTGTACCACGAATTGAAGGCCCAATAATGAAGAAATATGGCCTCTGTCATGTCCGTAAAGCTCAAGGGAAGTTTAGAATGACGTCTGGGCCCAAAATGATGAAATTCGTCCCCCGAAATGGAAATCTGACCATGGTGACGTCTTGGAGAAGACGAGGCACGAATTTGAGAAGTTTTAAGTGCTAGACTAAGTCTTTGGAACGTGTTTAACCACCACATACCTAAATTGCGAATGCCTTAGCCTCAGCCCCATTGCAACCTTTCTAAAGTCCTTTATGATCCTTAAGATGAGTAGCCTTTGATTTGTTGAGTAAGTTGCATGAGTAAGCATATGGTTTAGGTTCATTTGTGCAAGTAATTCATTATATTCATGAGGTTTTCGATTCAATTCATATACACTTTGAGTGAGCCCTTTGCATGAGTGAAAATATGATGAGTGCATCCATGTGAGATTGATTTAAACTTGTTCGAAACATGAATAGCTTTAACTTCACCATTGTTTTCTTCCAAGTCTTACTTGTTCATGACATGATTATATCTCTATTATCTCTTGAAATCATTGAGCATTCACGTTGAAATCTTGTGATCTCATCGCCATATACTTTGTAAAATTCAGGAGATAAGGGCTTAGATGTGTTTTTGTCAACTTAGAGTTTTCAACGTTTTAAACATAATAACATGATGATTTGCGGCTTTGAAATGTTGAAATATCTAAGTGTGTTAGTTTTTAGTTTGTATATTTCCTTTGTTTGTTTTATTTTTTATTTTTGAGTTTTTCTTTTATTTAGTTTTTGCTAGGGACTAGCAAAGTCTAAGTGTGGGGGAGTTTGATCTACGCATTTTATGCTTGATTCTTAACGTCATTCTCTTTAAATTTAGCTTTATTTAGAACATAGTATCTTTGTATCCTACTTACTTTATGAACTACAGGACAAAATAAGGAGGAATTCATAAAGGAGGTAGAAATGAGCTAAAAGCGTGCTAAGGAGGAAGCTCCTAATTCCAGAGAAGAAATGGTCCGAGGAATGGTCTTCAAA
The DNA here is from genome assembly GCA_946800695.1 of Geum urbanum. Taxonomy (NCBI): domain Eukaryota; kingdom Viridiplantae; phylum Streptophyta; class Magnoliopsida; order Rosales; family Rosaceae; genus Geum; species Geum urbanum. The sequence continues at coordinate 36,886,774 of OX327003.1, read as the reverse complement.
CGGTTACTAAAATTCACTCCCATATGGTGCCAAAAATTGGAAACCAAATGCCAAATGAAATGGATACCAAAATGGTGGACAAAAAGATGAAGACATTTCTCCTGCGCGACCAAGGAAATAGCAAATATGGCGGAATATGTGGAGCATATAATGGATGAAATTTGGGAGATATTATATGAATTTTAAGACTTGATTTGAGGGCCAAAATATGTGCAAGAATATGCTAGATTCGGCCAAGAATTATTAGGGAATAAGGAATGCAAGATTTGAAGATATGAAGATATGAAGGTTTCCTTTTCCTTGAAGAAGAAGAAAACAGGGCAGCCAGGTCACTTAACTTCTAAAATATGTAGTAAATCCAATTCAATTCCAAATATGGATTTTATAGCTCTTTGAATAAGCTTTCCAATGAAACAAGAATCAGAATTTTTCAAGATCTGGAACTCCGGGAAAACGCGTTTTACTACAGCTGGTCAGATTTCCCGATTTTAATAAGGAAAGTCTTGTTTTGGTAGGAAAAGACCTAATCTTATTCTATAAATTGGGGAGCTCGACTCATTCATCATCATCACACATCATAGACACCAAAGCTCTGCCCAAAACACCTCCTAAGTCGTCCTAAGCCTAATTCCCTCCAAGGCCGAAGCTCCCTCCTCACGGATCAAGAATAATCGGCGCTCTTCGTCTTGTTCTTGAGAATCCATCCACTCGAGGTGTTGTTAGTGTTCTTCATAGACTCCAAAAGTGTAACCATAAACCTTCTACTATCTCAAGTGTACATAGTAGAATTAGATTTAAATTTCGTAGGTTATTAGTTAAACAAACCAAATCTCGCACCCCCATAAACAAACCTAGCATAGTTATGCATGCACCCTCAATCCCCGGTTAAGAACGATCCCTATTTACCAATGCTACATCTACCAAAAAGGGTTTTAATTGACTTATTGTTGTTGAGTGTTAAGTGTTAATTTAGTACTTAGTAATGGTGAGTATCAAAGATTTCGGATGACTTCCTTTTCCATACCTCTCTTTGAGTACTTGGGAATGTGTTCTAATGAATCCTCCCAACTTGTACCTATTGGGTTATAAGGCGAAAGAATCAACACTAGCTACAAAGCATCTTGGTCAATTGTAAGCTTAACCAAAAATCCTTGAGTCACTTGGGCCTTAAAAGTGTTTCAATTTAGGCTTAAGCACAAGAAAACCAAACCCTAAGCTTAACCTTTAAGTCTAAGACTAAGTCATGTTACACGCTCATCTATTAGCTAAGTGAATGGCTACTTCCCTTAAGTGTCATTTCTTAGTTCTTTAGACAAATCTTAACTTAGCCAAAGCTAAGACATGCATACGTAGAGCTAATCATTAAGAACAGACACAACAACATGCGACAATCACATCACACACACAATAAACTCATTCAATAGCACAAAACACCCAAAACATATTCATTAGCATAAATCAAAATATCATTATTTTACATCAAATGACTAGGGTTTGACTCCTACTCTCCCATAAAGAAACAACCCACAAATCATAACTAAAATAGAGTATAGATACATGATTAGAGAGAGATAAGTGAATAGAAATAACCCAAGAGTTCCCAAAGCCAAGCTTCTAAGATCTTCAAGTTCTTCCTCCACTTTCTCCTTTCTTGCTTTTAGCATCAACAAAGAGGATGAACACCACCTTAGGCCTTGATGAGAGGATGAATGTTATAATATGGTGGTGGTTATGGAGGATTTCTAGGCTTTTTGGTGGCGAAAAGCTATAGAGAAAGTGCTAGAGGGTTTGGGAGAGAATGGGGGCTAATGAGAGATGCTAAAACTATGAAAAAGTGTGAAATGAGGTAAGTTGTTAGCTAGGGTAAGAGGGGAGCTCAGATTTGAAATTCCAAAGAAAGGTAAAATACATGATCCTAAAGTTTAGGCCTACGTACGTGGTCCTCAAATATGTCACCAAATGACTCCAAACTTATATGACTTGCATGTGCTCTTCATCTCACCTGAATTTACATTTGCATTTGGCTTCAAATATCTTCATGGTAGCTTGATAACTTGAACAAGAGGTGACTGCCGAAGTTGACCATGTTGACTTCCAAAGTTGACTTCTGGTGATCAGAATCTTGGAATATCCGGCGAAGCTCCAGCGATCGTTTTTCGTCTTTTTCCAAACATTGTTCCCTCTTCTCCCACGACCCTAGAAATGTCCTTGCATTTATCAGAAAGTGCTTAATCATCGTCTTTTAGCTCAATTCCTTGCCAAATCATGATTCCCTAACATAAATAGGAAACACTATAAGAATGATGCTTTATTCATAAGAAACAAGTAATAAACATGAAGTTAAGGACATAATAATAACATAATTATGGACCTAACAAACTATCTCACACTTAAACTTTGCTTGTCCTCAAGCAAATATGAAAGAAATGAAAACACACTAAACTAGACTCAAAACATAAAAGAAACACAAGATCACACAAAAACATGCAAGTGTCCCACAATAGTGAACATTTCCCTAAAAAAAAACTATGGTTAATGGATTGAACTCATATTAAGCATAATTAGAGTATGAAATCAATGCATGTCTAATAAGCCAAACATACTACATGTTAAAACAAATGCATGTATTGAGATGTATTCAAACTAAAATGTTCCTAACCATTTAACTCACAAGATATCACTCAATGCACTCAAGTGTCTAGAGAGTTAGTGTTTGCACTCAAAAAACAAATTGGTTATGTGTTTTCCATAAGCTTGATTTTCAACCAAATACTCTTAACAATACCACATACAAGAGTTTCAAATCAAGAAGATTTTTATTTAGGTTGTAATGAAGCTTTAAGGTAGGGGGTTCAATGAAAGAAAGGGATAGGATAATCAAAGACCAAGCAACCTAGCAAGCAATTCACTTTTTGAAGTCCTCTGACTACTTCTAGGTGCTACTATTTCCCTTTTTCTAATCAAACCACTTCCCAAAACACTTATTCTTTATGTACACCACACACTATTTTTTGTATTTTCTTTGTTTTTCAAACACAACTCTTTTTATAGAATTCTTTTCTCTTTTCTCTTTTTCTCTTTGCTTTTATTTGGTACTCTTTTTCATTTTTCTTTTCTATCACTACAAGAAAACATCACTTAGACCATGGAAACGTAATTGTTCCGTAGTCCAAGTGACACCTGGACGACGGAGTATTTTCCGTCGTCCAAGTAACACCTAGACGACGGAGAATACTATCTCCGTCGTCCAGGTGAGCACCAGGATGACGGAGAATAATATCTCCGTCGTCCAGGTGCTTACCTGGACCTCGGAGACTCCAGGTAAGCACCTGGACGACGGACCGACACGCCGTGGTCCGAGTGTCCACTTAGACGACGTACCGACACCTCCGTCGTCTAAGTGAAGCATTATATAAGGCCAATGCCAAACTCTCTTCCTCTCTCCGCTCACTCTCAACTGATTGAGCATAATCTCTTCCTGTCTTGATCAGCTAGCGCCTCACGTGTGCACGCAATGCAAACGACGATCGACGTCCTAGTTAGCTGGCTAGATATATAGCACTATATATATATATATATCGATCTTCGGCTCTGACCATTGATTAATTCGCCATATATATATATATCGGAGAAGACCAGGTACGTACGCAGTTAATTTTCCAACACCATTAACGTAGGTATATATATATATTTAATTGCATGTACGTTTGTTAAAACGCCCATTGTTAATAATTAATTAATTAGTACGTCTAATTAATATATAATTAATATATTAAGTAAGGAAATTGATGATCGATATATATTAGTTAATTATAGACATGTAGTACGTATATATGTATGGATGTTTTCAAATTTGGTTAATATTTAGTTAAAACGTACATACATGCATGGATGTTATCTACACATATTAAAGTACGTAATTGATCGATATTGATCGATGTAGATCGAGTACGTATAATTAATAGTTAATTAATTGACTAATATATATGTAATAATTAATTAATTATAATATTTTGTAGAAGTATGGACAAGAGTTGGATGAAGTTGCAGAATAGATGTGATGTCCGGTATATGGATGGAATTAGCAAATTTGTGAATTTTGCGATAGAACATGGTCAGGGAAAGAAGCGTTTCAGGTGTCCGTGCCAGAAATGTTTTAATTGTCAATATGTGGAGGTTAATGCATGTTATGGTGCAACACCTGTACGAAAATGGTATGATATGGAGTTACACTACATAGAGCGAGCATGGTGAAGCAGTAGAGTTCAGCTCAGCAGACTTCAGCTCAGGGTACAGTTACCAGGGTGCCTCATCCAGCGGCAGTGGTGCCGGCCCCCCTGCTTGCAAGCCAACTGCAGATTTGGTCCATGATGCGTTTCCGGGATTTAGTCATGGTGGACACCAACACCAAGACAGAGGTTACAGTACCAGTCATGAGCATGATGACACATTCCCCGCTGCTAGCTTGGCCACTGACACTAGTGAGATGGATAAGTACAACCGGATGCTACTTGAAGCGCAGACCCCGGTGTTCCCTGGATGTCGAGAGAATGTGTTGCAATATGTGATGGAGTAAATGAAGATAAAAGTGAAGCACAAAATGCCAGTGAGTGCTTTTGACGAAATTCAGGAGCAAATATGTAAGTTGCTTCCTGATGATCACAATCTTCCTAAATCTCATTATAAGGTTAGAAATATCTTGAGCAGCCTTGGCCTAAAGTACAGGATAATTGACGCATGTCCAAATGATTGTGTGCTATTTTACAAAGAGTATAAAGATTTGGACTATTGTCCCGTATGTGGCCAGTGCAGATATGAGCTGAATAGGAAGAGTTCGAAAAAGAGAATTCCTGTGAAAGTTGTTCGATATTTTCCCTTGATTCCCAGATTGCAGCGCCAGAACATGTCTCTACACATAGCAGAGGCGATGCGATGATACGCAGAAAAGCGAATAGATGACAATGTCCTGCGACACGCCACGGATAGGGAGGGTTTCAAACATTTCGACAGAGAATTTGGAGACTTTGCTGCAGAGGTTAGAAATGTCAGACTCGGCCTATCTACAGACAGATTCAATCCTTGGGGAAGTAATAGCTCCGCTGTTAGCACTTGGCCAGTTATTCTGATGCCGTACAACTTGCCTCCGTGGATGTGCATGAACAAGGAATTTAATTTCCTTACTGTACTAATTCCAGGTCCTAAATATCCAGGGAAGTGCTTAGATGTCTACCTCAGACCTTTGATCGACGAGTTGAAACTGTTGTGGGAAAATGGAGTCCCAACTTATGACAAATTCACTGACACGATGTTCACGATGAGGGCTGCCGTAATGTGGACGATCAACGATTTTCTAGCGTATGGGATGTTGGCAGCCTGCAGGACAAAATGATATAATGGATGTCCTATATGTTTGGACGACATGAACTCTAGCTGGCACGCGGGGAAGGTGTCTTACTTGGGTCATCGTAGATGGCTTCGTCACGACCACCCGTGGCGACAGGATGAAACTCATTTCGACGGGATGGTAGAGAACAATCCTAAACCCCGTCGTTGGTCGGGCGAAGAGATTTTAGAGAGGTTGAGCTATTTCGACTTTGGTGTGTTGACCAATGACGCGGATGTAAAGAAATGCAATCCAATTCCTCCACATGATCTCAGCTATTGGCATCATAAGAGTATATTCTTTGAACTCCCTTACTGGTCAAAGTTGAAGCTAAGGAACAACTTGGACGCGATGCACATAGAAAAGAATGTGTGCGACAGCGTGGTAGGAACAATTCTCGGTATTAAGTTGAAGACTAAAGATACTCCCAAAGCGCGCAAAGATCTGGAATCAATGAATCTACGTTGTCCCTTGTGGTTGAGGAGGGATAGGAAATGAGTGTACAACAAGATGCTAGCTGCACCTTACACAGTGAAGTCGACACTTAGACGTTCTGTATTTCATTGGTTTAAGGGCGTTCGTTATCCGACTACGTATGCAGCTACTATAATTGGAGCAGTGGACGAGGTGTAACACAAGTTTGTTGGTCTAAAGACACATGACTATCACGTTATGCTGCAACGTCTGATTCCAGTGGTAATTAGACCATATTTGCCTCGTGACGTCGTAGAACCAATAGTGGCATTGTGCACATGGTGGTAAAGGTTATGCGCCAGAGAATTAAAGAAGTCAGATGTGGTGGAACTGCAACAACAAATTGTGCACATCATTTGCAAACTAGAGAGGATTTTTCCCCTTGCTTTCTTTGACATCATGATTCACCTAATGATCCATCTGCCCGAGCAGGTGCTCATTTCTGGTCCGGTCCAGTACACTTGGATGTATCCTCAAGAAAGGTACGTACAACTAATTAATTATACAGGTTTTTCGATTCATAATTTGTTCCACTGGAGATTACTAGCTATATGTACTTATTCTTATTGTACGTTTGATTTTGTAGACAGCTTGGACAGTATAAGTCATTCGTCAAAAACAGGTTGGCCCCGGATGGCTCCATAGCAGAGACATACCTAATGCATGAGTGTGTTACTTACTGCAACAGGTACCTCAAAGATTCACCACCTCCCACTGCCTCCGATCCCAGTGCCTGCATCAATCTTTCTGTCGTCACCAATGTCGTCCGACCGTTTAGAGGAGTATTAAAGGAATCATTAACACATGAAGAACTTATTGAGGCACATTGGGTAGTGTTGCGAGACTGTGACGAAGTTAAGCCGTACATGATGTCATACATAGAGAGGTTTCAGGCGTTGAATCAAAACAAGAGTTCGGCGTGGATTGAGAAAATGGTTAAGAAGAAGTTTCCCGATTATTTCTTCCAATGGGTACGTACGTACGTCTCGGTATTTAGTAATTTATATACATATCGATCATGTTTGTAGAAAGTAAACCCATATATTTGCCCATTTTCGCAGATGATTGATCTGCAAAAATCTGAAAACCACGGGGGGTGGTGGTCCTGGCCAAAGCACTTGCTAGCAGGGAAGCCAATTAAACACTATATTTATCCCGGATGTTTTGTGAACGGCGTAAAGTTCCATTCATTAGCCCGAGATGAAGGAAGAAGAACACAAAACAGTGGGGTAGCGGTTGGGAAAGACAATGATCTATATTACGGGGCTATTGTATATGTGGTTCAGCTATGTTACGGGAATGATGTCAACGTTTTCTTATTCAAGTGCAGATGGTTCAAGCGTATAAAGGAAGACCTGGGACTATTATCAGTCGATACAAACTCAAGCTGGTATGAGGATGAGCCTTTCGCTCTCGCCACCTTAGTTAGGCAGGTGTTCTATCTCGACGATTCGAAAGCTGGTGAAGGGTGGAAAATAGTGAACCATATCTCTCATCGAGGAATATGGAATACATAGACAATTGAAGGGACACCGGCGACTGAAGATACTGCTGAACCAGAAAGAGACATTCCTGCCTATCGAGAGCCTAATATTTCTGTCATCCGCTCCGATATAATGGACCTGGTTCAAGATGGTGAACGGTTACCAATGCATGATGGTTGTACAGATCTAACTAAAGATGAGATTATCGATGCCATTAATGAGGTAGATGAAGAAGACGTGCAGGATGAGGACGCGGACGAGGACTCAGGTTATTCGTCGGACGATGTTGAGTACGTTGAGGAGGATGAGCAATCGGATAACGGGGATGAGGATGATGACGATTATGACGAAGAGTACGGTTATACGACGAGGATTATTAATTGGTAATTAATTATTTTAATTATTGTAATATATGATCGATGCATCATCGATCAAAAATTAATATAAATATTATAAGGAGGAGAACGTATGTACGTATGTACGTAAAACTATTATTTATGTACTTAATTAATTAATTACACGCGTCCATGCTCAGATCGGATCGACCGACGTACGTAAATTAAATTAATTAATTAATTAATCCGAATTATATTGGAACAATATCGAATCGGATCGATCGAGGAGCGGATGGGATCGGAGCGGATCAGATCGACGAATTTTTATGCGAATTCAATCAGAAGAATTGAACGAAGACACCTGGACGACGGAGAATACCATATGCGTCGTCCAAGTTAAGCAAAAACCCTAAACCCTAAACAGTGAGGCCTTAACCCCTGAATTCAGGGTTCTCACCTGGACGACGGAGAAATTAATCAAAGCTTTCGCCTTTTGGGTATTTTGGGCTTTGGGTAGTCGAAAAGGTGAAAGCTTTCTATTATGTCCAAGAAGCTTCCTCAAGAAGCTTTCGTTCAAGTTATCAACCTGGATGACGGAGAAATTAATCAAAGCTTTCGCCTTTTGGGTATTTTGGGCTTTGGGTAGTCAAAAAGGTGAAAGCTTTCTATTATATCCAAGAACCTTCCTTAAGAAGCTTTCGTTCATTTTTCTATAAATCATCCATTTAATTTAGTTTTCCTATAAAATTAGTGACTTTTAAAAGACCTACCTTCCAAGTTCATTGTATTTTCAGTTGAGTTTCGTTTAATTTTTTTTAAACAATATTTATGTGTAAATATGATTATGGGTCCCTATGATTATTGCGAGAGATGAATGAAATAAATGTTTCAGAAATTATACTATATTATTCTACGCTTAGTTATGTCATGTGATAGTATTGTTGTGAGCACGATGTAGTATATGTTGTTTTAGAGAGTTAAATCTATCATGCCAGAAGGAAAGTTCATACATAAATACCTTGAGCTATCTCCCTAAACCCTAAAGCTAGCAGATCGGATCGGAGCAGATCGATGATTTTTTCAATTATCGAATTGAATCAGAAGAATTGAACGGAGACACAAATGACCTTAGACGACCTAAACCCTAAACAGTAAGGCCCTAACCCCTGAATTCAGGGTTTCTTCACTTGGACGACACAAATGCCCTTCTCCGTCGTCCAGGTACTCACTAGGATGACGGAGAAGGGCATTTGCGTTGTCCAAGTGTAGAAACCCTAAACCCTAAACAGTAAGGCCCTAACCCCTGAATTCAGGGTTCTACACTTGGACGACGGATAACTCACTCTCCGTCGTCCTAGTTAGTACCTGGACGACGGAGATTGAGTTCTCCGTCATCTAAGTACACACCTGGACCACGGAGAAGCTCATCTCCGTCGTCCAGGTGCAGAATTCGTAATTTTTTCTAAAACAACGACCATCTAGACCATCTCCCAATGCATATTCTTTTCGTCAAGACTATAGAGTATATAATTCTTGGTGTGTGAGCTTCGACGGTTCTAAAATCGGAGTTACGAAATGTCTTGTATCCACGTTTCCGGTTTGTCAAAATCTCGGTTTTGCGGTTGACTGTGCCGATGAAACCCTTCACGAACTTATTATTTTCTGAAAATTATTGTAATTATATATTATGTTATGAGGAACGTATCCAACTGTTGTTTTGTCCAAATTCAATTTCGTTAATACTTTGGTGCAAATGAGGTTATACTTAATAACACTTAAGTCATAAAGATTAGTAGATACTTAACAAGTTTAAAGACGTAAAATTATTCGTCGTTTCAAATTTAACTGTTTATATATACAATGTGTTCATCGATATTTTACGACTATTTCATTCGAATGACAGATCGGCAAATTCCTTGCGAATTAATTTTTTTCTTTTTTTTTACGTAAATTGAACCTGGACAACGGAGAATGACCATCTCCGTCGTCCTGGTGACTACCTGGACGACGGAGAATGACCATATCCGTCGTCCAGGTGTTCACCAGGACGACGGAGATGGTCATTCTCCGTCGTCGAAGTCCAAAATTATGGCGGTTCAATGTACCGCCTTAAATTTCGGCGCTGCTTCAAATTTGACTTAGACGACAGAGAATCTATTCTCCGTCGTCTAAGTTCAAATTCAAGGCGGTTGAAACGTCCCGCCGATTAATTGGGCGCCGTTTCAAAATTTTGAAACGGTTCACTTAGACGACGGAAAAGCCTGTTTCCGTCGTCCAAGTGCACTTATACGACGGAAAAGCATGTTTCCGTCGTCCAAGTGCACTTAGACGACGGAAACAGGCTTTTCTGTCGTCTAAGTGAACGCCTATATATAGAACAGTTCACCCCTCTCATTTTCTCATCCCATCTCCTTTCCTTCTCTCCTCTTCTCTCCTCTCCTCTCAAAACCTCCGGCCTTCCTCCTCCGGCGACGCTCCGGCGACGATAATTCCGGCGACTTTCCCTCTCTCCGACGACTCTACTCCGGCGACATTCCGGCGAATTTCCGGCGACATTCCGGCAAGGTAATAATTCTATTTTTTAATTAACATTATTATTATTTAAGTAATTATTTAATTTGTAAATAATGTTAATTAATTAGTAATTATAATAATTAATAATAATAATTATTAGTAATAATTAAAAATTTAGTACTCATTATTACTTGTTATTTGGTAATGAATAATATATTAGTTAAAATTAAATAATAGTAATAATTATTATTGTTAATAATAATTAATTATATTGGTAAATAAATAATTATTATTAAATGCATGATAAATAATAATTAATTTTTGTCATTATTTATTGTTTTGATTAATAGTATAATTTGTGATTATTATTGTATGAAATTAAAAATTATTAATTGATAATTATGTGTTAATTTGGTAGTCTTTGATTTAAATTTAGTACATAAGATTGGATTATTAAGTCGCACTCTTTGGAATAGATGACACCTCTTTTCCTAGCTTATCTCCTTAACCCCTCGTGATGTGTGGATTTCATCACCGCACACCATAACCTAAGTGAAGTTATGGACACGAGGTTGAGGGCGGAGTTTGCAAAGGACTTGAGGGTGTGTAAATTTTCGAAAGATTGGCCGAATGTCGGACATGGTGTCTAGAAACAGGTTATGACTGGTGACAGGTTTTGGATCTAAGAAAGACGACACCAATAGAGTATATACCATTCATTTGGTTAGCCTCGGGGTGTTTTGTCGAAATTAATCCTGCCTCTCGCGTTATCTCTATCCCTAACTGGCCATGTTTTTCGATTGAATCAAGGCTGATTAATTGAAAATTTACACTTTATCGCGCGGGTCGCACGTCTATTGAACGACCCAAAAAGCCAAGCTAGTGTACTCTATTTAAATCTTAGCCGCACTTAAGTAGCGTAATTTTTTTATATAATTATTATGGTAATCAGGTATTTTAACAACGTACTCCTAGGTTTAAATGGCTCCGTCCGGAAAGAAAAAGGCCCAACAGGAGGCCGAAGATGCTATGCTCCGACGTTTGGCGGAGCAAGTTGGTTGGGAATTACAGGAGGGCAACCACGCCCTCAATCCGGACCCTTCATCTGGTCCGTCGACAGCGCCCTCTGGGGAAATTCCCGCTGCCCCATTTATCCCGAGCGGTGATGACGACGCCTATTCTAGTCCGACGCCTGGTTCAACAGGAAGTACTTAGGCGTCCTCGACCTCTGAATCTATCCTCTACAGCGCCCGGCGTAAGAAAAGGAGGGTTCCGACTGACCCGGAACCGAAAAGGACTCGCGGTCTCGTCAAAGGAGGCAAAGCAGAGAAAATTTTAAAGGCGACCGGGAAAAAGATAGACTTGCCGTACGACGAATTCACCGGTGGCCCTCCCACAGCTCAGCTAGCAAGTCTCTCGGCACATAGCATAGGGTCAATCCTTCGTAGCCGGGTTCGTCTCATTGCCCCTAATTGGAAGGAGTTGCCGGATGAAGAGAAGGCGAAACTCTTTAAAGAACTTTCGGTACGTAATACGTACAATTTTAAATTTATTTTCTCATAACCAATACACATTATAATTTCATAATATATACGATTATAATTTTCTATTTATTTCTGATAGGAACAATATGAGGTAGATCCCACACCGGCGATGCTTATGCATATCAACCAAACCACCAACTCTATCTACCGTGACTGGAAGTACAGACTTCATCAATACTTCGAAAATATCGGCCCCGTGCCTACCCCCGTAGAGCTGTGTGGGGATAGGGAAGATGAGTGACAGTGGTTGTGTAACCACTTCCAAGATGAAGAATATAAGGTGTTTACTTTTTTTTATTTCAATTAAGAGAATTGAATTATTTTAATTTTAGTTATTAATTTTTTAATGATTTATGTTGTCTAACAGAAATTCTCCGAAATCAACAAAACCAACCGGGGGAAGAAGGACAAACACCATACTTCCGGCGCCAAGCAACTGATTCAAATAGCCAAGGAGCACAGGGATAAGGGCTCCAAACACCCTTATCTCGATGCTAGCATAAGCGCGTACGTGACGCCTGGGCTCGATAATGAAGCGAGTCAATACGGCGTAAGTGACACTACCAGAAGAATCACTATACCCGACGAGATTCCCAAAAAATGACCGACGACAAGGGTTCTCGTCTGGTATAGTTGACTATAACCGACGATAGGATTATCTCGTTGGACATAGTTTTTTTTCCGACTAGATAATCTTGTCGACGGTTATAGTGGCCGAAAAGTCGTCGGGTATAGTTTTCAATTAAGGCCGACGATTTTTTCAGACTATAACCGACGAGTTATTGGTATCGTCGGCTATAGTTTCTTATTTCAGATCCAATCTGGGCAGCAGCTCGATCTGTGATTCAAAATAAATCTTCCGCGAAAACTGAAAATGCTCAGAAATCTTTAGGTGATGTCGAAAACTGTGAAGAATGAGTTCGTGATCGTGATTCATTATATATAGGTACGTACGTATATATATATGTGTGTATACGTGTGAATCGATTGTTGATATATATGAAATTGATTTTGAATGGATCGATCGATGGATCGGAGTTAATTGATTGTTGAGTTTGAGTAATTGATGGTTGATTTTGAGTACGTGATTGATAGTTGAGTTGGAGTACGTAGTACGTAATTGATTATATATATTGTAATTATTAATTATAGGATTAATTGTGATTATTAATTATGCATGGGTATATATAATATATATTGTGATTATTATTGTGATGGTGATGATATATGGTACGTGGGTGGTTTGATTGGGGGGGGGGGGGCGGCGGGGGACAGATGGAGAGGGCCGGGAGAGAGGGAGAGGGAGAGAGAGCGAGGGGAAAAAATGAGTCTTTGGGCGGGGGTTAGGTTTTATATGGGATTAAGATTTGGCGCCAAATGAGTGTTTTTTGGGGTTTGGGTTATTAAATTTCGCGGTTTTTAATCCCTGCTAATTTTACCTCTCATTGTTGGCGCCAAAGGTGAAAATGGCAGAGGATTAGCTCGATCAATGTTGTAATTAATTAGCTAGCTAGCTAGTTAGGGATCGAGTAGGCTAGCTAGATCGAATAATTAAATTATGTAATTTAATTATAGTTTGAATATCGATATATATATATATATATCTAGCTATGAAATTTTAATTAATAAGATCATGGGTATATATACATGCAGTTATAATTTTCAGGATGGACAAGAGTTGGATGTGTCTTCCAAGATGGGATGTAAGATATCACCGTGGAATTAGAAGTTTTGTGGAATATGTGAAAGTTAATTGTGGAGGGATGACAATTCATTATTGTCCGTGTACGAAATGTCAGTGTCGCAGCGAGCGATATCGTTTTCACATCGATAAAGTATTGGAGCACTTGAAGAAAAACGGGTTTTGGGATAAGTACACATGTTGGATTTATCACGGTGAGAGCTCATCAGTTGGTCAACATGATCAAGGACAATTTTTTGAGAGTGGATCTACATCCAATGATCCAACAACAAGTCTGATCAACGATATGTTTCCTCATGAGAGCGGTATATTTGCTCAAGCACCGGATATCCCTCCCGCCGTTGGAGACTTCCCTCATATTGAGCCAGTCCATCAATTACCTACAGCTGTCAACACTGCTGGTATAGACAAGTACAACAACCTCATTGCCTTCCAACAGATCCCGTTGTACAACGGGTGTAATGCATCTGTTCTCGAAAGTGTTATGGGAGTAATGAAGCTCAAAGTGGAGAACAAAATGAGTGTGAAGGTTGTTGATGATTGGCTGAAGTGGTCTGGTTCGTTGTTGCCCCCTGGTCATCGTCTTCCTACCACTCATCGTAAGGTGCAACAGATCCTGAAACATCTTGGCCTTTCCTACATCAAAATCCATGCTTGTAGATATGATTGTGTTCTCTTCTGGGGTGAAGATGCTTATGGGAATGATCTTGAATCCCTTGATGAATGCCCAGTATGTGGTACAGATAGGTATAAGTTGACTCCTGCCGGAAACAAGAAAGCTGTGAAGATACTTCGGTATTTTCCGCTGATAGATAGGCTAGAACGGTTGTTCATGTCTGCACACACGGCTGAAGCTATGAGATGGTGGGCCGAGAGGAATTTTCCCGACGGTGATACGCTTATACACCCTGCTGACGGAGAGGCTTGGAAGCACATGGTGAAGGAGTTTTCTTATTTTGCATCAGAGGTTCGAAATGTTTGGCTGGGGCATTCATCTGACGGATTTAACCCTTTTGGCAACATGAGTCTTCAATATAGTATATGGCCAGTTATTTTGGTACCGTACAACCTTCCTCCATGGATGTGCATGAAGAAAGAATACAATATGCTCACTAAGATAATTCCAGGGCCGGGTTATCCAGGAAAGTGTCTCGATGTGCATTTGAGACCCTTGATTGAGGAGCTTAAGTACTTTAGTGAGCATGGTCATCCCACTTATGACAAGTTCAAAAATGAGATGTTCCAGATACATGCCATGCTTGTTGGCACCTTTAGCGATTTTCCTGCACGCGAGATGTTGTCGGGCAACGTTACCAGGTTGAGTGTTGCAGACCTCATTGCAGGAAGATTGTACAGATGCGTCATCGTTGTTGGCTTCCACATGATCACCCATTTCGGGAGGATATGGAGGCATTTGATGGGACTGTGGAAACAGGTGAGCAGCCGAGGAGATGGACGGGGGAAGAAATATTGGAAGTGCTAAATGAATACGATTTTGGGCAGCTAAGCAATCATCCTGAGATAGTGGCGTCAATACCTGACAAACCCGACAGGTATAAATTCTGGACACACAAAAGTATTTTTTGGGAACTTCCGTATTGGTCCAAGTTGTTGATCAGACACTACTTAGATGTCATGCACATAGAGAAGAATGTGTGCGAGAGTGTGGTCGACACAGTGTTGAATTTGGAGGGAAAAACTAAAGACGGCCCGAAGGCACGCATTGATCTTAAAAGGATGGGACTGCGAAAACATTTGTGGTTGAGAGATGGGAAGAAAAAAATGCCACAAACTCCTTATACCGTGAAGCCTGCCAAGAAGAATGAAATTTTTGGCTGGATGAGTAATGTCAGGTATCCTTCAGGCTATGCTGGAAATATAAGTCGATGTGTTAACTTCAAAGACAATAAGATGTACGGACTAAAGAGTCATGACTGTCATATACTGCTTCAACACCTCTTCCCTGTTTTCATTCGAGGGTACCTGCCCAAAGAGGTGGTGGAGCCGTTAGTGACTTTGTCAAGATTCTTTCAGAAGTTATGCACGAGAGAAGTGAAGAAATCGGACTTGTTGGAAATGCAACAGGACATCATTTTTATCATGTGCAAATTCGAAAGGATATTTCCTCCAAACTTTTTCGACATCATGCCTCACCTGATGCTCCATCTTCCGGAACAATTGTTGCTTACTGGTCCAGTACACTACACATGGATGTATCCTATAGAAAGGTACGTAATGCATCTCTGAATCTGGCTATATATGTCGATCTTTAATATTATTTATTCACTTATTGTTGCAATAAGCATAACATGCTCGATCTGTAATTACCACTTTACAGACAATTAGGGGACTACAAAGACTATGTGATGAACAAATCTGCACCCGAAGGGTGTATCCCTGAAGCATATATTGCGCATGAGTGCGTAACGTACACCAAGTTGTATTTGGGAGTGTTGGAGGACCCTCCACAACATATGCCAGTAGATGGAGGCCAGTTCAACCTTTCGATCATCTCCGATGATGTTGAAGTTTCTAGAAAGTTGCCCAACTCATACAAGTTGGAACCTTATGAGCTAGTCATTGCCCATTGGTCGGTATTGATTAACTGTCCAGAAGTTCAATATTGGAAAAATTTGCACCTTTACTGCCCTGCTATTTCCGGTGATGTTGAGTACCACAACAAGACGTTCGCAAACTATTTTGGCAAATGTGTACGTTTATAGATAAATTGACCTGTATATGCTATTTAAGTGCATGTCTCGTATCTTATTTATAGTTAAGTTAATAAATGATTATTTTCAGATGAACCATGTACAAGATGATGGTATCCCTCAGTGGTCACACGAATTGAGGCTCTTGGCGCAGAAACCGATAACTTCCAGAGTTTATCCTATGTGTAAGGTAAATGGCGTGCTATTTATTTGTGAACATAGAGATGTCAGACGAAAAACACAGAATTCTGGGGTAATGGTGCATGGTGGGCAGAATGGAGTTGACTATTACGGTGTTCTCCATTCAGTTGTCGAATTAATATATGGGGAAGGCATGACCGTGCACTTGTTTAAGTGTAGATGGTTTGATACCGACCCTCAGAACACAAGGACCGATCAATACGGCATTTTTTCGGTGAATACTACTACAACCTGGTATGAAGATGATCCGTTTGTTTTGGCCACGGCGGTGAAACAATTGTTCTATCTTGATGATCTTGTGCATAAAGGCGCGTGGAAAGTGGTTAACCATGTTCTTCCACGAAACATATACAGTGCCTCAACCCTTGGTGTGACCTCCGATAATGAAGAAGTTAGTGCATACCAAGAGCCCAACGCAACTGGTATTCCTGAAACCTCAACAATTCGCCTTAATAATGTGAGACAAGGCAGTGTCGAACGAATTCCTCAACCGAATCTTATTGATGTTAATCAAAATGAAGACAATGAAGACTCAAGTGACGAGGGCATACATATCTTACCTGAAATTAACTCGGAAAAAGAGTCAGACTCAAGCGATGATTCTGACTATGCGCCTTAGTGTACGTACGTATGTATGTTATTTTGAGTTTGAACGTGCAATATAAATTAAATGAATTATATTCAGATGATCGACTTTAAATTGCATCGATTAAATTGCTCCAACCGACGAAATTCGAATTAATATCGTATTAATTATTAAATATTAATAAATATTAATTAATAAACATATATATATAGCCAAAAAAATTAAATGCATGTCATTTTAATTTAATTAGGCTTTTAACATAATTTCCGTTTTTTTAATAATAATTTCGTATTAATATATAATAAGTACACTATATATAACCGGCATTTATGAAAAAAATTAAAAAAACTATAACCGGCGACATTCATAGGATGTATCGTTGGTTATAGTTTCTGCATTACTATGGCCGACGATAATACTTATATCGTCGGCTATAGTTGGCGTTATATCCCAGAACTGGCACCGTTTCGGACAGTTTCGTTTCAGACCTCATTTTCTCTCCTCAGATCGATCAGTGCCAAACCATTTCTGCCGCAAGCAAGAGGAAGAGGAAGGATCTCTCAATCTCGATCAAGCTCTCCATCATCAACATCCCTAAACCCTAAACCAAAAATAGGTTCTAAATCCCTAAATCCCTAAATCCCCAATTTCAATCTTTTTAGGTTAGATTTTAATTTGTTTAGTTTGTTTATCGATAATGTGGATGTTGTGTTGATTGTGTGAATATATATTGGATTTTTTTTTAATTTTGTTGATTGTGGGAATTATTGTTAATTTTTTGGATTGTTGGAATTATTGTGGGAATTTTTGTTAATATTGTGGGAATTATTGTTGATATTGTGGGAATTTTTGTGTTGATTTTTTGGATTGTTGGAATTATTTGGATTATATTGAGAATTATTGTTGAATTTTTGGATTGTTGGATTAATTAGAATAATTGGTTTATATACATATATATAGGAGCCTATTTAATTATATTGGATATTATTGAATATATTTTTTAGTGTTGATTTTTTGGATTGTTGGAATTATTGGATTATATTGGGAATTATTGTTGATTTTTTTGGAATTTTAATTAGAATTATTGGATTACATATATAGATGAGCTTAATTAATTATTGGATATTATTGGATATATTATTGATTTTTTGTGTGCTGATTTTTGGGCGTGGAATTTGTGGATTAATTGGAATTATTTTGAATTTTTGTAATTTAGTGGAATTATATATGAAGGAATTAATATATAATGAAATTAGGTGATATATATAATTAATGGAAATTTTATGTCAGTACGTGGGAGGATTTTAATTTTAATTGTTAATTTTAGCAACGATGAATTAGTTAAATTGCAGTGTTTCCCGAGGGGGGTCGAACTCGAGGGGGAGGTCGAGGGGGAGAGGGAGATCAGGATGTGGGGATGAGGGCACTGGAAGTCGGTCTGCATCAGGATCCACCAGCGTCGGCAACACTTACAGTCTTCCGCAGACCTCTCGACACCGTGCACTGCTGGGCGAGGGACAACCTCAGCAGCAGCAGCTCGAGCCTGCTCGATCCTCAGGCGCGAGGAGGCTTTATGAGGCGAGTCGCACGCCGGAAACGGATAGTGCGACTCAATCCTCGGTCCAAATGCCGGAGATTCATCGCGAGGACCCTTCCCCCTCCATCCACCAGACAACTCCTCATTCTTCCGAGGAGGCTGGTGGATCGACTCAGTCCTCGGCGAGGATGCGACTATGCTCGCCGTCTACCTTATTCTTACCGTTGGAAATCCCGACAATACCTCTCGTCGATTCCGACGGGATGCCTGTTCTGGGACAGCTAGGGTTCATTACCCCGGACTAGGAATATGCGTATGTACCCTTCCCGGAACCTCTCTGGAGTGTGAGGATTTCGGGACAACGCACCGACGAATCAGGTAAATATTAATTAGTGATATCTTTTTACTTAGTAATATTTAAATTCAATTAGGTGTTGATGTTTTAAAAATCATCTACATATATATGTGATAGGCGAGATCGTGCCCGGTGACAAACCAAAGAGAACCAGAGGCCTCGCCATCGGCAAGTTACTGGACGACGCCATTCAGGCTAGCGGTGGTGGCCAAGTTATGATTCCGACCGGGGATAGAGGGCAAGTGATCGAGGGAAAGGTCACTCGAAAGTACGCGGGGATGGCGGGCAGCCTCATACGGGATAGAGTCTCAATGTTGTGGCCAGATTGGAATTCAGTGCCGCAATCCGTCAAATATGAGCTGAATAATGCGTTGTCGGTGAGTTGAATTGTATATTCATTATGTAAATTTTCTAAATAAATTTTTAATATTATTGATATATATATATATGCATTGCAGAGGTGGTTCCTCGTGGATGCAGACATTAGACCCACGTGGGCGGATGAAATGCATGGGAGCAGGTTTGCAGACCGGCATTTGTTTCAATTTTTTGGTTTCTTTTGATTATGTTCATACAATGTTGTAAGTTACTAACGATTGATTTTATTAATATATATAGGTACAAGGAGTGGAAGGGCGAGCTGAAGAAGCATTGGAAAAAGTACGGCGACGATCGTTCGGGTACCCCTAGCGAGTTTCGTTATAGGGAGTACGAGTGGCGATGACTTGTGGTTCACTTCAACAACCCGAAATTGAAGGTACGCAACATTCGATCGATAAAATTTTTGTTTTATCGTACTTCCCTCAAATTAGTTGGCTAATATTTTTTTGATGTGGAATTAATCGAGCAGGCTCTTTCTGAAGTCAACACAAGGAACCAGGCCAAAAACACCAAAAATCATCATGCCGGTTCCAGATCATACTCTGGTTGGATCGAGGAGGCGGCCAACAACCCAGAAGAGGATCTCCTTGTCTATACGATGCAGCACGCGTATCCGCAGTCCCTCGAATATGCTGTAAGTGTCCTTATAACAAAATAAACTTATTTCTAATTTTTTTAGATTGTTTTATTTAATTAATATTTTATTGTTCTTTGTTAATTATGCGAGAATTCAGGAGGCAATTCCGGAGGTGTTGACTCAAGTGGCGAGAGAGCTCTATCCCAACACCCCCGATGAGGAACTCCCGATTGATCAGATTGATCGATCTGATCCGATCGTCAGGGCCAGGATCATGTCAACTGCGATCCCTCCAGGGAAGAACACATTCTACTGCAGGGGTTCCGGAAAGTGGGGTCAAGGGCTGCTGAAGAACACCCGTGAATTCTCTCGCGGATCGGGATCATCATCATCTTCCAAGACTAATGAGCTACAGGACCAGCTTCAACGGCAAGCAATTGAGATGGAAGCTCAACGGCGTCGGATGGAGGAGATGGAGCAGGCGCGAGCCGCAGAGCAGAATCGGTTGGCCGAACAGCAGCAGCAGATGGGGACATGGATGCAACACTGTTATGCACAGTTGCAGGCATCTGGAATCCAGATAGCTCCCCCGCCTATTTTCGGTGCGCCACAGCCACAGCCTCAGCCTCAGCCTCAGCCTCAGCCGCAACCTCAGCCAGACCAGGACCAACCAACTGATGACAATCCGTTTGTTCACATAGACTTAGGACACCCGTAGATTTGAACAATTGTCAGTTTTTTATTTTAATTATTTACTACGTATGCATATGTATACAGATTTGAACGATTTCGGTTTTTTTATTTATTTACTACCATAGTTTCAATGGTTGTTGATTTTTAATTTGAACAATATTTGTGATTTTTTGGGAATGCAGGTTTTGGGATAAAACCCAGAACCTGCAAAAAAAATTTAATTATTAATAACTATAACCGACGATATGTGTCAACATCATCGGCTATAGTTTTCAACACGGTCAACCATTTTGACCATGGAGAAAACTATAACCGACGATGACGTTGTCGGTTATAGTTTCAAACTATGCCCGACTATAATTTCTCGTTGCCTTTAGTCTCTTTTTTTTCCAACGAAAAACCTAATTCATCGTCGGTTATAGTATCACCGACGGTGCATTACCGATGAGACTATAACCGACGATGCCTCGTTGAGTATAGGCTATACCCAACGATAAAGAGGAACAGTCCGACGACACCTCATCGTCGGGTATAGTAAATCTTCTGGTAGTGTAACTCCTCCGGAACACACCTGGAAACTCGGGAACCACCTCAATGTCGCCAATGTCGGGTACAGCAACCGTAATATCCACAACATGAGCTAAGCAACAACACAACCCGTTTCCACCATCCGCTCGACCATCACCGCGAAACAGTATCTCGGGAAAAGTCTGGTCGTCGAAACACAATCACCTTCTCGGGACCATCGAACATAGCCCAATGCGTCGTCAAGAAGTCCATACTCATAATCGCACCAAAATCAACGATATCCAGTTATAACAGATCCGCGGCTAACTCATAACCTCCAACAAAGATCTCACAACCTCCAGATGGATGCAACACTCTCCAAAACCTCGGAAGTGGAGATGCAGGCACAATAGCCATGGATATCAAGCAACAGTAACCTCGGAGAAAACTCTATCCCCATACAAGGTCGTGGCACGAACTCAACACGCCCAACTAGCCGCCCACGCCATTTGCGACTTACTGATTAACTCGTCCAGAAGGCTGCGTTGGTCATACTCCAGAAATAGCATCACGACCTCCTCCTAAACTCTAAGCTGCCGAATCGCTAAAACAGCTGGCTGAGGGCGCTCCCTCGCAACGTGACCCTCCTAGCCACCACAATAGCAACTGAGAGTGCTCCACGAACACAAGTCACAACGACACCTGCTGTGTGGAAGAATCACCAACGATCATCCAAACTTATGCCACAGGTACAAGTCCGCTACTCCGTGATCTCCACCATCACCAAACAGATTCTCTGCTTGATCAGATGACCCACAACATAATCGAAAAGGTCACAGCCTGATGAAATCATTGATCCCAAGGTACCTGAACTCATCCTCATCAAAATATCTCGACTAAGTCCACTTCCTCAAACCAACACATCAGAAACTGCGTATAATTAACCTTTCCTTCTCAATATCCTCGCCTCTGAGTGCAGCACATCAAGCTCATCATGGTTATCTCAAGGCATATCAGTCAAAGTCCCTCTGATGCTCAGGTTCAAACTCATCTCGAACCTCGTGCATTGCTTCCTCTGAAACCACATAACACGTACAAACGGAAACAAACATGCGAACAATATATCTCTGCCTCAGGTGGGTAAACACTCCATATCTCCGTTGTTGGATAGCCTGATTGAACCATTACCATATAAACAATACTGTGAATGTAGGCCATGGGGTCGCAACAGAAATTCACACAATACCAGCCCACCAAATGCAATGATCTGACTCAGGCAAAGACATCAACTGCCACGATTCTCTACTCTGAGGCAACATGTAGACGCTCATACACGCACAACTAGGCAAATCATGCCACACAATTCTCTGAACTCAGAATGCTCATCCAAACCCACAATTCACTGGCAAATCGTGCGTCGATTGATCCTCAATAGGATCCACAACCATACCGACACGGAAAGCACGTCAAGGAGGCATCCTAATGAATAAAACATCGTTCACAACAAGTAGAACGTAATCATGGAACTTCAAATATTTGAAAGCATACAACACCCGGAGTATTGATGAGTATCCGCCGGTCGGTCGGGTCACCACTCCAGACATGCTGTACATTCTCAAATATCCTTAGTAAACACATCTACAGAAGTCTATAGAACCTAAAACCTAATGCTCTGATACCAAGCTGAAAGGACCCAACCCCGATTTAGTTTCCTAAACCGGAATCAAACCCCTTCTGAAAACAAGAACCAACAAAAACCATAAAAATTCCGGCAGAGTAACGCTACTAACGCGGAATTTCCATTACCTGCACCCGGAAAATACACTTCATCCTATGCCACTAAAACCAAACCGTGGGCACCAATCCCATCTGGATTTCTCAATATATCAACAGTAATGCAAAGTAATAAATATAACTATACTTTACAGAAATCCGGGAAAAATCGTATGAAAATATACATCAGAATACTCAGAGTGACTTCTAATATAGATATACAAATAGTAGGCCAAACTAAGAACCTACCATAAAAGAAACATCGCTCGAATACTATGCCTCCGACCACGACGTGCGACACCAGAATCTGAACTGCAAACTGGGCAAGGAAACCAAAAAGCCCAGGGGAAAGACATGAAAACCGTTAGAGTGAGTGGACGAAAATAAATGTCTTTCGCCGAATAATATATGTTATAAAAACATATGCGAGTCTAAATGCATAAAAATCAAATGGTACACGAGAGAGACTCTAACTCCTCACGCGTACAGAGCATGCATCAAAAATACCGCGGGGTCTCTCATGGACTCCCTCGCGCTAGTACAGTCTGAATCACGGGATCCCAGACCCACACGTGATTCCAAGCCAGAAAAGCCTCGGGTCAGGACATCTGTCCCCCCCGGAGCGTACTCGGGGATCAGCCGAGAAGCCAATGTGTATCGATACAACCCTGATAACTGAGACTGTACTCTGTGTAAACCAAATCATAAATCCTTTCCATGCACATGCATAAAACATAATATATATGTATGTATATTCATATACGCATAATCGTAAATGCATAATCGTAAAACACATGCTCATATAAATCATGATCATAACTGCATGCTCATGCTCGTAATATATATATAATAGACTCGCAATCAATTCGTGAAAAGAAATGTCCACTCACAGGTGAGCGTAACGCAATTCGCGTTAATCCCGTGATCCGGCGAAAAATCCCTCGCCAAACGAACGATCACGAACCCCTGAATAATCACAAAATCCATTTCTCAAAATCATAACTCAGTACCTCGAATCATATCACGAGAAACAACCGTTCTCGGAAATACATAATCCAATAACGACGAATTGTCAAAAATCCAATAATCACACCTCAATACCTCGCTAAAATTTCGGACGCTCAATTCGAAAAACAAACCTCACCACTGTGATCGGGGCACGATTCCGAGCGAAACGACATATAACTCGTCGAAAACCCCGAAAAGTCAACTTTGACCGGAGACCGCCGTTGACCACCGCCGGCGCTGCCGGCGCCACCCAAACTTGAATTTTCCCAGCGGACCAAAGCCTATTCCACTCAAAATCATCCAACAAACAACTTCCATAATTACACCAAAGATCAATTCAAACTCTAACTAGCTCAATTTCAAGCAAAACCGAAATCACTCACAAACTTTAATCCAACAATTCTCCATGTACAAATCGAATTGGAACTCCATACCTACATGGTTAGATTCGTGGTGATGAGGGCTTCAAAACCCAGTACTTCATGTAGCTGAATTCGGCCGGAAAAATTGACAACCAAAAACCCCCAAAAATCACAAACTTTCCACCGGAAAGACTCCTTCCTCCGGCGACCCACGCCGTGAACGGTGGCCGGCGTCGCCACGGGGAGGTCAAGCCGAGTCGAACAAGACCTAGGCCGAGCCCTAGGGTGGCCGGACGGCGTGTCACCAGCGGCGAGCCGTGGCACCGTCGTCCTCCTCTCCTCCAAGCCAAGTTGACTCGGTCAACACATTCCAAATATAGAAGCCCAGTTTAAATACTTGCCCTTTTAGGAAACTTCCAAAATACCATTTTCGATAAACTTCGAACACCCGTAACTTTCGTACCGTAATTCCGATTCCAACAATTCTCGCGTCAACAAACTCATCTCGACAAGTTCTTCAATTTCCACCCAAGGTCAAACACTTCGACGAATCTGATAAAAAGTCAACGGTTCAATCCATCACATGCTTATCCGATTAAATAATTAACGGTCAAAAATATTCATAACTTAATCCTCGTAACTCGGAATAATCCTCCGGAAGTTCCCACAAGCTCGAAATTAAATTCTCAACAACTTCCGCGAAGGATCCAAAATCAAATTCTCGCCCGATAATTTAGTCGCTAACAAGGCCGCCATATTAGCAGATTATGTCGAAATCACAACAAATCGCGAAACTCGCAAATCAAGTCATTAATCATTCCATCCACGGTTCGGGTCGATCAACGGTCCAAAACGGATCACAATCACAATTCGGATGGACTCGAATACAAATGGATAAACTCGACAGTATTCCGAAATTTCAAATATTCATATTATATTCCTCGGTCGTCCAAATAATGATCAGGAACCGCCCACGAACTCAAAATCATGCGTACAACAACTCTCGAGAAGAGACTCAACTCAAATTTTTGGCCAATAATTAAGTCTTGATCAAAGCTGGCGATTCAATCAATTATCGGAAATCTGCGATTATACGCTAACTCACGAATTAGGCTGATTACGCGTCTGATTTTGTTCCGGGTCGTTACAAATTTCAATCAAAAATTTGGCATAATTGTGACGACCCGAACCGGAATTGGTATAGTAATCGGCTTAATCCGCGAGTTTTGCGAGTAATCGAGATTTATCGTAATTAATTAAATTGGCGGTTTGGTTCACGACTTACTTACCGGGCGAGAATTTGAGTTGAGTCTCTTCACGAGAATCGTAGTATGCATGATTTAAAGTTTGTGTGCGGTTTCGGATAATTGTTTCAATAACCGAGGAATATGTTATGAATATTTGAAATCGTGTGATTTCGTCGTGTTTATACGTTTGAGTTTGAGTTATCCGAATCGTGGATGTGATTCGATTTGGACCGTCAATCATATCGGAATAGTCGTAAATTGTCGAAAATCACTGTTTTGGGAAGTTTGACCGTCATTTGACTAAGATTGACTGTTGACCCGCGTTGACCGGTGGAGCACCGCGCCACCGTTTAACCACCGATTGATTTTCTGTTTCCGGCCACCTCAGACCAAATTGTTGGTATGGTTAGCTTCCTCTCATGATTTCCTAGTGTTTTGCAATTGATTTGAGTTGAACTGGTTGAGATTTGGAGGAGAACGAACTCGGTGAAGTTCGTGGTGTTCGCCGGAATCAGGTGAGGTGCTCCGGCGACATTTGGGGTCGGGGTGGGGGGAAAGGTTACCCTCATCCTTGTGAAGCTTTTGGGTGAACGAATTTTGGTTTGGTTGAGGTTTGAAGCTCGCCGGAAAACTCACCAGAATCCATGGATTCTGTGAGTTTCGAGGTGATTTCCGGTCGGTGGGCTTGGAATTGGGTCTCGGTGTAGAAGAGGAAGTTTTCGGGCTTGAAGAGGACTTGTGATCTGGAAAGTTTGGCCGGAATCCGCCATGATTGACTCCGCGCCGCCGCCGCCGCCGCCGACGGTCAACTGCGGATCCCCGGCGAGGTGTTGACTTTTTGAAATTTGACAAGTTTTATGCCGTTTTGCTCGTAATCGCGCCCCGATCATCGCCTTGAGGTTTTTGAGTTGATTTGGATACCGGATTTTAAGTCAAGGGTTTATGTGGAGTATTTGGGGGTTTTCATCGATTATTTTGTATCCGAGTTATATGTATCCGAAAATGGTTGGTTTCCGAGGTGTGGTATAGTGTAATGAATTGTGATTTTGATCAGTTATATTTTTTGATTATTTAGGGGATCGAGATCGTACGTTGGGCGAGGGATCTTCCGCCGAATCTCGTGATTAGCTCGTTTGCACGCCGTGCTATCTGTGAGTGGACATTTATTTACACTGTCGTAGCGAGTTCTTGATTTCAGTATTTATTTCTAGTACAGTATTGAGATTATTTATTGTTTTGGAGGTATTGTTTTATATTTTATGGTGATGGCATTTATTTAGCATCGATGCATCGGCTACTCGGCTGATCACCGGTAGTCCGGTTGGGATTGGTGCCCACGGTTTGGCTTTTGTGGCATAGGATGAAGTGTGTTTTTTGGGTTCAGGTTAATGGTAATTCCACATTATAGTGAAACTCTGCTGGAATTCCTATGGTTTTTGCAAGTTCGTGTTTTCAGAAGGGGTTCGATTCCGGTTTAGGAAACTAAATTGGGGTTGAGTGTGACAACCCGGAACAGAATTAGTAGAGTAATCGGCTTCATCCACGAATTTGGGCGTAATTACAGTTTTCCGTAATGAATCGAATTAGCGGCTTTGATCACCACTTAATTATTGGGCGAGAATTTGAGTTGAGTCTCTTCTCGAGAGTTGTTGTACGCATGATTTCGAGTTCGTGAGCAGTTCCGGATGATTATTTCGATGATCGAGGAATATAATATGAATATTTGAAATTTCAGAATTTCGTCGAGTTTATCCATTCGTGTCGAGTTTATCCGAATCGTAATGGTTATCCGTTTTGGAACGTCGATCGTCCCTAGACGCGAGTATAAATAACGGAAATAGTCGAAAAATTATCAAAAACACTGTTCGGGAAGTTTGACCAGCGTTGACCGAGTTGAAGGCGTTGACCACCGTTGACCCGTAGAGAAAATTGGACCGTTTGGATTCCTCCGGTGGACTGGGTGATTGCAGCCGTTTCAGGTCACGACTTTGTAAGGTAAAATGTTCTCCTCGTCATTCTAAGCTGTTTTGCACTTGGAATTTCTCGATTTGGTTGTGTTTTGGTGGAGAAATGTTTAATTAAAAACGGGGAAAATCTTGCTGGAATCGGATTTTGTGGATGGAGGTGCTCCGGCCATGGTGGTGGCCGGGAAGTTGGGGGTTTCTGTTCATGGGGCCACGGCGGAGCCATTGGGAGGGGTCTCGTGGCTTGCCGTGCGCCGTAGGCAGCAGATCGACGGCGAGTAGTTTCGCCAGAAGTGGTGGATCACCGTAGGTTTCGAGCTGATTTTCGGCATGTGTGGCCGGAATTGGTCCTTGCCTCAGAAGAGAGATGTGTTGGGCTCGTTAAGATGAAGCTTCAGTGAGCATGGCCGCCGGAAAATCTCTCCGGTTGACGGCGTACCGCCGCCGCCGGCGGAGCTCCGGCGACTGTTGATTTTTTTGGAAATGTGTCGAATTATATGTCGTTTCACTCGTATTCGCGCCCCGATCATCCCCTTGAGGTTTTCGAGTTGATTTGGGTACCGGATTTTCAGTCGAGGGTTTGAGTGGAGATTTCGGGAATTTCGTTAATTATTTTTGTATCAGTTATACGTTTCCGGGAACGATTGGTTTCCGAGGTGTGGTACAGTGTTGTGAATTGTGATTTTGATCAGATATATTTTATGATTATTCAAGGGATCGAGATCGTGCTTTGGGCGAGGGATTTTCCGCCGGACCACGTGATTAGCGCGAGTGCGAGCTTTGCTCATCTGTGAGTGGACACTTTTATATTTTCACAGTCGTTGCGAGTTCGTGATTTTTCCGTATTTATTTATATACGATGTTGAGATTATTTATTATTTTTGGAGGTATTATTTTATATTTTTATGGTGATGGCATACTTGCATCGATGCTTCGGCTACTCGGCTGATCACCGGTAGTCTGACCAGAGTTGAGAGATTCCTCTGGACCAGAGTTGAGAGATTCCTCTGGGTAGGGTTGACAGATTCCCTTGTTATGCCGCCGGGGTTGAGAGATTCCCCTGACCTATCACCGCCGGGCTTGAGAGATTCGCCTGGCACCTCCATATATATTTTCCGAACTCGCTATACTTTACATTGTTTATTGTATATGAAATTGGTGAAAGGCATATGCTTATTTTTGTCCACTCACTCTAACGTTTTATTGCCCTTCCTCTGGGCTTTTCAGTTTCCGTGCCCAATTTGCAGTTCGGATTCTGGTGTCTCACGTCGCGGTCGGAGGCTAGTCGTTTGAGCTACCTTTCTTTTCCAGTAGGTTCCTTGTTTTGCATATTGTTGTATATTTTGTGCATATATACACAAGAGGTCGCTCTGATACGATACTGATACATGTTTTATGAGGTTTTTCCCAAATTTTTTGTATAGTACAGTTATGTTTACTGTTTATTGTTATTGTTATGATATTGAGAAATCCGGATGGGATTGGTGCCCACGGTTTGGCTTTTGTGGCATAGGATGAAGTGTTGTTTTCCGGGTGCAGGTAAAGGCAATTCCGCGTTAGTAGCATTACTCTGCCGAAATTTTAATGGTTTTTGTTGGTTCGTGTTTTCAGAAGGGGTTTGATTCCGGTTTAGGAAACTAAATCGGGGTTAGGTCCTTTCATTGGGTCCTTCCAATAATTTCCCCTATAATTTGTCGAAAACCAAAAAACTTGCATGCAAGATTACACTTCGAATAACCAATTACAACAACACAATTACACCGTGGGCACCGATTCTCATCTGGATTTCTCAAGTTGAAATCATAATTTAACCAACTAAACTAAAGCATAACCAAATTAAAGTTCAGAATCATATTCCAATAGTATAACCTAACTAAAGCATGCACTAATCATAATTCAATTTCTTAAAAATGCAATTAGTGAAATACTAAATCTCGTTATGCTTTGAAAGTATGAGTAAATTTAATTGATTTTAGAAATGTAAGTTACTTACTCCTTGTTGACTCGCTTTATTGACAACCCCGGGCTTGACATAAGCTTGGATGCTGGCATCCAAGAAGTAATGCTTCGAACCCGCATCTTTGTGATCCTTCGCGATGTAAATGAACTTTCGCGAACCTGATATATGGTGTTTACCCTTCTTGTCCCGATTTGCCTTGTTGGCTTCCGACCTTGTCTATTATACAACAAAGATTATTAATTAATAACATAATGGTTAAAATAATAAATTATTCAATTTTCATTATATTAAAGAAAATGAAGATGAAACTTATACTTGTCGGACTGAAAGTGTCCGACCAACCATTGCCACTCCTCTTCCCTGTCATTTTGGAGCTCCAGAGGGGTAGGCAAGGCGCCGTGTCACTGATAGTACTTGTGGAGGTCGTACTTTCAGTCCTTGTAAATATGGGCAGTCGTCTCGTCTATATCCTCCATCATCTCCGCTGAGCCGGAGATTTCCAAATGTGTCTAGAAATATAAATAACAAATTAAAATTAATTACAGAAATAATTCATTTATGTTTTGTAATTACTTAAATTCATAAATAATAAAAAAAATAGTATTACCGATAGTTCGCGGTACACCATTAACTTTTCAGATAAGGGCAGCTCGTTCCACGAAGGGGCAACCATACGGATGTTGTTCCGTATGATTGAGCCGATGGAGTGCGAGGTCAATCTCCCGAGCTGTGCAGTCGGAGGGCCTCGGGTGAACTCGTCGTACTGGAGGTCGATCTTCTTCCTCGTCGACTTCACTATATGCTCACATTTGGCTCCCTTTCTAAGTCCCCGATTCCTTTTTGCAAGCACGTCTGATGGCTGCCTCCAGACCTTACGCCAGGTGCTGTAGAGAATCAAGTCGTCTACTGACTCATCCAAGCCGTCTGATGGTGCAGTCGATCTGGCCTTGTCCGGCTCGTTCGTAAAGGCTTAGGCCTCCTCATGTGGAGCGTGAGGGATTTGTTCTGTCAACAGAGCCAAAGATTGCTGCGGAGAATTTGTAATGGTTTCTTTCGAATCCTGCCTCCAACCCATTGCTTGCGCAATGGCTTCGCGTTCGGCCTCTTTGTCCACAGTCGTGCGCCTCTTCCATCGAGTTATAATTAAGCTAAATAAATGAAATACCTTGGCATAATTCATCCAAATATATCCAAATTTTATCAAATATATCCAAATTTATCCAAAAATTCAAAATTCACAAATATATCCAATGTATCCAAATTTCACAATATATTTCAAATTTATCCAAATATAGCCAAACTTATCCAATTTATCAAAACTTATATTAATAAATATAATATACCCAAATTAATCAATTAATATTATATATATCATTATACCCAAATTAATCAAAATACATTACGTATATCTAATTAAATTAATCCAAATATAATATACCCAAATTAATTCACATATAATATATTAATCCAAATATACTCAAATATAATATATTAATCACAATATACTCAAATCTAATTAAATTAATCCAAATACAATATACCCAAATTAAAGGTTCCGTCGTCTAAGTAACACTTAGACCGCTGAAACTTCTCCGCGGTCTAAGTGAACACTTAGACGACGGAGATGTCTTTTTCCGTCTTCTAAGTGAAACTTAGACCGCGAGGAAAATTTCCGCGGTCTAAGTGTCACTTAGACGACGGAAAAAGATATCTCCGTCGTCTAAGTGAAATTTCAAAAATTTAAAAATTTCACTTAGACCGCGGAGAAAGTTTCCGCGGTCTAAGTTTACACTTAGACGACGGAAAAAGACATCTCCGTCGTCTAAGTACTTTAACCCTAAACCCTAAGGCCCTATCCCCTAAACCATGTTTTCACTTAGACGACGGAAATGTGCATTTCCGTCGTCTAAGTGAAAATTTCGTAATTTCACCTAAGACAACGACCATCTAGACCATGTCCCAATGCATATTCTTTTCGTCGAGACCATAGAGTAAACAATGTTTGGAGTGTGAGCGTCGACGGTTTTAAAATAGGACTTACGGATTTTCGTGTATCCAGGTTTCCGGTTTGTAAAAATTTTGGATTTGCGGTTAACTGTGCCGATGAAACCCTGAACGAACTCAGTATTTAGTGGAAATTATTCTACTTATATATGGTGTTATGGTGAGTATATCCAACGGTCGTTTTTTCCAAATTCAATTTCGTTAATATCAATGTGCAATGAGCCTATACGTACCGACACTTAAGTTATACATATTAGTAGATACTTAACAAGTTTGAATACGTAAATTAATTCATCGTCTTAAATCCCACTTTTTATATATACGATTCTTTAATCGATATTTTACTACAATTCCATTCAAATTACAGGTCCAAAAATTCATTACAAATTATTTTTAAAAAATAATTTTACGAAATTTTCACCTAGACGACGGAAATTTGTCATCTCCGTCGTCTAAGTCTAAATAATTGGCGGTATTCTTTTCCCGCTAAAATTTTGGCAAAAATTTAAATCACTTGGACGACGGAAATACTGATTTTCCGTCGTCTAAGTGAAAAATTGGCGGTATTGTTTGAAAATTTAAAGCACTTAGACGACGGAAATATTGATTTTTCGTCGTCTAAGTGTTTTAAAACTCTATAAATTCATCATTTTCTCAATCTCTTTTCATTTTTTCCTCTCCCTCAATCCACTCTCCCTCTCCCTCTCTCCCTCTCCATCTCTACCCCCCCCCCCCCCCCAATCAAACCACCCACCATATATCATCACCATCACCATCCACTATCATCATCACCACCACCACTGTCGCCGCCACCACCGACATCACCACCGTCGCTGCCACCACCACACACCACCACCACCTACAACGTCGCCTCCACCACCACCACACACCACTAGCTACCGCCTACATTGTCACCTCCACAACCGGCCTCCACATTCCGGCCAACACCACCGGCGCCGCCACCACCACTGCCGCCTATAATTAGTTTAGTTTTAGCTTAATTTTGTTTATTTAGGCTAGATTAATTTACTTTATTATATTATGAATTTTGTATTCATTGTATTTAAATCCATAATAATTTAAATTATTTATTCATTATGAATTTTGTACGTATTATATATTATTAATAATTAATATTCAATAAATTTTTCAATATTATGAATATTGATATACAAAAAATTAAATAAAAAAATCATTAAATGCTAATTATTAAATTATTAGCATTTCATGAATTTTTCATTTAATTTTTTTTTTACAAAATCACCACTTAGACGACGGATATGGACAATTTCCGTCGTCTAAGTGTTCCCTTGGACGACGGAGATTGTCATCTCCGAGGTCTAGGTGAAAATTCAGTAAAACTATTTTTTTTTTAAAAATTTAAAAATTCACTTATACGATGGGGATTGTCATCTCCGTCGTCCAAGTGAATTTTTAAATTTTAATTTTTTTTTTTAAAAATAAAATTATTTCTTTAAAAAAAAATTTAAAAATTCACTTGGACGACGGAGATGACAATCTCCGTCGTCTAAGTGAATTTTTAAATTTTTAATTTTTTTTTTAAAATAAATTTTTTTTTTGATAAAAAATTTAAAATTCACTTAAACGACGGAGATTGTCATCTCCGTCGTCTAAGTGAACACTTAGACCCCGGAGAATGTCCGCGGTCTAAGTCTCACTTAGACGACGGAATTCTCCATCTCCGTCGTCCAAGTGCTTGGACGACAGCACTTGGAGCACGGAGCTTGGACGACGGAGATTCCGTCGTCTAAGTACTTAGATGACGGAAAATTGCACCTAGACGACGGAAATCGTCCGTGGTCTAGGTGCATTTTTCTTGTAGTGAAATATACTGAAACTAACCCAAATACACATCTAATATATTAATTCAAAAATTATTTTACAAATAAAATGTACCCAAATTAATTCACATCTAATATATTAATTCAAATCTACTATATATATAATTAAACCATTTTTATATCAAATATATATAATGTATATATATAACCATTAATCTAATTCATATATATATATATATATATAAATGGGGAGAGGAGAGAGATAAACCGATGGGGGAGACCGGAGAGAGGAATCCGACAGCGGAGAGGAGAGGAGAGAGTTCGAGTCCGAGTCCGGCAGCGGATTGGAAAGAGAGGAGACTGGCCCGAGGAGAGAGAGACAATCCGGCTTGGAGGAGAGAGAATCTGGAGGGGCTTTGGTTGGGTAGGCGGCGTAGGAGAGGAGAGAGAGAGAGAGAGGGAGAGAAAAAGTGATTAAAGTCGATCCATTTTTTGAGATATATCAATTGACTTAGATGACGAAAAAAAAATTCGGCGCCTAAGTAGTTTTTAAATGTGACCCGATAAAATTAGCGCACAAAAATGAACCGCCAAAAAAATTGGCCTTAAGTGACGAAACGAGTGGATTCGTCGCCTAAGTACGCACTTAGACGACGAACCGTGTAGTTTTGTTGCATAAGGTTTTGGGGTTTAGGGTAAAGGGATTACTGTTAGGGTTTAGGGTTAGGGTCAGGGTCCACCTAAACGACGAATATATTGTTAGCATCGTCTAGGTAGTGAGTCTTAGACGACGAAATGAATGTTTTCGTTGCGAAGTGAAACTTAGACGATGAAATAATGCATTTTCCTCGGCCAAACGTAATTTTATTTCAAACATCAGTATCTGGCCTTTCCAATTCCATTTTCGTTCTTCCGATTCATAATTTTATAGCCTGGCCTATTATTTAATTTTATTCATCTGATATAATTAACTACTAATTCAGCCTCATA
Source organism: Geum urbanum (assembly GCA_946800695.1). Lineage (NCBI taxonomy): Eukaryota > Viridiplantae > Streptophyta > Magnoliopsida > Rosales > Rosaceae > Geum > Geum urbanum. The sequence continues at coordinate 36,852,680 of OX327003.1, read as the reverse complement.
TCAATCATCATCCTCATAATCATCATCATTTGAATCATTCACCTCACTATCATCTGATTGCTCCTCATCATCATACTCTACAACGTCTTAATTGTATCTGACGTCGTCATCATCCTCAGGATTCTCGACTTTCGGATCATTCTACGCTAACTCTCTAATCTCCTCTGGAGTAAGATCTGTGGTGCCATCAATCGGGGGTAAGCGTTCGTTATGCCAAACCAGTTCCATTACGTCGAGGATGACTAAAGTATTAGGTTCTTAATATGCATTGTCTCCATGCGCTTCAATATCAGTCACAAATATCCCATCAAGTGTAGTTGCACTCCATATTTCTCAGTGTGACATATGATTTACTATTTTCCAGACTTCACCAGCTTTCGGATTATCTAGATAGAACACTTGTCTAACTAAGATGGCAAGAACGAATGGCTCGTCTTCATACCAGCTTGAGTTTGTATCGACTGATAAAAGTCTCATATCTTCCTTGGTACGCTTAAACCACTTGCACTTGAACAGGAAAACGCTGATATCATTCCCATATAGCAGTTGTGGGAATCGGTTTTGGCCACCCGAGCTGGGGAAAGATGAGCTCGGATAGAGCGATTCTAGATAGGGTATGATGAGGTCAGATATGGGCCTAGGCTCAGTCAATTATGGCTCGGTCAAATAATGAACAATTTTGGGGTTTCTAGAAGTCTCTAGAACAATGTGGAGTCTTCTAGAATGTTCAATGGGCAATAATGATCCTAAGTAAGATTATACCTGAAGGAAATCTGACCTCAAGGGATAGTTCGATCGGACCTTGAGGAGTTGACAAAATCTGAGGAGGAAAGATTTGCACGTATCACAGTAGGATTTTTCCAAAGAGCATGTGGTAATCATAAGATTTGATTGGCTTTGGATATGGAGATTAATTCCTTAATAGATTCCTCTTATCCAAAAGTAAAGTAATCCTATTTGATATGGATTATGTTTAGATCTAACTCGATCGCTATATATAGGCCATCTCATCATGGTCCGAGGTAACATTATTCAACCCAATTTAGCTATTCGATTCTTGAGATAAGAACTGACTTGAGAGTCGGAGGGTCTAAGCACGGTACCACACCGTGCTTCGACTGGTTTTGTAGGTTCACGGAGATCTAAGCTGAAGTAGGATAAATCTACTCTCACAAATTGGTGCTTTCATTAAGAGTGGAACCCTAGGCTAACTCCTGTGAACGGAAGAATTATGGAAGATAACACCAGCACCAGTAATCAGCACGATAAGGAAGCAACCTCGTCGATGGGGAATAACCAGATCACCACCCCAGACTCAGGGGCGTCTAGACGTGGAAATGCCCTCATGCATCAGGTTCGGCCAAGGAACCTCGCGGAAAAAGGGCACGTAAGCAACGAAGACGGTTTTGGCCAGGAAAACGAAGGGGACAAGGGATGGAAGGCCAAGGTCGATCAGGACCTCCGCCGAGCCAAGGAACGATACGCGAGCCTGAGAATCGACATGGCTGCGCTGCAGCAATCTACTTAAGAGACCACTAAGAACACGAACGAATTGGTAGGCACTGTAGCTGCCATGCAGACCATCTGGCTAAATCTAGTAGAGCTATTGAGAAACAAGGGGTTGGTCCCACTCGACCCATCAGTGCCGGAGGTCCAAGGAGTCCTAGCGGCCGAGCAGAACGGCCAGCAAGAGGTGGTGCCTAAACGAGAGACCCAAGAGGTAGTTGCTCTCAGGAACTTGATGGAGGAGTTTATGGAGATCCAGCATGCCCATAACGTCGGGGATAACTAAGAAACAGAGAGGCTAAGGAAGGAAGGGATGTCCAAGAAGGAATCGGAAGCAGAACAGATGGCTCGGAGGATGTCTCAGAATCCTCTGGCTCAGTTCATCCTGGACGCTGAGCCTCCCAGGAAGTGGAGTCACCCTAGGTTTGATAGGTACTGAAGGGATTCAAACCCGTACCTGCATCTCAGAAACTACCAGTCTACCATGGCCACTAGCCAATCGAATGATGCTTGGATGTGCAAGATGTTCCAGGCAAGCCTAAAGGACCATGCCTTGCAGTGGTATGAGACACTCCCCTCAGAATCGATCGAGGATTTGCAAAGTTTGAAGGCGGCTTTCTTCAAGAGATACGAAAGTAACGCTGCAGGAACGAAAGACCTGACCTACCTCACATCCCTCAAGATGAGGAGGGGGGAAGGCCTAAGGGATTGGGTCACGAGGTTAAGAAAGGAATACGCGACGGTCGACTACAAAGACGACACTGTAACGACCACGAAGTTCATTAATGGGCTTGACATGGATTCGGAGCTAACTAGCAAGCTGATCAGGAAAGAGACCAAGGACATGTCCACGGTCTATGATGAGGCTCTGGATTATGCTTGGGTAGAGGACATGAGGACGTACAACCCCAGGGACTCCCCAATGGAAAAAACGCCCGGAGTTGGGAGGAGCTCTAACCCACGGAGGAGCACGACCTACAGCAATGCTAATCTGGGGAGGAGCAGCAGCGATAACAAGAGAAAAGCCTCAAAGCACCAGCCTACTGCTAAGGGTGGAAAATTATTCGTTCCTTCCACAACAATCTCGATCTCAACCATACTCCATCATATCAATAATGAGCCTTGGGTTAAAAGGCAACCACCGATGACAGATACGGGAAATTCAAGAGACTTTTGTGCCTATCACAAAGCCAACGGGCATAAGACGATCGATTGAGGAGTCCCCAAGAGACATTTCAAAGAATTGGTGGAATATGGGTACTGCTTGGAATACCTGACGGAGGATTACAAGAAAAAGCTCGAAGATTCACTGAGGCCGCAAGGTAATGGCAAGCATCAAAGAAATGAGGGGACCTTGCCACCACCACCTAAGGGCCAAGAGAAGAAGTACCCAGTGTTGAACTGTATCCTCCAGGCCCCTAAGTATCCCGGGGACACCACCTTCCCTGACTTAAATTGTATTATGGCAGAGACAGAGGAGTTGGGGGTCGCTCTCGAGGAGAGGGAGCTTGAATCGAAGAAGTCCAAAGCTAAGAGCAGACCCACGCTTCAAACGTGGAAAAACCTACTTGAATTTTTGGACGCAGATCTCCCCGATCAGGTGGAGGACCACGACGATGCCCTTGTTGTCAATATCAAAATAGCCCACTTGACAGTGGCCCGGGTACTAGTTGACAATGGAGCCGCCATGAACGTTATATTCAGGGACACCATGTAGAGGATGGGCCTGATGGAGGCCATCGAGGATCATCGGACGACCATAATGAGGTTCGAGGGGTCGCAAGTGAAAACCTTGGGGACTATTCCCCTCCAAGTGGGCACGCCCTTCACCAACCCGACCACACCGTTCGCTGTGGTCGATCCCCCGTCCCCTCATAATGCAATCCTAGGGAGGCCCTGGCTCCATCGGAAGGGAGCAGTGGCATCAACCTACCACCAGGTCCTGAAGTATCCAACCCCTAGGGGCACCATCACGATCTCAGGGGATAGAGCTATAGCAAGGTTATATACGGTGTTGGTCACCAAGGGTATGGAAAAGAAAGGAGTGGGTGAAACTGGGGGCATGGCTGCCCCATTTTCGTCGGCATAGCAATTACAGAGTGGGGGTTAGGATGCCGAGAATGATGAGTTAGATATATAACTCAACCCTAAGGAACTGCCCTTCAAGGAATAGGCAAAGGAAGATGTGGTACTTGAACCCTTCGATCGAGATCGACCAAATCGATGTGCAAGAGTTGGATCGGGCCTAAGTGGAATCGAACTTCAAAATTTGATAGGCTTGCTTAGGGAGTGCAAGGATGTATTTGCATGGTTGGTACGGGACATATCAGGGATTGATAGGTAGGTGATTAAGCACCGGCTCCACGTGGACCCCAAGTTCAGGCCCGTAGCACAAAGGAAGAGAACGTTCGCGGCAGAGCGTAACATGGTAATTGAACAGGAAGTAGAAAAGCTACTCGCAGCGGGGTTCGTTAGGGAAGTCCCACACTCTGATTGGCTCTCTAATCTTGTCCTTGTCAAGAAGAAAAATGGGAAGCCGAGGGTCTGCGTCGATTTCATGGACCTCAACAAGGCATGCCCCAAGGACGGCTTCCCCCTCCCCAAGATTAATCAGGTTGTAGACTCCACTGCAGGTCATGAACTCCTCAGCTTCATGGATGCCTATAGTGGTTATAACCAAATCAAGATGGCAGAGGACGATGTGGCAAAAATGGTATTTGTGATAGAGAAAGGAGTCTACACTTACGAGGTAATGCCCTTTGGGTTAAAAATTGCAGGGGCGGCATATCAAATGCTGGTATACAAAGTATTCAAGCCCTTGATTAGGGACACGATGGAGGTATACATGGATGATATGCTGGTCAAAAGAAAGACCAGGCAGGACCACGTGCCTAACTTAAGGGGATGCTTCGACGTTCTGCGCCAGCACAACATGAAGTTGAACCCCGAGAAGTGTACGTTCGGGGTAGGATTTGGAAAGTTCTTGGGCTACTTGCTAACGCAGCAAGGAATAGAAGTGAACCTGGATCAGGTCACACTGATTGTCAAGATGAAATCCCCATCCATGGTGAAGGAAATCCAGAGCTTGAACAGAAAATTGGCGGCCTTAAGCAGATTCCTATCTAGATCGACCGATAAATGTAAGTCGTTCTTCGAGGTACTCAAAAGGACCAAGGGCGAGCTCTGGACCGAAGAATTCAAGAGGGCATTCTAAGAACTTAAGCAATACCTCGTCTCTCCCCCTGTGCTAAGCAAGCCTGTGCTAGGGAAAAATCTGTATTTGTACTTGGCGGTTTTCGATGTAGCAGTGAACGGAGTTCTGGTTCGACAAGATACTAGGAGGCAGCTACCCATGTACTACATGTCTAAAGCTCTCCTCGACCCAGAATCCCACTACCCCAAGCTGGAGAGGCTGGTACTGGCCCTCGTCGTGTCATCGCTTAAGCTTTGGCCGTACTTTCAAGCCTTCAAAGTCAACGTCATGACTGAATATCCACTGAGAACGATCCTCCAAACCCTGGATTTCTCGAGCAAGGTGACTAAATGGGCCATCGAAATGGCATATCATGATATTAAGTACATGCCTAGAACAGAGATGAAGAGGCAAGCCTTAGAAGACTTCCTAGCAGAGTTTACTATACGTGAGCCGGAGGTGCAGGAAAAGAGGTAAAAGGGGGAATAGGTGCCAGGGGTAGATAACTAGACGTTGTTCACGAATAGATCATCGAAAGATAAGGGGGCTGGAACTGGCTTGGTGCTGAAAACCCCAGACGGAACGATCATAGAACAAGCACTAACTTTGGGGTGGAAAGCCACAAATAACGGAGCCGAGTACGAAGCCCTCCTGGCAGGGTTGAGCTTGGCAAGGGAACTAAACATAAAAAATCTCAAGGTGTTTTGTGACTCACAACTGATTACAAGCCAGGTCCTAGGAGAATATGCAGCCCACCACGCGTCCATAGAGGCGTATCTGAGGCTGGCTAAGAGACTGGTAGCACAGTTTGAAGAATTTTCAATCATGCAGCTCCCGAGGTTCGAGAACACGCACACAGATGTTCTGGAAAATCTAGCCTCCAGCGTTGACTACCAGCTCAGAAGAACGATTCTTGTAGAGCACCTACCTAACCCAAGCACAGACGAGCAAGAGATCTTGACTGTAATGTCCGTCCAGTTGGAACCCTCATAGATGGATGAAATAATGAACTACATAGAAGCGGGCATCTTGCCGAAATACAAGGTGGATGCTAGAAGGGTAGTACGATGAGTAGCACGATACAACATCAGAGATGGAAAGTTATACAGGCGATCCTTCGGGGGTTTTGACTAATTGGCGGCGCACCCCACCCAGGTGAGAACGATCATGTAAGAACTCTATTCCGTAATATGTGGCATGCACATTGGAGGCAGAAATCTTGTGGTACGATGTTTGATTGAAGGATATTACTGGCCAACAATGAAGAACGATTGCATGGAATACGCTAACGCTTGTGAAGCCTGTCAGAGATACGCCCTTCAACCCCTCTGCACCTAGAGGAGTTGCACCCAGTTTCAGTACCATGTGCCTTTGTATAATGGGGGTTAGACATAATGGGAGAGTTTCTGACCGGAGCTGAGGGCAAACAGAAAAAGTACCTCCTTATAGCCACCGACTACCACTCCAAGTAGATTGAGGCTGAAGCCTTGTCTAAAATCAAGGGAGCTGAGGTAAAAAATTTCATTTGGAAGTTTATGATATGTAGGTTTGGAATCCCACAAACGATCGTGGCAGACAACGGCACTCAGTTCAATTGCCAAGAGGTTAGGGATTACTACACTGAACACGGCATTAAGATCTGATTCTTAACCCCCAGGTATCCGCGGGGTAACAGACAGGCAGAGGCCTTGAATAAAACGATATTGTAGGGACTATGGATGAGGCTCGATCAATCGGCAAAGGGGCAGTGGGTGTTTTAGCTCCCAAACGTACTTTGGGCTTACAGAACAACCAAGAGGAAACCCACCGAGGAAACTCCCTTCGCCTTAATTTACGAAACAAAGGCAGTCATTCCAATTAACCATAAGATCCATAACCTCAAGCTGACGAAACGAACGGAGGAGAGCAACTCAAAAAACCTAAGGCACGAGCTGGACCTGCTAGAGGAGCGAAGAGAACAAGCTCAGATAAGGGTGGCTTCCTACTAGCAGTAGATAAAAGCTTATTACGACAAGAAGGTCCGACCTAGAGTTTTCCTCCCTGGCACCCTAGTGTTACGCAAGGTGTTCGAAAATACAAAGATCCCAAGAGAGGGAAAAGTGGGGGCAAACTGGGAAGGGCCATATAAGATCGTCGAAGAAGGCTATAACGGTTCATACGAGCTGGAAAATCCTAGAACTGGAGACCTGGTGGGTAAACGGTGGAACGCCTTCTATGTAAAGGAATACCATTCAGAAAAAAAGCTAAAGGCCTAGGGCCTGAAGGGCCATGCACTCTTCCTAACCAGTTTAGGCTATATTGTACGATTGTTTGAACAGGTTCGGCGGGGCATGTGAGACATTTTCCTGCTTGATGTGATTGATATAGTACGATATGCTCAATATGGCAGATATTATACTATAGTGTACGATCATTCAATAAAAGCCCATGATCTCAGTGGCCATGCTTCTTTTTGAATAATGTACAAAGTATTTAAAGTACGATCTCATGTGTTCGATCTTTCGAGTACGATTCTGTGTGTTCGATTCATTAAGTACGATTTCGTAGCAGCTCATGGGCTGATAAATACAATTAGGGGGAGCTTAAAGCCCAAGAAAGGCAACGAGTTTGAGCGGGGCAGATGACGTTGGTTCCCAGGGAAGGATTTTCACTCTGCAAGCTAGTCAGTCCTTCCAAAGGTAAAGCATCCCGAGGGAGGAAGGACTAGGGCATTGAGAAGGCCGCCCGTGGATAGACCAAAACATTCAGAGTAAAACTCCGTGTGAGCTCACAATAATCTTGGGTCAGTAAAGTCCTCGAGGTTAGAATGTACGTGGTAAGGTTAAGAAACACCCCAGTGGTGGCTTGGCCATATTCTGGCAAATTGGGCATTCTAAGACCCAAGCATATACACCTGATGATTCTCTAGGGATAATTCAAAGTCGATGAGAAAAGTGTTGGCAGACCCCATCTCGACACTGCAGACAAGCCGCCCTAGTGAGATCTAAGTTTGAAGGGCAACCCTGATCAGGTGCCCTTATGAAGGTTGAGATCCCCCGAGACGAAGGGGCTTTGTCGAGATAAGGGTCTGGAGTATGGTGGTCTTTATACAGACCAGGGTAGGCATGCAAACCCCCCCCCCTTCCCCATTAAGGAGGTAGTCTCAAAATTGTAAGCACCTCTCAGGAGGCCTTAAGGTTACCAAGGCAATCTCCTCAAGCCTCTTCTGAGAGCATTTTAGTACATATGGAGGTCCGAGAGTCGCAATGAGGCCACAAGAACTCAGACGTGGATCCCCTAAGCCCCATAAAGCAAGATCGATGGGCATGGAATAAAAGCATGATGCGGAAAGGTACGAAATAGTTGAATACGATGAGCTAAGAATGATAAAGCAAAATACGATGAACTAAGTACCATACTTACTCTTGGCATACGAGTTCTCTGGGCAAAAGGCCCAGGCTAAGATAAAAAATAGGTTGTGAAACACACAAAAAAAACATTGTTTCATGGTCCTAACACTATTACATAAGCTACACCCCAAGGACAGGCTGGGGGCTTCATTCATACTCGGTCTCTGAGGCAGCAGCAGAAGGGTCATAGGCGCGGATCAGCTCTACTCGTTCCTGCTCCTAGTCCACTCGTTGGGATTCGAGTTGGTGCCCATGTGAGGTCTCCAGAGCATCCGAGCGATCCTCATACTCCTTGTCCTTAGCATCTAGAGCCTCCTTAAGCTTGGCATCAGTAGCCTTCGCCACCTCTCTCAACTCAAATCGAATCGGCTCAAGGTTCGACCTCAAGGACATGACCTCCTCCTTGTGAGCGGAGCATGCAGCCTCCAGGTTCTTCTTGCCTTGATCAATCATGCGACAAACAAGGTCTTGGGCCTCCCCAAGCCCCTTCACATGGCCCTCGAGCTCCTTGGCCTCCCTAACCTCAGCGTGCAGGCGTTCAAAGGCTATGATGAGGTAGGAGAAGACTAGAATAGAGGAAAGAGTAATGTGTCAGATCCAAAGACAGAGATTGAGTAAAACGAGCATGACAAGATGTTAGATGCACGAAAGAAAATATTACCCAGTAAAGGGAAGTCTAGGATGCTGTCATCAGATCCTCGGTCTCTAATTATCCGAGGTCCTCAGCATCCTGCTCGAGAATCATGGAAACTAGGGACGGGCAGGTGATGTCGGCACGAGCCAAACCCGAGCAAAATTGGGAGGGGATGTGCTCCCCCACACGAGGAAGCATAGTGCCCTCGCCAATGACCTCTATCTCCCCCTCAGTAAGATCTCGAGGAGGATGAAGGATGTAGCCCTGGTTCGGTTGGGACCATTTGAAGTAAACCCGGGGATGGTCAGGGAAGATCCCTTCAACCACCTTCCCAAGAGGACCTGCACAGTCAATGGTATGACAAAGCACGCATATTCGGCAAGCACGGCATGGGCAGACAAGATTATAAAAGCATGCAAGATGATATAAGAGCTATAAAGTATAACCAATGACACTGATGAGGATATGAGAGAATACAAACTTACCAAGAAAGAATTCCTTGGGCCGGGGGGCCTCCGGGTCAGTCCTCATCTTCTGGAGAGGAGGAGACGGTGGAAGAACAGCAGTAGCAGCAATGTTGGTAGTAGCAGTAGCAGTGGGGGGGAACCAGATCCTAAGTCTCCAGTGGCTCCACTACTTAGACCTTGTCCTTGACAAGCTCAGAAGCCTTCACCAGCCTCCGCTTCCGGGGCTTGGAGCCCTCCCCGTCCCCCTACTCGGTAAGAGCTTCGACATGTGTGGACTTGGGAGTCGGGGCTCCCTTCTTGTGGACCTGGGGGGCTCGAGGGACCTCGATTACCTCTTGGTGTTTCTCATGCTGGAGGGGCACGATACCTTCAAGGCCTCCGGGTCAGAGGCGTTCCTTGCTCCATAGCCACCGACACTTGCGATACTTTGCAGGGATGGCAAGAGCGTCGTTGACAAGATCGCGATGAAACTCAATGGCTCTGGTTAGATCCTTTGGAAGCTTGGGAAGGCGGTTAATGGTTGTAGGGACCTTGAAGCCCGCTTCTCGGCCAAGTTCCAATCCCCAAAGACGAGGATGGGGTTCTTCTTCCAGTCCTTCGGAGAGTACGGCGGGTCGATCAGCAGGGACTCCTTGACATATATGATCCTTTGCGAGAGGTAGAATTGATTGACTGGGGTAGGCTTGACTTGGGCAAGAAGCCTGAACTCCGATAGACCCATACGACAGTCAAACTACTTATTGAGCCTGTCAAAGCAGGCCAGATAGCTGAAACTATCTGAGCACCATTGCTCCATAGCAATATCGTAGAATTTGAGGGAAGAACAGATAAAGGCAGGGATGGGGAAGGAGAGCCCGTAGACGATTTGAAAAGGATGAACGAGTAGGCCCAAGCCATGAGCTTTTTCAAGCTCTAACACTCTCGCTTCATCCTGGACGAGAGCAAACTGAAAGTTGTCGTTGTCCCCCTGGTGGAAAGTTCGAATAAATGAGGCCAGGGCCTTGGCGGAATCAATCTTTAAGGTGGAAGGGAAAGTTCTTCACGGGTTTTCTTGGAAACGGCCTTGGCAGTACGTGGCTGAAGGGGTCATCTTTAGCTTCTAGAGCGGACGGTTTAATGACCTCAATCTCATCCACCTTAAAAGTAGTGGGTGAGGGAGGATTTTTGGCGGCCTCAATGAAGGGCTCAGGGATTAATGCGGTGGCAGCTGATTGTGGCTGTGGGAGAGGTCCAGCAGAGGCGAGCGACTTGGAGTGGTCGATCAGGTTGGCAGCACTAGGATCTTAAAGAATGGTGACTTCAATCGGGATGGGAGAGGAAGTATTGTTGGAGGCCATTGAATAAATTTGAGTTCTTGAAGAAAAGTGTTGAAGTATTTCTGGGTTTTTCTGGAAAGAACTTTGAAGGCTGGATAGCTACAGGGATAAAGCTTTTTGGGTTCGATGAGAGGATTTCACAAGCGTAAAAAATGAAAAGGGAGAATGCCTTCGATTTATATACCACGAAAGGATGTGAAGTGATACGAAGTGGCCATTTGAGGAAATAAGCTTCTTTGTATTTCAAGGGATATGATTGATCTTTTAAAAAGAGTTAGAAGTGGTAAAAGTTGCGTTGGACGGGGAGAAACGTAATGGTTGATGAGGCGTGATGAAGTACCAGTCATGATGAAGATGGAGTAGTATGAACACTTGCTTGGGGGTTTCACGCATTACTTGTTGGGAAAGGAGGAAACGTCTCAACACGTGTCGAGCATCACACTACTATGGGGTTATTTTTTGGAGTCAGTTTTGGTCACCCGAGCTGGGGAAAGATGAGCTCGGATAAAGAGATTCTAGATGGGGTCAGATGAGGTCAGATATGGGCCTGGGCCCAGTTGATTATGGGCTCGATCAAAGAATGAACGATTTGGGGGTTTCTAGAAGTCTCTAGAATGATGTGGAGTCTTCTAGAATGTTCGATGGGCATAATGATCCTAAGTAAGATCGGACCTCAAGGAAATCTGACCTCAAGGGACAGTTCGATCGGAACTTGAGGAGTTGACATAATCAAAGGAGGAAAAGGAAAGATTTGCACGTATCAGAATAGGATTGTGCCAAATGGCCTGTGGTAATCATGAGATTTGATTTGCTCTAGATATGGAGATCCATTCCTTAATGAATTCCTTATATCTGAAAGTAAAGTAATCCTATTCGATATGGATTATGCTTAGACCTAACTCGATTGCTATATATAGGTCATCTCATCATGGTCCGAGGCAACGCTACTCTACCCAATTTTACTATTCGATTCTTGAGATAAGAATGGACTTGAGCATCAGAGGGTCTAAGCAGGTTACCACACCATGCTCCGACTGGTTTTGCAGGTTTACGGAGGTCTAAGCTGAAGCGGGATAAATATGCTTTCACAAACGACATGTTCAAGAATTCCATAATAGATAGAATCAGTTTCCCCAACTGCGATCCCACTGTTTTGTGTGTTTCTTCCTTCATCTCGAGTCAATGAATGAAGCTTTACACCGTTCACAAAATAGCTGAAGTAATTATAGTGATTTACTGGCTTATGGGCTAACAGATGTTTTTCCCACGACCACCACCCCTCGTGGTTATTGGATTTTTGTAGATCATCCATCTGCAAAAATGTGAAGAATACATATAAATGTGTAATTTAATTTCTACCAAAAATTTGACATAGTTTCCCCTAAAAATAAAGGAAACAAAAACTTACATACACAAACTAAAGAAAAACACTTTACATAAACAAACACCAAATGCCATATGTACTATATATGAGAACAGAGATTTAAAATAATTAAAAATACGTACCCATTTTCGGAAATAATAGGGGAACTTCTCCTTAAACATTTTTTCAACCCAAGCAAGAGTCTTGTCCAGTTTAATCGTCTGAATGTACTCCCTGTAGTACTTCATGTAACGGTTAACCTCATCACAGTCTCGCAATACTACCCAATACGTTTCTTCAAGTTCTTTTTTAGTTGATCTTTCCTTTAATACTCCTTCAAACAGTCGTACAACATATGTGACGACTGAAATATTATGGCAGACATTTTGATGGGCCTGGACTGGATCCTTAAGGTACCTATTGCAGTAGGTAACACACTCATGCATTAGGTATGTCTCTACTATGGAGCCATCCGGGGTAGATTTATTTTTCACAGATCCTTTATACTATCCGAGTTATCTGCAAAATCACACAATACCTAAAATTGTTCCCACCACGCTGTCGCAATCACAAATCCTTGAGATACCTATTGCAGTAGGTAACACACTCCTCTTCTATCCCTCCTCAACCACAAGTGATGGCGCAAATTCATAGATTGCAGATCTTTGTGCACTTTGGGAGTATCTTTGGTCTTTAACTTAATACCCAAAATTGTTCCCACCACGTTGTCGCACACATTCTTTTCTATGTGCATGACATCAAGGTTGTTCTAGAGTTTCAACTTAGACCAGTAGGGCACTTCAAGAAAATACTCTTGTGATGCTAATAGTAAGATATCGTGTGGAGGGTGTGGATTAAGTCTCTTCACTTTTTCGTTAGTCAACACACCAAAATAAAAGTTGTTCAACCTCTCTAAAATCACTTCGCCAGACCACTATCAGGGTTTAGGATTATTCTCTACCGGCCCGTCAAAATGAGCATCATCTTGTCGTAACAGGTGATCATGAGGAAGCTATCTACGGTTACCCAGGTATCATACCTTCCCCGCGTGCCAACTGGAGTTGATGTCGTCCAAACAGACAGGGCAACCATTGTATTCTCTAGTTGTACAAGATGCCAACATCCCATATGCAGAAAAATCGCAATTATGAACCGTATCCTAATCATACCACATGTCTAATGAGAAGTTCAATATGTGTTCACTTATGATGAATGTGAATGGTTGTCCTTCCTAAGTCCCTATTAGAGGACATGTAAATAATGAACTTTCCTAATCTACACCTTTTAGAACATGAATTAGAATAAGTAACGATTAGCTACAAAGCCCCTTTGAGTCAATGTAAGCTTGACCAAAGCTCTTTGAGTAATTTGGACTTCAAGAAGGTTTAGATCCATGCTCAAGCCCAATAAAATCCAAACCTTTAGCCCATCTTCTCAAATGCAACCTAAGTCATATATGTTTACATGCTTATCTTCCTTAGGAGAGTGACTAGTTCACTTACACTACGAGAAAAAGCAACTTAGATGGCGAAATAGTAAAGGCTTCGTCGTCTAAGAAGAATTTAGTCGACGCCAATAAATTGTGTCATCTTAAACATTTTTCCGTTGTCTAAGTGTGACTTAGACAATGGAAATGAGTCTTTGTCATCCAAGTGAGGGATGAGACGACGCACTGACACGTCATCGTCTATGTGACTACTTAGATGACGTACCGTTGGTGCGTCGTCTCATCCCTCACTTGGACGACGAAAACTACACACAGTCCGTCGTCTAAGTAGTCACTTACATGACAAATACTCATTTCTTTCATCTAAGTAAACACAATTATATATTGTGTCAGATTCTTTTCCTCTTCGCTTGCTCATTCTCATTCCCTCTCGATCAGACTCTCCTCACACGTACAACTAGCACTATATATATATATATATATATCGGCTCCGACCATCGATTCGTCATATATCAGTGAAGGCTAGGTACATACATAGTTAATTTCCGACAATCTTAACATTTAAATATATATTTTAACATTTAAATATATATTTATTGTACGTTTGATTGATTGCATTGTTAGTACATCTAATATTTATAATTAAGTTAGGTAATTGATTGATATATATATATTAGTTAATTAACTAGTATGCATAGATGTTTAAAAATTTGGTTAATATTTAGTTAAAACGTACATGCATGTTAGATATATTAAAGTAATTGATGTATAATATATTCACTGTTAATTAATAAAGGTAATTAATAAATATTTTAATTAATTATATGTTAATAAGGTAGTTGAAAATTTTTATATATAATAGTTTAATAATTACTTGAAAATATGTATATATAATAGTTGACTAATATGATAATTATTAAATTTCGTAGAAATATGGATACAACTTAGATAAAGTTGCAGAATAGAAGTGATGTCCGATATATGGATGGAATCAGAGAATTTGTGAATTTTGCAATGGAACATGGTCAGGGAAAGAAGCGTTTCAGGAACCCGTGTAAAAAATGTCTTAACTATCAGTATGTGGAGGTTAATGTTATGATGCAACACCTATATGAAAATGGTATGATGTGGAGTTACACTACGTAGAGCAAGCATGGTGAAGCAGTAGACTTTAGCTCAACAGACTTCAGCTCAGGGTACAGTTACCATGGTGCGTCGTCCAGCGGTAGTGGAGTCGACCCCCCTGCTTGAAATCCAACTGCAGATTTGGTCCATAATGCATTTTCAGGATTTAGTCATGGTGGACACCAACACCAAGAGGAAGGTTATAATACCACTTATGAGCATGATGACACATTCCTTGCTACTAACTTGGCCACAGACACCATTAAGATGGATAAGTACAACATAGTACTACTTGAACCCCAGACCCCGGTGTACCCTGGATGTCGAGAGAATGTGTTGCAATATGTGATGAATCAAATGGAGATAAAAGTGAAGAAAAAAATATCAGTCAGTGCTTTTGACGAAAATTCAGGAGCAAATATGTAAGTTGCTTCCTGATGATCACAATCTTCTTAAATCCCATTATAAGGTTAGAAATATCTTAAGTAGCCTCGGCCTAAAGTACAGGATAATTGACGCCTGTCTAAATGATTGTGTGCTATTTTACAAAGAGTATGCAAATTTAGACTATTGTCCCGTATGTGGCCAGTGCAGATATGAGCAGAATAAGAGGAGTTCGAAAAAGAAAATTCATGTGAAAGTTCTTCGATATTTTCCATTGATTCCCAGATTGCAACGTCTGTACATGTCTGTATATACAGCAGAGGCGATGTGATGGTACATAGAAAAGTGAATAGAATACAATGTGCTAATTGGGAGGCTTTCAAACATTTCGACAGCGATTTTGGAGACTTTGCAATAGAGGTTCGAAATGTTAGACTCCAACTATCTACAGACAGATTCAATCCTTGGGGTAGTAATAGCTCTGCCGTCAGCACATAGCCAGTTATTCTGGTGCCGTACAACCTACCTCCGTGGATGTGCATGAACATGGAATTTAATTTCCTTACTCTGCTAATTCCAGGTCCTAAATCTCCGGGGAAGTGCTTAGATGTCTATTTCAGACCTTTGATCAACGAGCTAAAACTGTTGTGGGAAAATGGAGTTCAACTTATGACAAATTCACTGACACGATGTTCATGATGAGGGCAGTCGTAATGTGGACGATTAGTGATTTTCTAGCGTATGGGATGTTGGCAGCCTGCAGGACGAAAGGATACAATCGATGTCCTAGGCAGCCTGCAGGACGAAAGGATACAATCGATGTCCTATATGTTTGGACGACTTGAACTTTGGTTGACACGCGGGGAAGGTGTGTTACTTGATGATCACCCGTGCCGACAGGATGAAGCTCATTTTGACAGGACGGTAGTGAATAATCCTAAACCCCGTAGTTGGTCCGGTAAAGAGATTTTATAGAGGTTGAGCTATTTCAACTATGGTGTGTTGACCAATGAGAAGGATGTACAGAAACGCAATCCAATACCTCCACATGATCTCAGCTATTGGCATCATAAGAGTATATTCTTTGAACTCCCTTACTGGTTGAAGTTGAAGTTGAGGAGCAACGTTAACTTGGATGCGATGCACATAGAAAAGAATGTGTGCGACAGTGTGGTGGGAACAATTCTCGGTATTAAGTTCAAGACTAAAGATACTCCTAAAGCGCGTAAGGATCTGGAATCTATGAATCTACATCATCCCTTGTGGTTGAAGAGCGATAGAAGAGGAATGTATAACAAGATGCCAACTGCACCTTAAACAGTGAAGCCGGCACTTAGAGGTTCTGTATTCCACTGGTTTAAGAGCGTTCGTTATCTGGCTACGTATGCAGCTACTATAATTGGAGCAGTGGAAAGGTACGTACAACTAGTTGAAAGGTACGTACAACTAATTAATTATACAAGTTTTCCGATCCATTATTTATTCCACTCGAGATTACTAGCTATATGTACTTATTCTACAATTAATTAATTGTAGACAGCTTTGACAGTATAAAGGATGGCTCCATAGCAGAGACATACCTAATGCCTGAGTGGGTTACTTACTTAAACAGGTACCTCAACGATCCACCACCTTTCACCGCCTCTGATATTAGTGCCCGCATCAATCTTTCTTTCGTCACAAACGTTGTACGACCGTTTAGAGGAGTATTAAAGGAATTGTTAACACGAGAAGAACTTATTGAGGCGCATTGGGTAGTGTTGCGAGACTGTGACGAAGTTGAGCCTTACATGATTACGTACAGGGAGAAGCTCCAGGCATTAAATCCAGACAAGAGTTCGGCGTGGTTTGAAAAAATGGTTAAAAAGAAGTTCCCCGATTATTTCTTCTAATGGGTACGTATGTTTACTTAATTAATTTATATACATGTTTGTAGAAATTAAACCTTTTAATTATATATATTCTTCTCATTTTCACAGATGATTGATCTACAAAAATTCGATAACCATGGGGGGCAGTGGTCCTGGCCAAAACACTTGCTAGCAGGAAAGCCGATTAGACACTATATTTACCCCGGATATTTTGTGAATGGTGTAAAGTTTCATTTATTGACCCGAGATGAAGGAAAAAGAACACAAAACAGTGGGGTAGTAGTTGGGAATAAGGTCGATGAAGAAGAGTCGCAGGATGACGACAAGGACTCAGGATATTCGTCAAACGATGTTGAGTATGATGATGAGAATGAGTAATCGAATAACAATTGTGAGGAGAATGATGACGATTATGACGAGGACTACAATATAACGACGAGTAATATTAATTGTTAAATAATTATTGTAATTAAACTTTTTGGACGTAATGATGCATGATTAATTTTATTATAAGGAGGCGTATGTATAATTATTAATTCTGAACTTTAATAATTAATTAATTAATTATAACTCTTAACTTTTTTGCATAATTAACTTCAAATTAATTAAAGAGGTATTTCTTCGACAGAATCATATTTTCCCTAAACCCTAAAACCTAGACGACGGAATGACTTTTCGTAGTCCAAGGTAAACACAATTATATAACCCTAAATTCCATCGTCTAAGTAAACCATAAACCCTAAGCCTTAACCCTAAACCCTAACCTTTTACCTTAGACGACAAAATGACACGTGTTCGCCATCCAAGTATTCACTTAGACGACGCAAATGTGGCCACTTCGTCGTCTAAGTCATGTTATCGTAATTTCATATCTAAGACAACGACCATGTAGACTATGTCCCAATGCATATTCGTTTCATCGAGAGCATAGAGTAAACAATTCTTGGAGTGTGAGTGTCGACAATTCCAAAATAGGAGTTAAAGATTTTCGTGTATCCACGTTTCCGGTTTGTAAAAATTTCGGTTTTACGGTTGACTGTGTCGATGAAACCCTAAACGAACTTACCATTTACTGAACAATATTCTACTTATATATTGTCTTATGGTGAATGTATCCAACGGTTGTTTTGTCCAAATTTAATTTCGTTAATATTAATGTGCAGTGAGACTATACTTAATAATACTTAAGTTATACACATTACTAGATACTTAACAAGTTTGAAGACATAAATTAATTCGTCGTCTTAAATCTCACTTTTTTTATATACAATTCTTTAATTGATATTTTACGACAAAAAAAATTGAATGATAGATCGGAAACTTCCTTACGAATTATTTTTAAATATTATTTTTAGAGAAATTGTACTTAGACGACGAAGGAGTAGGACTTTCCGTCGTCCAGGTGAGCACTTAGACGACGGACAAGGACAACTCCGTCATCTAAGTTCAAATTTTCAGCGGTCCATATTCCACCGCCATTAATTTTGGGAACAGCTCAAAATTTGAACTTAGACGACGGAAGCTGGGTGTACGTCGTCTAAGTCATCACTTGGACGATGGAAAAGTCTCTTCGGTCGTCTAAATTCAAATTTTGAACGGTTTCCAAAATAAATGGCAATCAACTTCCACCCGCCAATTAATTCGGGGAGAAACCTGAGATTCACTTAGACGACGAAAAAAGGAGTTTACGTCGTTTAAGTGGATACTTGGATGACGCAAACTCCTCTTTCCGTCGTCTAAGTGAGGTGGGTTTCACTTAGACAACGTAAAATCATATTCCGTCGTCAAAGTGAAACAGTATAATTCCATATTCTAGACAGTTTCAATCTCTCTCTCTCTCTCTCTCTCTCTCTCTCTCTCTCTCTCTCTCTCTCTCTCTCTCTCTCTCTCTCTCTCTCTCTCTCTCTCTCTCTCTCTCTCTCTCTCTCTCTCTCCAAATCCAGCTCTGGCGACTCCCACCGGCCGACCTCCACCTCCTCCGCCGCCACCCACCTCCTCCATCATCGGCCTCCTCCCTCCCTCCACCTCATACGTCCTCCTCGCTCCCTCCCTCCACCGTACGGCCTCGCTCCCTCCACCTCTGACGCCTCACACCAGCACTACCACCGGCCGGCCCCTTCCCACCGTCGCCACTCCACCATCGGTAAATATATTTTTTTTACGCACGTATATATTTATAATTTCTTTTTAATATATATTTATGTATAGTCCTACGTATTTCGATATAATACAGTGTATTTGTGTTTAATTGTAAATTGGTAAATTAGGTAAAAATTATAAATTGGTAAATATTGTAGATTAGTAAAAATAATAAATTAGTAAATATTTTGTAAATCAAGTCAATATTGTAAATTGGTAATTATTGTAAATTAGTAAACATTAAAAATGGTAAAAATAATAAATTTCTAAATATATTATAAATTAAGTAAATATTATAAATTGATTAATTTTATAAATTGGTAAAAATTATAAATTGGTAATTATTGTAAATTGGTGAATATTGTAATTAGGGTAAAAACAATAAATTGATAAAAATGGTAAAAATATACAAATTGAAGGTAAATATTAAAAATGATAAAAATTAAAAATACTAAATATGAAAAAATGGTAAATAGAAACATGATAAAATCAAATAGTAAATAATAAAAATGTAAATTGTTAAAAAAAGGTAAAAATTACAAATAGTAAATATTATAAATTGGTTAATATTAAAAATTGATAAATATTAAAAATGGTAAATATTAAAAATGAAAAATATTAAAAATAGTAAATTTTGTGGTAAATATGAAAATGAATAAATATTGTAAATTGTTAAAAATAGTAAATAGTAAAGTAGTTATAATTAATGGTAAAATAGGTTTAATAGTTAATTTTTACAACTCCTAGGTTAAAATAACCCCATGGAGTTAAAAGAATGCACAAAAAGAGGCCGAAGATGCTCAGTTCCGACGCTTAACAGAGCAAGTGAGTTGGCAGAGTTTGGAGGACAATATCGCGGCTCCCCATATCCTTCAGTTGGTCCCTCGGCTGTGGCGACTGGAGAAATTCATAATGCTCCAGTTATACAGAGCGAAGACGATAACACCCCTTCCGGCCCATCATCGATGTCAAAAGGTGCCTAGGAGTCAGTCTCCGAGTCTGTTCTCTACCACGCGCTGCGCAAGGTCAAGAGGGCCCCGTCAGACCCTCAACCGAAAAGGACCTGATTGAGGGACTCGGAAAGGGCGAAAAATTCGAGAAGTTGTTCAAGGCGACCGGGAAAAAGATCCAGTTGTCGTACGACGATTTCACCGATGGCCCTCCCACATCGCAGCTAGCTAGTCTCTCATCGCACAGCATCGGGGCAATTATTCGCAACAAGATTCGTATGGTTGCGCCAAACTGGAAGGAGTTGTCGGACTTGGAAAAGGGGAAGGTGTTTAAAAAACTCTCGGTAATATAATTTTAAATTTATTTTTTAATAACCAATAAAAATAGTAATTTCATAATATATTCGATTTTAATTTTTTATTCTTTTTTTGTAAAACAATATGCGGTGGATGGCACACCGGAGATGCTTAGGCACATCACACCACCGCCAACACCATCTACCGTGATTGGAAGTACAGACTTCACAAGTATTACCTCCAATTCGGTCGCTCGCCTACCCCAGTAGAGCTGTGTGGAGAGAGGGAAGATGAGTAGGAGCGGTTGGTCAACCACTTTGAAGAAGAATTGTATCGGGTTCGTCTTTTTTTATTTAAATTGATGAAATCGAATAATTTATTTTTTAGTCATTTATTAGTTTTTTAATGATTTATGTTGTCAAACAGATGAAATCGGACGTAAACAATGCCAATCAGGAGAAGAAGGACAAACATCATACCTCCGGCTCCAAGCAGATGATACAAATCGCCAAGGAGCACAGAGATACGGGCTCCAAACACCCTTATCTGGATGCTAGCGTCACTGCTTACGTGACGCCTGGTCTCGATAATGAAGCGAGTCAAAGCGGCGTAAGTGTCGTATATATTTCTTCTCAATTAACGTAATTATTTTTTATTATTTATTAAACTCTCGTACAAATTTATAATTATTTAATTTTTATTATTATTTTCAGGCGAGGTTAGTAGAACTGGCGGAGAAGGACTTTGCCAACACGCAGCTTGCACACCCGGATTTGCTGTCGGAAGACCTGCCTCCTCTCTCGAGGGTGAGCCAAATTACAATCGTCGATGAGGAATACGGTCGTCGAGCTGACAAGGAGGTTAGGGGGTTGGGACACAAGGTGCAACACGATTTAACTTCTGACTCATCTACTGCACGCTCGGTGAGGACTAGTGCTCGGGATGCGGCGGTCTAAGCAGCCCTTGAGAAGGCTTGACTTGCACGGGTGGAAACACTATCTATGCGTCAGAGGCTTGATGAGTAACAAGTGCAGATAACCAACCTCCTCGCCCTCATGCAAAAAGAGGTTCAACAAGATTGCCATCCTGCTCCGACCTCACACCGCGACAACGACAACATGGCTGGAGGCGGGGACTTCGGCGTCGCGTCTACTCCTGCCTTATTTACTTAGTTTGTACATAGTTTTTAATATTTCATTTTTTCCGAACGATATATATCGATGTACGTACAAATTTTAATTATTTTAATATTTAAATTAAATTTATTATTTTAATTAATTTAGTAATATTTTACTTTAAATTAAAATTTTAAGAAGAAGAAAAATTAAAAAAATTAAATTCACTTAGACTACGAAAACATATACGATTTCGTAGTCTAAGTCATTACTTAGACTACGAAATAGTTTCGTGGTGTAAGTCATCACTTAAACCACGCAATAATTTCGTAAAAGTAGTATTTGGACGACGCAAATGTTATTTGCGTCGTCTAATCTTCACTTGGACGATGGACCATTTGCGTCGTTTAAGCCGTCACTTGGACGACATAATGATATATTTCAGTCATCTAAGTACTTAGACTATGGCACTTGAACGGTGGACTTTAGACGACGGAGATTCGGTAGTCTAAGTACTTAGATGACGAAAACTCGAACCTAGACGATGGAATAGTTTCATCATCTAAGTGAGTTTTTCTTGTAGTGTTAGGTTCATTTTTAGTTTCCCTAAACATATCTCAACTTAGTCATGGCTAAGATATGAATATGAAAACATTAAATGAAGCCCAAGCATGCAAGCATATCACAATTACATCACAAGCTATCAAACTCGTTCACAACATGTAGTACAATAAACCAAATTCAATTCCATAATTCAAAACATAGTTGTATTTACATCAAATTGGCTAGAGCTAAACCCTACCCTTCCAAAAGGAAACTATTCACTAATCATAATGGAAAACAAGTTTAGATATATGATTGAAGACATAGAGAGATGTAGAGACAACTCAAGAACTCCGATCCCAAGCAAGCCAAGTCTTCATTGGTCTTTAAACTCCATCTTTTAGGCTCCCAAATGCATTGAAATGACACAACCCTGATTTAGTTGCTTCAACTAGAATTAGGCTCTAACGACAACGAAACCTACAAAAAATTTGCCATAATTTCCCCTAAAACTCTATGAACCCATAACCTGTACTTGAAAACACACTTTTAATTCAATTCCCAAAAACAAACCGTGGGACTCCGATTCCCATCCGAATTTCTCAACACAATTAAATTACACTTTCACTTGATAATTCAAAGTAATTACAACTGAACTGAACTCAAATATTGTAAATGTACACAAAAGGTACTTGGTCAAGATCTTTTACATACAGCGGAAACATAAGATGGAAATCAGAGCAACTTCTTATTTACATATAATACAACTAGTAGGCTAATCTAGAAACCTACTGATGATGGCAGATGACTCAATCTCTAAGCATCTAACGTGAACCAACAACCTCTAGACAGATACTGCAATCTGGGCAACGTAAACCAAAAAGCTCAGGGAAAGGCAATGGAACACATGAAAACCGTTAGAGTGAGTGGACGAAAAGAATAACTGTTTATAGAAGAAAACTATGAAAATAACTCAGCATGCCTTTCCACCAGTGTAAGATACTATGCGAATCTATAAACAGCAATACAAATCATCTGGGGAGTTTACCGTATCCCAAAGATGATAAAAGACCAATGAAGGCAGTAACTAGAGTACTCCGACCTCTAGCTACTATGAGTTGTCCAGGGAGTTTGACATGGCCCAAGGATAACTTGGGGTCATCTAGGGCATTTTTTCGTGGTCCAAAGATGATCAAGTGTCGGGGGGTGTTTATAGTGGCCCAACCCGGAGCTACTCGGGGATGATCCAAGTAACCGACGCATCGATGCGAACAAACTAACTATAATATAACCTCTAACATGACTGAAAACTAAAAATACTTGAATCGTCTCTTGAACATGACTAAAATACCAAATATATATATAGCTTCTGTATATAAATGAACTAAGAAACTAAAATAACCAAATCTTAAGTAAATCATAAAGATTCGCATAACAACAGTAAAAGAAAGGTGTCCACTCACAGTACACGGCTAGTCCTGTTGTCCGGCAGAAGCTCCTTCGTCAAAGCTGTAGTCGTAAATTCCTATTCCCATGAAATCGTTCAATATCAGGTATCAAATAGTGAAAATAGCTTGAAAATAACCCCGGAAAACTACTCTCGAAAAATTACGTTTCTACCTCGTCGGAGCTCCGCCATAGATGGCGGCGCATGGCTATCACGCCCGACCTCCGACGACCTTTCCGGCAACCCCAAAATTCACATGCTTAGAATCCTCTCATACTCCCCTACAACTTATCCTTCTTCACGGGAGATCAATTCGACATCGATGGGCCCCAAACCGTCGTGACAGGCCGAGACTCCCTCGCAGGCAACCACCACCAACGACGGTGCCATATACCCCAAACGCTTCCTCTCCTCAAGCCCAACCACTTCTCTCAGTCCCACCTTACTCAACTACGCTCGAGGTGGCCGGAATTCCTCCCGAAACCAACCTCTCCCTCAAATTCGCCGGAAAGTTTTCGAGGCCGATTCTGGCTCCGACGGGCCAAGTCGTTCTATGAACCACCCCTGAAAACATTCTTGCCATTCTAAGCTACCTAAACCCCCTACATGTCGCTGTAAATTTGGCCAGAAAACCACCGTGCCCGGCGGTAGTACTCCGTGGAGAAGAATCGCGTTGATTCTCTTCGGCCACACCTGCAATCACCCAAAATCACTACAAGAAAACTGCACTTAGACCACGGACCATTTCCGTCGTCTAAGTGCAGTTTTCCGTCGTCTAAGTAATTGGACGACGGAAACTCCGTCGTCCAAGGTCCGTGCTCCAAGTGCTGTCGTCCAAGCACCTGGACGACGGAGACTTAGCGTTTCCGTCGTCCAAGTGAACTTGGACCTCGGACATTATCCGTGGCCCAGGTGTTCACCTGGACGACGGATACTTAGTGTTTCCGTCGTCCAGGTGAACACCTGGGCCACGGAGAACGACAGGGTTTAGGGGTTAGGGGTTAGGGGTTAGGTTTAGGGTTTGTGCACCTGGACGACGGAGAACATAATCTCCGTCGTCCAAGTGCATATTTAATTTTTTTTTAAAAATAAATTGAAATTAAATATTATTAATTTAATTTATTATTATTTTAATTTAAATAATGAAAAATGCTAATATTAAATAAATAAACTAAATTTTGAATATTAAAATTAATAACTTATATATATAATTATTAAATAATCAAAGTAAATTAATTTGTACATACGAAAAAACCCATAAATTAAAAATTAAAATATTGTTCGGAATGCGGAAAGAAACGAGATAATATACTACGTGCTAGCTAATACACTGGAGGAGCAGATGCGGGGCCGAGTCCTCCGCCTCCAGCCGGGTCGTTGTCGTCGGGGTGTGGGTTCGGAGGAGGTTGACATACTTCTCGATTTTGGTTCATGAGCGCGATGAGTTGGGCTATTTGTGCTTGTTGTTCGTCAAGTCTTTGCCGCATTGACTCATTCTGCTCTTGTGTCCGTCGATTCTCCTCTCGTGCCAGTCGAGCCTCTTGAATGGCTGCTTCGACGGCCGCAGCTTGACTCATTCTCCGCTGCCTCGAACCTCCCGTAGATGATGAGCCGGAGGTCGTCGACAAATCTCGTACCACCCTAGGCCCAAAGTGCCTAACCTCCTTGCCAGCTCTACGACCGTAGACCTCATCCGCGATTGCAATTTGGCTCTCTAAGGATAGAGGAGGCAGGTCTTCCGGCGGCACATCTGGGAACGCAAGCTGAGTGTTGGCCAACTCTTCATGGGCACGCTCTATCGCCCTTGCCTACAAAATTATAATTAATTTATTATAATTTTGTAATCATATTTAAATAATAATTATTATAATTAAAAGCACATATATATATATACATATCACTTACCCCGCATTGACTCGCTTCATTATCGAGCCCTGGCGTCACGTACGCGCTTACGCTTGCATCAATAAAATGGTGTTTGGAACCCTTATCCTTGTGCTCCTTGGCAATTTGAATGAACTGCTTGGCGCCGGTAGTATGGTGTTTCTCCTTCTTCCCCCAGTTGGCTTTGTTGACACCGGAGAATTTCTGTTACACAACATAATTAAATCATTAAAAAATGAATAACTACAATTTAAATAATTCAATTATTTTAATTGAAATAAAAAAATTAAATTAATACCTTAAATTGTTCATCGGCAAAGTGGTTACACAACCACTCCTACTCATCTTCTCTCTCCCCTTGCAGCTCTACCGGGGGAGGCACGGGACCGACATCTTTGAAGTACTTATGGAGCCTGTACTTCCAATCTTTGTAGATGGAGTTGGCGGTTTGATTGATATGCCTCAACATAGCCGGTGTCGGATCCACGTCAAATTGTTCCTATGAAAAATAAATAGAAAATTATAATCGTATATATTATGAAATTTTAGGCCGAGATTAACAATATTATATAATAACTAAATTGAACGTATTACGTACCGAAAGATCTTTGAAGACTTTCGCCTTCTCATGATCCGGCGCCTCCTTCCAAGTAGGGGCAGTGATACGAACCCGATTACGGATGATTGACCCTATCCCATGCGCCGAGAGACTTGCTAGCTGAGCTGTGGGAGGGCCACCGGTGAATTTGTCGTACGGCAAGTCGATCTTTTTACCGGTCGCCTTGCAAATACGCTCCGCTTTTCCCCCTTTAACGAGACCCCGAGTCCTTTTCGGTTCCGGGTCAGTGGGGGCTCTCCTTTGCTTACGGCGGGCGCTGTACATGATTGATTCGGCGGTCGAGGACGCCTGAGTACTTCCCGTTGAATGGGTACCGGGCGTCGGAGATTGGAAGGGGTCGACGTCATCCCCGCTCGAGATGAATGGGGGAGCGGGAATTTCCCCAGAGGGCGCTACGGACGGACCAGATGATCCGTCCGGATTGAGAGCGTCGTTGCCCTCCGGTGGTAATTCCCAACCGACTTGGTCCGCCAAGCGGCGGAGCATGGCATCTTCTGCCTCTTGTAAGGCTTTCTTCTTGCCGGATGTCGTCTTTGGCGGAGCCATTTAAACCTAAGAGTACGGGGTTAAAATACCTACTTACCATAATAATTACAACTTAAAAATATACGCTAATTAATTAAGTACGTTTAAGATTTAAATAGAGTACACTAGCTTGGCATTTTCGGTCGTTCAATGGACGTGCGACCCGCGCGATAAAGTGTAAATTTTCAATTAATCAGCCTTGGTTAAATCGAAAAACATGGCCAGTTAGGGATAGAGATAACGCGAGAGGCAGGACTAATTTCGACAAAAGTCTTTCTTAGTCCAAATCCTGTCACCAGTCATAACCCGTTTCTAGACACCATGTCCGACATTCGGCCAATTTTTCGAAAATTTACACTCCCTCAAGTCCTTTGCAAACTCCGCCCTCAACCTCGTGTCCATAACTTCACTTAGGTTATGGTGTGCGGTGATGAAATCCACACATCACGAGGGGTTAAGGAGATAAGCAAGGAAAATAGGCGCCATCTATTTCAAAGAGTGCGACTTAATTACACCAAGCCTATGTACTAAATTTAAATCGAACACGTACTACTAATTAATTTAATCTCATATTTATTTAATTATGCAACTAATTAATAAATAATTACAATAATATTTATTCATTTCATAAATTATCAAGTAATTACAATTATTCATTTAATTATTATTAATAACAATAATTTACCATTCAATTAATTAATAACAATATGTAATCATTTATTTAATTAATAACAACAATTAATCTAAATATAATTAATAACAATAAATTTAATTACAATTATTCATTTAATTAGTATTAATAACAATAATTAATTCTCTAATATTACAATAATCATTTAAGAAATATTTAAAACTAATTAAGTAAATAAAAATTATTTTAATAAGGGAAAAATAGAAATTTACCGAATCGGAGTTTTTCGGGAGTTTTCGGGAAAATCGCCGGAGTTGTGTCGTCGGAGAGGAGGAACCACGCCGGAAATAATGTCGTCGGAGCGTCGCCGGAGCAGATTCGCCGGAATGAGAGAGAGAGGAGATGGAGGAGAGAAAGTTGTAAGGGATGAGGAAAAGAAGAGGAGCCGTACTCTATTTATAGAGTTTCACTTAGACGACGGAGCACTATTCTCCGTCGTCTAAGTGCACCTGGACGACGGAAACAGTGTTTTCCGTCGTCTAGGTGGCGGTTTAAAAATTTTCAAGCGGCGCGTAATTAAGGGGCGGGACGTTTTGAACCGCCATGGAATTGGACTTAGACGACGGAGAATTCATTCTCCGTCGTCTAAGTTAAAATTCAAGCGGTCCCAAAAACGGAAGCGGTAAAATGAACCGCCATAATTTTGGACTTGGACGACGGAGATGGCAAGTTTCCGTCGTCCAAGTGAAAATGACATGAAAAAAATAAACAAAAATAAATTTGAACCGCCATGGTTTTTGAACCTGGACGACGGATATGGCCATATCCGTCGTCCAGGTTCAAATTACGTAAAAAAAAATTTTAAAAATAATTCTCTAGGAATTTAGCGATCTGTCATTCGAGTGAAATAGTCGTACAATATCGATGAACGCATCGTGTATATAAACAGTTAAATTTGAACCGACGATTAATTTTACGTATTGAAACATGTTAAGTATCGACTAATATTTACGCTTTAAGTGTTCATGAGTAGACGCTCATTTGCAGCAGAGTATTAACGAAATTGAATTTGGACAAAACAACCGTTGGATATGTTCGTCGTAACATAATATATAATTGTCTTCAAAGGATCATAAAATAATAAGTTCGGGAAGGGTTTGATCGGCACAGTCAACCGCAAAACCGATAATTTCACAAACCGGAAACGTGGATACTAGGCATTTCGTAACTCCGATTTTCGAACCGTCGAAGCTCACACACCAAGAATTGTTTACTCTAAAGTCTTGATGAAAAGACTTTGCATTGGAAGAAGGTCTAGATGGTCGTTGTCTTAGAAAAAATTACGATATCTGCACCTGGACGACGGAAACACTCATTTCCATCGTCCAGGTGTATAGACCCTGAATTCAGGGGGTAGGGCCTTACTGTTTAGGGTTTAGGGTTTGTGAACTTGGACGACGGAAAATGACCATCTCCGTCGTCCAGGTGTAAAAACCCCGAATTCAGGGGTTAGGGCCTTAGGGTTTACGGTTTAGGTCGTCCCCGGTCATTTGTGTGTGCGTTCAATTATTCTGATTCAAAAATATAATTAAAAAATTGATCGATCGATCCGAACTGCTAGATTTAGGGTCCAAGATTTAGCTAGGGTTTTATATGAGATTGAGATTTGGCGCCAATTAATCTGCAATTAATTTCTCCGTTGTCCAGGATATATAATTCGGATTAATTTCTTACCGTAAACCAGCATCGATCATATATATATATATATATATATTACAATAATTACAGTAATTAATTACCAATTAATCTCCCTCGTCGTATGACCGTACTCTTCGTCATAATCATCATCGTCCTCATCCCCGTTAGTCGACGGCTCATCCTCGTCATCGTACTCAACATCGTCCGACGAATAACCCGAGTCCGTCGGAGAAGACTCCGAGGTCCAGGTGGTCACCTGGACGACGGAAAATACCATATCCGTCGTCCAAGTGGTCACCTGAAGGACGGAGAAGACTCCGAGGTCCAGGTGGTCACCTGGACGACGGAGAATACCATATCCGTCGTCCAAGTGGTCACCTGGAGGACGGAGAAGACTCCGAGGTCCAGGTGGTCACCTGGACGACGGAGAATACCATATCCGTCGTCCAAGTGGTTACCTGGAGGACGGAGAAGACTCCGAGGTCCAGGTGACCACTTGGACGACGGATATGGTATTCTCCGTCGTCCAGGTGGTACTTGGACCACGGAGTCTTTTCCGTCGTCTAAGTGTCACTTGGACGACGGAGAATTAGTGTTTCCGTGGTCTAAGTGCTGTTTTCTTGTAGTGAATATCCCAGCAAAACAATCCATGAGAGATGGGCTTTCGAACCATTCCTGAAACTCCATCAAAGATGGCCGGCCGACGTGGTTTTCCAGCAAGTCGGGTAGCAGGTCGATGGGTCAGCAATTCGAGTCTCACCTGGGCTTAACGGGTTGAGCCCGAACTGTTTTTTGTTTAGGGCTGGCCCAAAATTTTCTTTAAATACCACAAACTCCTCACTTAATCTGACAACTCGTATTTGATCTCAGCCAAAATCGACGGCTGAGATCAAACTGCCCCAAAATAAATTCTTTTTTTATTTTACTCGTGCTCAACTTCAAAAATTAGAAGAAAATAGCTTAGGTATCCGAAAAATATATCGAAAATTCCTACAACTTTGAAATAAAATTCTCTACGACTCTCAAGAAGAAAGTCAAATTCAAATCTCGACAAAAATAAAAGTCGTTAATAAATCCTTAATTTAAATGAATACGTGATAACGCGAAATACAAGACACTAAGCATGCTATTTTAGCTCGGGCAGTATATGCATCCAACTTGAGGTAGAGGTGAGAGGAGAAAAATCTCAATTGCACAAAGGAGGGTGTAGAATCAAGTGAGAAAGAGGAGAAAATGGAGAGTAACCTTAAGGGAAGTACGGTAGCTCCACCTTAAAGGGCTTATTTGGTGATGATGGAGAGAGTGTTTGAGGTGGATGAGAGAGCCAAAGGGATAGAGAAAGGTTGAGGGCTAAGGAAATATGCCAAAACTATGTAGAAGTGAAAAATGAGGTGTGATAGGTGTGTCTAGAGAGGGGAGCTCGAACCTAGGTATATATGGAAGATATTTTGGTGTTTGAAATTCAAAATTAGATGCTTGAGACATGATCCTAAAGTTTAGACTTTTAAATGGTCCAATTTGTGACTCACTCAAGTCATATGCAAGTCACGTGCCTCTATCTCTCAAAATATCTCCATGTGGGCTTGAGCTCTTGTGGCCTTGGCCCAAGCTTGACTTGACCGGTAATGACTTCTTGGAGTTGACCATTGACTAGTCGGAGTTGACCGTTGACCGGCATTGACTTTTCGTCTTTTTCCCACTTTTGCTCCATCTTTTCCAAGTACTCCGGAAATGTGTTTGGCTTCTCCAAAAATTGATTAATTTCCATATTTTATAGCATTTCCATGCCAACTCCCAATTTTCTAGCATAACAAGGAAACATTGTAAAAATGATGCTTTATTCATAAAACGCAAGCAATAAGCATGAAGTTAGGGATGTAATTAGAACATAATTATGGACCCAAAAAATCTTCTTTCTCTTGACTCTCTTATTTCCTAGCTTGATATGGATATGTTCAAGAATGATGCTTAAGTAACTTTGGTGTATTGTTTGGAGTCATGTAGAGTGTGATAGTCTTATCTAATACGTGTGAGATACTTGATACTAGGAACATAATGTCTATCTGAGTTTTCAGATATCCATTGCCAAGGTGTTTAAAGTTCTAAGTGTAAGATCCCCCTTATATATGCTTGATTACATTTTCATTTTCCTTTCAAATATGATTAGTATGCATGCCCCCATTGTAGTTGATAAGACTCTAATAATTTCATTACTTCTTAAAAACTATATGACCCTTTAAGTATGAATGCATGCTAGTTGTTATGCTTCGGAGAACATGTGTTAGCGGAATAAAATGTGAAGTGATGATGCTTATATACCTCTTGTAATTTGTGTGATGTATCTCTTGATGCAAAATGAAGACAATTTGGTTCTAAAGTGTGAAGTAGTAGGCTAAGTCGTTTCACTCCTTATCCTAAAATCCATAATAATTTGAAAAAAATTGAGAAAATATAATGCAAAATGTTGTGTGTTTTAGTGTGTTTGTGTTCTAATAATTGTTCTCGATGAGAAATTGAGCTAATGGCTAGCGGATTGCATGATTTTAAGCATGTAAGAAAAAATGAAAATAATACATTTTTAATCAGTTGAAAAGCATATGTTTCTCAAAATGTGTTCATCTGAGAAAAAAAAAAATTAACATGTTTCAAAGTTATCATTGCCTATGTGAGAATTTGGGCCGAATTGTCATTTGCCAAATTTATTTATTTTCCTTGAACCACCCACCCCTCCAAATTTATTTATTTATTTTTCTGAAATTGTCCATGAATCTGTGCAAAGCAAGCAGCAAAAAACTACAACGTACATCAGCAGCTAAACCTGAAACGAGAAACAACAGCAAAACCCTAAATCTAAGGCAAACCATAACTATCTGCTGATGAGATCATATTAGAGGAATGAGCCTATGACCAAGATCCCGAGAGACCAATGTAACTCTGATGGTGTAATAGAAGATACCAACAGGTTGACTGACTTCTGCTCCCTTGGTGTAACCAGAAGGCACAATTTCAACACACCTTAGAGCTATGTGACTTTCTAATAACGCCTAAACCACGGTATACCACACTTGGAGAACACTGGATTGATTGATTGAAGACCAAATACACTGCGAGAGAGGATAATTAGAGAACAAAAGATGAAGGTTTTCAAATGGAGGAAGAGCACAAGACACAGAATAGACCAAGATATTTTCCCTGGTTGTGAGCTTTGATCTGATGGCTAGCCAAAGACTGAAACTCATTTCTGGGTTGTTTAGCCTTCCCCATACCAGTTTATACTAACAGACCGTAACCTTGGACAGAAGAGACTATCTCATGCAGCAGCAACCGTACGAAACCAGGACTATGTAACCATCCAATATCATCAGCTGTGTCGGGATCCGGCATGATGTTACACATGCTACTAGAAATTTCCCACAAGCTCAAAGCCAAAGAACTAGGTCAACGCCAATCAGAACCATTTCACATGTCACTTCCCAAAGCATTAGTAGGCTATCCACCACTGATACTGGAATTCCACATTGGTAACCAAAAGGATGCCATTTATCCAACCAAAGGAAATTATTGTTGCAATTGAAGACCACCATTAGCACCCAGTCCATTCTGTGCTAAACCACTGCTTAGTCTTTCAGCAAAATCTTTAGCAAAAATATTCACATATACTCGATCAAATTTCCTCACTCCTCTCCTTACCAGAATTTTACATATCATCATCATCACTGTAGCCCTTCCCAGTTTAAAATCTCGAGTGTTCATAACTAGTGAACCTCTCATAGTGACGTGACTTGTGCCGTTTGTATGAACGCTCTTCCCTATCCCTAGAGCTCCTTTTGTGTGATCACTCTTCCCTGTCCACAGAGCTCCTTTTAAACAAAGAGTCCTCCTGGTCCACTGATACCTTGTGAAAGGATTCTTTGATGTCAACATGACTGCTTGCATGTACACTTGCTTCCCTATTGATGGATCTTCTGTGGGTAACTTCTTCTCTATCTCTAGAGTTCCTACTGAGATGACGATGATCTGACTCAACACAGGTCCTTCTGGATGAACAGTATTCCCAATCCATAGATCGTTTGTGAAACCTGTCTTCCTTCTCCACATGATTGCTTTCGTACATGCTCACTTCCCTCTCTATTGACCTTCTTCGAGTACCGTCTTCCCTATCTACTGAGCTTCTTTTTCTTCTAGGTGGGGACGGAACCTGGAAACATATATGTCGAAACAAAGGAATGATGATAAAGTGTGAAATAAGTTTCTGCATTGAGGGTCTAGTACTGCTTGCACGCTACATATCCACATTAGAAGGGGAAATATGCAAATGTAAGATGATAAAAGTATATCTGTAATTTATAGATTATGGAGGTACAGTATAAGTGATATAGCATGCACCTCATTTAAAAGCAGCTCTGGATAGGTAAGGTCAGCAAAGCAATACCTCATGGCGAGACATGTATCCCCCTTCAGGTGGAGGTGGAATTCCAAGTTTCTTCAGACCATCATATGGGATACAACTGGATTCAGAGAGCGAGAGATAAGTGCATGTAACCATCAACCACCAATGTAGGAAGGCCCAATGAATTTCAGTTATTTAAAAGATATAGATAAACAACTATTCATGTTTGATACTGTTGGACTCAGATCCTCTCCTAACCCTTTCTCTCCTAACGTCTGCCTAACCAGTGAATCTGACCATCCACTCTAATTATAAGGCTTAGGTTCACTTTGATTCCTTTTTCTTTTGTAAACTAGCCCGCGCTGAATCTCTCCTCTTGTTTTTCATCATCTATCTTCAGTTCTTCACGCTCATCTTTCTTCCATATCAAATTGGGTTTTCATCATCATTTGACCTTGAGATAAAGAATAAACCAAGAAAGTTTTCATGCCCTGGAAGTCGTAGTCTTCCTGTGCTGTTCTTCGAACACAAAAGAGTGAGCCCATGTGAACTATGGTCACCTCCAATTCAAGTGTTTTTCTCTAGCATTGTTAATAAATTTTACTCGTTAGTTATTTCATTCACTGCAGTTTATGAATCTAGATTTCTAGACATGGGTATTTCTCTCATAAAGGAATTGGATTTTCATTTATGTTCATAGCGATCACTTGAAAGAAATATACTCGATTGAAATTGACTTCAAACGAAAGAAAACTATTGGATACTGGGAGGGTGAAGAAACCATGAAATCCATCTCAAGAGATCTTCATCAACTATTACACAATTCTGATTTGTATGTATGAATTGAATTCATACAAAGAGAAAGTAAATTATGAAAACACTGAAAATAGGGAAAGCTTATCTCCCATACGATTAGAGTGCCCATTTTTTTAAATATATGCTCGTAAGTCAGTTTGTGGGTTCAATACCCTTTCATTTTTCTAGAACCAGAGGTGATCGGGGAAGAGGACATGATGTAAAAAATAAAAAGTCGATAATAACAAATTTAGCCTTACGATTAGAAGGGATGGTCAGATTTACTTTGTTAGGCAGACGTTAGGAGAGAAGAGTTAGGAGAGGATCCGAGTCCGATACTGTTTGAACATATGACCATGACATTT
This sequence comes from Geum urbanum, assembly GCA_946800695.1. Classification (NCBI taxonomy): domain Eukaryota; kingdom Viridiplantae; phylum Streptophyta; class Magnoliopsida; order Rosales; family Rosaceae; genus Geum; species Geum urbanum. Next base: position 36,818,587 of record OX327003.1, on the reverse strand, counting down.
CAACACTTTATTTTAATGAGTGCAGCAACATACATGGGAGCTCGAAATGGTCTTCCGCGTCCTCCAAAACGAAGTTGTCCAGATTCCAGATAACCCCACTTTCTTCAACGACGATATTGCAGTAGTTATACACACATATATTATTATCTTGACAATCTAACAGCTAAGAGTTTTCAATAGAGATGAACACACTGAGCCCTTTCTTTGATGCATTCTGATTCTGTCATGATTTCACTTACTCAGTATATGTATAACAAATACTACACATTAAACATGATAACTTGAGTGTCAAAGTAGAGCTCACAAAAACAATTGCTATTGATATGCTATGAAGCAAGTTGGGGGTACCTTATAAGCACCGCGCACCAGAGACAATATGCATCACCAAACGCAGGTTCTTGACCCCACCGTACCTGCTGTTAGGAAACTTTAATGAACAACAGAGCTCCAGAACAATATGGATGAAAGACTGCACTTTCTTATTGAACAACTTTGGCTTTATATAGCCTTACAACTTCTTCTGCATCAAAAGGATAACAACCACATTTTACAAGCCTACCAACGTGGTGCATTAACTGGAATTAAACAAACATGAACTAAGTGATCCTAAAGTCTAGGACTTATTTAACAGAATCCTAAAACTTTGCTGACTTCTTCAACAATCTCTCCCCTAAACTGACTCTATATAGCAGCTAGCTTATGTTTGTAGTTGCACAAACACCGAACCTCTTTCTAAACTTTTGAAAAAGCTCCAATCTCAATGGCTTAGTCATCAAATCAGCCATTTGATCCTGAGTTCCACAATGCACAAGTTTAATAACTCCATCTCTCACAAGATCTCTTAAGAAGTGATACCTTACATGAATGTGTTTGCTCCTTCCATGCATCACCGGATTCTTCGAAAGCTTAATTGTTGAGCTATTATCACATTGTATAATTCACTACAAGAAAACAGCACTTAGACCACGGAAACGTAATTGTTCCGTGGTCCAAGTACCACCTGAACGACGGAGAATACATTCTCCGTCGTCCAGGTGTCCACCTGGAGGACGGAGAAGACTCCGAGGTCCAGGTGTCCACCTGGACGACGGAGACGGTATTCTCCGTCGTCCAGGTGATAACCTGGACCTCGGAGTCTTCTCCGTCCTCCAAGTGATAACCTGGACGACGGAGATGGTATCCTCCGTCGTCCAGGTGGACACCTGGACCTCGGAGTCTTCTCCGTCCTCCAGGTGATCACCTGGACGACGGAGAATACCATCTCCGTCGTCCAGGTGATCACCTGGAAAACGGACCGACACGCCGTCGTCCGAGTGAGGCTTCAGGCGTTAAATATTATAAGGAGGAGAATGTATATATATATATATGTACGTACGTATATCTTCGACTTTGTGTACTTAATTAATTAATTACACGCGTCCATGCTCGATCAGATATATCGGATCGACCGACGTACGTAAACTAAATTAAATTAATTAATTAATCCGAATTATATATCATGGACAACGGAGAAATTAATTGCAGGTCGTCGCCTTAATTTGGGTATTTTGGCTATCTCCCTAAATCCTCGACCCTAAATCTAGCAAATCGGATCGATCGATCATTTATTTAATTTTTTTTTTCATTCAAAATAATTGAACGGACACACAAATGACCCTGGACGACCTAAACCCTAAACCCTAAGGGCCTAACCCATGAATTTAGGGTTTTTACACCTGGACGACGGAGATGTTAATTCTCCGTCGTCCAGGTACACACTAGGACGACGGAGTTGGTCATTCTCCGTCGTCCAAGTGAACAAACCCTAAACCCTAAACAGTAAGGCCCTAACCCCTGAATTCAGGGTCTATACACCTGGACGACGGAGATGAGATATTCCGTCGTCCAGGTGATTACCTGGACGACGGAAAAGCTTATATCCGTCGTGCAGGTGCAGATATCGTAATTTTTTCTAAGACAATGACCATCTAGACCTTCTTCCAATGCATATTCTTTTCGTCAAGACTTTAGAGTAAACAATTCTTGGTGTGTGAGCTTCGACAGTTCGAAAATCGGAGTTGCGAAATGCCTTGTATCCACGTTTCTGGTTTGTGAAATTCTCGGTTTTGCGGTTGACTGTGCCGATGAAACCATTCCCGAACTTATTATTTTATGGTCCTTTGAAGACAATTATATATTATGTTACGACGAACATATCAAACGGTTGTTTTGTCCAAATTCAATTTCGTTAATACTCTGCTGCAAATGAGCCTCTACTCATGAACACTTAAGTCGTAAGGATTAGTCGATACTTAACAACTTTCAAAACGAAAAATTATTCGTCGGTTCAAATTTAACTATTCATATATACGATGCGTTCATCGATATTGGACGACTATTTCACTCGAATGACAGATCGCTAAATTCCTAGCGAATTAATTTTAAAAAAATTTTTAACGTAAATTGAACCTGGACGACGGAGAATGACAAGATCCGTCGTCCAGGTTCAATTTACCATGGCGGTTCGATTTTTTTATTATTTTTTTTTTCAATGAATATTTAACTTGGACGACGGAGAACGTCATTCTCCGTCGTCCAAGTCGAAAATCATGGCGGTTCGATTTACCGCCTCAATTTTCGGCGCCGCTTGATCATGAATTTACACTTAGACGACGGAGAATCAATTCTCCGTCGTCTAAGTCCAAATTTATGGCGGGTGAAACGTCCCGCCCATTAATTACGCGCCGCTTCGAAAAATTTTAATTCTTCACTTAGACAACGGAAAACACTGTTTCCGTCGTCTAAGTGCACTTAGACGACGGAAATTAGTGCTCCGTCGTCTAAGTGAAACTCTATATATAGGACTGCTCACCCCCTCCTTTTCTCATTCCATCTCCTCTCCTCTCCTCTCCTCCTCTCTTCTCCTCTCCTCTCCTCCGGCGACGCTCCGACGATCAAATTTCCGGCGTGGTTCCCCCTCTCCGACGACTCTACTCTTCCGATATTCCGGCGAAATTCCGACGAGGTAATAATTCTATTTTTTAACTCTTTAACATTTTTTTTATTTAATTAATTATTTAATTTCTAAATAGTTTTAATTTATTAGTTTTAAATAATAAATAGTTGTAATTATAATAATTATTTTGTGGTTATTATTATTATTTAGTAATCATTATTAGTTAAAATTAAATAATAGTAATAATAATAATTGTTAATAATAATTAATTATATTGGTAAATGAATAATTATTATTAAATGCATGATAAATAATAATTCATTATTGTCATTATTTATTGTTTTAATTAATTGATGATTACGTGTATTTTTTAGTAAATTGCATGGTAGTACGTCTTCGATTTAAATTTAGTACATAGGCTTGGTTTATTAAGTCGCACTCTTTGGAATAGATGGCGCCTCTTTTCCTAGCTTATCTCCTTAACCCCTCGTGATGTGTGGATTTCATCACCGCACACCATAACCTAAGTGAAGTTATGGACACGAGGTTGAGGGCGGAGTTTGCAAAGGACTTGAGGGAGTGTAAATTTTCGAAAAATTGGCCGAATGTCGGACATGGTGTCTAGAAACGGGTTATGACTAGTGACAGGTTTTGGATCTAAGAAAGACGACACCAATAGGTGTTTTGTCGAAATTAGTCCTGCCTCTCGCGTTATCTCTATCCCTAACTGGCCATGTTTTTCGATTTAACCAAGGCTGATTAATTGAAAATTTACACTTTATCGCGCGGGTCGCACGTCCATTGAACGACCGAAAAAGCCAAGCTAGTGTACTCTATTTAAATCTTAACCGTACTTAATTAGCGTAAATTTTGCACTTGTAATTATTATGGTAAGTAGGTATTTTAACAAAGTACTCCTAGGTTTAAATGGCTCCATCCGGCAAGAAGAAAGCGCAACAGGAGGCAGAAGATGCCATGCTCCGAATGTTGGCGGACCAAGTCGGTTGGGTTCAACAGGAGGGCAACGACGCCCTCAATCCGGACCCTTTATCTGGTTTGGAGGCAGCGCCTCGTGGGGAAATTCTGTCTGCCCCATTTATCTCTGGCGGTGGTGACATCGACCCTTTTTCATCTCCGACGCCCGGTATGGGTTCAATGGCAAGTACTCAGGCGTCCTCGACCGCTGAATCTATCATGTACAGCGCCCGCCGTAAGCAAAGGAGGGCCCCCACTGACCCGGAACCGAAAAGGACTCGGGGTCTCGTTAAAGGGGGCAAAGCGGAGAAAATTTGCAAGGCGACCGGGAAAAAGATCGACTTGCCCTACGACGAATTCATCGGTGGCCCTCCCACAGCTCAGCTAGCAAGTCTCTCGGCGCATAGCATAGGGTCAACCGTCTGTAGCCGGGTTCGTCTCACTGCCCCTACTTGGAAGGAGGCGTCGGATAATGAGAAGGCGAAAGTCTTTAAGGATCTTTCGGTACGTAATACGTCCAATTTTAGTTATTATATAATATTGTTAATATTAGTTATAATATCATAATATATACAATTATAATTTTCTATTTATTTTTGATAGGAACAATTTGCGGTGGATCCGACACCGGCGATGTTGAGGCATATCAACCAAACCGCCAACTCCATCTACAAAGATTGGAAGTACAGGCTCCATCAGTACTTCCAAACTTACGGTCCCTCGCCTCCCCCCTAAGAGCTGCGTGGGGATAGAGAAGATGAGTGGGAGTGGTTGTGTAACCACTTTGCCGATGACTCCTTTAAGGTGTTAATTTACTTTTTTTATTTCAATTAAGATAATTATTTAAATTTTAGTTATTAATTTTTTAATGATTTAATTATGTTGTGTAACAGAATTTCTCCGGTGTCAACAAAGCCAACCGGGGGAAGAAGGACAAACACTATATTACCGGCGCCAAGCAGTTCATTCAAATAGCCAAGGAGCACAAGGATAAGGGCTCCAAACACCCTTATCTTGATGCAAGCATAAGCGCGTACGTGACGCCTGGGCTCGATAATGAAGTGAGTCAATGCGGCGTAAGTGATATATATATATATATGTGTGCTTTTAATTATAGTAATTATTATTTCAATATTATTTCATTATAATAAATTAATTATGTGCTTGTAGGCAAGGGTGATAGAGCGTGCGCAGGAAGAGTTGGCTAACACTCAGCTTGCGTTCCCAGATGTGCCGCCGGAAGACCTGCCTCCTCTATCCTTAGAGAGCCAAATTGCAATCGCGGATGAGGTCTACGGTCATAGAGCTGGCAAGGAGGTTAGGCACTTTGGGCCTAGGGTGGTACGAGATTTGTCGACGGCCTCCGACTCATCATCTACGGGAGGTTCGGGCCAGCAGAGAACGACTACGGCTGCGGCCGTCGAAGCAGCCATTCAAGAGGCTCGACTAGCACGAGAGGAGAATCAACTGACACGAGCGGAGAATGAGTCAATGCGGCAAAGACTTGATGAGAAACAAGCACAAATAGCCCAACTCATCGCCCTCATGCAACAAAATCGAGAAGTATGTCAACCTCCACCGAACCCATACCGCGACGACAACGACCCGGCTGGAGGCGGAGGACTCGGCGGCGCATCTGCTCCTCCAGTGTATTAGCTAGCTAGTAGTTTATTATCTCATTTCTTTCCGCATTCCGAACAATATTTTAATTTTTAATTTGTGGGTTTTTTCGATTATTCATGTATGTACAAATTAATTTTAATTATTTAATAATTAAGTAATATTCAAAATTTAGTTTATTTAATTAATTTAAGCATTTTTCATTATTTAAATTCAATTAATAATAAATTAAATTAATAATATTTAATTACAATTTATTTATTTTTTTAAATTAAAAGTCACTTGGACGACGGAGAACTAAATCTCCGTCGTCCAAGTGATTACCTGGGCCACGGTGACTGATACGTTCTCCGTGGTCCAGGTAGTCACTTGGACGACGGAGATTTAGTTCTCCGTCGTCCAGGTGTTTACATGGGCCTCGGAGAACGTCCGCGGTTCAAGTGCACTTGGACGACGGAGAACTAAATCTCCGTCGTCCAGGTGTTTACCTTGGCCTCGGAGAACGTCCGCGGTCCAAGTGCACTTAGACGACGGAGAACTAAATCTCCGTCGTCCAAGTGCTTGGACGACAGCACTTGGAGCACGGACCTTGGACGATGAAGATTCCGTCGTCTAAATACTTAGACGATGGAAAACGTCACTTAGACGACGGAAATTATCCGTGGTCTAAGTCCGTTTTTCTTGTAGTGATTGTGCACTCCTCTTGCTCTTGTCCAAGCATCTTCAATATTCTTCTCATCCATAAGGCTTGATTTGCACATCCAGCAGTTGCTACGAACTCGGCTTTGGTTGTTGAAAGAGTGACAATAGGTTGCTTTTTAGACAACCAAGAAACAGCTCCTGAGCTTAGAAGAAAGACATAACCTGAAGTGCTTTTACAATCTTCAATATCTCCAACATAATCACTATCAATGAAAGCAATTAGATCTTCTGACCTTCCCTTCTTGTACAAAATTCCATAATCATAAGTTCCCTTTAAATACCTCAGAATCCTCTTGGCAGCAACCAAATGAGTCTCTGTGGGCTTCGCCATGAACCTGCTAATAAGACTGACACTATACATCATATCTAGACGTGTGGCAGTGAGATACATTAAGCTGCCCACAATTTGGTTGAAGAAGGACTCGTCAGTTCTCACACCATGCTCATCCTTACTGAGCTTACAACCTGGAATAATTGGACTATTCACTGGTTTACACTCTTGCATTCCAAATTTCTTCAGTACCTCCAAAGCATAGTTTCTTTGACACAGGAACACACCATCTGAGCTTTGAATTACTTCTATGCCAAGGAAAAACTTCATCCTTCCCAGATCGGTCATATCAAAAGTTCTCATCATTGATCTTTTGAACTCCCTTATCAAATCATCATCATCTCCAGTATAAATAAGATCATCCACATATAAGCTCACAATTAAATATTTACCTTCTTTGCCTTTCTTTGTGAACAAAGTCTGCTCGTTCGGGCACCTTTTAAAACCTTCATTAGTGAACCATGCTTCTATACGACTAAACCAAGCCTGTGGAGCCTGTTTTAGACCGTACAAAGCTTTATGAAGCTTGTACACCTTATCCTTGCTGCCTTTCTTTTCATACCCCTTCGGTTGCTCGACATACATATCCTCGTTGAGCTCTCCATGAAGGAAAGCTGATTTCACGTCCAGCTGATAGAGTTTCCAATCCCTTTGAGCTGCCAATGCCATAATCATCCTCACCGTCTCCATTCTCGCAACCGGTGCAAATACCTCTGTATAGTCGATCCCGTGCTCTTGAGAGTAACTTTTTGCTACCAGACGCGCCTTTAATTTATCTACTTCCCCAAGCTCATTGAACTTGGTTTTGTAGATCCATTTGACCCCAAATCGCTTGCAACCAGCTGGTAAATCGACTAGAGACCAGGTCCCATTCTTCTCTATGGCTTCTATCTCGCTATCCATTGCTTTTATCCATTCTTGCTCCTGCATAGCTTCATCATAACTGACTGGATCAGTGGAGCCAGTCATGACCATGTTAGCTTCATTCTCTTCCTTTGATAACCCTTCTCCAGGTGAGTAATCTGCTAAATAAGAAGGTGTTTGCAGAGACCTTCCTGAGCTTGAGTACACAGCTTGAGCAATGCCTGTGGCTTGATTTGGTACTTCCTCATGTATATCTTCATTCACTATGTCTTCTTCTTCATTATGCTCTGGTTCTTCATTCATCTCACCATCTTTTCCTTCAATTGAGTCATCATCAAGATCACCCCAAGTAAGCTTCTGCTCCCTTTTTATTTCATCACTATTCCAGCTCCACTTCTTGTCTTCTTCAAACACAACATCTCGACTGACAATGATTTTTTCTTTTACAGGGTCGTACAGTCGATAGCCTTTTGAATCCTCGCTAACTCCCATCAATACGCAAGCATGGCTCTTGTCTTCTAGCTTGGTCCTCCTTGCATCCGAAAAATGTACATGGCTCACACACCCAAAAACTCTAAAATGACTCACTGATGGCTTTACTCCCATCCAAATTTCTTCTGGTGTTACATTCTTTACTGCCAAGGTAGGACTTCTGTTGCGAACATAAGTGGTCCATTTCACCGCCTTGGGCCAAAAAGGCTTTGGTACTTCCTTCTCTGAAAGCATGGAACAAACAAGATTCATTACCGTTCGGTTCTTTCACTCTGCAACACCGTTGTGTTGTGGTGTGAAGGCGGTTGTAAGCTGCCTCTTGATGCTATGACTTTTACAAAACTGATTGAATTCTTCAGAATTGAATTCTCCACCTCTGTCGGTGCATAAGCACTTAATGCTCATTCCAAACTCTTTTTCGACCATATTCTTAAAGCACTTGAAAACACCAAAAATTTCTGATTTCTCAACAAGAAAGTATGTCCATGTTTTTTTACTAAAGTCATCAATAAAGCATAACACATACCTCTTCTTGCTATTTGATTCTGGTGTCACCGGTCCACACAAATCAGAGTGGAGAAGCTCAAGCTTGTGTGTTGCTCTCCATGTACTCTTCTTAAGAATGGGATCTCGATGTTGTTTACCAACAAGACAATCTACACAAGGAGATGTTGCAGACACAAGCTTGGGCAGACCATGTACCATGTCTTTTTCTTGAAGAGTCTTCAATCCTTTGTGGCTTAAATGAGCAAATCGGCTGTGCCATAAGTTGGTGAGGTCTTGAGTACTTGTATGGAAGCACTTCTCTTTATGTGTGCGGACAAGAATTGAAAACATCCTATTTGTTGTCATGGCTGTCTCTATAATGAGACCTCTCTCAGGATGATAAACCTTACACTTTCCTTCATGCATTAGGACAGCAAGCCTCTTCTCTTGTAGTTGACCCACACTAATCAGATTGTTTGTCAATCCAGGTACATAGAATACATTTGTAACAATGTGATTGACACCATTCACCACCAATTTTGACTATGCCTTTGCCTTGGACCATCATCTTGTAATAATTTCCCAGCTTGACATATTGTCTAAAGCTCTCATCCATCTCACAGAAGAGATTTTTGTTTCCACACATGTGATTACTGCAACCACTGTCGAAGAACCACACATCATCTCTTGTAGCTTCATTGATCTCCAAATATGCCATCAACAACATCTCTTCTTCTTCTTCAATCTCTGCATAGTTGGCTTCCTTATCCCACCTTGGACATTCAAATTGAAAGTGTCCAAGTTTATGGCACTTGTAACACTCCACAGTTGCTTTATTATAGCTTCCTCTTCCTCTTCCTCTTCCTCTTCCCCTAGATGACCCACGACCACGACCGCGACCTCTTCCTACTGGTCTATTTGATCCTTCTTCATGTGTCACCTTTAGAGCTTGTTCTTCTCCATTGTGCTTATTAAATTTCTGTTCATGTATAATCAATGAACTTTGTAGTTCATTAATGGACATTTGGTCAACATCCTTCGATTCTTCAATTGAACAAACAATATAACTAAATTTGTCAGTTAAAGATCGAAGTATCTTCTCCACGACTACCACATCATCCATTTGTTGACCATGACTCCTCATCTGATTAGCCACAGAGAGAACTCTAGAGAAATACTCCGTAACATTCTCTCCCATCTTCATCTCCAGGACCTCAAACTCTTTGCGAAGAGCCCGAAGAATAGATCGTTTTACCTTAGCATTGCCTTCATATTTCCTCTTCATGGAGTCCCAGATATCTTTGGATGTGTCTTTGTTGAGGATGGTTTCCAAAATTTGTCGATCTATGGCCTGGAACAAGAAAGTTTTCACCTTCAAGTCCTTTAGTTTCCTCTCTTCTAGAAGTCTGTGCTGTGCCTGATCCTCAGCTGCCTTGCGTTGTGTTTCTGAAGGTTGGGGTCCTTACACCACTGTAAAGAATGTGTTCTTCCCTCAGCTCCTTGCACCATCTCTAATGAGATCTCATTCTCTATAAGATCCCAGTATTCTCTGGAGCGGAGAAAGTTTTCCATGAGCATCGCCCAATGCTCATAGTATCCATCAAACTTAGGAATAGCCTCTTGAACAAAGCTCTCATTGCTACTCTCTGCCATATTTTCTCTCAAGCTAACTGTTTCTCTCTTCCCCATCTAACTATTTCTCTTTTTCCCACTCTCTTAGGATACTGCAGTTCCTAAGCACACACTCACTTAGGCCCCTTGATGGGGCTCTGATACCATATTGTTAGGAAACTTTAATGAACAACAGAGCTCCAGAACAATATGGATGAAAGACTGCACTTTCTTATTAAACAATTTTGGCTTTATATAGCCTTACAACTTCTTCTGAATCAAAGGGATAACAACCACGTTTTACAAGCCTACCAACGTGGTGCATTAACTGGAATTAAACAAACATGAACTAAGTGATCCTAAAGTCTAGGACTTATTCAACAGAATCCTAAAACTTTGCTGACTTCTTCAACACCTGCTCATAGCCTGAAAACAAATCACCACAAATTGAACAAAGCTTAGAAGAAGAAAGAAGAGAGAGAGAGAGAGAGAGAGAGAGAGAGAGAGAGAGAGAGAGAGAGAGAGAGAATGGAAGAATTTGAGAAGAAGGAGAAGAAAGTACTGACATGGCGGAGAGTGTCTTCGGTGGTGAGGGGAGAGAGGCGAGCGACGAAGAGAGTGCAGTAATAGGCGGAAGGGTCGTAAATGCCGGCGGAGGAACAAAGCCAGGCGTGGTAGAAGGCGCTATCGTGAGGGAGAGCGTTGGTGCCATTGATGCTTCCGACTTGGATCGGATGGTAAGTCTCCGCGTAGAACACCGCCTCCGTCGTCTTTCTCATTCTACTGCTTCGCTCCCAAAATAGTCACTCCCTCTTTATACGACAAAACATGTTTTCACTCAATCATCACGTGTTGTACGTGATCAACCCACCCAAAGAAATTCTGTGTTCTTTTTTATACCATTCTCAAAAGGATAACTCAAAAGCTTCGAGCCTTGGAGGTATAATAACAGATTTTTTGACACACATCTGAAATATTTCAACCGTACATTATACGGATTATAGCAGAGTGTGTCTATTATTATGCCTTCCGTTCTTTCATTTTGTTTTTTTTTAAAAACATTGTGCGGCAATCCTCAAGCTTTTATTATTGAAACCGATGAGTATATAGGGGAGATATAAAATATGAACCCCATATTATAATAAGCGCGTATAGAACATTCTAGATAGTCACAGAACATCCTATGATGACTACATAATCAAACACGCACCAATTAGCGGAAAATATCGTATAGGTTCTTCTATTCGCTTTACAAATCAGGCAACACACTAGAAAGATCAGACTGTTGCTTTCCCCACGAAAGCATTCCAACAACACCCATATTTGAACCGCTTCCGTAGTATGTTGCCGAACGACAACATGATCGTCGAGGTTGCGTTTCATCCTGCCACTATAAGGATGCGACCATCTTACCATGACCCACATACTCACTAGGACAAACAAGGCACCGAAATTACACACACATGCATATAACCTAACCCACCCAACAAGGCCTACCCAAATAGAGTAGGATCTTCTATCCGCTTTACAAATCTGTCGACACACTGGAAACATCAAACTATTACTTTCCCCGCAAAAGCATTCCAACAATACCCATATTTGAATCGCTTCCTTAGTATGCTGCCGAACGACAACATGGTCATCGACACTACGTTTCATCCTACCTTTAGGAGGATGCGACCATCTTACCATGAGTCACACTCTCACTAAGACAAACAAGGCACCGAAAGTGCACACACAGGGGCATATAGCCAAACCTGCCCAACAAGGCCTACCCAAATAGAGTAGGAACACATTCTTAAATTAAAAAGACAAAAAAGAAATAAACTAATAATGAAATAAAACATTGGGATAAGGGAAATAACCCTAGCCCACCTTAGCACAAGCCCAGTGCAAAAGTAAGGAACCCAGCCCACAACCAGTAGAAAGTTCCTCACTGTTGACAGCAGCCTTCTCGAGAACCCTCTGCATCTCGTGTTTTCCGACCGGCGCTTACCAGCACCAACTGTCTTCATATGGACGCCACCTAACCCAATTGTTGCTTCCTACACAGCCCATCCCAAAACCTTCACAAACGACCTCGAGCAAACAACAACAACTCAACGCCTCATCAGCGAGCCAGTTTTGACCTTCTCCACAGCTGCTAATATAAACCCCTTCCCAATCACAACCAAACTTTCTCCACCTCCACATCGTCTTCCGCCACAAACATTGCCCATCACGGGCACAACACGTCCGGATAAACCCACTATCCAGGGTTGCCGGACGAGATAGTATACATACTAGGGTTCTCTCTCTCTCTCTCTCATTCGGACTTTTTAACAAATCTAGGCTAAATTAATTCGTTCAGTACCATACTCTCTCAAGGACTCCAGGGTAAGGGAGACCCAAAGAGTAAAACCTACAATGCCTATGTATACAACTCGCAGATTGAATCTGGTTCCACTTGCAGAGAGGGCTAAACAAATATGTCCCTTTCAATAAGGGATAATTCTGGAATGCACCCAGGGCTAAACACCCCAGGCCTATTCTCACGTGACACAAACTTAGTCGTCCATTTTGTCAACTATATTTTTGATTGATTGAGTTTATGATAAAATCGGAAAATGGGTGTATGTGATCTCCTTTATACCCCGAGAACAAAAATCAACCCAAAACCAACCTCCATTGCTGGATCCTCGCCGCCACCTACCTGGGAAATCCATCTCTCTCTCTCTCTCTCTCTCTCTCTCTCTCTCTCTCTCTCTCTCTCTCTCTCTCTCTGTGAGAAACCAGTAATAGCGAAAGTAAAGCGGTGGAGTGTGACCTACACTAAGCACGTGAAGCAGAAGCGGAAGGTTTACTAGGATGGGTTCTTTGAGCTCCACGTATCCACCGATAAGGTATCGGATTTGCAAATTCAACTCCTCTTTCAATTTCTTTGATTTTTTGTTTGTTAGATTTTGATTATTTTTTTCTGTATCGAAATTGTAGATGATGTTGTACGACGACTATGAGAAGCTACTGGTGTTAGTATAGCATTAGTTGTCCGATTAAATATACTTATCCACTTAAGCAGGTAATCAACACCTACCCGACCACCCGAAAGACCACCAGGAAGGCTACAACTCTGCTCACAAGACCGACCCCATCCGAGCGCGCACGCGCCCGTGGGGCGCATACCCGCACGCACGGATCACATGACAGCAAGCACACCAGTCCCACATCGAAGAACACCATCGAGCTCCAAACTCAATCACCTATATATGTAAGGTATTTATTACAGGTAACGACATTCTGATCCAAGCATTAAACACTCCACACGCACGCACGCTTGACTGTTATATCCAATACATCATCTGACTTAGGCATCGGAGCGTTGAAGGCGGGCCACCCCGTCTCAACCCCTGACCGCCCGTTTGTTGTATTCTTCTAACAGCCGTAGCCGAACGCGCTCACCCGTTCACCCGAAGAGAGAAGAAGCACCCGACAATCCGAATAGCCCGTGCGTTCGGACGTACAACAAGGAGGAGGAGTACTCGTACTTGCTTCTGCCAGATTACGTCCCGCGCGTAATTCGGTGGAAACAGTTGGCGCCGTCTGTGGGAAGCTTACAAATTGTAAACCTCGTATAAATACCACTGAAAAAGCCACATGCCTACCCAAGAGACTAACACCGGCAGCACACCACCTGAGGGAACACCCGCGAGCGCGCTAGCGCACCCGATAGTAGAGCCCGGAACGAGCGGCAGCGAAGAGCGCGTCGACAGCCTAGTCCAGGAATTACGGGAAGCGGCGCTCGAGAGAGCAGAGGAGTGCCAGACCCGGCAGAGGTTGGAGGAGCGGCTGGATGCGCTCATCAGACAGCAGCAGGAACAACACAAAGAGACCCAGGAAACCGCCAGCGAGGAGCAACACCCGTTCGGCAGGACCGACGCCCGGGCAACCCGAGCGCCCTCACCAGTGGAGGAATCGGCGCCCCTGACGAACAACGCCCTGATCCTTCGGAGGATGGAGGAACTGGCGGAGGAGGTCTCGCGTTTGCGCAAGGATAAGCTGGCCGGGCAAGGCGGGACGTTCGCCCCCCGGGTCAGCCCGTTCTTGGCGCATATACTGGAGAAGAGAAGGGATCCCCACGCAAAGACGACGAAGATTACCCGGTTCGACGGGAGTGGAGACCCCCGCGCGCACATCGACGAGTTTCGATCCACCACGGACGGAACCCGATATTCGGACCCAACCCTGTGTTTCCTATTCCAGGAAACGCTGACCGAGGAGGCACAGAGCTGGTTCTACGAGATCCCGCCAGGCTCCATACATTCGTTACTTGAGCTGGCGGAGAGCTTCCAGAAGCGTTATCGACTCCAGGGGAAGTACAACACCACGGGTATCCTCCTCAAGGTCCGCCAGGGGATGGACGAGAGCCTGTCAAGCTACATAAACCGATGGAGGACGCTTGCGAGCACGTGCAGGGACCTCGACAAGCGAGTGGCCAAGGTGGCCCTGATGGACAACATGCTCGCCACCCCGTTCGTAGAGAAACTGGTGAGGAAGGAGTATCTCGACTACGACGAGATCATGGACCTGATTGTGCAGAAGGCGCTCGTGGAGACTCGAGTGTACGGGTCCGCCTCCGAATCCAGCTCCAACAGACCAGAGGCGACAAGCGCCCAACCACGACAGCTAGCGGACGACGAAAGGCCAACCGGGGGCTATAAGAGGATCCGGGACGCGCAAAGGCAGAATTACAAGAGGTCACCCTCCCGCTACAACGACGACCGCTACAACCAGACGAGGGGACCAGCGCAGCGGGGAGTCCGTCTACCGCCAGCACCACAATACCGACCGGCAGGACAAGAGGTCTATGCGGTCGATCACCAGTCCAACGAGCAACTCCTCCGCCTGCATCGACACCGAATCCCGCCACCAAACAACATGACGAAAGCAATGGCTCCGACCGGCCGACTCCCGGACGTCTGGTGCGAATTCCACAACGCCACCACCCACCATACCAACAGCTGCATCATGCTGAAAAAGGCCCTTGAGGACTTGAGGGACGATCAGGTCACCCCTCCCAGGGCGGAAGAGCGACATCGCGAAGCAAATATCGGGACCCGGGGGACTATCAGCACCATATCCGGGGGAAAGCGCAAGGAGGGCACCTCATCGCCCGATCGTTCGAGCAGGGAGGTGCTGACGATCGGGGCGGGACGAATGCAGAAAGCAGGAAGAAGGGAGGCGCCCGCCATCTGCTTCACGGCGGAAGACGAGGAAGGGAGCCCGAGGGACAGCACCCTGTCGTTCGTGATCGACGCGATCATCGATCGTTTCCTCGTGAGGAGGGTGCTGATAGATAATGGGGCGTCCATGAACGTGATCTACCTGGACGCGTACACGGCGCTCGGCAAGCCCGCCCGCAAGATGACACAGGATCACGAGTGCGTGGCCAGCTTCACGGGCGAAACGTCTTATCCGATTGGGAGCGAAAATATTCGGGTCGGGATCGGTGCGCCCGACTCCCCGCACAGCGAGGTCCGGACGGACTTCATTATCATGGACACCCCATCCCCGTACAACGCCATTCTCGGGAGGCCGGGGATCAACAAGCTAAAGATGATCATCGCGGGGCACCTGCTCTTGGGACGATTCCCAACCGAGCATGGAATCGAGTACGTTCGGGGATACAATCACGAGGAAACCGCGAAGCCCTGGGGCAGGCAGGAGGTTCTCGCCTTGGAGCCTACGCCAGGAACGAAGATACCGGGCGATCCACGCGACGGGCTGACGGCGCCACGGGCGAGACTCCGTTCAGTCTGACATTCGGAACGGAAGCTGTGTTACCCCTGGAGATCACCCATCAGAGCCCACGGATCGAGGGGTACGATCCACGCACGAACGGCGAGGGGCTACGTCTCAGCAATAATCTGCTGGAAGAGCGAGGAGACATGGCGCATCTCCACAAACGCCGCGAACAAACGAAGGATCGCCCGATCGTTCAGCCAGCGCATCCGGGCTCGACCAATCTAACTAGGGGACTGGGAGGCAATCCGGCAAAAGGTGGACACCCCGTCCGTGGAGGGAAGCGCCAGCACTTTTTACCTCCGTGATATGCAGGGTCGACGACTACGGCACCCATGGAACATCCAGCATTTGGGGAAGTACTTTCATTAAAATTTTGTGATGTTGTACTTTTGTTGTACTTTTTCCATTTGTTTATGTTAGCACGCCCGTTCGTCCTTACCCCACCCGCCCAGTACTCGGGGGACCAGGGATAGGCCGCTCGCACGAATATAACACTTGGTTAAATTCCATTCAAAGCAAAGGAGTGGGCACGCGTTCGCGCGAGTCATTCAAAAGATGCCAAAAAAAAAACCAAAAAAAAAATTCAGACAAGGCACACGTACGGAAAGAAAATACTTCATTAATGGAAGGCACAAGGCCCAACTACAAAAATCTATCCCATTACAAAAAAAAAAAAAAAATCCTACACTACGCCCCCGTATCAACATCCAGCTCCTCAGCCTCCTCCGACGACGCCACCCCAACAGCTTCCACCTACTCGCCCGGATCCACCCGCCTGATCACCGGCTCCAGCTCCGCCCTAGCAAGTTCCCCAGAAGGCTCCACCTCTCCCTCAAGCGCAGGAACCTGAGCGCCCGCCCGTCTCTCATTTTCAGACTCCACGAACGCCCGGTACTCCTCCAGCTTCAAGAAAGGAACCATCGCTTCTTGGAACGCAGCCATCTGCTCATCCACTTCCGCTCTGACCAGTTCGCGGAGCTTTTCAGACTCCTTGAACGTCGCCACGGCATCCATGCGAGCAACGCGATCAGCCTCCTTCAGCCGGGACTCTGATAGCGCCTCCCGGGCGGCTGCTTCAGCACGGACGCGCTTTAGCTTGGCGCGCACCTGCTCCACCTCGGCCACGGCCTTATCCCGCTCAGCCCTTGCCAGAGCTTCACGGGCAGCAGCTTCAGTAGACCGGGCAGTCGCCTCCTCTGCACGGGCGGTGTATCGATGCGTCAGATCATTAGCCTTATCCAGGCTAGCCACCATCCGCTCCACCACCTTCCGGTGCTTCAGTGCGTCGGCCCTGAGGCGTGCAAGTTCCAAGGTCTCCCGCGAGCGGACGCGGAAGACCTGATGCAGCAGGCGGGTGCATGCAATGAAGACCGCATCCAGCCCGTCGGGGGCAGCATTCTCCAGCGGCTGCAGCAGGGGCCCAAGAGAGGCGGAACCATCCACCAGCGCACGGCGCAGAGCGTCCACAACATCACTCGACCCAAGAGCGGGGCCGGGAGAGGAGTCTTCTGTCCGGAGCCGCTTCTGCGCACGCTCATCACCTTCCCCTTGCTCAGAAGATTGTGGAGGACCTGAAGATGGGAGCGAGGGATTTGGAGAGCAAGAGTATTGTGGAGGACTTGGAGGTCGACCCGAAGACGGGGGCGTGCCGGGAGCACGACTTGAAGACTGAGGCGTACGAGCAGCCTCCCGCCTGTCCCTCAGGTCATCTCGCTCGGACCGGCGCTGATAGCGCTCCACCTGCCGCTTCTCGCGATGCTGCTGCTCGCGCTCCGCCCGGGCCTGGGCCTTGGATCCAGCAGCATTACCCAGAGGCGGGTGGGGAGCATCCGCTTGTGGCCCTCGGATGGGCGGGGCAGGGTCAGCCACGTTGGGGACAGGGGTCTTGGGCTGGGTACTGTCCCCCGGGACGCGTACGCCACGACCGTCATCCGCCACCTGACGAACCCTCTCAGCGGTCACCAGTAGCGCAGCCATCCGGCGCTTGAGCACGTCATCCTTGTCTGTCGCCTTGGACTTCGTCATCTTAACTACAGAGCACACAAACGGAAGGTTAGCGAACAGATACAACACCGTAAAATTATCCTATTCCTATTCCTAGCAGAAAACTACAACCCACAGCCCAGGCGGTCCGGCAAAACGCGTGCGCCCAATGAAATCCGAACGGCACGCGTGCGCCCAGCGGGTACTCGTTCGTATCGAGCGTACGGAAGGTCTGGGGGACTCGATCTAAACGGGGTGGAGTATCGCAGACGGAAGAAGTGGAGGAATTCCGCCCGTGTGGGGTGGTCCAACCCGCTCAAACGGAAGACATTGAAAAACAGCACCAACGTTCGGGTCAATGTAGGCCCACACTGACCGAGGCAGATCTGGAGGAGCGCCAGGATATATTGGAAGAACGGGCGGAGAGGCAACACTTAGCAAAAAGAGAGTAGGGGGGGCAAACCACCAGAAACACCAAAAACCCAAAATTCCTACCCCAAACAAAATCAAACCTGGCACACCTCAAGAACACGCCCTGTTCTTGAGATGCAAAACCCAGAAAAAGCCAAAAACCCCCAGAAACAACCAAACACGAACCAAAACGGGGAACAACAGAAACAGGATGAGAGCCTCACCAATTCGGTATTTGACGGCAGAGAGGATGAACGTCGACGAAGAAACTCCGGCAAGAAACAAAGAACAGCAGAGATCCGAGGGGAACAACGGGCAAAGTAATTTTTTTACAGCGTTTCGGCAAATCGTAAAGAGTGAGGAGGAAGACAACACCACACCCCTATTTATATTGATCACATGACGTAAGCCAATGAACGCCAGCCGTCCATTCTCGCGTGTCCACCGTCGGATTGAAACACGTGGCACGGGGCGATTTACTAACCCTCCTTAGTAACCGCGCCAACTTTTCAGCTTCCCGCCTTGAATTCAAACACTAGCACGGTCTCCCACGGCTCGACACGTGCACCACCCCCACGCTCCCACGCGCCTGACGTCTGAGCTTCAAGCAGTTATCACGTCACCAGCATTTAATGCCCGGCTTATGCCAGCATTAATTACGACGGCTCGCATTTATTACACAACGGTTCCCGAGGAGCAGTCAAAAGGAATGTCACCTCAAAACATCTCGTCAGAGCACCACCAGATCCAAGGCAAGGCACACCACGCCACATCTCCCGCCAGTCAAGCAAAACTCACACATCACCCGCACGACCAGTGAACGAAGAACGCCCGCGCACGTCTGAACAAAGCAACACCACCACGAGCGTAGGGCACCTCCCCCCGTGCGCACGCCGGTAAGAACTAGCAAGCCGGATTAGGCGGCAAGAGGCATGGGGTCCGTCCCCTCTCTGGGTGCGCTAAGCTCGATGGGCGGCACGGGCGTGGGGTTCTTCCCCTCCGTGTGCGTAACGTTAACGATCGACTCACCAACTCAGTCCCAGCAGGGGTGTGGGGTCTGTCCTCCCCTTGCAGGCTCTGAGACCGATAAGCGACGGGTGTGGGGTCCGTCCTCTCCGTACGCGCAAATACAGGCCGGCTGTGGTGCCAGAGGCATGGGGTCCGTCCCCTCTCTGGGCGCGCTAAGCTCGATGGGCGACACGGGCGTGGGGTTCTTCCCCTCCGTGTGCGTAACGTTAACGATCGACTCGCCGACTCGGAACCGGCAGGGGTGTGGGGTTCGTCCTCTCCAGGCGCGAAATCTTCCCGGTTTAGGCGGCAGAGGCCTCTGCGCGCGCTAAGTCTGAAGGGCGGCACGGGTACGCGTTCTTGCGCGCTGCAACATTGTACGTCGCGGTCCTGATCGCACCGTTGACGCTACAGCGTACGCGACGGCATCCCCGTCGACGTGCGACGTACGCAGCGGCAACCCAGCGCTGGCGTTACGACCAACATCTGCATACATTCACACATCATACCATACATTCATGCATCATACCATACATTCACACTTGCATACCTATATATTTGTTGTACTTATTTATGTTTACAAGACCGACCCCATCCGGGCGCGCGGCTCCAACAAATAGCAAGTCTTGTTTGGACGTCGGGCCCACAGGTACACGAACACACGAACAGGTACATGAACGCACAAACAGGTACACGCCCGGACACGCAGGTCCCACTCTGTCATGCGAGCCCTTCCTTGATCGGAGAGTTGGGGGACTTGGGGGTTACAGGACCACGCACCACTGCTCAAATCGGATAAGTATTTTTATTTAATCGCACGAACCCTTTTTCAACTCCCCAGTCAAGAAAGGTCTCTTTGACTTGGGGACTTGGGGGACTTGTTAGTATAGCATTAGTTGTCCGATTAAATATACTTATCCACTTAAGCAGGTAATCAACACCTACCTGACCACCCGAAAGACCACCAGGAAGGCTACAACTCTGCTCACAAGACCGACCCCATCCGAGCGCGCACGCGCCCGTGGGGCGCATACCCGCACGCACGGATCACATGACAGCAAGCACACCAGTCCCACATCGAAGAACACCATCGAGCTCCAAACTCAACCACCTATATATGTAAGGTATTTATTACAGGTAACGACATTCTGATCCAAGCATTAAACACTCCACACGCACGCACGCTTGACTGTTATATCCAATACATCATCTGACTTAGGCATCGGAGCGTTGAAGGCGGGCCACCCCGTCTCAACCCCTGACCGCCCGTTTGTTGTATTCTTCTAACAGCCGTAGCCGAACGCGCTCACCCGTTCACCCGAAGAGAGAAGAAGCGCCCGACAATCCGAACAGCCCGTGCGTTCGGACGTACAACAAGGAGGAGGAGTACTCGTACTTGCTTCTGCCAGATTACGTCCCGCGCGTAATTCGGTGGAAACAACTGGAGTGCAAGATCTTGAAGAGAAACGGAGCCGTTTGCACCGACAAAATACACACCTTTAACGCTTTCTCATCGATGTAAACGACGCCTAATCAGCTGAGCGAGATCAAAAACCTAATTCTGGTCTCAATTCTCAACCGAACGACGTCATTTCGAGTAAAATGTGAAGCATCTGGTGCGTAGATCAATTATGTATGTCCAAACCGAGGAGGAGAAGGCGAGCGTGAGGGAGGAGGAGAGGGAGGAGGAGAGACCGGGAGAGTGGAGGAGAATTTTCATGGTGCGCGGCGTCGATGGACCCAATGATGGAGGTGGGTTTTTGGATGGCGGAGACACGGTGAAGACAAAGTAGTTTGTGTACAGTGGTGTGATCCAGCACAAATTGTCCAATGTAGACTCGGGTCAAAATTAAAAAAAGTTGACAAAAGTAACCATTCATAAGCCTACAGATGTCACATTTGAAAATTAAACTTTGGTGCTTAAACTTAGAGCATCACCGACAGCTCTTATGAACTAACAAAAAGTTTCATTTTAGAGAAAAAAAAATATCAATTTTCAGCTTCAACCGTTCTTGTATAGTTTTTTGTATAATTCTACATAAAATAAAAAGAGTAGATATATAGAAAACTCAAATGTTATATCCATCTATAAACTTCTAAAATTTAATGCTTTCATATGTTCTTTTTTCCTCTTTCTTCATCTTTTCTTCATATTTGTCATTTTTTTCTCATCAAATTTAATACATATTTTTGCTTAATTAAATACAAAGTTAACAAAAATATATAATTTATATTAAAATCATTAAATTATAAAAAAAAATATTAAAGTTTAGAGAATCACTGTTAGAATTATAATCGCTTTATTTTAAAAAATTTATGTTTTTATCTTCTATAATAAAGAATTTTTATAAGAACTTTTATAGCAACCGTTGAAGATACTTAGAATGCATTCCAGCCTCATCCGACTAATGGCGTCCTTCATGCCTATACCGAGTCACTTGTTAATTGACAGATTGTGATGGTTCAGCCGGAATTATCGGCACTGATGTTTTCAACATTTTTTACCTGTCGGTACAAGTCCCACTTACACCAAAAGCCCAAAGGTCAAGGAATTTGACAAATTTGTGCACGGCTACTTTCTATATTCTGGGCCAGAGATAGTAACAAATTCCAATGGACTCAGCAAAGCACGTCGAGTAGACCATTTGTGTGCTGCATATTCCAGTATATTATCATTACAATGTCTGCTACTTTGATCTACAAGTTTAACATACCATTGAGGAATGATTGACTTAAACTTTTACGAAAAATAGGAAACATCAGAAAAGAGTGAATCAAATCATCACCAAGAGATCCCATAAAAAAATATGCAAGACTTTAAAAACTCAGATTAACTAAACCATTAAGCTGCTACATTGTTCAAGTTTGGAAAGACATGAACAGAGTCAAAACAGACTTCTATCCAAATGCAATGTCTACATTGAATTGAGCAAGAAAGACTACATGTCTAGCACAATAATATATAAAATCACAAAGGAACCAGCTAGTCATAAGTTTCAAAAAATAGTCCCAAAAAAATAAAAGATTGGTGAATGAACTACTTAAGCAGTGGCGGAAGCACCCTTCCCCTTCTTCCTCTGGAGCTTCTTCATGTAGAACTCGAGTTCCTTACCTTCCAAGATGTACCTGACAAGATGAAGCGGGACAAGAAATCAGATGATGGAAACACAATCCACACAGTAAATACTAAGCTCAAATGACACTCACCCATCAGCTCTTCCGCATTGTCCAGGACGGGAAGATATGCAGGCCAATAATCTACCACCACCAAACTGCTCTTCAATATGGGGGTCAAGTGTACGAACTTCCACACGCTTCTCAATCTTTCTGGTTAGATGCTTACTCTTCTTTATCTCCTCTGCAGCAGGAGCTTCTGCCTCCTGCATATTCAAATATTCAAATATGTCAAAAAAACTGTATAGTTTGATCAAATAAAAATATGCAATACACAGCATACAAACCCACAAAAACTCACTCGGGACGAGACACAAGATCCTTTACTGGAATATTTGAACATGGATAACGAGGTTTCCATATCTGTTGTATAACTATGTTGAGTCTGTACTTTATCAGTCTTGAATGTCAATTTGGCTTGACTCATTGGCTTGTAATTTGGATCAAATATAGTAACCACAACCAAGAACACATGACTTGATACATTTTAGACTCTTCATCGATGCATACATAAAGGCACAAATTACAAGTCTGCAAACTTATACAGCTTACAACAGCTCAATTTTAACTCTTTCACTTCTCAATATATAATGCCACATGGAGACCTGTGGATACCTTAAACAATTACTGCTAATAATCTTAAGTAACAAAAAGCAAGAGATTTTAAATTCCAAGTCGCATCAACATTCACCATGTTACAGTTATAGTTATCTAAGTTCAGCAAGGTTTAAAATTACCTCTGTAGTCTCCTTCTTAGCAGCGTTCTTTTTCTTTTTTCCAACCTCAACATTGTAGTGCTGAAGGTACCATTGCCTGAAAGGGGCGGCATCAACCTGGACAATTGCCCTCTTCACAAGAGTTTGTGTTCTCACAAGTTCATTGTTTGATGCATTGTAAACAACATCCAGAAGACGAGTTTTACGAGTAACAGCCTCACTACCCCATGAGAAGTTGCCAGTGTCCAACCTGAGAGCCCTCCACTTCACATTACCTCCTCGCACACGGATTCTCCTCACAGTCTTGTTGCTGGAAAGCTTAGTGTTTGCTGGCTGACGTCCGAGCTCGTACCTTCATATGGAAAAACCATTAGTTAAACCATTAGTTACGTGAGACATTTGACAATGACAGGTGAATACTATATAAAGCAAACAAAAGATACACCAGTAGAAACCATTTCAAAATAGATTCAAGATTTGTCCTGGTTTTCTTTATTACTATTCCAGATGGGATATGCAAACAAGGGACACTATTGAAGCATTTGCTGATATATTCATGCTATGAATTATCTAAATCCTAAATGCAACTGACATTTTGATTAATTCCACCATCTTTACAGTCGGCAGAAGAAACTTTAGATTTAAGAATAACCGTAGACAGAGCAACATACATAAACAAACCTCACAAATAATCAAAACCCAATGAAGCTAAACCGATAACAATAGGACAAATTGAAAGAAACTCCAGTCCATTTTAACTAATCACACAGATCACTGTGAATACATCATCACTTCAAAGCCACCAGCATAACATAGAGTTCATACTCTAAGCAGCAGAGACCAAAACTCATAACAGCTATGACCGCATTATAATCACACACCAAAATTGATAGATCTCTAGTACAATCGAACCATAATTTAAACCGAAACCATATATATGCTAGAACGGCGAAAAAAACAAGTCGAACAGAGGCCAATGGGATATGAAAAAGAGAAAAGGAAAGGGAGATTACTTTCGCTTCTTCCTCCATGCCTTCTTCTTGCCTCCGGTTGCACGTCTCTTATGCATCGAGTCACGTGAGATACCTGCAAGTCATCACATCAGCCATTATCAGAAAGAGGGAGTGATAGAGAGGAGAGGTTGAGAGAGGAAGAGAGAGGTACCCATGGTTGCTGAGCAGTGGTGACGATGGAGCTCTTCTCCGCTTCTTCTTCTTCTTCTTCTTGTGTGTGTGTTCGGCTGAAGAAGACTAAAACCTTGACTGCGCCCCTCAGCTGCTTCTTAGGAACCCTAGACACCTACTATTATACGACCATCGAGGTTATTTTCGTCAATTTGCCAAATGCAGCTTCTTTTGTTTTTGTTTTTGTTTTTCAGTAAACAAAAACGATATCACTGAACCTAGTAAATCCTGGAAGACACTTAGCTGTGGATGTGATGATGGTGTTACAGATCACTGCAATCACATTGAACGTTCTTTTGAAAAACCCACACTAAATAATTCTCTGCATTGGCTCCGATATGAACTTTCGAGAAGCACTCTGTCCATAGGACATTCGACTTGGGCAATGACTCATTTGGGGAGTTTGCTTTGCCTGAGGCTTTCCAGTATTGTGATGTCGACCAGCTTTTGATCAGTACTAGGCCTAACATCTATATTTCCAGATATGGAGATTCCCTTGCATTGTATGAGTTTTGGTCTCGGGACAACGAAATGACGTGGACTGAGGGTTTTGACCTTTGGGTGATGAAACACTGGTGTAGCAGAATCATGGACCAAATTATCTACTGTAGTCCTCCCAATGTTTTATATTTATAATACCTTTGGTTTTAGGAAGAGTGGCGAAGTAGTGATGAAAGTAGAGTTTAAAGCTGATATCGGTGGACTCTATGAGCAAACAAGTTAAACATTTTGAAACTGATGGATGCATATGCGATATTGAGAAATCTCTTCCACAGAGCCTTCTCTTACTTGACCATGCCGATGCTATGAGTGCCACTGGTGATGCTATTGATGCCAATGATTTATTTGCTATCATTACCAATGCCACTGATGCTACTGATGCCGCTAATGCTATCAATGCCCTCATTGCCAAAGCCACTGATATTACCGTTGCCTTAGATGCTACCAATCCTAATTCAACATAAGTAATAGTCTATTTGCAATATCAGTTTGTATCAAAAGTTTTTAGAACCTGTTTCTACTGAATTATGCGGGACGTAATCTAGCAGAAGCAAGTACGAGTAATCCTCTCGCGTCCGAACGCTCGAGCTGTTCGGATGATCGGGTGCCTCATCTCTCCTCGGGTGTTCGGCTTCCACTGTTAGAAGAATACAACAACAAACGGGCGGTCAGATGGTCAAGACAGGGTCGGCCTGCCTTCAACGCTCTGATGCCTAAGTTAGAAGATGTATTGGATATAACAGTCAAGCGAACGCGTAAAAAAGTGGGTTGGAGTATTTAAGACTGATTAGTGATGATTGGGTTGAATTGAATGCCCTTACCTATAGTAAATGCCTTACCTATATGGGTGGTTGAGATTATTGTTTGCTTGTGTTCTTCGATGTGGGATGGAGCTGTTTTTGTTGTCATATGGTCCGAGCATTCGGATGTGCGCTTGTCGGGCGCGTGCCCGGTCGGATGGGCTTGGTCTTGCGGGTGAAGTTGTAGCCTGCTTGGTGGTCTTTCGGGTGGTTAGGTGGGTATTGATCACCTGCTTAATTGGGTAAGTATGTTTAATTAACGAACTAATGCTGCTATACTAACAAGTCCCCCAAGTCCCCGAGTCAAAGAAATCTTTCTTGACTGGGGAGTTGAAAAAAAGGGTTCGTGCGATTAAACAAATACTTATCCGATTGAGCAGTGATGCGTGGTCCTGTAACCCCCAAGTCCCCCAACTCTCCGGTCAAAAAAGGGCTCACCTGACAGAGTGGGTACCTGTGCGGCCGATCGTGTACCTGCTTGGGTGCTTCCGTATCCGGGGGTACGACTCCCAAACGAATGTTGCTTGTTTGGAGCCGTGTGCCCGGGTGTGCGCCTGTGGAGCCATGCGGATAGATGTGTATGTTTGTGTATGCGGATGTATGTCAGTATGTAGGAGTGAATGTGTGCATGTGGTACAGATATACAAGTAGGGGTGAGTATGCGAATGTATGCGGATGTATGTGGATGTATGCGAATGTATGTGAATGTGTGTATGATCGTGTGATATGATTTGGATGATATTTTGAGTGAATGTGTTTGATGTATGCGTGTATGCGGATGTATGGATGGTTCTGAGCCACTTACCCGGCCCCGCGATGAGTGTTATTGTCCGGAGTCCGCCAAGGATAGGCCTTCGGAACGGCCTTTCTTGAAATGCATGGATGGTTCCGAGCTGACCCCGACTCCCCAACGAATCGTACTGTTTGGAGCTGTTAAGCCTCGGAACGGTCTTTCTTGATGCATGGATGGTTCCAAACTGACCCCGACTCCCCAACGAATCATACTGTTTGGAGCCGTTAAGCCTCAGAATGATCTTGCTTAGGTGCCCGAGAGGAAATCCTCACTCTCGGCGCCGACCTATCGTAGCGTCAACGGTGGGGCCCCGACCGTTACATACATGTGTTGCAGCGTGCACAGAGGGACGACGACAGCATGCCCATGCCGCTCATCGGTTTAGCGCGCGCACGAAAGGAACTTGCCGCTATCGTGCCGCCTAATTCGGCGAATGGTAACGTTACGCCCTCGGAAGAAATGGGGCCACTCCTGAGTCGCCCATCATTCGGCGCACGCTCCGAAAGGTGTTTGCCGCTTTCGAGCCGCCTGAATGGTCCTGCTATTGGCGCGCCCAGAAAGGTAACGAGTGACATTAGCCACTTCCGTGCCGCGTAGCCCGAATGGTGGGTCACCTCTTACTGGGTGTCTAGGCGCGGACTCACAAGCGACTGTTTGTGCTCCGGCTTCGCCAACAGAGCCAGGGAGACGATACCACGCGCCGTCTATGGTACATTTAGTGCGCGCACGCCGAAGAGCAGACGAGGACCATCAAACTCCTTCAGGACGCCTAAATGGTCTTGCTTTGAGCGCGCACACGCCGAAAGGAAACACCTGACATTGACCTCTTTCGGGGCGCCTCAATGGTCTTGCACTAACCTGGTGGGGTGACGTTTTTCTTGCCCGTGAGATTGTGGAGCGTTTGATCGTGTTGGTCGTGCGGGCGATAGTCCAAATGGCTGGAGTCGTGACGTGTGTTTACGTGCCTTGGGTGGGGTGACATTCTGTCTGACGAGACGCTTGAGGTGACATTCCTTTTGACTTCTTCTTGGGAACCAGTGATGTAATAAATTTTAGCTGGCGCATTAAATGCTGGCGTGCCCTGTGTAATTAATGCTGGTGACGAAGTAACTGCTCGAAGGTCATGCGTCACGTTCGTGGGAGCGTGGGGTGCTGCATGGCTGACACGTGGCGAGTCGTGGGAGATCGTGCTAGGGTTTGAAACCAAGGCGGGAAGCCGAAGGGTGAGCGCGGTTACTTATGCGGGTAAGTAAACCGCCTCGCTGACACGTGTCACCATCTAACGGTGGACACGCGAAAAATGAACGGCTGGCGTTCGTTCGCGTATATCGTCGGATCAATATAAATATGCCTTCGTAGTGTCGTCTTCCTCCATCGTTTTCACATTTACTGAAGCTCTGTCAAAATAGTTACCTTGCTCTCTGTTCATCATCTTCACTCTATGTGTTGCTTTCTTGCCGGAGTTCATCGTCAACGTACCTTTTCAAGCTTCAAGTATCAACTTCTGGTAAGGTTCTGACCTGTTCTTGTTGCTTTTTGTTCTGTTTCTTTGTGTTTCCGGTGTTCTTTCCGTTCTCTGGTTTTTCTTGTTTTCTGGGTTTTCATCTCAAGAACAAGGCGTGTTCTGGAGGTAGGGCTGTTTTGATATGTGTTGGGGTGAATTTCTGGGTTTTTTCTTGTTTTTGGTAGGAGTTTTCTCTAAGTGTTTGTGGGTTTTGCGTGCGTGCGTCTAGGAGATGGAACCGATAGAAGTATCGAGCGACATGTCGCGTGAACGGGTGTACGTACCGGGGGTGGGGTGGTTTAGTTGTAGCCCGTGCACTAGTGGATCGGACTCCTCGTCCGACTCCGTGATGAGTGTGACGCCCTTGCGTTATATCCCTAATGTGTCTCCTGTCGTGCAGCCGATGGAAGAGGGACGCACACAAACGGCTGCCGAGGTGATCGGGTTGGGGGATTCTTCTTCATCGGGCTCGTCGGGTGGGTCTTCGTCCTCAGGGCCGTGGGGTGAGGAGCGTGCGCGCTAAATGGGTCCCTTGCCCCAACTGGCAGAAGGTGGGCGCGTCCATTGGGTGCTTCTTGATGGAGTACCGATTCAAGAGCCCGAGCGTGCGCCCTCGGTGAAGGAGATGACGCAATGGGCGCGCGACTACCACATCCCCTCATCCGTGAAGCTGAGGGTCCCGGGGAAGAGCGAGACGTTCACACGGCCCCCGCCCAGTCACATATGCCTCAGCGAATTCCATCTGAAGGCGGGTGTCAAGCTCCCTCTGCACCCATTCTTCCAATACATGCTGGCGCTGTTGCGGATTACGCTCGGTCAGTGCGGGCCCACGCTGACCCGAACGCTCGTGGCCTTCTTCAATGTCTTCCGCCTGAGCGGCCTCGACCACTCGACGCGGGCGGAGTTCTTGCACTTCTTCCGCCTCAAACACTCCTCCCGACGAAGGGATTCGGGCACCTTCACCGTGGAGCCTAAGGTGAAGTGGTGGTTGGTCGACCCGCTGAGCTCGCGACCTCGTGGCGCACGATCAACTGCCTGGTCGAAGGCGACTGGGAGTTTGGGTCCTTCTCCCCAGAGTTCGCGGCCAACGCCCACCACATTGATCGAGTCCCCCAGCGTTTCTACCCACTGAACACCAAGGAGTACCTGATGACGCCTGTGGAAGAGGCCAGGGTTGCTCGCTTGAAGTACATCTTCGACCCGGTGCCCGAGGCGAGACACTTCTGGGTGGCGTGCCACTGGGACTTGATCGAGCGCACGCGTCTCGCCCGAGCACCCGGTATGTTCGGACTTCTAGTACCTATTACTTTTGTATGCATACGTAGTGTACTTGATAACTTGCTTACTAACCTTTCGCTTTTTTGTCTTGCAGCCAAAATGACTAAGTCCAAGGCCACGGAGAAGAACGAGTCCCTCCAGCGCCAAATGGAGCTCCTGCTATCGAGCGCTGAGACCGTGCACCGGGTCGTCGATGACGGGCACGGTGGGCTGGTTGTTGGGGATACCATTCATGCAAGGATCCCTGAGCCGGATGTGGCTGATCATGCCCCTCCCGTGCGGACGCCAACTATCATAGTCCCCCGGGTGCTGGTTCCCGGTGCCGCTGCAGCTGAAGGGGCCGTTCGTCCGCCTCCCGGGTCGTTTGCTGCCCGTAGCCACGATCGCTCGAAGCAAGAACGACTTTCCAGCGAAAAGGAGCAGAGGCAGGTCGATCGTGTCCAGAGGCGCGTAGAGCAAAGGAACCGGCGGGAGGCCTCCCTGAACGCGGGCTCAAGGAACCGGGCTTCCCAGTCTAGTGGTGCAGATCTCTCTGCTGGGTCGACCGTTCCTGAAGGCGAGTCCTCCCGTCCCCAGAAGCGCGCTCGAGCGGATGCTGTTGTTGCTGCCAGGGAGGGTGATATGGTCGGTCGTGCTATCCAGGCCATTCGTCAGGCCCTCGGTGATGGGGTGTCTTCGCTCCAGCTGCTGCTCCAGTCGAGCTGAGGCCCTGCTCCCGACAACCTCGAGCGGGTCTTCAATGCGTGCACAAAGCTTCAGCACCAAATTTTTCAGCTGCGCGCGCGGGAGACCTCAGTGGAGCAGAGAAGGTTGAGAGCCGAACGCTCGCGAGGCTGTCGCGAGCCGTGAAAAGCTGCAGGCTGGGCTCTCCAAGGCAAACGAGTTGGCCGAGCGGAAGGACACCCAGGTGAACGAGCTGACCCAGGAGCTCCAGGAGGTTGCCGAGCGGGAGGCCGTGCTGAAGGCCGAACGCGATAGCGCTCTAGTCGAGGTGGAGCGCGTGCGCCCGGAGGCTGCCAACCGCGTCGCAGAGATGGAGTCCAGGTTGATGGAGGCCGAGCGTTGCGCCTGGACGCCGGAGCGGGTTGAGCTAACCCGTGCTGAGGTTGTTGCTGCCTTCAAGGAGTCTGATGATTTCTTGGAGTTGGTGACTGCTGAGGCGGAAGAGCAGGTAACTACCTTTCGGTTGGTTGTGGCCCCCTTCATCGACCTGGCGCGCTATCGGGCCCACCTGAGCGAGAGTGCGGGTGGAGCTGCAGGTCCCTCCACTGAGCAGCAGCCTGAGCAGCCGGTGGAGCAGGCGGATGCGGGCGAGCAACCTCAGCAGTAGGAGGAGGCGGGACAGGCGGATGGGGCGGTAGAGGAGCAGACGGGCGCGGATGTAGAGTAGTTTTTTTTTCTTCTTTTGTAATCGTGTTGGTTTTTTTTTTAATTGGCCTCGTGCCCTTTCTATCAATAAAGTCTTTTTCTTCTGTATGCGTATGCTTGCTTTTTTACACATATTTGCTCTTTTTCACCAAGTGTTACATAAGTGCGAATAGTCGATCCCCAGTCCCCGAGTGGGCGGATGGGCGGATCAAGAAGATACAAAACGTAACAAAAGGGAACTAGGTACATAACATAAAAAGACTTTAATGAAAGTACTTCTTCAAGTGTTGGATGTTCCACGGGTGTCACAGCTTTTGACCTTGCATGTCCCTAAGGTAAAAAGTGCTCAGGTTGACCACCTCGTCCACGACATACGGGCCCTCCCACGATGGGCGGAGTGCCTTGATTTTCTATTGTATTGCATTCATAACCCAGTCCCCTTGTTGGATCAGTCGAGCTCGAATGCACTGGTTGTATAATCGGGCGATTTTCTGCTTGTTTGCGGCGTTGTGGAGATGTGTCGTGTCCCTCCTTTCCTCCAGTAGATCGTTGTTGAGTCGTAGCCCCTCTTCGTTCGTGTTCGGATCGTACCCCTCAATCTGTGGGCTCTGGTGGGTGATTTCTAGGCGTAGCACGGCTTCAGTTCCGAATGTCAGGCTGAACAGGGTTTCGCCTGTGGCCGTGCTGGCGGTCGTTCGGATGGACCATATAATCTCTGGGATGACCTCGGGCCAACGCCCGTATCCCGCATCCCCGGGCTCGATGTCTTCTATCTTCTTCTTAATGCCTGCTTTGATGATTTTGTTTGCTGCTTCGACCTGTCTGTTCGTCTAAGGTGCGCGGGTGACGCGAATACGAGCTATGTTCCCTGTCGCTTGCAGAAGGCTGTGAGTCGAGGATTGTTGAATTGTGGCCCGTTGTCCGTGATGATGCTGATCGGGGTCCCGTAGCGACAGAAGAGGAACCGCTAAAGGAAGCGTTCGACTCTCTCTGTCGTGATCTTTATCATTGGCTGAGCTTCGATGAACTTGGTGTGGTAGTTGATGATAACGATCAAGTACTTGTACTGCCCCTTCGATTTTGGGAGTTCCCCAATCAAGTCCAGTCCCCACTGTGCAAACGGAACCGGCGACAGGAGGATTGAGAGTGGGACGGCGGGCGGGTGGTAATGGTGTGCGTGCAGCTGGCACTGGTGACACTTGCCCATTAGTGTTGTGGCATCCGCGTGGATGGTGGGCCACCAGAATCCGCACCGGAGGGTCTTGTGTGCGATCGATCTTGCTCCCGCATGGTGGCTGCATGTGCCTGAGTGTATTTCTTGTAGAATTGTGTTGTTCTTTGTTGGAGTGACACACTTGAGGCTCGCCAAAGTATTTCCCTGCCGATAAAGCGAGCCATCGCGCATGCTAAAGTTTGCCGCCCGTGCGACGATGGTCATGGCCTCTCGCTTGTCCTCTGGTAACTCTCTCCTAGTCTTGTACGCGATGAGTACGTCCATGTAGCTCCGCTCGTGCGGTTCGATTGCCAGGATCTGCTCTGCTTCCGAGATGCTTGGTCGTCGCAGTACTTCGACGATTCGCTGCCCGGGTCCCCTATGAACAGGTGCCGTGGCCAATCAGGCCAGCCTGTCGACCTTGGCGTTGAGTCTCTGGTGTATGTGGTTGATATTGACGTATTTGAACCTGCTGATCAGTGGTTTCGCGTATTTGAGGTAGGCGATCATGGACTCCCCTTTTGCTTGGAATTCGCCCTCGATCTGGCTCACCACTAATTGTGAGTCGCTGAATATGTTTAGGTTGGGCGCCCCCGAGTTTTTGGCTAATTGTAGGCCTGCAATGAGTGCTTCGTACTCGGCCTCGTTGTTGGTTGTCTTGAATTCGAACTTGAGGGCGTACTCCGTGTTTACCCCTCCTGGCCCAGTTAGGATGATCCCGGTGCCGCTTGTCTTCTTTGTGCATGATCCGTCGACGTAGAGGTTCCACTCTGACAGTGGTCCTCCCCTGATTTCTGGCTTGTCGGATGCCTCTACCGTCGGGCCGCCGGGCGCGTCAATTGGTGTTGTTTCTGCCTCCGTATATTCGGCGATGAAGTCTGCCACCGCTTGCCCTTTAACTGCTGTTTGAGGTTTGTACTGGAGGTCGAATTTGCTGAGCTCGACCGCCAATTTCGCCAGGCGGCCACTGTGGTCGGGCGATTGCAGGATCTGGCACAGGGGCGTGTTTGTGAGGATGTGGATGCAGTGTGCTTGGAAGTATAGCCTCAGTCGTCGAGCAGCGGTGATGAGTGCGAGCGCCATCTTCTCGATCGTGGGGTATTGGGTTTCAGCGTCTGTCATGCCCTTCCCTGAAAAGAAAACGGGCAATTCCGTGTAGTCTTCCCTGCCGACGAGGGCTGAGCTGACGGCCGTGAGGGAGGCGGCCAGGTAGATGTATAGTACCTCCCCTCGGACGGGTCTGGACAGGAGTGGGATCGAGGCCAAGTACTCCTTGATATGGAGAAAATATGCTTCACATTCGGGCGTCCACACAACCTCTCGCTTGTTCGTCGTTCGGAGGGCTTTGAAGAATGGCGCACATTTGTCCGAATAGCGAGATATGAACCTGTTTAGTGACGCGAGCTTGCCCGTGAGGCTCTGGAGGTCCGCTTTCTTGACGGGCGGCTTCATGTCGATGATCGCCCTCACCTTGGCGAGTGAAGCCTCGATTCCCCTCTGGCTCACGATATACCCCAGGAATTTGCTGTTCGTGACCTCGAATGTGCACTTGGCCGGGTTTAGCCTCATGCTGTTCCTGATGAGGACGTCGAGCACAGTCCCCAGGTTTTGGATGTGATCGGCCGCCTGAACGCTCTTCACCAGTATGTCGTCCACATAGACGTCCACAATGTTGCCTATCATGTCATCGAATATCGCGTTCATGAGCCTCTGGTACGTGGAGCCAGCGTTCTTCAACCCGAATGGCATAACGACGTAGTAGTAGAGGCCCTTATCGGTGACAAAGCATGTTGCCTCCTGGTCTTCGGGGTCCATGAAGATCTGGTTGTACCCTGAGTACGCGTCCATCATTGATAGGAGTTCGTGCCCGGCCGTCGCGTCTACCAACTAGTCGATCCTCGGTAGAGAGAAGCTGTCCTTGGGGCATGCCTTATTGAGATCGTTGTAATCGATGCACATCCTCTATTTCTTGTTATTCTTCTGCACCATCACGGCGTTGGAGATCCACTTCGGGTAATCCACCTTTCGGATGAACCCGATGCCTAGCAGTCGGTCCACCTCCTCATGCATCGCTGCGTAGTGCTCGATCTTGTACGCCCTTCGTTTCTGTTTCACCGCACGTGCGTTGGTGTTGACGCTCAATTTATGGGATATGATGTTCGTACTGATCCAGGGCATGTCCTTGTATGACCACGCGAACACCTCCTGCTTCTCCTTTAGTAATGCGATCAGTCCCTCGGCTATCGCGGGCGCCAGCTATGCGCCGATCTGGATCGTTCTCTCCGGATGGTCGGGGGATAGCTGGATCGTCATCAGCTCTTCACGCTCGGGGACTGGGGATACTGCCATCAGCCCGTCGCGTGGGTCATCCGGTGTTTCTGCTTCCGGCGCCAATTCTTCCAAAGCCAAGATCTTTTGCCTGTTCCTGAGTTTCGCTGCCTCTTCGTAGTCGTAGCCCCAGATGTGCCCGACTCCGTGCTCCGTTGGGAACCGGCCCAGCAACATGTGCCCTGCAATGATCAGTTTCAGCTGGCTGATTCCCGGCCTCTCGAGTATGGCATTGTATGGGGAGGGCGTGTCCATGATGATGAAGTCCGTTCGGATTTCACTGTGCGGGGAGTCGGGGGCACCGATCCCGACCCGAATGCTGTCGCTCCCGATTGGGTACGATGTCTCGCCGGTGAAGCTTGTGACACACTCGTGGTCCTGCGTCATTTTGTGTGCGGGTCTGCCCAGCGCCGTGTACGCGTCCAGGTAGATCACGTTCACGGACGCCCCATTGTCTACCAACACTCTCTTTACGAGGAATCGGTCTATGATCGCATCGATCACAAATGGTATGGTGCTATTCCTCGGGCTTCTTTTCTCGTCCTCCGTTGTGAAGCTGATGGTTGGTGGCTCTTTCCTTCCTGCTTTGTTCATTCTTCCCGCCCCGATCGTCAGCACCTCCCTGCTCGGACGATCAGGTGACGAAGTCCCCTCCTTGCGCTTTCCTCCGGATATCGTGCTGATAGTTCCCCTGGTCTCAATGTTCACCTCCCGTGGGCGCTCCTCGGTTCTTGGGAGGGCAATCCGCCCGTCACCCTGCATGTCCCTGAGTACCTTCTTCAGCATCACGCAGTCGTTGGTGTGGTGAGTGACGGTGTGGTAGTATTCGCACCATCGGTCCGGGGTTCGACCGATCGGGGCCCTCTCCTTTGAGACGTTGTTTGGCGGTTGGATCTAGCGTCGATGTTGGCGGAGTAGCTACTCGTTTGACTGTCGATTGATCGCGTAGACTTCTTGCTCGACTGGTCGGTACCGGGGTGCCTCTGATTCATGTATTTTCAAGTACTTAATTTAAACACTCAATCAAACACGAAAACAATTAAAACCCTTCTTTGTAGATGTAGCATTGGTAAGTAGGGATCGTTCTTAACCGGGGATTGAGGGTGAATGCATAACTATGCTAGGTTTGTTTAGGGGGGTGCAGAGTTGGTTTGTTTTCTAAGTTCCTACGAAAATTAAACCTTAATCTAATATGTACATGTGATCATCACATCATGTCATCCTCCACCGGTTTCATACTTCAACCACTTACCATCTACGAAATTCTCACCTTTCAACCTGCAAGTTATACATATGCTTTTAAGGTGGACGAAGCGCGCCAACACCTTATTTATTCTAAGGTTCATACAAAATATGCTAGGGAGGAACGAAGCGCGTATCAACCAACACATTAAGAAGCTTTAAGCGTTCAAGCATGCATACAAATCAAGATTAAAAACTAAGAACACATGGAAGATAAATAAGTTAGTAAAAATATATATCCTTTATTAAACAAACTTCAATACAAAACAAAGAATCCTTACAAAACCGAAGATGGGATATAGAGTTTATGGTTACACTTTTAATTCCGTGAAGCGCACTGCAAACGCCAAGTGGTGATTCTCAAGAACAAGACGAAGCGCGCCGATTATTCTTGATCCGAGGAAGATGGAAGCTTCGGCTTTGAGAGGGATTCGAAGTGTGAGTAAGGAGGAGTGTTTAGGACAGCGTTTGGCCTCTATGATGTGTGATCTTTTCTTCCTCCTCCAAAACTCTTTATATAGGGGATGACTTGAGAGCTCCTCTTCTTCATGCGGTGCCGTTCCATGCATTTCCAAACCGTTCATGCACCATTAGCTCAAAACCGTTCCCTCCATTTAGCTCCATGCCGTTTCAACCATTAGTTCATCATCTCATCACCGTTTTGTCTTAACTCAAAACCGTTCCAAGCATACATCTCAAGTCCGTTTTCTTCTCTAGCTAGCTCATCACCATTTCATATCTTTAGCTCAATACCGTACAGCACCTCCACCTCATGCCATGCAAATCAATCCATTAATGTCCATGCAATTAAGGTCCATTTCAAAACCATGCAATTATCATGCATCACCACTTCATGTCAAAACCATGCAAGCCATGCAATCACTAATTTAGCTCATCTTCATGCAATTAACTCCATGTAATTCCACGTGACCATTTATTCTTCGGAATTTAGGAACGTCTTCCTTAGCACACATTTTGCTCCCAATCGCCTCCTTTATTATTTCTCCTTTATTTTCTACCTAAAAACATAAAACAAGTTAGAAACATATTAACCAAGCTCATAACAAAGTAAAATGTAGAGAGAAAGACATTAATAATCAAGCATAAAATGCGTAGATCAAATTCCCCCACACTTAAACTTTGCTAGCCCCAAGCAAATAACTTGGACATAAGATAAAACAAAAGAAAGAAAGAAATTTCAACGTTGGAGCTAGTCTCCATGTTGAGTCATAGAATTTTTTTTTTTTTTTTTTTAACAAGGAGACTCAAAAACAAAAACATTTCAACGTTTCAAAGCCGCATATCATCATGTTAACATGTTTAAAACGCTGAAAACACTAAGTTAGTAAGACCACACCTAAAACTAAGGCCATAACTTAGTCAAATGTAGAGAGAAATTGAATTCCCCCACACTTAAACTTTGCTAGTCCCTAGCAAAACTAAACAAAACAAAGACTTTCTACACATTAAAAGAGATGGAATCACAAGAGATTTTTTTTTTATATGGCGATGGAATCACATGATTTCAAGAGACAATAGAGATATGATCATATCATGAACAAGTAAGACGTGGAGAAAACAATGGTGATGTTAAAGCTGTGCATGTTTTGAACAAGACTTAAATCAACTCACATGGATGCACTCATCATATTTTCACTCAAAATGGATAAAAGTAATTGAAAACCTCATGAATGAAATACTTGCACAAATGAACCAAACCATATGCTTACTCATGCAACTTACTCAACCAATCGAAGGCTACTCATCTTAAGGATCATAAAGGACTTCAAAGTGGTTGTAATGGGGCTAAGGCTAAGGCATTCGGAATATAGATATGTGGTGGTAACAACGTTCCAAAGACTTAGTCTAGCACAAAAATCTTTATCAAATTCGTCACTTCTCTTCATTCCCACGTTACCATGGTCAGATTTCTATTTCGGGGGCCTAATCGCATCATTTTGGGCCCGGACTTCATTCTAAACTTCCATTGAGCTTTGTGAATAGGAAAAAGGCCATATTTCTTCATCTTTGGGCCTTCAATTCGTGGCATACTCCAGATTCACAAGTATGGGGGACATTAATCCAAACATTTACAAAACAGAACACATTGCCATGAGAGATTACAAATTTTTTTTTTCTTTTGGCAATAACACAATTTTTTTAAGCTATTTGGACAAGTCTATCCCTATACACACATCATAACAATCAATGTACATCACCAAAGTTGTCATC
This sequence comes from Geum urbanum, assembly GCA_946800695.1. Classification (NCBI taxonomy): domain Eukaryota; kingdom Viridiplantae; phylum Streptophyta; class Magnoliopsida; order Rosales; family Rosaceae; genus Geum; species Geum urbanum. The sequence goes on along the minus strand of OX327003.1, from coordinate 36,781,055 downwards.
TTCTCCTCTTGTCGACATTACTTCACACCAAGTTTGCAGAACATAGGGTAAAGAAGTCCTACACTAGGCAAAGTGTTTAGGTATTACGGGTGATGAAAGAAAGCTTAACGTGGGCTCAAATGGTTTATCTAGGGGTGTCGCAACCTGTGCGCACATAAGGGACTCATGGCTATTTTGGCTAAGTGGTGGAAAACCTAAGTGCCTTTAATCATATCCAAAATCAGAGTATATATTGACTTAAAAGCTTTGCAAATTTACATGAGTAAGTTCTAGTAATCTCTAGTTCATTAAAATCTATGGCAAGTAATCAAATGAGGCATATGACTACTTTTGAGACTAATATGCACGAAATTCACTCTCAAGAAATGTATAGGCTCAAAAACTCACTTTAAGGTTCATATGATCTAAGAACTTATTCTAACATGCGAAATCTGTACCAAGTTTAAATCCATATCTACTACATGTCATGACACTCAAAATACTTTTATTAGCACAAGAAATCTTGAAACGCCATATGTATTCATTTCTGGTTCAAATTCATCCTAAAGACTCTTTAAAACACTAAGTTAAACAAAAAGACTCAAGACACTCAAACAAGTGTTGATTTAGTCCTCATCTTCTTTGGGCAACCTTATTGAAATGGCCAATTGGCGAGAGAGACCAAGAGAGGTAGGAGTGATTTCGAACAAGTTCTTTCTCACATCCAAAACCCGTCTTAGAAACCGTCCCCTTCTAGACACCAAGTCACAAGGATTTCTTACTCAAAGACAAGTATTCATCCACTACACTAATTAGACTCTCAAAATACACTACTTATGACTCAACTAAGATTTACGAAACTAAGCTAACTAAAAACACTAGAAATTTCGAAATAAAAAGATAAAGGGAAGAGAAAGCAAATCTGTTGTCGTCTCCTCCATTGGGTTGCCTCCCAACAAGCGCTTGTTTTTTAAAGTCTTGCAGCCTAGACTTGATGCATCATTTTTGCTCTACGAATAGCCTGATCTTGAGGGCATCTCCTCCACGTTTGGTCCTTTAATGAGCTCTTAAGAAGAATGTACACAAGTTAGTAATCACAAAACGTATAATCACAAGTTAGAAATCTTAGAAAATGAGCACAGCTGCAAGTAAAATTCATGTAGAATTAATGGTACTTCAGAATGCAACGAAAATTTACGAACAAAAACTAGACACATATATACAAAACTCTGTAAATTTTCAGAAAATTCCGAGACCTGTAGCTATGTCAAACAAAATTCACAAAACAGAAAAATTGTCAGTCAGTAAATCTCGAAAATTTATGAACACTAATGTATTATGCACAAAATTTATATATTCATATAAAATGAGTTAAAAAATGTTATGTTAGTCAATTCATGTTAGTAAATTAGAGTTAGTGTGGCTTGCAAAACAGAGGTTAGTATGAACAAAAACTAAAAATTACAAACATGTACAAATTTCAAAACAAAGGACACATACAAATTCCAGATTCGCGCAAATTGCGCGCAGCTGCTTGTCGATTTTCTGCAGAATTATTGGTTAATCCGATGGGGCTGAAATTTTACAGGCACAAATTAGACACATAACCAAACAATCCTGAAATTTTCATATTTTTAGGAGCTCTGTAGCTACGTCAAACAATTTACCCAAAACTGGGCAGTGTGCAGCCCTGCAAAACAGAAAGTTATTAACATATTGTACAAGCATAATCACACAATTCTTTACAATCCCCGGCAACGGCGCCAAAATTGATTCATGTCTTTTCAAGTACTTAATTTAAACACTCAATCAAACACGAAAACAATTAAAACCCTTCTTTGTAGATGTAGCATTGGTAAGTAGGGATCGTTCTTAACCGGGGATTGAGCATAACTATGCTAGGTTTGTTTAGGGGGGTGCAGAGTTGGTTTGTTTTCTAAGTTCCTACGAAAATTAAACCCTAATCTAATATGTACATGTGATCATCACATCATGTCATCCTCCACCGGTTTCATACTTCAACCACTTACCATCTACGAAATTCTCACATTTCAACCTGCAAGTTATACATATGCTTTTAAGGTGGACGAAGCGCGCCAACACCTTATTTATTCTAAGGTTCATACAAAATATGCTAGGGAGGAACGAAGCGCGTATCACCCAACACATTAAGAAGCTTTAAGCGTTCAAGCATGCATACAAATCAAGATTAAAAACTAAGAACACATGGAAGATAAATAAGTTAGTAAAAATATATATCCTTTATTAAACAAACTTCAATACAAAACAAAGAATCCTTACAAAACCGAAGATGGGATAGAGAGTTTATGGTTACACTTTTAATTCCGTGAAGCGCACTGCGAACGCCAAGTGGTGATTCTCAAGAACAAGACGAAGCGCGCCGATTATTCTTGATCCGAGGAAGATGGAAGCTTCGGCTTTGAGAGGGATTCGAAGTGTGAGTAAGGAGGAGTGTTTAGGACAGCGTTTGGCCTCTATGATGTGTGATCTTTTCTTCCTCCTCCAAAACTCTTTATATAGGGGATGACTTGAGAGCTCCTCTTCTTCATGCGGTGCCGTTCCATGCATTTCCAAACCGTTCATGCACCATTAGCTCAAAACCGTTCCCTCCATTTAGCTCCATGCCGTTTCAACCATTAGTTCATCATCTCATCACCGTTTTGTCTTAACTCAAAACCGTTCCAAGCATACATCTCAAGTCCGTTTTCTTCTCTAGCTAGCTCATCACCATTTCATATCTTTAGCTCAATACCGTACAGCACCTCCACCTCATGCCATGCAAATCAATCCATTAATGTCCATGCAATTAAGGTCCATTTCAAAACCATGCAATTATCATGCATCACCACTTCATGTCAAAACCATGCAAGCCATGCAATCACTAATTTAGCTCATCTTCATGCAATTAACTCCATGTAATTCCACGTGACCATTTATTCTTCGGAATTTAGGAACGTCTTCCTTAGCACACATTTTGCTCCCAATCGCCTCCTTTATTATTTCTCCTTTATTTTCTACCTAAAAACATAAAACAAGTTAGAAACATATTAACCAAGCTCATAACAAAGTAAAATGTAGAGAGAAAGACATTAATAATCAAGCATAAAATGCGTAGATCAGCCTCTCGGGAGTGGGTTCCTCGTGGTGCTAGTGCTCTTGCTCGGTCGTTTCGGGTGCCCTGGTGGCCGCGGTAGGTCGGCCTCTGGTTATTCCGCCCGTGTGTGTCTCGGTTTTGTTTGTAGCCTCAGCTTGGCTCTTCCCTATCGTCAGTGTTCTGTTGTGGTTGGGTGTTCGCGCTCTCTGGTTGATCGGTGTTGGATTTGGAGGCGGTCCCGTATACTCGCGTCTCCACTAGCACCTTCTGCACGATTAGATCTATGATCTCGTCGTAGTCGAGATGCTCATTCCTTACTAGCTTCTCTACGAACGGCTTCGCAAGCATGTTGTCCATCAGGGCGATCTTAGCCACCTGCTTGTCGAGACTTTGGCATGTGCTCGCCAGCGCTCTCCATCGGTTGATGTAGCTGGATAAGCTCTCGTCCGTCCCCTGGCGGACCTTCAGGAGGATGCCTGTGGTGTTGTACTTGCCCTGGAGCCTGTAGCGTATCTGGAAACTCTCTGCCAGCTCGAGGAACGAGTGGATGAAGCCTGGTGGAATCTCGTAGAACCAGCTCCTCGCCTCTTCGGACAGCGTCTCCTGGAATAGGAAGCACAAAGTTGAGTCCGAATACCTGGTTCCATCCGTGGCGGATCGAAATTCATCGATATGCGTACGGGGATCTCCGCTTCCATCGAACCGAGTGACCTTCGTCGTCTTCGCGTTCAGGTCCCTGCCCCTCTCTAGTATGTGCGCCGAGAACGGGCTGACCCGGGGGGTGAATATCCCACCTTGCCCGGCAAGCTTGTCTTTCCGTAGGCGCGAGACCTCCTCCGCTAATTCCTCCATCCACCGAAGGATCAGGGTGTTGTCCGTCGGGGGTGCAGATTCTTCCCCTGGTGTGGGCGTTCGGACCGTTCGGGGGTCGGTCCTGCCGAACGGGTGTTGCTCTTCGGCGTTGGCAGTTTCTTGGATCCGTTCGCGTTGTATCTGCTGCTGGCTGACGAGCGCATCCAATCGTTCTTCCAGCCTCTGTCGGACCTGGCGCTCATGGTCCCTTTCGAACGCTGCCTCTCGCGGCTCCTGGAGCAGACAATCGACGAGTTCTTCGCTGCTCAGTCTGGGGCTGCTGTTCGTCCCCAGCTCCATTACTTGCCGTGCCCGTGCGCTCGGGGGTGTTTCCTCGACGAGTGTGTTGCTGACGTTTGTCTCCTGGGTATGCATGTGGGCTTTTGGTTGGTGGTGTTTATACGAGGTTTGCAATTTGTAAGTTTCCCACAGACGGCGCCAACTGTTTCTACCAGATTACGCGGGACGTAATCTAGTAGAAGCAAGTACGAGTAATCCTCTCGCGTCCGAACGCTCGGGCTGTTCGGATGATCGGGTGCCTCCTCTCTCCTCGGGTGTTCGGCTTCCACTGTTAGAAGAATACAACAACAAACGGGCGGTCAGATGGTCAAGACAGGGTCGGCCTGCCTTCAACGCTCCGATGCCTAAGTTAGAAGATGTATTGGATATAACAGTCATGCGAACGCGTAAGAAAGTGGGTTGGAGTATTTAAGACTGATTAGTGATGATTGGGTTGAATTGAATGCCCTTACCTGTAGTAAATGCCTTACCTATATGGGTGGTTGAGATTGTTGTTTGCTTGTGTTCTTCGATGTGGGATGGAGCTGTTTTTGTTGTCATATGGTCCAAGCATTCGGATGTGCGCTTGTCGGACGCGTGCTCGGTCGGATGGGTTTGGTCTTGCGGGTGAAGTTGTAGCCTGCTTGGTGGTCTTTCGGGTGGTCGGGTAGGTGTTGATCACCTGCTTAATTGGGTAAATATGTTTAATTAACGAACTAATGCTGCTATACTAATAGTACCTACTAGAGTAAAATATGTCCTCAAATGCCGAAGAACTTGCGCCAGGACTAAAAGCACCTACTACTGCATATGCAACAGGAGATCGATTATCCAAATGGATATATAGTTCTGGAGTGAATAAAATGGATCGGTGTGGAGTTCTTTCGGTTTTGCTGATGAATTGAACTTCTATCCGTGGAGCATAAAGGAAGTTCTTGAAGGTGCATCAACTCTTCAAAGGACCTGCTTTCCATGAACTTGTATTATTGGTATAATTTCTGAAAAAGACATCATGTAATTTGCATTTTGTTGAGATATGAGCAGCTAATTTGTAACATATATATGTAATGTGTATTTGGGTACTATATCTTCAGAGTTTTTTGAAAATGTTCCTCTTGAAGCTGTAAGCATTTAAGCTGTGAATGTAACTGAAGTATACAACAACTATATCATCCATGAACCTTTTACCGGTTTTCATAGAAGTCGATGAACTCGGATATAACTTGGAATCTCTATCTAGTTCCTTAGTTTTCCCAGCTACCATATTCAGGTAACAGATTTTGCCATCAAAGTTGAACAATTGGTATGGCATCAGTCGCATTAGAACCATACTTGCAACATTAGCTACCATCTAACACACATTGGCACACCAATTTATATTTGAGGTCTCGGCAAAGATAATATTTGAAAATTCATCATTATCAAGTTTCAGTATCGCAAATAGTGAAAATTATTCTATACACGGCGGTGCAAGTGTATTGTTTATAAAAATAAGGGTAAAAGAGAAATTTAATATTTTTTATTATTTTTTATCCAAAATTTTTAACTTTATGTTAGCTTTAGGCCAATAAAAATTTGTCACGCAGACATTATTATCAAGCTTCAGTATTGCAAACAGTGAAAATTATTCTATACATGGCGATGCAAGTGTATTACTTATAAAAATAAGGGTAAAAGAGAAATTTAATATTTTCTTTATTATTTTTTATCCAAAATTTTTAACTTTATATTAGCTTTAAGCCGATAAAAATTTGTCACGCAGACGATTCAAGTGCACTGGTATGTATGGAATATGTTTCCACAAACAGATCTTCCTGATCATTATTGAGATCTTCTGCAGCAGTTGCAGCGACACCACAAGGTGATTAAATCCACCACAATTCTGTCCGTCTTCTTTGTTGGACACTTTATCCCCTGGCACTGCACTTCCAACGAGGGCAGTCTCTGCAAGAATTAAGAGACAGAAACAGAAATTAACAAATGCAGACAAATTATAAGAGTGAGTCAGTGAGATGACCCAACTTACCCTAATATGCCCCACCAGTACACCTCCTCGTCAATTAAAAAAACATCACTCGATCTCATTAGCACTTACCAAAATCTTTGATATATAAAACAAACGTCAAATATGAAACAAACCAACAATGTTGTGTTCTTGTTTCAGGAACTTATGTAACGGACTCCTGGTTTACCCTTCCACAATACAACCATGGATAGAAAATATAAAAAATTCTCAACCTGAGCTAAAATCCATTAATGGATGACAAACCAAAAGAATCAGATATTTTATCCACCTGCGTTAGAGTCATGGGCTAAAGAAGAGATTAGGGTTCCATTTGAGTGCATGACCAAAGTGAAGGATTAAAATTATCTCATCTTGCACTTAATCAACTCATTGATCTCCACTTATCCACGAGCAAGAAAATGGTACCGAATATCCTCACTCAGATGAAGAAGATAAAAGTGGCTCGAAATGCAGCGTAGTGGTAGCGGCTATTAAACTAAAACTGAAGGAACTGATACAGGAATACTAAGATACAAAGGGGTGCAATTGTTTGAGCCAAACAAAGCTTCCTGCGTCATAGTCTTTGTAACAATGGTATCGGCCTACTGCAAGCATGGGAACACTGATGAAGCATCAAAAGTCTTTAAGGCAATCACGATTTGGAAAGGTGTAAACAGAATGCAATTACTTTCCAGCATCTGGCTTTGGGTAGCTCAAAAGCAGATTTATGAGCTGAAGCCATTAAGACTCAAATTGGGGACACCAGATGTTGATCACCATATCCACATTAATTCACACATCAATTAGCATTAAGGATAAACACATACGTATAATTTTTGTTTAACAGAAGTCATACTTGAAGACTCCTAGTTCCACTGTATTAAATTTCGGCATCGAGCCAGAGACATAACTTTACTCCACTCTCTTTAGAACAGAACATATGCACAAGGAAGATGACACCACATAACTACCACTTCAGGATCTGCCGAGAGATTCTTCAACAAGATAGGCTCAGTCCACTACAGATGCACAGATTCCTCCTGTAATTGCATCCCCCCAAATGTTGTCCTTTTTATTGTTGGTCACTGCGGACAATACCACCCCTACCGCTGCACCCCAATTGCATAATCTGAAATTTTAATGAATTACATGTGAGGAGACTCAAGATTGACAGGGAATTTAGAAATAAAGGAAAAACTAAATCAGAAATGCTTCAAAAAGACATTTTTCCCTTCGGCATCCTTGAAGCTTTGTGAATATTCTGAAAGTCACAAAAGCTCTTATTAATATCTAGTCCTAGGATGTAAGGTTCGCATATATGCAATCTAAGGCCCTAAAGTTGATGGAAAGATAAAGAAAAAGAAAAGTAAAGTTTGTATGTATGTATGCAAATGAATTGAAACACAAGATTCTATCATACAACACTCAAATGAACAAACTACAAAACCCAAAGGTAAAGTTAGATTCTTTGAATAATATTCTGTAACAATATTCCAAAATACAATTACAAAGTATATCCTTACAATGAACAATTATTCAACTTATGCCCAGCAAACGCATATAATGAACAATTTCAAAGATATATTCCCTATAAACCACCGGCCACATTATTATTCCTATTCTAAATAGGTGCCTTCTAAGTGTAACCTGTATAGAACAGGAAGCATTCTACAGCAGACATACCCAGTCTCTTTTGCAACGAATTTAGTATCGCCCATACTCTGTTGCCACAGGAACTCTAAATCTTGTGCCCATCATTGTTCAGACCAAAAGAAAGAGAAACTCAGTAAGCGTAATCAAAGAAATTGATAGTGCATTTTGCAAATCTGAAAAAGAATTTCACAATTTTCACTAACGAATCAAATCACATGACTTACCAAAATTTGCACCTTTTTTACACATCCTCTCCAACTACAAATATATCATTTTCAATCAGCAGAGAATGGGAAAAATAAATATTATTATATAAAAGCAGCATCAAATCAACAAACGAGCCATTTGACACTCAGCTAAATATGCTAAAAGTAATTTAAAACCTCCTTAACGATGACACCAGTGATGTTCAGTTCTGGGTCACTTACAGAGTCCTCGGAGTCATCACCCATAAAACTACATACAAAGAGAATACATTAATCAACATTGGTAAACATTAATCAAGTACGTTTATTACTTCAAACTCCGAAGAAAGCTGAGGTTATATGCACTTATGCAGCAAGTAATTTGTCAAACTTCTTTTCCACCGTCAGTTGTCCTAGTGTTACGGCTTCTGTTTACCAAACAGTAGGATAATAGAAAGAAATGATCCATATACCTCTTTTGATGGCATGGTAAGTTTCCTGAACACCAACTATGGCAACTGTGTTGGTGTTCAGAAATATATTCAGAAAAGAGCTCCTCCAATGCTGCAATCATATATCTCGGTGTGCGTTTTGTTTTCTATGCACAAGCAGAATCAATTTGTAACAAACATTGTTGATGCATTTGTATAGATTTGAGATGCAAGGCTTCTCATCTTCACTTTTCTCCTTTACCTGCTAATTAAAATTTCATGCCTAGATTCTACATCAAGAAAGGATCATAATCCAAGGACTTCAGATATAGCACCCATAAGCTCCTCCATCTGTCTAGTTAACTGAAATAAGCAATCGTATATCTGTTTTGACTGAGGGTGTAATTTGTCTCTAACAATAAACTCATATACCGTGCCATTCACCTCAATTGAACTACAACCTGGAGTTTTCTCCAGTCCTCTCTCCTTCCTCATCTTGTCTGCCTCCCCTGCCTCCTCCCCCATATTCGCTTCCCTATATATTTTTGCAAGCAAAACATATATTCCACTATCATGAGAGTCCAACTCAAGAAGCCTGGAAGCTGCTCTTTCTCCCATCAAAACATTTTTATGAATATAACAGGCAAATAATAATGCACCCCACACCACAGCATCCGCCCTTATGGGCATGCAATTTATTAGCTCCTCTGCTTCTTGCAAAAGACCAACCCTACCTAGAAGGTCCACCATGCTAGAGTAATGTTTAAGTTTCGGGCAGAGACTGAATTTGGTGGTCATAAGGGAAAAATACTTTCGACCTTCTTCAACCAAACCTCCATGACAGCATGCTGATAATACCCCAAGCAAGGTGATTTCATCAGGCTTGAGCCCTGTGTGTATCATCTTTTCAAAGTATGCTGTAGCATCATGTGCATGTCCATTAAAGGCTAACCAACAGATAATAGATGTCCAAGTGAAACAATTCTTTCCTGGCATGTCCCAGAAAATATTGAGAGCCTTTGTGATGTTCCCACAGTTAGAATACATGTCAACTAGGGCAGTCCCCAATGCAACGTTCATAAGAAGACCATGTTTGTCAATATAATGGTGAATCCATATTCCAACATCAATTGCTCCAAGTTGTGAGCATGCCGATAAGCAGCAAACCATGGTTATTTGATCAGGATTTATATTCCTGGCTTGCATTTCATGAAACAGAGCCAAAGCCTCCTTGCTATGTTTAACTTTTACATACCCACCGATCATTGCATTCCATGGCACAACATTCCTCTCTGGAACCTCATACAAAATCCGGTGGGCAATCTCTAGAAACCTGTGTTTGGCGTATCCCATTATCATTGTTGTCCATGAGACAACGGTTTTTCACCGTCTTGTTATCAAATAACACTTGAGCTGCATCAAGATTCCCACACTTGGTGTACATGTCCATAAGTGCATTGGCAAGAGGATCGGTCAAGCTCATCATATTCTCTTCTATCAACCTATGAAATTCCGTCCCAACACTCAAATCATCAAGCTGGGCGCAACACGAAACCAACCTAATCATTGTAACTTCATCAGGCTCAACTCCCTCCACTTCCATCTCCTTATAAATCCACAACGCTCACGCGCCAACCCACTTTGCATATAACCATGAATCAAAGAATTTCAAGATACCAAATCCCTCACAGGACTTTCGTCGAACATCTTCCGTGCATCCCTTAATTCTTTGCACGAAACAAACATAAGAATAGCTGCATTGGTAACATACCTATCCAAATACAATCCCACTTGCAACACATGGCCTAGAACCACACACCCCAAAAACCTCAAAGACAAATTAGCGCAAACTCTTAGTACCAATGGGAAAGTATAAAGATCCGGCCTCGACCCACCACCATTTCTCAACATGTTGCTATACATTACAACTGCCTCCCACGGGTTTTTGCTCTCCGAAAGCCCTCGGATGATCACATTCCATGAGTAAACACTTGGGTTGTGCACATTGTGAAGAATCTTGGCGCCATAGTCAAGATTTCTGAACTCGGAAATGGCGCAAAAGGCGATGAGGCGACTTGAAGCGAAGGCGTCGGAGATGAAGCCGGTGATGGTCATTTGGGTTTGGATTTGCTTCAGCTGAGAGGTAGATTTACAAGATTCTAGTAGGGAGAGAAATGGGTTTTGTTGAACAAATCTGTGAGTAGTATTCCAATTAGTGGTGGGTTTGTTTTTGTGGGGTGGGAGAGAGCGTGTGTAATAAGAGACTAAAGAGAGAGTCGAGATGGTTCGGCTTTGGAACTAAACGATGAGGCGCGAGGCTCAACATTCAGACCATCATCAGCTACTACTAAGGTGATACATACAATAAACCATGGGAAAAAATTTCGTACTCCGTCTCTATTCCATCATACTTTATTATATCTGAGGATAATTTCGATAATTCACTTTTTTATATATAATTACATTTTTGTCCTTTATATAAATTTTTATTTCAATTTTCTTTATGTTTATATTTTTTATTTATTGATGGCCTTTTCAATTGCTTCTCCTTGTGGCAATGTTGTATCCTCGACATTTTCCCCCGAAGTGATATATACCGATCCAAATCAAGTAATCAACAATAATCTCATATGCATTTCTAAAGGGCATTGATTAAATTGAACCCAATATCAAACTAAATCCAGTATAAATTTGAACCCAATATCAACAATCATACATACTAATCAACATCAACAATTGAACCCAGTATCAATTTGCAAGAGCCCATTACAATTGAACCAAGTATTCGGCGGCTCCAGCAGAGGAGACGAAGGAGAAGAATGTCAGTGGGGGAATTTGTCTTCCTCGTGGTTGACGACGCCTCCCCTCGATTCTTGCTGTTGCGGGTCTAAGTCTTCCTCCTCGTCCTCAATTATGGGCTTGGGGTTGAGCTTGATCTTGGGCATGCTAGCGGCGTGCTGGAGTGACGCAAGAGAAATTGGGGGAGGCGAAGGTGGAGGAGGGAAGGATTTGAAGATGTTCTTCATTCTCGTTAGAGCATTCAGGTATTTTTTTCTTCTTCTTTTGATATCAATACAACTCGTTTATAATTGAGAGTTTGAACAACAATGACAGAAATAAAATAATGTATGACCCGCGAAGAAGAAGAATCTGGTTCCCTGCAAATGAGAAAATGTGTGAGCAGAACATGAGAGAGTGAGAATATGAGTAAGGGGGAGTGGATTTGATATCTTGGAGGAGCCTAAAGATGGATGAGGCTAAAGATGGTGATCGACAATCCATTTGCTCAAGAATATGGGAAAAGAAAAAGTCAAAATTGGATCGTGAACAGCAAGACAGAGTACACAAAAATTAATTTAATTTTTCTCTCATTTTCTTAGATATTGAAATTACATTAAAACTACACAATAAAATTATTAGGTGCAAAATGACGTTTTTACCCTTTTATTATGAATTTTGTGAGTGTCGCATGAGCAAAATTAAAAGAGTATGGATGGAATAGAGACGGAGTACCATGTTGGTAATGTAAGTCTAGGTATGACATTGATAAGTTTAGAAGTCCAAGTATTAAACTGAACTGACAGTGAAAGTTCAGGTACTATCGGTGAAAATTTTCCTAAACCATGAATGATCGAAGATGAAACAAAAAAATAAAGACAACTTTTGATAAACAACGACCAAAAAAATCTAAAATATGGCCCAAACCAAAGGCAAAGCCCAAATAAGCGAGCCCAAAGCTTCTCGTTAGCCCTTCACAGTCTCCAGTGTCTAGTGTTTCCAAATTCTTCGTCTCTTTCATTTTGCTGTGGTTGCCCGGCAGCTTTCACTGAGCTACAATCTGCTATCCGATCGATGACTTAAGTCTTGTTCTATTCTCTTTAAGATATTCATAGATGAGAGTGATTGATTGAATTTGGTGTATATTTTTCTGGTTTTTTTTCGCTGTTTGTGAATTGAGGTAGCTGATGAAGGTAAAGGTTTGAACTTTGTGTTTCTTTCAATTTGGAAAAGTTCGAATTTAAGATTGGTGTTTGATTGTTTAATTTCTGCACTATTTGATCATGGGTTTTCATACGGTATAGTTTTGGGTTTATTTGATTTGTGGTCAAATTCCGAAAGTTAGACCTATTGAAATGGTTGTATATTACAATAGGGAATGTTGGCTGCAGATAAGAAGGCAAGTAATGGCATGGTGGTTTACTTGTGTACTATTCAGTGTCTTTAGCTGGGAATTTAGGCTAATCAAAGATTAAAAATTTCTTAGAATTGGATGGTTTAATTTCCATGTCTGCTAAATTGGTCTCCACCAACAATAGATATTTGCAATTTCTATGTATTTCTGTAAACTGAATCGTTTGAATTGCTTATTGTTGATGTATGCGGCTAATCTATAGTATCGGTATTCATTCATATAGGTTAGCAAGGTTACATTTGAGATTATGTATATACATATGTTCTTCAGCATTGTCGTAGACCTTTAGTGTGGAACTTAGAATGCTTTTAACATACAGGAATAGAAGGCAAAAAGGCTTCAGGGAAATAAAATGGTGCTGTCCCTTTCTAATCCTCACCATAAAGAGATAAGTATCAGGAAGAGGATCGCGAGCATGTAATTCTCTCTTCCTCTCGCGCTGCTTCTTTCCACATCTGGTTTTCATTTTTTGTTGCTTTAATCTTTTAAATCCTGTGCAATTTGTGTTCACAATGAGTATCAATCTAATTCTAGATCAGGGAGAGTGGGGTTGGAATTGCTTTTCAAATTTTTATCATGTTTAAAGTGGGATGATATCGGTTCATTTCAATCTTGGTACTAGTTTTACATGAAAATGTGGCAGTACTGTTTATTTCTCACTGTACTCATAGCCAATACATACACCTCACTGTTTGTATCGTTTATGGAGATATTTCATTGTCTAGATTCAATAAACGAGAAGAAGATTTCCCTTAGTTGAGAGAGTACAATGATTACTTGGAGGAAGTGGAAGATATGAGTAAGTATTTCGGCTGAATAGTTACTTATTTTCTTACTGAAAAGTTGTGTCTTACTAAAATTTAATTAATTCTTTGGTAGCTTTTAACTTGATCGAAGGAATAGATGTCACTGCAATTGAAGCCAAAATTGAACAATACCAGCAAGAAAATGCCGAACAAATAACGATTAACAGAGCCCGTAAGGTAACTCCAGCTAGATCTCAGTTGTTTACTCCTTTGATTTTGTTGTTTCCACCTTGCTCACCCTTATAAGTAGTGAAGCTTTGGCTTGCTGTTTGTTTGTGCTACCCACCCGAAAAGAAAGAGTGAGAAGTGTATTCCAAGCTTCTAAACTTCTAATGCTGGTGGTATAAATCAAATAGGCTGAAGAACTAGCTGCAGCGCTAGCAGCAAGCAAGGGCCAACCTGTACAAAATGATACAGATATGGTAAGTGTATCACTTTTTTTATCACTATAAGAGTTTAGTTCCGATGAACGATTCGTCTCTTTGCGACTCTCACAGTTGTAAATGGTACCAGTTGTGCGGTTGTGCCTGAGCATCATAAGATTCGTTGACCGATTATTTTTGTTTATTGATAGGCTGTGAATCAAAGCTCTCAAGCAGGATTTGGTACTAGTACGCAGGGGCAATATGCACCAACGATTTCTGGACAACCACGACCAGTGGGCATGGGCACGCAACCACTACCACTCGGAGAGGTGCACGGTCTGCATGGGTATGATGATGAAGAAATGATGCAGCTACGAGCAGAGAGAGGTCCAAGGGCAGGAGGGTGGTCTCCAATGATAAGCAGGAACAGGGCACTTGAAGAAGCCTTTAGTAGCTTTTGGATTTCTTAGGACCCAAACGTTAATTTATAAGATTTAGAGGGAATAGGTTGTGTTAGTTTCCTCAAAGCTAGAATTTAGCTTTCCTGGTGGTTTTGAGATTTATAACGTTTTGTTAATGTACCTTCCCAGTCTGTAGTTTTGATGATGATGCTTTAGGTTTCTGGTTACAACTCAATATGATCTGTTTCCTAAAACCGCGACGATGATCAACTGTTTCGTGACCAGAACATTAGTCCTTTTTTACATCTCCACAAGTACATGTCATTAACTTATTACATGATACCAGAGCAAAAACCCAAAACCATCACTTGCATCTATATTAGTACAAAGTTTGTACTACAAACACCGCAAATTAGACCAGATCGCATATTAATTCAAAGACTCGATTTAGCTAATTGCCTAATTATGAGGTGCGAAGTTGAGCAACTGCTTGGATCGGAGCCACGGCTTAACGACGACCTGAGAATCAAACAACAAAGGCTCTCCTCCATTTCTGACGGTAGAGACCTTAAGATAGTACTTGATCCCCGAAACCACCTGGCTCTGCGCCTCCACGACCTCCTTGAACTTCAGCTCTTCTCCGCCGTTGCTCCGGTAGCTCGGCCGTTGCATGCGGTTGTACTCCGCCACCGAGAACCTCCCCAGCTCCTGGATCTCCTCGTTCGTCTTCACGTTTGCGATCGGCCTCTTCCCTCCGACTATCTCCCGGCGGAATCCGTGCGCCACCGCAACGAGGAGCGAGATCAGGACCATCGCCGCGGCTAGCTTCGCCGCCGGTGATCTTATCAACGCCATTTTTTTTGTTGTTTCGGAGAGGAAAGAAAATGAGAGTAGTGAAAATTGTTAGTGATGAGTTGGATGGAGGATGGCAGCTGGGTTTATATAGCACACGGGGAGGGTGTTTGGACACGCAGTTTAAGAAGATGGGGTTTAGGTGGGGCCAGGCGCCATCCACGCATTCGGTGCGCTGCGTAGTTTGTTTGGGAAAGCGATGCGTCACACACATACGTGGAGAACAGTGTCCCATGGTCGAGGGTCTAGATGGGTTTAGTTAGATGCAACTCGTGCAAGACGTACATCGAGTAAAATGGTGGATATCAAAAATATATCAACGGTATAAAATATAAATATTTGGACGAAAATATTAATAAAATATTATTTTAGTAAAAAATGTTATAAGATGGACAAAAATTAAGATAAATATATTAAAATTTGTATTAAATTTTTTTGAGATTCTTATATGATCAAGTATCTACATCTTATTTGAAAAGAAAATATTGATCAAATATTTTGGACATATCAATTTGTGATAATGTTAGAATTATTATTTTTTTTAATAAAAATAATGTTAGATGAATTAATACGTGCTGAATACTGATAGTTATTAAAATATAGTTTAATACTTATGAAATATTCTATCTCGATGGCTAAACTAAAATGATGGTAAACTTTCGCGACTTTTAATTTGTAAATTATTTTACATATCTTAAGAAATTTTAATAAAATTATTTAGTTCTTACCTATAATTTATAGTTAGAAATTTTTATATAAAATAATTAATAATAAAGTTATTTGGTTCTTAGTTATAGTTAGAAAATTTTTTATATGAAATAATTAATAACAAAAATCTTACAAGTGTGTTAAGACACTATAATCAAATATTAAAAATTTTAAGGTTTTGGATATATATTAAAATAAGTAACTTATACATTTAACAAAGAGCATCATGCCTTGGTTAAGGTTATATATAGTTAGATAGGGTTCAAACTTCAAACCCCAATTCTTATAAAATAATAAAATAAAAAATAAAAAAACACTCAATCTTGTAACTTTGTGCTTTGTATTTAGTATGGTCAATATATATAAAGTTAAAATTTCAGATAAATTCGAAAATATCGAGAATTTCGGCAATATATTGAAAAATAACAAATATCTCAAGAAATATCGAGCAAGAAATATTTATATGTAGAATTAATATCAGGAAGTCAAAAAATGAAAAATATCACGGAAATATCGAGAATTAATATTATCGATATTTCATTCCTTGGACACGACTCATTATTTGATCATAAATTTTTTGGTTCTGCATGTATGGACATTATTCTACTCTCTTTTTTTGAAATGACAAAAATCTTTAAATAGTGACTCAAATTTTGGTATATTTGATATTTTGATCGCTTAATTTATAAAATTATAAATTTAATCACTCAAGTTTGACAAATGGAACACATTGTTTACTCAACTTTTAAAATTATAACATTGGTCACTCAATTTTATGGGATGAGAGGTAGGGCTGGACACGAATCCCGCAAAACTCTAACCCGAGAAGGAGTGAGTGTCCCGACCTGTCCTGTTTTTTTATTGACTGGATCGGATCTTGATTTTAAAATCCCGATAGACCCAACTTGTCCCGCATAATATATTTTGTATGTTTTATCATTTATTTTATTAAGAGTTAAATATTAAATTATCAAACAATTAGCAATATTCAACCAAAAATTAAAATTACCCTACGACGATCAAAGTATTATACTACTTATAATATGAACTAAATGTATCAATTAAACATGAAATAAAATTACTTGTAGTTTTACTACTTTTAATTAAACAGTGAAACTGTATTACTTTGTGTAATTGTAGACTGTCTTATCAACCTATGTTTATCTAATATAGTTATATTGAGCCCGAATTTTGGTTCGTTCCGTCTCATTCATATTTTTCTTTGTACATACTGTGACGACCCAGAACAGAATCAGCAGTGGAATCAGCTTAACCTACGAGCTTGCGCGTAGTCGCAGATTTCGGACAGTTATGTGAATCGCCGGATTTGTTAACGACTAAATTATTGGCCGAGAATTGGAGCTGGGTCTCTTCTCGAGAGTCGTTGTACGTGTGATTTCGAGTTCGTGGGCGGTTCCGGATCGTTATTTGGATGACCGAGGAATAAGTTATGAATATTTGAAGTTTCGACGTAATCGGATTTAAATGGTGATGCTCTTAACGACTAAATTACCGGACGAGAATTTGGTTTTGGCTTCTTCACGGAAGTTGTTGAGAATATAATTTCAAGCTTGTGGAAACTTCCGGAGCATTATTCCGAGTTACGAAGTTTAAGTTATGAATATTTCCGTTTGTTGATTATTTAGTCGGTTTAAATGTGTTGGTTTGAACAGTTGACTTTTTATCCGATTGGTCGAAGTGTTTGACTTGGGGTGATAATTGAAGAATACGTCGAGTCGAGTTTATTGCCGCGAGAATTATCGGAATCGGATTTACGACGCAAAAGTTACGGATATTCGAAGTTTACCGAAAAGAGTGTTTGAAAGTTTCCAAAAATGGAAGCCTATAAATAGAAGGTTGCTATTTTGGGCAAGTCAACCATGGGCATTTAAGATGTTGACCGAGTCAACTTGGTGGAGAGAAGGAGACCGACAACGACTTTGAGCTCCACGGCGGTGATGTTGATTCCGGCCACCCTAGGGCTCGGCCTAGGGCTGGTTCGACTCACCATGACGCCCTTGTCTTCGTGTCGGCCACCGTTGAAGGCGGGGTGGACGGTGGAGGAAGAATTTTCCGGTTGAAAATGGAGATTTTTGGGGTTTTAAGGTGGTTTCGATTCCGGCCAAGTTCAGCTAAAACAAGTAGTGGGCTTTGAAGCTCTCCTCACCATGATTCTAACCATGTAAGTATGGAGTTCTAATTCGATTTGTGCTTGGAGAATTTTGGATTTGAAATTTTGGGAACAATTCGGTTTATCACGAAATTGGACTAGTTAGAGTGAGAATTGGCCTTCGTTGCAGTTGACAAAGTTGCTCAGTGGGTGATTTTGCATGGAATAGGGGCTGCTCCGCCGGGAAAAGTTCAAGTTGGTGGCGCCGCCGTCACCGACGGCGGTCAACGGTCAAAGTTTGACTTTTTGGGGTTTTCGACAAGTTGCATGTCATTTCACTCGAAATCGCGCCCCGATCGCAGTGGGGAGGTTCGTTTCTCGATTTGAGCATCCGAACTTACAGCGAGGTATTGAGGTGTGATTTCCAGATTTTCGACAGTTTGTCGTAATCAGATTACGTATTTCCGAGAACGGTGGTTTCTCGTGATTTGTCTTGTAATGTCGAGTTATGATTTTGAGAAATGGATTTTGTGAATATTCAGGGGTTCGTGATCGTTTATTTGGCAAGGGACTTTCCGCCAGATCACGGGTTAACGCGAACTGCGTTACGCTAGTCTGTGAGTGGACAAGTTTCTATTTTCACTGTTGATTTGCGAGTTCGTGGATTTTATGATTTTTGTGTTTACTTTATACGATGATTTAGATATATGTTATTTTCGGAGGTGTTGTTATATGTTTATTGGTGATGGCATTTATTGCATCGATGCTACCAGAGTTGAGAGATTCCTCTGAAGCAGGGTTGAGAGATTCCTCTGAGTGCCGCCGGGGTTGAGAGATTCCCCTGGCCTATCACCGTCGGGTTGAGCGATTCACCTGACGTCGGGCTTGAGAGATTCGCCCGACAACCTCCATATATATATGTGTTGTGTTCCGAACTCGCACTGTTTTACATTGAGTATGTGTATATAAACTGGTGAAAGGCATATGTTTATTTTCGTCCACTCACTCTAACGTTTTTATTTGCCTTTCCCCTGGGCTTTTCAGTTTCCGTGCCCAGTTTGCAGTTCGGATTCTGGTGTCGCACGTCGTGGTCGGAGGCATAGTGCTCGAGCTACCTTGTTTCTTCCAGTAGGTTTATTGTTCTACCTACTGTGGTATACGTATATGATTATACATTAGAGGTCGCTCTGAGTATTCTGTTGTATATATTATACGATTTTACTCCGGATTTCAGTAAAGTATAGATATATTTATTGTTTTTACTTTACTGTTGATATATTGAGAAATCCGGATGGGATTGGTGCCCACGGTTTGATTTTTGTGGCATAGGATGAAGTGTATTTTCCGCGTGCAGGTAATGGTAATTCTACGTTAGTAGCGAAACTCTGCCAAAATTTCTACGATTTTTGTTGGTTCGTATTTTCGAAGGGGTTTGATTCCGGTTTAGGCAACTAAACCGGGGTTGGGTCCTTTCAGCTTGGTATCAGAGCATTAGGTTATAGGTTCTGTAGACTTCTGTAGTTGTGTTTACTAAGGATATTTGAGAATGTACAGCATGTCTGGAATGGTGACCCGACCGGCCGGCGGATACTCATCAATATTCCGGGTGTTGTATACTTTCAAATATTTAAGGTTCCATGATTACGTTCCACTTGTTGTGAACGATGTTTTATTCATTAGGATGCCTCCTTGACGTGCTTTCCGTGTCGGTACGGTTGTGGATCCTATTGAGGATCAATCGACGCGCGATTTGCCAGAGAACTGTGGATTTAGATGAGTATTCTGAGTTCAGAGAATTGTGTGGCACGGTTTGCCTGGTTGTGTGTGTATGAGCGTCTATATGTTGCCTCAGAGCTGAGAATTGTGGCAGTTGATGTTTGCCTGAGTCAGATTATTGTATATGGTGGGCTGATATTATGTGAGTTCCTGTTGCGACTCCATGGCCTACTTTCAGGGTGTTGTTTATGCGGTAATGGTTTTATCAGGCTACTCAGCAATCGAATGAGGACTGTTTACCCACCTGAGGCAGAGATGCGTTGTCCACATGTTTGTATCTGTTTGCACGTGTTATGTGGCTTCAGAGGAAGCAATGCACAAGGTTCGAGACGAGTTTGAACCTGAGCATCAGAGAGAGTCTGATTGATATGCCTCGAGATAACTGTGAGGAGCTTAGTGTGTTGCACTCAGAGGCGAGGCTATTGAAAAGGAAAGGTGTACGCGGTTTCCGATGTGGTGGTTTGAGGAAAGTGGACTTAGTCGAGATGTTTTGATGAGGTTGAGTTCCGACACTTCGGGATCAGTGACTTCATTAGGCTGTGGTTTTTTCGATTATGTTGAGGGTCATCTGATCAAGCATAGGATCCGTTTGACGATGGCGGAGATCACAAAGTAGCGGATTTGCTCCTGTGGCATAAGTTTGGGCGATCATTGGTGATCCTATCACGCAGCAGGTGTTGCGGTGACTTGTGTTCGTGAAGCACTCTCAGTTGCTATTGTGGTGACCAGGAGGGTCACATTACGAGGGAGCGCCCTCAGACAGCTGTGTTTGCGGTTCGACAGCTCAGAGTTTACGAAGAGATCCTCATGTTGTTCCTGCAGTTTGATCAATGTACCCTTTTGATGAGTTAATCAGCAATGTCGCTATTGACGTGGGCGGCTAGTTGGGCATGTTGGAGTTCGTGCCATGACCTTGTTTGAGGATAGACTTTTCTCCGAGGTTACTGTTGTTTGATATCCATGGCGATTGTACCTGCATCTCCACTTCCGAGGTTTTGGAAAGTGTTGTATCCATCCGGAGGTTGCGAGATCCTTGTTGGAGGATATGGCTTAGCCGCGGATTTGTTATAGCTGGACGTTGTGGTTTTGATGTGACTATGAGTATGGACTGTTGGCGACACATTTTGGCTGTGTTCAAGTACCTCGAGAAGGAGGTTGTGTTTCGACGACCAGGTCTCCCCGAGATACTGTTTCGCGGTGATGGTCGAGTGGATGGTTGAGTCGGATGATGTTGTTTGCTTAGCTCATGTTGTGGATACTACGGTTGCGGTGCCGACGTTGGTGACATTGAGGTGGTTCCCGAGTTTTCCAGGTGTGTTCCGGAGGAGTTACCAGGGGTTCCTCCAGTTCGGAAGACCGACTACACCATTGAGCTTGTACCGGGCGCTAGACTTATATTACCGGCATCTTGTTGTTCGGAGCCAGCGGAGCTGATGGAGCTACAGTTTCGACTCCAGGAGTTGCTGGAGGAGGTTTCAGGAGATTTCATGCGATCCCGCGTGTTTGCGTGGTGTGCTCTTGCATTGTTTGTGTGGATGCTGGATGGTTCGACGTGGTGATGCGTTGATTACCGGAAGCTTGATTCGCTTCAGAGGAGAGTAAGTATCCTCCGCTTCAGATTGACGATTGGTTTGATCAGCTCGTGAGAGCTTCAATCCTTTCGAAGATTGATTTCGGGTTCGGATACCATCAGTTAAGATCGATGAGCCAGATGTGGTTTGGACAGTTTTCAGATCTCGGTACGGGCATCAGGAGTTTTTGGTCACGCTGTTTGGGTTGACCAATGCCCCCGTAGATCTTGGGGATTTGATGGACCAGGTGTTCAGACGGATTCTAGATGAGTTGCGGTCATGTTTGTCGGCAACATCCTGATGTATTCTAGGAGTGTGGGCCAGTACTTGAAGCAATTGTGGACGGTTTTGCGGACTTCGCGAGACGATTAGTTGTTTGTGAAGTTTAGCCAGTGTGAGTTTTGGCTGATTAGCATGAAGATTTTGGGTTGTGTGATGCTATCCGAGGGAGTCGGCGTGGATCCTGACCAGCTAGAAGTCGTGTTGATTTGGGGATTGCCCTACCATTGTACCAGAGATCGGGAGTCTCTTGGGTTCGGCAGGCTATTACCGACGGCCTGTACAGGATTTTCCTGGATTGCCACTCTACTTTCCGGATAGACGAAAAAGGCGTCAAGTTCGAGTGGTTCGATGCACGCGAGGAGAGTTACTTACTTCTGCAGGATGGTTGACCGTTGCTTCGGTTTTGACCTTACCTGACGATCATGATGAGTTCGTGGATTACGGCGATGCATCGAGGTTTGGATTTGGTTATGTTTTGATGTTGTGTAGCAGAGCGGTGGCTCATGATTTCAGGCAGTGGAAACTTTATGGGGCTACGTATCCTATGTATGATTTGGGGTAGCTGTTTTGTGTTAGCATCAGAGAGTTCGAGACACTACAGCTATTGCGTGCAACACAGTGTAGGACGTACACTGATCACTTGAGTTTCATCCAGTTGCATTTTCGGCCAGATTTTGGCTTGAGGCAGTGTAAATGGATAGGGTCGACTAACGACTACGGCTGCACCTTTGAGTTTGTTCGAGGAAAGGCTAGAGGTTGTACTTTAATCATCCATCTGGGATGTTGTTGCCGATGTATTCAGTTGGATGTCGAGAGTTTCAGTGTTTCATGTGTGCTTGTGGCTCGAGTTTCCGTGTTAGCCGAGTTGCACTACGGGAGCTGAGTTCGAGTGTGATGCTGTTGAAGCTCATTGTTTTGCATGTGTTTGGCGCTAGTGATGCGGAAATGTTTCAGATACTTCGAGTTTACTACTCGTGACGCAACATGAAAAGCAATATAGCAGCTTATGTGTGCAGATGCCACATTTGTCGACAGGCGATGGCTAGGAGGCGGAGACTTGCCCAGAAGTGTCAGCCATATGAGATTTCCGGTTAGACGTGGCGTTTGTCGCTGTGATCTTGTGTGTGTTTGTGCGCACTTCGGTTGTGGTATCAGTTGTTTGGCCATTGTGGACCATTTGATGAACTTAGTACGTTTCTTTGTACTTTTCGAGAAAGATTTCAGTGGCAGGCTGGCATAGCTGTGTTTGATGGAGGTTGTCCATCTACGTGGAGTACCTGTGTCCCAGTTTGCTGGTCGAGGTAATCAGCTACGACTGTGTGTTGGCAAGCCTTGCAACGAGCGTTGGGGACCAGATTACAGTTAGTTCCGGTTCTTATCCTCAGATTGGTAGGCGATCTTTGAGGACTATTCAGACCTTGGAGGGCATATTGTGGACCTCGGTATTGCAGTTCCGGAGGATTTGGGACCAGCAGTTTCACTTGTTCGAGATTGCATGTAGTACCAGTTTGTTGATCACTATGATTTTTGACGTTGCATGATGTCGTTTTGAGGACGATGTTGTACTCCATTGTGTTGGAGCGAGTTTGGATGTGAGCTGATATTTGATTCGGATTTTGTAGAATGTGCTACCACAGACTGTTAGATTAGCGGAAATGGGTTGATATTGCCCGAGTCTGATATTTGAACTATGTTGATATGAGTGTGTTGAGTTGTGATTTGCCATATTGTTTTGATCCAGATGCGGTCATAGGCGAGTTTGTGTTGTGCCGTATAGTTCGGCGTCGTCTATATTGTTGGCTTTTGTGTGTGTTGTGTTATGTTCCGTGTTGTGGAACTACGTTTCAGGTTTGTTATGTGTTGTGTACCCTACCGGTTCCTTATGCAGGAACACTTGGCGATTATGTGGAGCCAGTTCAGATTTGAGATTTGAGGGTACATGGATTACAGTACAAAGATATCTCCTATTGTGGAGTCAGTTGTCAGAGTTGTTCAGTTGACATTGTCACTGGAGAGTTGAGCTGTATGCAGAGGCAGTGCTCCTAATTTTAGCCGGCAGACTCGGAAATTTCGAGGTCGAAATTTTTTTAAGGGGGGTGGATTTGTGACGACCCAGAACAGAATCAGCAGTGGAATCAGCTTAACCTACTAGCTTGCGCGTAGTCGCAGATTTCCGACAGTTATGTGAATCACCGGATTTTTTAACGACTAAATTATTGGCTGAGAATTGGAGCTGGGTCTCTTCTTGAGAGTCATTGTACGTGTGATTTCAAGTTCGTGGGCGGTTCCGGATCGTTATTTGGACGACCGAGGAATAAGTTATGAATATTTGAAGTTTCGGCGTAATCGAATTTAAATGGTGATGCTCTTAACGACTAAATTACCGAACGGGAATTTGGTTTTGGCTTCTTCACGGAAGTTGTTGAGAATATAATTTCGAGCTTGTGGGAACTTCCGGAGCATTATTCCGAGTTACGAAGATTAAGTTATGAATATTTCCGTTTGTTGATTATTTAGTCGGTTTAAATATGTGTTGGTTTGAACAGTTGACTTTTTATCCGATTGGTCGAAGTGTTTGACTTTGGGTGATAATTGAAGAATACGTCGAGTCGAGTTTGTTGCCGCGAGAATTATCGGAATCGGATTTACGACGTAAAAGTTACGGATATTCGAAGTTTGCCGAAAAGGGTGTTTGAAAGTTTCCAAAAATGGAAGCCTATAAATAGAAGGTTGCTATTTTGGGCAAGTCAACCATGGGCATTTAAGATGTTGACCGAGTTGACCGAGTCAACTTGGTGGAGAGAAGGAGACCGACGACGACTTTGAGCTCCACGGCGGTGATGTTGATTTCGGCCACCCTAGGGCTCGGCCTAGGGCTGGTTCGACTCGCCATGACGCCCTTGTCTTCGTGCCGGCCACCGTTTACGGTGGAGTGGACGGTGGAGGAAGAATTTTCCGGTTGAAAATGGAGATTTTTGGGGTTTTAAGGTGGTTTCGATTCCGGCCAAGTTGAGCTAAAACAAGTAGTGGGCTTTGAAGCTCTCCTCACCATGATTCTAACCATGTAAGTATGGATTTCTAATTCGATTTGTGCTTGGAGAATTTTGGATTTGAAATTTTGGGAACAATTCGGTTTATCACGAAATTGGACTAGTTAGAGTGAGAATTGGCCTTCGTTGCAGTTGACAAAGTTGCTCAGTGGGTGATTTTGCATGGAATAGGGGCTGCTCCACCGGGAAAAGTTCAAGTTGGTGGCGCCGCCGTCACTGGCGGCGGTCAACGGTCAAAGTTTGACTTTTTGGGTTTTTCGACAAGTTGCATGTCATTTCACTCGAATTCGCGCCCCGATCGCAGTGGGGAGGTTCGTTTCTCGATTTGAGCATCCGAACTTACAGCGAGGTATTGAGGTGTGATTTCCGGATTTTCGACAGTTTGTCGTAATCGGATTACGTATTTCCGAGAACGGTGGTTTCTCGTGATTTGTCTTGTATTGTCGAGTTATGATTTTGAGAAATGGATTTTGTGAATATTCAGGGGTTCGTGATCGTTCGTTTGGCGAGGGACTTTCCGCCGGATCACGGGTTAACGCGAACTGCGTTACGCTAGTCTGTGAGTGGACAAGTTTCTATTTTCACTGTTGATTTGCGAGTTCGTGGATTTTATGATTTTTGTGTTTACTTTATACGATGATTGAGATATATGTTATTTTCGGAGGTGTTGTTATATGTTTATTGGTGATGGCATTTATTGCATCGATGCTACCAGAGTTGAGAGATTCCTCTGAAGCAGGGTTGAGAGATTCCCCTGAGTGCCGCCGGGGTTGAGAGATTCCCCTGGCCTATCACCGTCGGGTTGAGCGATTTACCTGACGTCGGGCTTGAGAGATTCGCCCGACAACCTCCATATATATATTTGTTGTGTTCCGAACTCGCACTGTTTTACATTGAGTATGTGTATATAAACTGGTGAAAGGCATATGTTTATTTTTGTCCACTCACTCTAACGTTTTTATTTGCCTTTCCTCTGGGCTTTTTCGGTTTCCGTGCCCAGTTTGCAGTTCGGATTCTGGTGTCGCACGTCGTGGTCGGAGGCATAGTGCTCGAGCTACCCTGTTTCTTCCAGTAGGTTTATTGTTCTACCTACTGTGGTATACGTATATGATTATACATTAGAGGTCGCTCTGAGTATTCTTTTGTATATATTATACGATTTTACTCCGGATTTCAGTAAAATATAGATATATTTATTGTTTTACTTTACTGTTGATATATTGAGAAATCCGGATGGGATTGGTGCCCACGGTTTGATTTTTGTGGCATAGGATGAAGTGTATTTTCCGCGTGCAGGTAATGGTAATTCTACGTTAGTAGCGAAACTCTGCCAAAATTTCTACGGTTTTTGTTGGTTCGTATTTTCGAAGGGGTTTGATTCCGGTTTAGGCAACTAAACCGGGGTTGGGTCCTTTCACATACTCTATTAAATATTCATTTTAAATTGGGCCCAAAATTGGATATGTCCCGTCTCGTTTGGTTTTCGAGACGATTGGGATAGACTTTTCAAATGCGCAATCTTGTCCCCTCTTGTCCGGGATAGAGATAGGGACGGCCAAAAATTGACCCGACCCATTCCATTCCGAGATCTAGTGAGAAAAGTGCCCAAAGTTATACCCTCAAAAGTTGAGTAACTTAAGTGTCCCTTTTTGACAAATTTGAGTGACCAAAGTTATTGTTTTGTAAGTTAAATGACCAAAGAGTCAAATACACCAAACGTAAGTGACTATATTTTACTTTTTGGGTTTTGAAAATATACATAATTGTATTAACAAAATAATATCAAGTAAAGTATAAACATACATTTTTCTTTTGGGGAAACGTGAGACGTCAGTTCTTATTAATAACAAAAGATGAAGAAAAATTACAATATGCGACTACCCTTAAGAGGGAAACATGTCAGAGGCCAAAAACCGCAATCTAGACTAGCTACACGATAAATTTGTCTAACTAACCCAAATAATCCTACCAAAAATTAGCTCAAAAAAGATATAACCAAGTAACCAATAACCATGACATAGCGCGAAATGAGACGAAAAGTAATACATATCCCACTCGAAATATTTTTGCAAGAAAACTAAAATTCTTTGCAGACATCCGCGGTCCAAGGAGCACGGTCCAACAAATGATCTCTTGGATCCCAGATCAACCAGATCTTAAACCGATACCCTACACACCCCAAGCCCAATTGGCAATAGGGTTCGATCCAAAACAGGAAGTCAAACTGGCCCAAGCCTATGACTGAAGAGCAGTCAACCCTAGCCTTGTTAACCGGCGCTGCTCATCCCACGTAGTTTGCTGTCGTCGTTCTCTACCACAACTGACCCAAGAAACATCGTCCATTGGAAAAAGCATACCAACCCCAACCAAACTGAACCAAGAGGACAGATCGGAACCAATCCCATGTCGATTTACCCAAAGCCACCGGACGCCACCAAAACGATGGACTGACTCCTGGAGTTGGGCACTACAACACTCAATGCAGCGACACCTTTCATCTAGTCACCTTCAACCGCCACCAGCCCATCATTGCACCTTCCACGATCCCAAAACCAACACCAGGATCTCAAATCCGAATTCGTTGCCCAACTCTGGATCCGAGAACTATCCTCGCTACAAGTAGGGGCGGATCCAAGATTAAAATATCACTAGGGCTAATTTTTTTGCCAGTAACGAATTTTTCACCGTACGAAAAAAAATTATTAATCGAAAAAGGAAAATAGAGGAAGATAAATAGCATCTGCACATGTGTAAATCTTTTCCAAATTATCTTGTTAGAATAAAAAGTATAAGATGAGTTTGATAAAATAAAGGGGTCAAATGTATGTGAGATGGGAATAGATGGAATAACACCTACACATGTGTAAATCTTTTGCAAATTATCCCTTTGGAATAAAAAGTATAAGATCAATTTGATAAAATAAAGGGATCAAATTTGTGTGAGATTGGAATGGATGAAATAAAAAGAGGTTAAATGTGCATGTTCTGGGCATCGAACCCAGCTTGTATAGATGGAATTTCGAAAGTCTTACCCCACTACCAAGACAACTTTCATGATTTATTCCAAACTATAAAACTATATGTAGTATATTTTTTTCTCCCAAAATCTCACTAGGGCTTAAGCCTTGGTGAGCCACTATGTAGATTCATCATTGTTGGAGGTCGTCACCACGAACCACCAAACACTACAAGAAAAATTCTCTTAGACGACAGAACAATAAAGGTTCCGTCGTCTAAGTAGAATTTAGACGATGCCAAAAAATTATGTCGTCTTAAGCATTTTTTCGTCATCTAAGTGATCATTTAGAAGACATAAATGAGTCTGTGTCGTCTAAGTTCAGGATGAGACGATGTACCGACACACCGTCATCTATGTGACAACTTAGACGACGTATCGACTATGCGTCGTCTCATGCAGAACTTGGACGACGGACCTCTGTAGATTTCATCGTCTAACTGGTCACTTAGACGACAAATACTCATGTCCGTCGTCTAAGTTATGCATTATATATTGTCCATGCCAGACTCTTTTCCTCTCCACTCACTCGTTTCATTTTCATTTTCATTCTCATTCTCATTCTCATTCTCTATCGATCAGACACTCCTCACACATATAATTAGCACTATATATATATCCGGCTTCGACCATCGATTCTCTATATATCGGAGAAGGCTAGGTACGTACGTAGTTAATTTTCGACAATCTTAACGTTTATACATATAATTAATTGTATGTTTGATTGCATTGCATTGCATTGTTAGTAGATCTAATATTTATAATTAAGTTAGATAATTGATTGATATAAATATATTAGTTAATTAATTAACTAGTATATATGCATGCATGTTTAAAAATTTGATTAATTAATATTTAGTTAAAACGTATATGCATGTTAGATATATTAAAGTAATTGATGTATAGTATATTCACTATTAATTAATAAAGGTAATTAATAAATATTTTAATTAATTATATGCTAATAATTGAGGTAGTTATTGAAAATTTATATATATAATAATTTAATAATTGCTTGAAAATATGTATATATAATAGTTGACTAATATGATAATTATTAAATTTCGTAGAAGTATGGACAAGAGTTGGATAAAGTTACGAAATAGAAGTGATGTCAGGTATATGGATGGAATCAGAGAATTTGTGAATTTTGCGATAGAACATGGTCAGGGAAAGAAGCGTTTCAGGTGTCCGTGCAAAAAATGTCTTAACTATCAGTATATGGAGGTTCATGTTATGATGTAACATCTGTACGAAAATGGTATGATGTTGAGTTACACTACATGGACCGAGCATGGTGAAGCAGTAGACTTCAGCTCAGCAGACTTCAGCTCAAGGTACAGTTACCATGATGCCTCATCCAATGGCAGTGGTGCCGGCCCCCCTGCTCGGAACCCAACTGTGGATTTGGTCCATGATGCGTTCCAAGATTTAGTCATGGTGGACACCAACACCAAGAGGGAGGTTACAATACCACTCATGGGCATGATGACACATTCTCCGCTGCTAGCTTGGCCTCTGACACTAGTGAGATGGATAAGTACAACAAGATACTACTTGGAGCCTAGACCCAGGTGTACCCTGGATGTCGAGAGAATGTATTATAATATGTGATGCAGCAAATGCAGATAAAAGTGAAGCACAAAATGTCAGTCAGTGCTTTTGACAAAATTCAGAAGCAAATATGTAAGTTGCTTCTTGATGATCACAATCTTCCTAAATCCCATTATAAGGTTAGAAATATCTTGAGCAGCCTCGGCCTAAAGTACAGGATAATTGACGCCTGTCCAAATGATTGTGTGGTCTTTTACAAAAAGTATAAATATTTGGACTATTGTCCGTATGTGGCCAGTGCAGATATGAGATGAATATGAAGAGTTCGAAAAAGAAAATTCTTGTGAAGGTTCTTCGATATTTTCCATTGCTTCCCAGATTGCAGTGTCTGCATATGTCTATATACATAGCAGAGGTGATGCGATGGTACGCAGAAAAGCGAATAGATGATGATGTGCTGAGATATGCTGCAGATGGGGAGACTTTCAAACATTTCGATAGTGAATTTGGAGACTTTGCCGCAGAGGTTTGAAATGTTAGACTCAGAGGAAGACCTGTGCCTTTTATCAGTCGATACAAACTCAAGCTGGTATAAAAATGAGCCTTTCGCTCTTGCCACCTTAGTTAGGTAGGTGTTCTATCTTGATGATCCGAAAGCTGGTGAAGGGTGGACAATAGGGAACCATATCTCTCATCGAGGAATATGGAATACCATGACAGCTGAAGAGACGCTGACGACCGAAGATGTTGAACCGCAAAGAGAAATTACTGCATATCAAGAGCCTAATATTTCTGTCATCCGCTCCGACATAATAGACCTGGTTCAAGCTGGTGAACTCTTACCCATGACTGATGGTTGTACGGATCTAACTGAAGATGAGATCATTGATGTAATTAATGAGGTCGATGAAGAAGAGGCGCAGGATGACGACGAGGACGAGGACTCAGGATATTCGTCAGACGATGTTGAGTATAATGAGAAGGAGGAGAAATCGGATAACAGTGGTGAGAAGGATGATGACAAAAAATACAATATAACGACAAAGAATATTAATTGGAAATTAATTATTGTAATTAAAAATTTTTGATGTAATGATGCATGATTAATTATATTATGAGGATGAGTAAGTACAATTATTAATTCTGTACTTAATTTAATAATTAATTAATTATAACTTTTAATTTTTTCGCATAATTAACTTCAAATTAATTAAAAAGTGAGGTCGCTTCGATAGACAGAAATACAAATGAAAATTAATTAATCTGTATGATCAAGAATCACATTTCCCTAAACCCTAAAACCTAGACGACGGAACGACTTTTCGTAGTCCATGCCAAGGTAAACACAATATTAATTATATAACCCTAAATCCTAAAACTTTATCTTAAACAACGCAAACGGGTCATACTGTCGCCTAAGTAAACCCTAAACCCTAAGTCTTAACCCTAAACCTTAAAATTTTAACTTAGACGACACAATGACACGTTTGCGTCGTTCAAGTATGCACTTAGACGACGCAATGACACGTTTGCATCATCTAAGTTCATACTTGGACGACGCAAACGTGTCATTGCATCGTCTAAGTGATGATATCGTAATTTCACATCTAAGACAATGACCATGTAGACCATGTCCCAATGCATATGCTTTTCGTCGAGACTATAGAGTAAACAATTCTTGGAGTGTGAGCATCGACGGTTCTAAAATAGAAGTTACGGATTTTCGTGTTGGCTGTGCATATCCACGTTTCCGGTTTTTAAAAATTTAAATTTTACGGTTGACTGTGCCGATGCCTTAACGAACTTACTATTTACTGAAAATTATTCTACTTATATATTGTCTTATGGTGAATGTATCCAACGGTTTTTTTGTCCAAATTCAATTTTGTTAATATTGATGCGGAGTGAACCTATACTTAATAGCACTTAAGTTATACACATTAGTAAATACTTAACAAGTTTAAAGATGTAAATTTATTTGTTCTTCTTAAATCCCACTTTTTATATATACGATTCTTTAATTGATATTTTACGACAATTTCATTTGAATGACAGATCAGAAACTTCTTTACGAATTATTTAAAAAAATATTACGAGAAATTGTACCTAGATGACGGAGTAGGAGAACTCTCCGCCGTCCAAGTGATCACCTGGACGACGGAGATCTCCGTCGTCTAGATTCAAATTTTAGGCGGTCCAAATTCAAACGTCATTTTTTGGGAACCGCTCAAAATTTGACATGGACGATGGAGATGGCCATCTCCGTCATCTAGGTTCAAATTTTGAACCATTCCAAAAAAATATGGCGGTCAACTTCCACCCGCCAATTAATTGGGGGGAGAAATCGATGTTGACTCAAACGACGGAAATTGGGGTTTCCGTCGTCTAAGTGAGGACTTGGACGACGCAAAATGAGTGCCCGTCGTCTAGGTGAGATCGTACGTGGTCACTTAGATGACGAAAAACAGGCCTCCGTCATCTAAGTGAAACTGTATATTTGCAGTTCTGGGCCATTTCTCTCTCTCTCTCTCTCTCTCTCTCTCTCTCTCTCTCTCTGACTCGAACTCCGGCGAAATTTTTTCCCTCACTCCGGCAACACCTACCGCCTACCACCTCGGGCCTCCACCTCCTCCACCGTACAACACCCTCCACCACGTACAACATCTCCTCCCTGCCTAGCTCCACCGTCGGCCGGCCTCCTCCCTCCCTCCTCCTCCAACGCTTCCCACTGGCACTGCCGCCCCCTCCCACCATCCCACCATCGCCGGTAAAACAAGTATTTTTTTTACGTACGTACGTATTTAGAATTGCTAAATATATTATAAATTAAGTAAGTATTTGAAAGGACCCAACCCCGATTTAGTTTCCCAAACCGGAATCAAACCCCTTCTGAAAACACGAACCAACAAAAACCATAAAAATTTGGGCAGAGTAACGCTACTAACGCGGAATTACCTTTACCTGCACCCGGAAAATAACACTTCATCCTATGCCACAAAAGCCAAACCGTGGGCACCAATCCCATCCGGATTTCTCAATATCATAACAATAGCAATAAACAGTAAACATAACTGTAATATATAGTATATCCGGGAAAAACCGTATAAAACATGTATCAGAAGGTATCAGAGTGACCTCTAGTGTAAATATATACAAAATATACAACAGTAGGCGAAACAAGAAACCTACTGGAAAACACAGGTAGCTCGAACAACTAGCCTCCAACCACATCCTATGCCACCAGAATCTGAACTGCAAACTGGGCACGGAAACCGAAAAGCCCAGGGGAAAGACATGAAAACCGTTAGAGTGAGTGGACGAAAATAAATGTCTTTCGCCAGATGATATATGTTATAAAAACATATGCGATTCAAAATGAATAAATATAATATAGTACACGAGGTGAACTCAAACTCCTCCAGCGTACAGAGCATGCATAGAAAAGTCCCACGGGGTCACTCATGGACACTTCCGTGCTAGTACAGTCCGAATCACGGGATCCCAGACCCACACGTGATTCTAGCCAGAAAAGCCTCAGGTCAGGGTATCTGTTTCCACCCAGAAATACATCGGCACAAGAAACAGAAATCTGTACCCACCCGGAAATACATCGGCACAAGGTACAATTCCCCCTAGTAGGCACCCTCGGGGATCAGCCGGGATGCAAGTGTATCGATACAACCACATATACTAAGACTGTACTCAGTGTAAATCAAATCATAAATAGTTTCATGCATACGTATAAAGCATAATGTAAATGCATAATCGTAAAGCACATGCTCGTATAAGTCATAATCACAAATGTATACTCATGTTCGTAAAATGTAATATAAAGACTCGCTAATATCAGTGAAAAGAAATTGTCCACTCACAGACGAGCAAAGTGCGCACTCGCGCTAATCACGTGGTCCGGCGGAAGATCCCTCGTCCGAAGCACGATCTCGATCCCCTGAATAGTCATAAAATATATCTGATCAAAATCATAATCCACAACACTGTACCCCACCACCGAAACCAACCGTTCCCGGAAACATATAATACTGTGCAAAATAATCAACGAAATTCCCGAAATCTCCACTCAAAACCCTCGACTGAAAATCTGATACCCAAATCAACTCGAAAACCTCAAGGCGAAGATCGGGGCGCGAATACGAGAAAAACGACATTAAAAACATCGAAATCCAAAAAGTCAACGTTCTCGCCGGAGCACCACTGTTGACCGCCGGCGGCGGCGGCGGCGCACCGTTAACGGAGAGTTTGTCCGGCGAAGAAAGCCCAGTCTTCAAGCTTACCTCAAGCCCAACAACTTATTCAACTACCTCGAGTCCCAATTCAAACTAAATCAGCTCGACAAAACCAAACGGAAAACAATTCCGGCAACCACCACGGTTCCACCGGAAACTCCATCTCATCCAAAATTAAACACCTAGGAAGCATCAACGGAGCAAGGGGAGTCAAAACCCCCTCACCCCCGCTACCGTGGCTCGCCGGAGGACCTCCCCCCGTCCCCGGCGAAATTCACGAAATCAACCCGATTCAAACTCAACCAAAACTCAATCAATTTTCACAAACTCAACTACCAATCAACAAAGGAACTCAAGAGAAATCGAACTATACCCAAAACGTGGCCGGAGGTGGCCGGAAAATCCGCGTCGGCCGGCGAAATGCAACCGGGTCGTTATTCCTTCACGGGTCAACGGTCAACGGCCCAAACAGTGAAAATCAACGCTGGTCAAACTTCAAACAGTGTTTTCGACAATTTTTCGATATTTATACTCGCATCTCGGGACGATCGACGGTCCAAAACGGATAATCATTACGATTCGGATAAACACGATACGAACGGATAAACTCGTCGATATTCTGAAACTTTAAATAATCATATTATATTCCTCGGTCATCGGAAAAATCATCCGGAACCGCCCACGAGCTCGAAATCACGTGTACTACAACTCTCAAGAAGAGACTCAACTCAAATTCTCGGCCGATAATTAAGTCGTAAACAGAACCGGCAAACCACACAATTAACGAAAAGCTGTGATTACGCATATTCTTGTGAATTACGCTGATTACTCTACTGATTCTGGTTCGGGTCGTCACAGTATTATAAATTGGTAAATTTTGTAAATTAGTAAAAGTTATAAATTGATAATTATAGTAAATTTGTAATTATTGTAAATTGATGAATTTTGTAAATAGGGTAAAAATAATAAATTGATGAAAATGGTAAAAATATACAAATTGAAGGTAAATATTAAAAATGATAAAATTTAAAAATACTAAATATGAAAAAAATGGTAAAATAGAAACATGATAAAACCAAATAGTGAATAATAAAAATTATAAATTGTTAAAAAAGATAAAAATTACAAATTGGTTAATATTAAAAAATGATAAATATCAAAAATGGTAAATTTTACAAATGAAAAATATTAAAAATAGTAAATGTTGTGGTAAATATGAAAAAGATAGAATAAATATTTAGTAAAAATTGTTAAAAATAGTAAATGGTGAAGTATTTATAATTAATGGTAAAATAGGTTTAATAGTTAATTTTTACAACTCTTAGGTTAAAATGACTTTGTGGAGTAAAAATAAGGCACAAAAAGAGGCGGAAGATGTTCAACTCCGGCGCTTCGCAGAGCAAGCGGGTTGGCAGAGCTAGGAGGACAACGTCGCGCCTCTTCTGGATCCTTCAGCTGGTCCCTCGGCTACGGCAACTGAGAAAATTTCTAATGCCTTAGCTATACAGACCGATGATGATAACACCCCTTTTGGCCCATCATTGATGTCAGAAAGTGCCCAGGAGTCAGCCTCTGAGTCTATTCTCTACAGCGTGTGGCGCAAAGTTTGGAGGGCCCCGTCTGACCCTCAACCAAGAAGGACCCGAGGACTAGGAAATGGCGGAAAATCCGAGAAGTTGTTCAAGGCGACCTGGCAAAAGATCCAGTTTTCGTACGACGATTTCACCGATGGCCCTCCCACCTCCCAGCTAGCTAGTCTCTCATCGCACAGTATCGGGGCAATTATTCGCAACAAGATTCGTATAGTTGCACCTAGCTGAAAGGAATTGCCGGACTTGGAGAAGGGGAAAGTGTTTAAACGTAATACAATTTTAAATTCAATTTTAATAACTCATAAAAATTCATTATATACTATTATAATGTTTTTATTCTTTTCTTGTAGGAACAATATGCGGTGGATGGCACACCGTAGATGCTTAGGTACATCAACACCACCGCCAACACCATTTACCATGATTGGAAGTATAGACTTCACAAGTATTACCTCCAATTCGGCCGCTCGCCTACCCCCGTAGAGCTACATGGAGATAGGGAAGATGAGTGGGAGTGGTTGGTCAACCACTTTGAAGAAGAATTTTATCGGGTTCGTATTTTTTTATTTAAATTGACGGAATCGAATATTTTTTTTAGTCATTTATTAATTTTTTAATAATTTATGTTGTCGAACAGACGCAATCGAACGTAAAGAAGGCCAATCGGGAGAAGAAGGACAAACATCATACCTCCGACTCTAAGCAAATGATACAAATTGCCAAGGAACACAGAGATAAGGGCTCCAAGTACCTTTATCTAGATGCTAGCGTCACCGCTTACGTGACGTCTAGGTCGACAATGAAGCGAGTCAAAGCGGCGTAAGTGCCGTATATATTTCTTCTCAATTAACGTAATTATTATTTATTATTTATTAAACTCTCGTACAAATTTATAATTATTTAATTTTTATTATTATTTTCAGGCGATGTTAGTAGAATGGGCACAGAAGAAATTGGCCAACACGTAGCTTGCACATCCGGATATGCCGCCGGA
Organism: Geum urbanum; assembly: GCA_946800695.1. Taxonomy (NCBI): domain Eukaryota; kingdom Viridiplantae; phylum Streptophyta; class Magnoliopsida; order Rosales; family Rosaceae; genus Geum; species Geum urbanum. Next base: position 36,745,043 of record OX327003.1, on the reverse strand, counting down.
AGACCTTCCTCCTCTATCGAGGGAGAGCCAAATTGTAATCGTCGATGAGGTATACGGTCGTCGAGCTGGCAAAGAGGTTAGAGGGTTGGGACGCAAGGTGCAGCGAGATTTATCTTCTGACTCATCTACGGCATGCTCGGCGAGGACAAGTGCTTGAGATGCGGCAGTCCAAGCAGCCCTTAAGGAGGCTCGACTCACACGGGTGGAAACGTTATCTATGCGTCAGAGGCTTGATGAGCAACAAGTGTAGATAGCCCACCTCATCGCCATCATGCAAAACCAGGTTCAACAAGATTGTCGTCCTGCTCCGACCCCACACCCCGACGACGACGACATGGCTGGAGGAAGGGGACTCGGCCGCACGTCTACTTCTGCCGTATTTTAGTAGTTTGTACGTAGTTTAGGATATATCATTTTTTCCGAACGATTTTGATATAGGTACAATTTTTAATTATTTAAATTAAATTTAGTATTTTAATTAATTTATTAATATTTTACTTTAAATTCAAATTTTAATTAAAAAAATCAAAAGAAAAAAAATTAAAAATTAAAAGAAAAAAATTAAAAATTTAATTTGTTAATATTCACTTAGACTACAAAACATATATACATATGTGGTTATATGATTTCGTAGTCTAAGTGAGGACTTAGACTACAAAACATATATATATATATATATACGGAATAGTTTCGTGGTCTAAGTCATCGCTTAGACCATGCAATAATTCCGTAGTCTAAGTTATGACTTGGACGACGCACATAACATTTGTGTCGTCTAAGTACAACTTAGACCATGCAATAAGTCTGTAGTCTAAGTTGTACTTGGACGACGCAAATGTTATTTGCGTCACCTGATCCTCACTTGGACGACGGAATGATTGCGTCGTCTAAGACATTACTTGGACCACGTAACGGACTATTTCTGTCCTCCAAGTACTTAGACTACGGCACTTGAACGACGGACTTTAGACGACGGAGATTTCATAGTCTAACTACAAAAAACTCTAACCTAGACGACGGAAATGGTCCGTGGTCTAAGTGAGTTTTTCTTGTAGTGAAATGGAAGCAGGGCACACACGTCTTCAACAAAGACGATCTCGAGGAAAAGCTAAGACGAGGAAACGTCTCGACGACACCAATTCTCAACAAACAAAGCCCCAGATTTTGTTGCCCCTCAAGGAAGGAGAGAAAAGCTGTCTTGACGCGTTCCATTTTTCTTAAGACAAAGTAAAGACAGACTTACACAGAGATAACAAAAATATAAGTATGGAATAAAAGACACTTACATCTTTATGTGACAAGAAACTTCATAAAATTCACAAAAAACTTGATTTTTTCTTTCTTTCTAAGATTGAATGACAATTATGATATTTGATAAGATTCAAACATATCTCTACTACAATAAAGGGAACGAGAGTCTTTGGTGTCACCGGCCTTACCAAATTTAAGAGAAACATAAGCTTAAGAATAAAGAAAAACTATAAAGAGGACAGTACTGTAAATCACTATAGAATAGAAAGAAAAATTGCGGAAAAACCAAAATTAACTTTTGGCAGTCGGTGGTTCGCAATAAGAGGTTGCACGGCGGTTCACAATATGATTGTGTCATCACTATTCATTGTTTTTTGTGTTTTCAACTACACGCAATTATACACCAAAAGGCCGTCCATAGAGGGGCTAATGGAGAATAAGATAAAAGCAAAATGAAGGTCACCCGATCAAGGTGAAAGTGGATTATTGATTATATGTTTTATTTAAATTAGCTTAATCGATTCGATTGAGTGAATTAGTTCTTTAATTTCACCTTTTTCTTTTTTTTGATGAGGCTATTCTTTTGTTGTTCACAGTTTGATTCTGGTATTTATCTCAGATAAGTATGATTTCAGTTATTTGACACTGGTGCAATGAAGGGAATGAGATATATCTACTTTCCTATCGGAAAAAGCCAAACTTAGGTAGTTTCTTCTTCAATTGGTTGCTGTGATTTATGTTTTATTCATTTAACATTTGCAGATTATCTGTTCTTATGTTTTTTTCTTTCGGGTGTCAGTGTAGTATATGTACTGTTTACTTCTCATTCAAATTTTATGTTAAATTGACAAAAGTTCATACTTTATTTGCAATTATTCAATTTGGTTTTAGAGTTCTCAAATAAAAGTCTTGTAGTTTCAATGTAGTGCCTTCAAAAATTGATTTTACTCTTTGTTAATTAAGAATCTCATTTATGACTAGCCCTTTTACTTCTTCCCCTCAATAAAGTATGTTACAGGTATTTAATTCTTTCTCTATACTACTAAATTCTCCTCTCCTTATTTTAAGTTCCCTGTCTCTTTGCATGCTTTGTTTGCTATATTGGCTGCTAGCCAAATTTTGTAGATAATGAGACTCACGAAAACTAGCATTTGTAATTGAATTCTGGTGAGTCAACTGATCAATCTATTACGTTTTTTGTTGCTAACAGAATCGTTCAAAAAGAGTTATTGCTTGAGGTGAGGTATTTTATAAATATTTAACGTTGCTATAAACTAGGTGACACAGAGCATTGAAAATTAATAGAAGTGGTTTAACTCACAAGCAGGAGACTTGGGTTTTGTTGATGAAAGGGATTGGGATATTGAAATATCGCCTGCTCAATCAGAAGCTGGTGAGAGAGGAATTTAATTTTTGATGAATCGGCTATAACCATAAGCTATGCCACAATTGATTTGATCCTTCTTTTTCGTTGAATTTTGTTTTGAGTTTAATCAGGAATTCTGCTTGCTTGGTTAGATAGAAAACTATGGAGCAATTTCTTGCTATTTGTATATGCATTAGTAAGAGATTACTGTGTGATATGTATCAAAGAAAATAACTATGGAGCTCTTTGTTTCTGAACTGATCTACATTGCAGTCTGTTAACGCAGACATAAGAAGATGAAACTTTTTATGCCAATGTTGTAAAGTTTACCCCCACACACTTTATGCACTGTGAACTATCCCATAAGTGTAAAGAGTTCTTTCACCCGCAAGTATACTGGGTCAAGTGATAGTATTTATAAGAAGTCGAGTGTCGTATCCACGAGGATTAGCCACTTGAAATCCTTAGTTCGAACTTATTAAGCGCTTAAATTACGGCTAAACTAAACACTAACTTGATGCTAAACTAAAATGAAATGCATATGTGTATCTCAGACTATTAAGTCCTTTGGAGACCCAGCATTGTAAGGGGTGATTAAACTACTGTAAGTGATTATACGAGTTGATTGATTAGTTATAGACTAATGCAACACTACAAGAACACATCACTTAGACCACGGAAACGTAATTGTTCCGTGGTCCAAGTGACACTTGGACGACGGAAAAGACTCCGTGGTCCAAGTACCACCTGGACGACGGAGAAGGTATTCTTCGTCGTCCAGGTGAATACCTGGACCTCGGAGCCTTTTCCGTCCTCCAGGTTATCACCTGGACGACGGATACGGTATTCTCCGTAGTCCAGGTGACCACCTGGACCTCGGATAATACTCCGAGGTCCAGGTGGTCACCTGGACGACGGATATTGTATTCTCCGTCGTCCTGGTTATAACCTGGACCTCGGAGTCTTCTCCGTCCTCCAGGTGATCACCTGGACGACGGAGAAGGTATTCTGCGTCGTCCAAGTGATAACCTGGACAACGGACCGACACGCCGTCGTCCGAGTACGTAACGTACTTCCACTTAGACGACGTACCGACACCTCCGTCGTCTAAGTGAAGCATTATATATAAGCCCGATCGATGCCAATTCAAACTGAATTCATTCGATCCATTAATTTGAAGGAGAGATAGAAGCTAGGGATCGGAGAAGGAGAAGGGAGCTAGCTAGAAATTAAAGCCGAGAAGAATCAGGATGGCCGGATAATTAAGGCTAGGGCCGGGATCTCCGCTGACTAGCTAGCTAGCTTAATTAACGTACAGATATCGAGAAGACCAACAGGTACGTACGCAGTTAAAATTTGCTTAATTAATATATATTTAATTAGTGAAAACGTACGTACATACATGCAAGGATGTTAGCGCGCTATATATATATGTACAGATCGATTAAATTACGTACGTACGTAATTGATGGATCGATGCAGATCGAGTACGTATAATTAAGCGTAAATTAATGGACAAATATATATATATATATATGTAATAATTAATTAATTATAATATTTTGTAGCAGTATGGACAAGAGTTGGATGAAGTTGAAGAATAGATGTGATGTCCGGTATATGGATGGAATTAGCGAATTTGTGAATTTTGCGATAGAACATGGTCAGGGAAAGAAACGTTTCAGGTGTCCGTGTCAGAAATGTCTTAATTGTCAGTATGCGGAGGTTAATGTTATGGTGCAACACCTGTACGAAAATGGTATGATGTGGAGTTACACTACATGGAGCGAGCATGGTGAAGCAGTAGAGTTAAGCGCAGCAGACTTCAGCTCAGGGTACAGTTACCATGGTGCCTCATCCAGCGGCAGTGGTGCCGGACCCCCAGCTTGCAACCCAACTGCAGATTTGGTCCATGATGCGTTTCCGGGATGTAGTCATGGTGGACACCAACACCAAGACGGAGGTTACAGTACCACCAATGAGCATGATGACACATTCCCCGCAGCTAGCTTGGCCACTGACACCAGTGAGATGGAAAAGTACAACCGGATGCTACTTGAAGCGCAGACCCCGGTGTTCCCTGGATGTCGAGAGAATGTGTTGCAATATGTGATGGAGCAAATGAAGATAAAAGTGAAGCACAAAATGTCAGTGAGTGCTTTTGACGAAATTCAGAAGCAAATATGTAAGTTGCTTCCTGATGATCACAATCTTCCTAAATCTCATTATAAGGTTAGAAATATCCTGAGCAGCCTCGGCCTAAAGTACAGGATAATTGACGCATGTCCGAATGATTGTGTGCTATTTTACAAAGAGTATAAAGAGTTGGACTATTGTCCCGTATGTGGCCAGTGCAGATTCCAGTTGAATAGGAAGAGTTCGAAAAAGAGAATTCCTGTGAAAGTTGTTTGATATTTTCCCTTGATTCCCAGATTGCAGCGCCTGTACATGTCTCTACACACAGCAGAGGCGATGCGATGGTACGCAGAAAAGCGAATAGATGACGATGTCCTGCGACACGCCGCGGATGGGGAGGGTTTCAAACATTTCGACAGAGAATTTGGAGACTTTGCTTCAGAGGTTAGAAATGTTAGACTCGGCCTATCTACAGACGGATTCAATCCTTGGGGAAGTAATAGCTCTGCCGCCAGCACTTGGCCAGTTATTCTGATGCCGTACAACTTGCCTCCGTGGATGTGCATGAACAAGGAATTTAATTTCCTTACCGTACTAATTCCAGGTCCTAAATCTCCATCGAAGTGCTTAGATGTCTACCTCAGACCTTTGATCGACGAGCTGAAACTGTTGTGGGAAAATGGAGTCCCAACTTATGACAAATTCACTGACACGATGTTCACGATGAGGGCTGCCGTAATGTGGACAATCAGCGATTTTCCAGCTTATGGGATGTTGGCAGCCTGCAGGACAAAAGAATATAATGGATGTCCTATATGTTTGGACGACGTGAACTCTAGTTGGCACGCGGGGAAGGTGTGTTACTTGGGTCACCGTAGATGGCTTCCTCACGACCACCCGTGGCGACAGGATGAAGCTCATTTCGACGGTACGGTAGAGAACAATCCTAAACCCCGTAGTTGGTCGGGCGAAGAGATTTTAGAGAGGTTGAGCTATTTCGACTTTGGTGTGTTGAGCAATGACGCGGATGTAAAGAAATGCAATCCAATTCCTCCACATGATCTGAGCTATTGGGATCACAAGAGTATATTCTTTGAACTCCCTTACTGGTCGAAGTTGAAGCTGAGGAACAACTTGGACGCGATGCACATAGAAAAGACTGTGTGCGACAGCGTGGTCGGAACAATTCTCGGTATTAAGTTCAAGACTAAAGATACTCCCAAAGCGCGCAAAGATTTGGAATCAATGAATCTACGTCGTCCCTTGTGGTTGAGGAGGGATAGGAAAGGAGTGTACAACAAGATGCCAGATGCACCTTACACAGTGAAGCCGACGCTTAGACGTTCTGTATTTCACTGGTTTAAGGGCGTTCGTTATCCGGCTACGTATACAGCTACTATAACTGGAGCAGTGGACGAGGTGCAACACAAGTTTGTTGGTCTAAAGACACATGACTATCACGTTATGCTGCAACGTCTGATTCCAGTGGTAATTTGACCATACTTGCCTCGGGACGTCGTAGAACCAATAGTGGCATTGTGCAGGTGGTGGCAGAGGTTATGCGCCAGAGAATTAAAGAAGTCAGATGTGGTGGAATTGCAACAACAAATTGTGCACATCATTTGCAAACTAGAGAGGATTTTCCCCCCTGCTTTCTTTGACATCATGATTCACCTAATGATCCACCTGCCCGAGCAGGTGCTTATTTCTGGTCCGGTCCAGTACACTTGGATGTATCCTCAAGAAAGGTACGTACAACTATTTAATTAATTTGTTCCACTGGAGATTATAAATATCCTAGCTAGCTAGCTATATGTACTGCCGTAATGTGTACGTTTGATTTTGTAGACAGCTTGGACAGTATAAGTCATTCGTCAAAAACAGGTCGGCCCCGGATGGCTCCATAGCAGAGACATACCTAATGCATGAGTGTGTTACTTACTGCAACAGGTACCTCAAAGATCCACCCCCTCCCACTGCCCACGATCGCAGTGCCCGCATCAATCTTTCTGTCGTCACCAATGTCGTCCGACCGTTTAGAGGAGTATTAAAGGAATCGTTAACATGGGAAGAACTTATTGAGGCACATTGGGTAGTGTTGCGAGACTGTGACGAAGTTGAGCCGTACATGTTGTCATACAGGGAGAGGCTTCAGGCGTTAAATCAAAACAAGAGTTCGGCGTGGATTGAGAAAATGGTTAAGAAGAAGTTTCCCGATTATTTCTTCCAATGGGTACGTACGTACGACTCGGTATTAATTATTTAAATACATATCGCTCATGTTTGTAGAAAGTAAACCCTTATATTAATTTGCCCTTTATCTCAGATGATTGATCTGCAAAAATCTGATAACCACGGAGGGTGGTGGTCATGGCCAAAACACTTGTTAGCAGGGAAGCCGGTTAAACACTATATTTATCCCGGATGTTTTGTGAACGGTGTAAAGTTCCATTCATTGGCCCGAGACGAAGGAAGAAGAACACAAAACAGTGGGGTAGCGGTTGGGAAAGACAATGATCTATATTACGGAGCTATTGTATACGTGGTTCAGCTATGTTACGGGAATGATGTCAACGTTTTCCTATTCAAGTGCAGATGGTTCAAGCGTACAAAGGAAGACCTGGGACTATTATCAGTCGATACAAAATCGCACTGGTATGAGGATGAGCCTTTCGCTCTCGCCACCTTAGTTCGGCAGGTGTTCTATCTCGACGATCCGAAAGCCGGTGAAGGGTGGAAAATAGTGAACCATATCTCTCACCGAGGAATATGGAATACAGAGACAATTGAAGGGACACCGGCGACGACTGAAGATGCTGCTGAACCAGAAAGAGACATTCCTGCCTATCAAGAGCCTAATATTTCTATGGTCCGCTCCGATATAATGGACCTGGTTCAAGATGGTGAACGGTTACCCATGCCTGATGGTTGTACAGATCTAACTGAAGATGAGATTATCGGGTAGATGAAGAAGACGATCAGGAAGAGGACGCGGACGAGGACTCAGGTTATTCGTCGGACGATGTTGAGTACGATGACGAGGATGAGCCGTCGTCTAACGGGGACGAGGACGATGATGATTATGACGAAGAATACGGTCATACGACGAGGGAGATTAATTGGTAATTAATTAATTACTGTAATTATTGTAATATATATATGATCGATGCCGGTTTACGGTAAGAAATTAATCCGAATTATATATCCTGGACAACGGAGAAATTAATTGCAAGTTGTCGCCAAATCTCAATCTCATATAAAACCCTAGCTAAATCCTGGACCCTAAATCTAGCAGTTCGGATCGATCGATCAATTTTTTAATTATATTTTTGAATCAGAATAATTGATTGGACACACAAATAACCGGGGACGACCTAAACCGTAAACCCTAAGGCCCTAACCCCTGAAATCGGGGTTTTTACACCTGGACGACGGAGAATGGTCATTATCCGTCGTCCAGGTACATACTAGGACGACGGAGAATGGTCATTCTCCGTCGTCCAAGTTCACAAACCCTAAACCCTAAACAGTAAGGCCCTAACCCCTGAATTCAGGGTCTATACACCTGGACGACGGAGAACGTCATTCTCCGTCGTCCAGGTTATCACCTGGACGACGGAAAACGCTCATTTCCGTCGTCCAGGTGCAGATATCGTAATTTTTTCTAAGACAACGACCATCTAGACCTTCTTCCAATGCAAAGTCTTTTCATCAAGACTTTAGAGTAAACAATTCTTGGTGTGTGAGCTTCGACGGTTCGAAAATCGGAGTTGCGAAATGCCTTGTATCCACGTTTCCGGTTTGTGAAATTATCCGTTTTGCGGTTGACTGTGCCGATCAAACCCTTCCCGAACTTATTATTTTATGGTCCTTTGAAGACAATTATATATTATGTTACGACGAACATATCCAACGGTTGTTTTGTCCAAATTCAATTTCGTTAATACTCTGCTGCAAATGAGCGTGGACTCATGAACACTTAAGTCGTAAAGATTAGTCGATACTTAACATGTTTCAATACGTAAAATTAATCGTCGGTTCAAATTTAACTGTTAATATATACGATGCGTTCATCGATATTGTACGACTATTTCACTCGAATGACAGATCGCTAAATTCCTAGCGAATTATTTTTTAAATTTTTTTTTACGTAATTTGAACCTGGACGACGGAAAAATCATGGCGGTTCAATTTTTTTTTTGTTTATTTTTTTCATGTAATTTTCACTTGGACGACGGAGAATGACCATCTCCGTCGTCCAAGTCCAAAATTATGGCGGTTCAATTTACCGCTTCCGTTTTTGGGACCGCTTGAATTTTCACTTAGACGACGGAGAATTCATTCTCCGTCGTCTAAGTCCAAAATCATGGCGGTTCAGAACGTCCCGCCGATTAATTACGCGCCGCTTGAAATTTTTTAAACCGCTACCTAGACGACGGAAAAAACTGTTTCCGTCGTCCAGGTGGACTTAGACGACGGAGAATAGTGCTCCGTCGTCTAAGTCAAACTCTATAAATAGAACAGCACCCCCCCCCCCTCATTTTCTCATCATTCCATCTCCTCCTCTCCCTCTCCTCTCCTCTCCTCTCCTCCGGCGATCCTCCTCCGGCGAGACTCCGACGACATTTTTTCCGGCGTGGTTCCTCCTCTCCGACGACTCAACTCTTCCGATATTTCGGCGACATTCCGACGAGGTAATAATTCTATTTTTTACCTCTTTTACATTTTTGTTAATTAATTAATTATTTAATTAATAAATAGTTTTAATTTATTAATTAGTTTAAAATAATTAATAGTTATAATTATAATCATTAATTAATGAGTTGTTATTATATATTAATATTGGGATAATTATTATTAGTTGTTAATTATTTGGTAATAATTTTATATTTGTTATATTAGTTAATTAAAATTAAATAATACCAATAATTATTATTGTTAATAATAATTAATTATATTGGTAAATGAATAAGATGTATTATATGCATGATAGGATAATTGATTATTGTATTTATTTATTGTTTTAATTAATTGATAATTAATTACGTGTATTTTCGAGTAAATTGCATGGTAGTACGTATTCGATTTAAATTTAGTACATAGGCTTGGTGTAATTAAGTCGCACTCTTTGGAATAGATGGCGCCTCTTTTCCTAGCTTATCTCCTTAACCCCTCGTGATGTGTGGATTTCATCACCGCACACCATAACCTAAGTGAAGTTATGGACACGAGGTTGAGGGCGGAGTTTGCAAAGGACTTGAGGGAGTGTAAATTTTCGAAAAATTGGCCGAATGTCGGACATGGTGTCTAGAAACGGGTTATGACTGGTGACAGGATTTGGACTAAGAAAGACTTTTGTCGAAATTAGTCCTGCCTCTCGCGTTATCTCTATCCCTAACTGGCCATGTTTTTCGATTTAACCAAGGCTGATTAATTGAAAATTTACACTTTATCGCGCGGGTCGCACGTCCATTGAACGACCGAAAATGCCAAGCTAGTGTACTCTATTTAAATCTTAAACGTACTTAATTAAAAAACGGAGAAATTTTTAAGTTGTAATTATTATGGTAAGTAGGTATTTTAACACCGTACTCTTAGGTTTAAATGGCTCCACCAAAGACGACATCCGGCAAGAAGAAAGCCCAACAGGAGGCAGAAGATGAGATGCTCCGAATGTTGGCGGCCCAAGTCGGTTGGGTTCAAGAGGAGGGCAACGACGCCCTCAATCCGGACGGATCATCTGGTCCGTCCGTAGGGCCATCTCGGGAAATTCCCGCTCCTCCATTCATCGAGAGCGGTGATGACGTCGACCCCTTCCAAACTCCGACGCCCGGTACCCATTCAACGGGCAGTACTCAGGCGTCCTCGACCGCCGAATCAATCATGTACAGCGCCCGCCGTAGGCAAAGGAGGGCCTCCACTGACCCGGAACCGAAAAGGACTCGGGGTCTCGTCAAAGGGGGCAAAGCGGAGCGTATTTGCAAGGCGATCGGGAAAAAGATCGAGTTGCCCTACGACGAATTTACCGGTGGCCCTCCCACAGCTAAGCTAGCAAGTCTCTCGGCGCATAGCATAGGGTCAATCGTCTGTAACCGGGTTCGTCTCACTGCCCCGACTTGGAAGGAGGCGCCGGATCAAGAGAAGGCGAAAGTCTTCAAAGATCTTTCGGTATGTAATACGTCCAAGTTAGTTATTATATAATATTGTTAATATTAGTTAAAATTTCATAATATATACGATTATAATTTTCTATTCATTTTTGATAGGAACAATTTGAGGTGGATCCGACACCGGCCATCTTGAGGCATATCAACCAAACCGCCAACGCTATCTACAAAGATTGGAAGTACAGGCTCCATCAGTACTTCAAAAATATCGGTCCCTCGCCTCCCCCCGTAGAGCTGCGTGGGGATAGAGAAGATGAGTGGGAGTGGTTGTGTAACCACTTTGCTGATGACTCCTTTAAGGTGTTAATTTACTTTTTGTATTTCAATTAAGATAATTGAATTATTTAAATTATAGTTATTAATTTTTTAATGATTTAATTATTTTGTGTAACAGAAATTCTCCGGTGTCAACAAGGCCAACCGGGGGAAGTAGGAGAAACACCATACTACCGGCGCCAAGCAGTTCATTCAAATTGCCAAGGAGCACAAGGATAAGGGTTCCAAACACCCTTATCTTGATGCAAGCGTAAGCGCGTACGTGACGCCTGGGCTCGATAATGAAGCCAGTCAAAGCGGCGTAAGTGATATAGTAATTATGTGCTTTTAATTATAGTACTTATTATTTAAATATTATTTCATTATAATAAATTAATTATTATTTTGTAGGCAAGGGTGATAGAGCGGGCGCAAGAAGAGTTGGCTAACACTCAGCTTGCGTTCCCAGATGTGCCGCCGAAAGACCTGCCTCCTCTATCCTTAGAGAGCCAAATTGCAATCGCGGATGAGATCTACGGTCGTAGAGCTGGCAAGGAGGTTAGGCATTTTGGGCCTAGGGTGGTACGAGATTTGTCGACGACCTCCGGCTCATCATCTACGGGAGGTTCGGGGCAGCGGAGAATGAGTCAGGCAGCGGCCGTCGAAGCAGCCATTCAAGAGGCTCGACTGGCACAAGAGGAGAATCGACTGACACAAGAGCAGAATGAGGCAATGCGGCGAAGACTTGACGAACAACAAGCACAAATAGCCCAACTCATCGCGCTCATGAACCAAAATCGAGAAGAATGTCAACCTCCTCCGAACCCACACCCCGACGACAACGACCCGGCTGGAGGCGGAGGACTCGGCGGCGCATCTGCTCCTCCAGTGTATTAGCTAGCTAGTAGTTTATTATCTCGTTTCTTTCCGCATTCCGAATAATATTTTAATTTTTAATTTATGGGTTTTTTTGATTAATTATTCATGTACGTATGTACAAATTAATTAATTTAATTTAATTATTTAATAATTAAGTAATATTCAAAATTTAGTTTATTTAATTAATTTTAGCATTTTTCATTATTTAAATTAAATTAATAATAAATTAAATTAATAATATTAATTAATTTCAATTTATTTTTTTTTAAAATTAAATATTCACTTGGACGACGGAGATTATGTTTTCCGTCGTCCAGGTGAAACCCTAAACCTAATCCTAAACCCCTAACCCCTAAACCCTAAACCCTGTCGTTCTCCGTGGCCCAGGTGTTCACCTGGACGACGGAGAATTAGTGTTTCCGTCGTCCAGGTGAACACCTGGGCCACGGATAAGCTACCATTATCCGTGGCCCATGGCACTTGGACGACGGAAACACTAATTCTCCGTCGTCCAGGTGAACACCTGGGCCACGGTCAAACGAGCAATGTCCGTGGCCCAGGTAGACACCTGGACGACGGAGAGTTAGTGTTTCCGTCGTCCAAGTGCATACATGGGTCACGGATAATGTCCGCGGTCCAAGTGAACTTGGACGACGGATCACTAAATCTCCGTCGTCCAGGTGCTTGGACGACAGCACTTGGAGCACGGACCTTGGACGACGGAAAACTTCACCTAGACGACGGAAATGGTCCGTGGTCTAGGTGCAATTTTCTTGTAGTGCAAAGAGATTAAATAGCAAACAAGTTCACAATAAGAGAGAATGTGTGGCTAGGAAAATCCCCACTAACCATTTGATTATCAAACAATGTCCCGACTTATGTATGTAATTAAAGTCCGTTTCACACAAGTAGATGTCCAAATCGTAAACTTTTGGGTCACGTTTAGGTTTGAACCCAAGCTCCTAGGCCATTTCGGACTCTAGATGACTTGAGCCCAACTTTGAAGTATTTGGTGAACCGGGACTAAGACCTAAACTATTTCGGGTTTACATCTTGACTGTATGTCACATGAGTGAAGCAAACAAGCGTACTATGTGATATTTGTGGAAGGTTCCTCTTCTCGAACCTCTATTGGAGGACCCGGGAGAAAGTCTAAGTGAATCTTCCAATCCACACGTTTTAAGTTACAAATCGAAAGACCCAACTAGTAACCACAATAACCTCTTGATTCAATGCTTGACCAAAGCTCCTTAAGTCTATAGAGACTCAAGGAGGCTCTAGTCTTTGCTTAGTGCTAAGAAAACCAAACCCTAAGGTAAACCCTCTTAGAATAGACCATAATCATGTTTACATGCTCATCTAATCTTAAGTGAGTAGTTAATTCAATCAAGGTCCTATTTTTAGTCTCTTAATACATATATTAATTTAACTAAGGTTAACACATGTATAGGTGAAACTGATCATGAAGCTCAAGCATACAAACATCCACAAACATAAAGTAACTCATTCACAAACACATCTTCACAAAACATACACAAAAACGTAAACCATACATAAATCAAGGTATCATTTGTTCACATCACATGGCTAGGGTTGAAACTGAGTCTCCCAAATAGACTAGTCACTACTCATAATTAGAAAAAAGTTTGAATACATCAATAGAGTACATAGAGTGAAGGAATAACAAAATAAATCTCCCCAAAACGAGCTAAGTTTCTTCAAGTCCACTCTTGTGCTTCTAACTTCACCTTCTTTGCTCTAAAGTATTTTCAATCTTGTAGAGGAGGAAATGGAAACCTCTAGGACTCAAAGAAGCCAAGGGAAAGAAGGATTACTTCCCACTTCTTCAAGCTTTAGAGAATCACCCAAACCTTGGAGGCAAAGATGAGAGGAGAAAGTGATAGATGGTGGTGAGGGAGAGTGGAAGAGATTCGGCCAAGGCTTGCAAGGCTATGTTTCTTGGATTTTTTGAGGGTTGAAAGAGAAATCTAGCTTCTCTCTAGAGAATTGAACAAAGAACCCTAGAGAGAAGTTAGAGAGAAAAGAGCTCAAAACTAGGAAAAATGAGTAAAATGAAGTGTGTTGTGTATGGTGATGTGGAAAGCTCGAATTAGAGGGAGTAGGGATGAGAAAATGAGGTGTTTTGTAAGCTCTTAGATGTTTAAGAGTGGCCATGAAGTTTGATCTAAAAGTTACAACTTGTGATCCCATTTTCTTGGCTTCTAGGCTAAAGTCCAAACATTGCCTAATACTTCCAAAATTCAAATGTGTGACACCCTAATCAAATCATCTATGGTTTGAAGCTTGGTAGTTTGGGCTTCCCTTGGGCCTAGCTAAGAGTGTTTGGGTCTTACTTAGTGATCCGGTCGGCTATGGACAAATTCGACGATTTTGTGGCAGCTTCCAATAACTTCCGGCGACCACTTTTTGTCTTATTCCCAAAGTTGCTCCAAATGCTCTCATGACTTCCGAAATGTGCTCGACTTCTCCAAACAGTGATTAATTTTCAACTTTAAAAGCGTTTTCCTGCCAACTCTCAATTTCCTAGCATAAGCAGGAAACGTTATAAAAATGATGATTTTATTCATAGAAGACAAGTGATAAGCATGAAATTAGAGACATTATTAACAAAAATATGGACCTAATAGCCATTAGGCGAGAATTGTAAGGAATTATCCGCCATTAGATGGTATAACAAAGAATTGACAATAGTTTCATAAGTCGCATTAAAACATGTGTATATACTTACATTTGGATGAGTGCTTCGCTCTATGGCTGCAAAGGATGAAAGTATGTCAAAACATGTATTTTGGGTTGGCTTCATAATTTTGGACTCTTTTGAGCTGGGATTAGTAGCAGCCAAATGTATTGTAATAAATGTGTATTTTGGATGTGATCCAAATTTGGTTGCTGCAACTTGATGTTGGCGACATTAACAACACAGAAATTGTTGTGGTGTTGTACCATTTGTATAAACATATGATTATTAACTGTAAAAAAAGTAAGATTATTAATGCATTGTTTGTACGTTTTCTTTGTATAAAATATATGATGTATAACTCTGTTTTCCATTGTGGAGATTAATTTTGAGTTTCGAAAATAACATTATTTCTTCTACTGGCATGTATCCCTTCTATGCAATGAGCAGACAAAAAATGTGGAAATTAGTGTTAGCAAGTTAATGTCAGTAATTAGACTCCCCAAAAAATTAATATCTCTATATCTGATTTCGTTGTCATGAATGCCCTATTTAATCGTTTACCAGCCACTTGATTAAGAGATATAACTCAAATAACAGACTATTGATAATGGCTGAATAATAGCATCGAAGGACCCTATACAATTAATGAGAGAGACTCTAATGAGTAATTTATGATGAATATTTAGTGAGTACATTTTTATAAAACATGTTTTCCCATCACATTTTGAAAGATCAACTGTTGTATATTTAAATATATATATATATATATGAGTAGATTAATTGTGTAAATTTTCATCCTATTTGAAAATCATTAACGTGTCGAAAAAGATTAAATTAATGAGCATACTAAATTTGTCAAAGTTGAACCATTTATGTTCATACTTGATAAATAATGATTATGATTCCCTCAATGATTTTCGATTTAGTTGAAACTTTGTAGAAATGATCTACTTATATATAACTAAATATCTAACGTTGATTTGTCAAATTATGATAAAAAAAAATGAGTCTTATAAGTTATTGATTAGAGTACTTACCAAGTACTCACCATAGAAGTACACTCATTAGAGTCTCCCTACAATTAATAGGTAAATAACATCAACTAAGAGACTAATGACATGTTCCATGTGCGAGGTATTCTTTCAGCTTATTATTTATACTGATAATTCGCACGCGCGAGCGTGACGCTCTTCCGCACGCGCATACGTGCATGCAAGAATGTTAGTAACCTTAAAGATCCCAATATAAGTTCTTATCACTGAAGAACAATTCACCGACAAATAAATTTTATTTTTAACTTGTTTAAAAAAAATCATCCATGAAGAACTACCTTGAGTATTGTCCGAGAGCAAAGAGAAAATGTTGATTTCATTGAGTAAGATTACTTACCTAAGGAGTATTTTTAGTTTGAGATGATAAGTTATAATGAAACGGACTCAGGGACGGTCCTGGGGTAAGGCGGGCTAGGCCACTCCTAGAACTCCCAAGTCCAAGAGGCCCCCAAAATCCAAATTCATACGTATATTTATAAGAAAAAAAAACAAATCGGCTTAAACGATTCTCAACTATATATCAACGTTTGTATAGAAAGACTACTAAACACGTCAGTCAATCACACTATCTAAGACAAACCTCCAAAAGAAATCAAAGTTCAAACCCAAACTAGTGATTTATTTTCATCTTCTAAAAAATAAATCCAAACTCTGTGAGAGAACTTGAAAGGATAAGTATTGGCTTGAGAATCCATCCCTTCCAACTCATTTGATCGTTCCTTTCATACTTCCATACCAGATGAATGAGATGATAGAATTCATTCATTTAATTAATTAAGGTTGTCGATTGACAACTCCTCTCATCATATCAGTTTTTTTGTTTGTTTTTTTGTTTGTCAATTACTCAGTTCACTCATAATTTTCGATCCGTTCTCTACTTCCTTTTTTTGTTATATGTTAATTCGTTTATATGCTAGTTTTTTGTACGTTCTTTCTTGTAGATTTGCTTGGAAAGTTCAGATTTTATTAGAACACTTTGATCATGTAACTCCATAACAATATCTATTTTGATTGAAATATATTCGATCCATTGCTCAATTGATATACTGTAGTATCTATTCAAAGATTTTTCGGTACATTGTTACTTTATTAAATAATATGTATATTTTTCGAAAGGTTCAGACAACAACAAAAATTTTGCCCCCAATTTCTCAGAGCTGGCCCTGAACGGACTTCACACAAGGACTAATATTTTGTTCTTGTGACATATTTATTTTATTTTTTAAAATGGAATCTTTATTTTTGTAAGAAGAAGTCAAAGTCCAGTACGACAAGATGACAAAGCCATCGAAAAAAAGAGAAGAAAACAAAACTAACAAAGCCTTATAAGCACGAATAGTCTAAAGATCTCGACCATAAGAAAATCTTATAAAGCTTGGAATTGTAGTCTAGGGGTCATCATTGGACCAATAGACCTAAAAAGTTCATGAGCGGCCTGAAGTTCAAAAAGCTCAAGCTCGGTCTGGCCCAAATTTAGGCTAACAAAAGTCTTGACTTTATGGGCATGAGGTTAGGCTCGAGCCAGGGTCCCAAAGTTCATGGACCCAAAAAAGCCTGGCCTATCGAGGCCCGACCGGCTTGACCCGTAAGGTCAAGCCCGTCAAGCCCATGAATTGTATATATTATAGATTATTTAATCAATATAAATCTTTAAACTCTCTAATTTACCTCAATATCATTAATTCATATATTAAATATCAAATTTTTGAGGCATATATATTATTTAGTATATATAATTGTTGATATATTTGATAATTAAATATTATTATTTATTTATTTATTTAATATAAAAAAGAATCCAGCCCGACCCGACCTTATGGCTTAGCCCGGTTCAGCCCTAAAAGTCTAATAAAGTCAGGGGTCTAAAAAGCCCATAAACGATTTATAGGTTTCAATCTTTTTTTTAAATCCGATTTAGCCAGATCCAAATTTTAAAAATGTGACGAAAAAGTCTAACTCAACTTGGTCCAAATTCGACGAATTTGAACTAGAGCGGCCCGGCCATTGCCAACCTTTACTGTAGTCTACCAAATCGACCCTTCATTATCCGCTCCATAGTTGAGCTAAATAATCAACCAAACGCATTATGAGTCACATTATCTCGTGAGATTTGTTATATACTTATATCTGCCCAACACAAAAATAATTGGTATAGATTTCTGAATTTCTGACCACAAAATACAGACCCATGCATATATAAATCAAAATGAAACTGGAATCATGTCTATTCTGGAAGTCGATCAGATCAATGTTCTTATCAGCTTTGATTTTGGCGCTAAGATGGGTGGGTAAGTGGAGTAATGGGGCTGACGACAATTCCACGGTGCTTTTGTTTTCATGTGCATGAATGCGAGTATGAGAGAGTGCCGCGAGAATGGAGTTGAGCTTTGATATTTGCCACGTAGGAGGTTGCCTGTTTGGCCGAAATGCCTTTTCTGCTGTCACCTATTAGAGTATTTTCAATGCATCGGATGTATTTGTATTTATTCTGTTTATGTATAATTTATTTAAATAGCAATAACATTAATATTAATATCATTAAATATTAAATAGAGATAAAAAAAAATTAGTCAATCATAATAAAAGATAAACAATAAATATCATTCATTAAATTATTTTATTATTATTACTAAGATAATATACCTTATACCTCCTAATTTTTAAACCTCAAACTTCAAGCCCAAACTCTAAACCCTAAACCTCAAACTCCAAACCCTAAAACTCAAATCCTACACTCTAAACCCGAAATAATAAATCTCAAACCCTATATTTTCAAATTCTAAAACTCTAAACACCAAACTAAACGATTAATTAGCAAATTATTTTTTCTCCACGATACTTATGCGTTAATGGAACAAATTTAGTAAAATTGACAATATTTATGTGTTTACTTATGCGGTTTTAAACTATCGATGATGAAAACAAAAAATGTTGCATTACATATATACCCTTGGCATATCATGATATATAAATTGTACGAAAGAATTGACTCGCATATTTTATGTGCCTTTTTTTGTCTAGATCAAAACATCAACTATATATTCAAACAATATCGAAGTTATTCTTCTAAAAAATTAATGAGTTACAAATCCTTCAAAACATAAACAAGTAGGTAAAATGGAGAGAGAGAGTATTATATTACATATACTTTTACTGTGGTAAAAATTTAGATCAAATCACATTAAGTAACATTTAATGTAAAGGTATGACTGGTGCAAATGTACCCGGTGCACAAAAGATTTTTCGTCATTCTAGTGTTACTTTTTGTTTTTGTAACTATAGTGACAAAAAAATTCGTCACTAAAAGATTTTTAGTGTCAAAATTTCAATAAAATTTGTCACTAATACTACGAGTGACAAAATAATTTTTCATCACTAAAATTTACGTCACTAAAGGTATTAGTGACACCCAAAACAAAATTTTCGTCACTAATAATATCATGGGACCAACCAGGTCAACATCACTTTTAACCTTTTGTGACACTTGAATTTCGTCACTAAAGCTCTTTAGTGTAAAAAAAATATATATTCAACACTAAAAACACCTTTAATGTCAAAATCTTTTCAACACTAAAGGGGTGTCTTTAGTGTCATTTTATTTCGTCACTATTGATAATAATATATAATAAAAAAAATATTGTTTAGTGTATTATACTGGCTGTACTGCCTACAAATACAACATACAATACATAAAAACAGTATAATCCATCCTATAAATATCAAAACAAAGAGTGAAATCTAAAAATAAAATACCAAAACAATCTAAAAAGTTCTAAATCAAACAACTTGCTATAAAAGTTCATCATCATTACAAAGCCATCAATATTAGAACTATCTTAGCCTCGTACAATTCTAGGTTCTAAAACACATCATAAGAATTGATTAGTTGCAAATACAAGGAAAAAGATGTCCTCCACTTGCTTCCTCTGATTTGCACTATTCACATCAGCGCCAAGAATATAGGTCACAATCCCAGACCTAAGTAATATGAAAGCCCCGTCAGTCATCATCACTGGAATCTGGTATGAAGTTATAAAACCATATAGCACCTCATGTAATAGTACTTGTGAAGAATTTTCATCAAAGTATGAAGGTTAATGCAATTTTGTATGTGAGGCGCATATAATAAATATGAACGATGTCAATGCTGCCCTGAATTCTTATGATTCAATCAATATCTATAATTCATTCAACTCAATAAACTTTAGCATCAGATGTGTCTCTATGTATCTCTTTGGGAAACTCAACTTATACCCTAGTCAACAATGATAGCAAGGAGTAGATCCATACATTCTATACTACTTCTGCATTAGAGATGATAAGTTACCATTGAGAAAAATTACTGGTCATGAACTAGAATCACTTAGAAAAAAGAACAGGACTACCGTCTATGTAAACTCTTAACTAGTAAAACAATTAGTTGACTAGAGGAGCAGCTCAAATGACATACATCAAGATTTGCTTGAAGCTCAGCATTGGCTTCAGGAGCAGGACTTTCCCTAAGCTCAATCACGTAGTCGGGACCTCCTTACATCTGCATTAGCTTTGCCAGCAGCTCTTCATCTGCAATCAAGAAATTTAGAAATTTTGTCAGTGCAAGCTTTCTCATGTTCAAATATGACACTTCTTTTTTTCTTTCCTAGTATCAGGGCCCCATAACATTGAAGTAAACATACTTCAGTAGACAACATATAAAATAAGACATGCTTACTTTATTGCTCATAGATACTAATAGATCCTCTAGAGCCGATTTGTTATCTGCATTTTCATGAACAAGGCCTCCCGAAGAATTGAACACAGTTAGAGAATATAGACACTGTTCAGTAGCCAAAGAGTGTGATTGACATCATGACATGAGAAAACTTTATCCTTTAAGAAATCTAGAGAGAAACTTTATCTTTAAGAAAGAAAGGATTTGTGTTATCAGAGATAAAAATCACAATCAAGTAGAAGAGCAATCAACAAACTGATTCATCACAACTATTCACCTGAGCAATAGCATGTTCACATTGATGCTTAAGACCTTCCAAAAGATATTGATCATCAATTTTGAGAAGGTCATGAGAAATATCCAAGTCGACATCTACTGATCCTGTATATATGAACCTAGGTGCAACAAGAACCACAATGATTAGTGGGGATCATTTAACTAGTAGCCTTGACCAGAGCAGTATAATTGTTCATTTCGTTGTATCATGTTTTGAAGACCTACGTATTAATCCAAACAAAAAGAAGTCAGCGTGTGCTCATATATGAACATGAGTACCTAGTATCATGTTCAGACTTATTGTGAACCTGAACAATACTATCTTGATACTAGTAAATAATTACAGACCTCAATCAAGCAGCATGTATAATGTAAAACTTTGCTAAAGTTTTAAAGCATAAGAGAGCAGACAAAAGCTATTCATACTTGATCCTCCAGTTCTTGCAGATAGACAGCTTTCTTTCCAATCCTACTCCTTAGTCCGAGACGTTCAGCCTGCAGAAAGTACAAGTGATGAGTTTTATTAGCTCGACTTTGATCAAGGACAAACAACACATAAAATTATATTTAATACATGAGAGAGAAAATAAAGACTCCGGAATCAAACCTTCAGTTCTTCACGGAATAAGAATAACAACGGAAAAGAGTAAAACGACTTGAGAAACCACCTCACCTCATTATATGTGGTTCTTCCTATGTGGTTCTTCCCTTGCTCTTTACTAAGCCTCCAAAACAAAATGTACAAGGAAATAAGATGAATCAAGCAACTAACAAACACTCAACCTCAAAACAGAAATTCAACACAGTATTCCTAGTGTACCATGGTCATGTACAATTAATTAATTCTTAGATATCCACTAGCAAAGTACAGCAAAATTGAACACCGACCACCATCCAGGAAGTCTCCATTGCATGTTCAGAAATTAGAATTGATGAGGGCTAACCAAAACATTAATGTATAGATCTTTTCAAAAGTAACAAAGCCACGTCAGGTGAGAATTAGTATGTTTTGTAAGTAATCAATACTCAATAGATATCTTATTGATATACTTTGCAATACCCTTACCAATACTACCAAAGATCAAGCAACAAGATGTGAAGACTTGACTAATTTATGCTGCTCAACAATATTAAAATAGAAAACTATAAGAATGCTGCTCAATTAAACCTGAGAGCATCATGCTCAACAATATTCAAAAGAAAAATTATAGGAAATCTGTTCAATTAAACCTGAGAGCATCAAATAGGAATTGATTCACCCCTCCACTTCTCAGTCTTTTGTTTGAATAAGAATCTACAATGCCTTAATTCACCCCTCCACTTCCTTCCACCACCGAACCCCAAAACCAAAACTATTCTCGATTAAGCCTAATAAGAAATCCAAACCTACATACAAGTCGGATCATTATTGGCTATAGAATAGCCTTCACACTCTGAGCTACTTAGCCCAATCAACCAAACACAGTCGGCATCTATGCTCAAATGTACCAATTCAAAGCTACATTACTGTAATTGACCTCATTCTAAATGCATGTAACTTCGAATCGAACAAATGCATGTAACTTCGAACCGAACAATGAACAGAAACCTAAACCTAAAATATAAAGAATGAAAAGAAAAATGTTAGGAAATTGCAGAACCTGTAGGGGAGGACCAAGCCGCGTGGAGACACACCGTTCCTGAAAAATGGAGCAGGAGCCGACGGTGATCTTATTGAGGCTCTCGAGATACAGTGTAGGTTAATTTATCTAATGGCATAGTCGTAAATATTTACAAATTTCAGGGCTGTGAGACGCAAAGCAGGGAGGGTAATGTTGCTGTTTTACATTTCTTTTCTATAAAATACTTTTAGTGACGAAATTATTTCGCTATTAATATTTTTAGTGGCCAAATTTGTCTTTATTTTTTTGGAATAACTTTAGCAACGAAATAAATTTCGCCATTAATATCTTTAGTGTCAAAATGATACCATCACTGATGTTTTTAGTGTCAAATTTAATTTTTGACACTAAAACAAAAGTCATTAGTGACAGAATCTTTGTTTTGACACTAATATGCGTCACTGAAACTTATATTTGTTGTAGTGTTGGATTTTGGGGCTAAGATGGGTGGGTAAGTGCAGTAACGGGGCTGATGACAATTCCACGGTGCTTTTGTTTTCATGTGCTTGAATGCGAGTATGAGAGAGTGCCGCGAGAATGGAGTTGAGCTTTGATATTTGCCACGTAGGAGATTGCCTGCTTGCAACTCCGAAATGCTTTTTCTGCTGTCACCTCACTCAAATTAGGAGAGTATCTTCAATGCACCGGATGTATTTGTATTTGTTCTGTTCATGTATAAAGCAATCTCAGTTATTCATTTGATCTAATTTTAAATAGCACTAACACTAATGTTAATACCATTAAATACTAAATAGAGGTAAAAAAAATTACTCAATCATAATACAGATAAACAATAAATATCATTCATTAATTTTTTATTTTTTATTATTAAGATAATATACCTTATACCCCCTAATTTCTAAATCCCAAACTTCAATCCCCAAACCCTAAACCCTAAACCTCAAACTCTAAACCCTAAACCCCAAATTCTACACTCTAAACCCGAAACAATAAATCTCAAACCCTATATTTTCGAATTCTAAAACTCTAAACACCAAACTAAACTATTAATTATCAAATTATTTTTTCTCCACGATACTTATGCGTTAATGGAGCAAATTTAGTAAAATTGACAATATTTATGTGTTTATGAAAGGACCCGACCTTAGATTAACTAGTAATCTAGAATCAAGCCCTAACGAGTGACACTAATCTACGAGTTTCTGTGAAAATTTTGACATAACTTCCCTTATGAAAGAGACATCCAAAAACCTGCAAGGAAAACTGACACTCCGTAGATAAACTCACAACCAATATCGTGGATCACCGATGTCCATCCGGATTTCTCAACATAAACTGAAATCAAAACTTATACATTATTCAGAATTGGAAAACATACTTCCAATAAATACTGATTCGTATACGAAGAAACTCAACTCGACTACTATACGAGTGACAACCTATTCACAAGAGTCTCACTAAGACGATACTACAGAACTAGTATCCAAGGTAACTTCAATAACACAAGAGACATATTGACAGTGAGCAAGGACCTACTGCTGAAGGAATTGACTGGTGGACCCGACGTCCTCGACGACATCCAGCACCCTCATGATACACACTGCAATCTGGGCAAAGAAAGCCGAAAAGCCAAAGAAAAAGGCACATAAAATCATAAAAACTGTTAGAGTGAGTGGACGAAAAATAATCTTTCATTTTTAATCTGATAACATTAAAAATAACATGCCTTTCGCAATATATGCAAATAAACATGATGCGAGTCTAAAACCGTGGAGTCCCTCTCAGATACATCCGCCACAATACAGTCTAAATCACGGGATCTCAGACCCACACGTGATTAAATAGTCAGAAAGACCTCGGGTCAGGACTTTGTCCCCCCGGAGCATCTCGGGGATCAGCCGAGCATGCCAGTGTATCGATGCCACTACTACCTCTGAGACTGTACTTTGTGTAAAATAAATCATGTTTGTTTCCATGCATATGCATAATCGTAAGTGCTTACTCATAAAATGCATAATCATAAAATGTATGATCATAGACTCGCAAATCGACATTGAAAATAAAGTGTCTACTCACAGGTTGTCGGGATAAACATAAAGCTGAAACCCTGTCTATCGGAAAAATTATTCATTTGACACCCCCGCTAACTCAATATCCTGAAACAACAATTAAAATTAATATCTGATCATCGGGGTTCATACTGCATAGCAAGGATCGTAATCTGCTGAGTAATAACATCAAGAATCTCATATACTCGAACAACGTATTAACTGTCAAATTACTAACTCAACCAAATTCTAAATTCAATTCTCTGTAATCCCTCACTTTTAAAAGTCGCAAACAAATCTCGAATATCAAACAACTTGAAAATAAACGGATAATCAAAGCGTCCTTAATATTGTCGTGAATTAAACTGATATTTGTCTGATTAAATACTTGCCCAAATTGGTCAAACTCAAATCTGAATATAAACATCACCATTGGGTTCGGAACGCGAAAATGAGCGAAATAACAGAAAACTTTGTCGAAAAATCCACATCGCCAGAGCTCCGCCGCGCACGGTAGCGCTATTGGCCGCCGGAATCCCACCGGTCCAGAATTCTTCAACCTATACATCAATTTGAAGATCTCAACATTGGAGTTCAATCAAAAACGCAAAAAGATTTCAAACAACTTTTTAGTTTAATGCCAAGCCCAATTCTAACCGGAAAATGCCCAAAACTCACCGTGAAATTGAAAACCCTCGTCGGAATCCATTTCCTCTGATCTGCCACCACCGGACACGGCAAGGGCCGAGACCACTTGGGATAGACTCACAATCTCAAGGGCTAAAAAACCCCCATAAGGTCGACCCCCAATGCCATCGGTATCGCCGCCACCATCTCCGCCGAAATACCACCGCCGCCGGCCGGATTTCATCGCGTCGATTCCTCCTCCTCCGGCCACCATCCTCAGTGATCCACCTATCAAATTGAAGAGGGTCACAAGTCCAACATTTCTCATTAAGGATTCACGGGCAAAGGTGGCCGGAATCGAGCTTACCGGTGTTGAGAAGAGTCACGGCCCAAACGGGTCGGTTTGACCCGTGGTCAACACGGGTCAACCACAAATTTCCCCAATATGGAAAATTTCCATTAATATCTCGTATTTATATCATATATATATACCGTACACATACCAGCCCAAATCAACGGTTCAAAACAAATCTTATCAAGATCGGACGATTACGATTAAATCAGCAATAAAAATAACACTTTTATTTATTGTCACTTACCGACTTCAAAACTCGTTAAATAATTGATCGCTTATCCAAAAAACTCCCGGAAAATTCACATGATCTCGGAATCAAATACTCTACAATTCTCGTGAAGGAAGTTAATACAAATTCTTGCCTGATGAAAAATTCGTTAACAACCCACGCGATACCACTAATTCGCGATATTTATATTTCGTGCTGATTTATATGTAGATTTTGGTTCGGGTTGTTACAATCCACCCCCCTACAAAAAATTTGTCCTCGAAATTTACATACCTGCTAGGAGAACGCAGCTACTGCTCACACGAACGGTTCTGGCTGCTACGTGGCTACATATACTGCATGATTTCTGTACAAACACAAACACTGACACTAATAGAATATTCCTGTTCCAGAGAATCTACTCTCGACGGTTAAGAACATCCATCGATTCCACAACATGAACTGAAAGGCACGCTACTATCAGAAGATTAGGAATATACGTCCACAACCACGATGCGTGAAATACGTCATATACATATGCCAGCCCCTATAATATTTCTCAAATGCTAAATCATAACGCCCATATCCTTACTAATCTCATTTGGTTTCATGAACCGTGACAACAACTTGTCGTGCCAATAAATGTGCATAACTCATTTCCATGGCGATAGCTAGAAGGATACTCAATTACCATTGTATACTCTGATTGACATTTGCGCAATCTTTTCGGATGATCTGACAACTTTAATCTATTAAGAATAAACTTCATGTTATCTGTCAACTCTGGCACACTAACTGGGTTGATAACGCTTCCTTACTAACTTTATATCAGCATAGCTGAATACTACCTGGCTTAACATAAAATGCTTTACAAAGTGGTATCTTGATATTCAAATGCAAACTGTAATCACAGGCGAATTTTGCCCAAATGCTGACACTTCATAAGAAAATAACTGTAATACACATAATCTTAGCATACCACAACAATCTGAGTAGTTCTCACGAACTGGCACTCCGCTTGGGATGAAAACTATGTTAACCTGCAACTGATATACAACACTGCCATTTATTTACTTTAGAATGCTTAACCGAATCGAGCAACAAGCCTCACCGAGAATCTTTTATTTTCGACTAATCTTTAATTGATACATAGAATATACTTTTATATAACAACATCTCACATCATAACTGCAAGAATCAGGCAATCCACCAACATACAATTTACTAAAGAAATATCACAATTCTAGAGTTCACGAACTCGGTAAGAAGAAAACTGATCGAATCAGGAATTAGCAACAAAATCTCTTGCTCAATAACTATGATGTAAAAGAAAACACTTCTAACACGCATCTCTGGCTGAAGTAATATTCGCGATTCCTGAATATGCAATAATGTATCACCAAATTTCTAGCTAAATATATCAGCAATAAAATTAACTTTCCCCACTAACTCCAACAAGGTCAACACTGGAGCTGAAATTAACATATTCCTCGAACTGTCTTGTTAGACTGAGACCATTTAAATTGAATTCTTTTTTCTCAACAATGAGGTCAATAACGTCATAATACGTGAAAAGTCTAACACAAGTCGGTGATAAAAAGAAACTAATCACAAAAAGCTCCGAATAACTGCCACATTAATAGGTTTACTCCATATCAACACATCTTCAACTTTATCTGGGTCTGAACTAACGTACCCTACTTATAACACATGGCCCATGAGTTTAACACTGATAACTTAAAAGCTTGTACTCACTGAACCTGAAATACAACAAAAAATTTCCCAATTTCTAATCAATTTAAACTTAACTCTCTTTCACGGAAGCTTACTGTGATGACCCGAACCAGAATCAGATGTGTGTTTGGCACGATTCTCGAGATTTGAGTTTAGTCGCGATTTTACGATATTGTGTGGTTTGCCGATTCGATTCACGACTTTGTTTTCGGTCGAGAATTTGGGATGAGTGTCTTCACGGAAATGGTAGAGTACGTGATTTCGAGCGCGTGGGTGGTTTCGGAAGATTTTTCCGATAGCCGAGGAATATTTTATGATTATTTGAAGTTTCGGGTTCCGACGAGTTTATCCGATTATTTCGAGCTTATCCGAATCATTTCGTATTTTCGTTTCGGACCGTCAATCAACTCGAGGGACGAGTATAAATATCGAAAATAGTCGTAAAATTGTCGAAAGTTGATTTTGGGCCGAGTTGACCGAAACAGGACCGTTGACCGCGTTGACTTGCGTTGACCGAGAAGGAGAAACGGACCGTTTGGATTCTCTTATCGGACCGGCCAATTCCGGCCACTTTAGGCCTCGACCTTTGAAGGTAAAGTGTTCCTCTTGTGATTTTATGCTGTTTTGCCTTTGGAATTGTGTGAATTGGTTGGGTTTGGAGGAAGAAATCACGGTTTGAAGATGGGGAGTTTTCCGGCCGGTTTGGGTTTCGGTGACGGTGGTGCTCCGGCCACGGTGGTGGCCGGAGGGTTAGGGGGTTTTGATCAGGGAGGTAAGGCGATCCTTTAGGGATAGGTTTGGGAGTCAACCGTGCGCCGTGGACAGAGGATTGGAGGCGAACAGTTCGCCGGAGGAGATTTGACCACCGTGGCTTTCGAGCTAGATTCCGGCCACGGTGGTGGTTGGATGATGATGACTCCTTCATTAATGTTGCTCGCCTGGTTGTGGAGAGTATTGTGGTAGCTCGGTCGCCGGAAAAACTCTCCGGTTGACGGTGCGCCGGCGGCGGCGGCGGCGGTTAACGCCGGAGCTCCGGTGATCCGTTGACTTTTTGGATTTTGGTGTTTTTAATGTCGTTTTTCTCGTAATCGCGCCCTGATTATCGTCCAGAGGTTTTCGGGTTGATTTGGTTAGCCGATTTTCAGTCGAAATTTCGAGTGGGGATTTCGGGATTTCCGTAATTCATTTGCACTGCATTTTGTATTTCCGGGAACGGTTGGTTTCCGTGCATCCGTACAGTGTTGTGGATTATGATATTGATCAGGTATGTTTATATATATATTCAGGAGATCGAGATCGAGATCTGGATCGTGATTGTGCTTCAGGCGAGGGAATTTCCGCCGGACCACGAGTTTAGCGCGAGTTCGCGCTAGCTGATCTGTGAGTGGACAAGTTTATGTTTTCACTGTTGATTTGCGAGTTCGTGGATTTTATGATTTCCGTATTTAATTATACGATGTTGTGATATATGTTGTTTCCGGAGGTATTATTATATGTGTTTATTTGTGATGGCATTTAATACATCGATGTACCAGAGTTGAGAGATTCCTCTGGGCGGGGTTGAGTGGTCCCCTGCGTGCCGCCAGGGTTGAGTGGTCCCCTGGCCTATCACTGTCAGGTTTGAGCGATTCACCTGACGTCGGGTTTGAGAGGTCGCCCGACAACCTCCGTGTATATTTATATGTGTTATGTTTCTTCCGAACTCGCACTGTTTTATATTGAGTATGTGTATAACTGGTGAAAGGCATATGATTATTTTCGTCCACTCACTCTAACGTTTTATTTGCCTTTCCCCTGGGCTTTTCGGTTTCCGTGCCCAGTTTGCAGTTCGGATTCCGCTGTTTCACGTCGCGGTTTGGAGGCTAGTGATCAGAGTCACCTGTGTTTTTCCAGTAGGTTCTTGTTTCGCCTACTGATGTACATATTGTATACGTTTTACTTTAGAGGTCGCTCTGATACATTCTGATACATGTTGTGCGGATTTTCACGGATATACATATATACATATTACAGTTTATTTACTGTTGTTGATTATATTGATGTTGAGAAATCCGGATGGGATTGGTGCCCACGGTTTGCTTTTGTGGCATAGGACGAAGTGTTAATTTCTGGGTGCAGGTTATGGTAATTCAACGCTAGTAACGAAACTCTGCCCAAATTTCGAAAATTTTTTGTTGGTTCGTATTTTCGAAAGGGTTTGATTCCGGTTTAGGTATCTGAATCGGGATTGGGTCCTTTCACTTACGTGAAAATCCTGTATTAATCGGCAGTTGCAACCAGCTCATACCCAGAAAGTTTCTAATATTTATTACGCTTACTGATCTTCTTTGGTTCAACACCACCTTAATCTTAACTAGGTCAACACCAACATGCTTTACTAATAATACATGGTCGAGAAATCTAGCACCATAAATCAAAACCTGTACTTACTAAATCTGGTATACGGCTAGAGTTCTCACAAGGCCATCGATAATAAATATGATATCTCACCTGCTGCTGTACATCCCTGAAAATATACAAAAATATCGGTAATGCAGTCGATAACGAATTCACCTGAGTATGCTCGGTACAGTTGATTCGTTATACTCATATACCAACAGATACGTTCAGTAAACAAACTGCATCACCCGAAATTTACATCTACTGAAACACGATTGAACATCAAATTTAAACAATACTAGAGCTTTTTTTGAATTATCTAACCAACCATCACAACAAAATGGTGGATACTTGCTCCTCATGATAACTCAGTTCAGCTACCGACATAGATCACACAGTCAAATGAAATCATCTGATATAACGCCTATGTAATGAGACATATACCGGGAAAAGAAAACTCATACATAACAGTATCTGCTCGTAATAGAGGAAGACCTAATAATTCCTAAGAACAGACCTCAGAATATTCCCTGACTACTATAATTTCTTCAAGATTAGAAGGAAAACATAAGTATTTACATCGTTCGCTAAATATGAAGTGCACCATTACACAGTATTCCGCTGCTTCACATCGACGATCACTGATTGAAATATGCCACCCTTTACAAAAGTTATAAAATGCAATTGGCTCGACTAGTTCGTCCAATATTCAAAACCTCTGATCCTGCTAAACTGACTGCCTGGATGGCGGTGCGGCTCTAACCTCTGAAGTGACTCCCTGAATCACCACAAGCGCTCTACACCAAAACTCCACCTAAGGGGTCCTAGTATGGACACACCCTCCTAAGGTGACCAAACTTACCACAATAAAAATAACTTAAATTACAAAAGGTCGTTGTCCATAAAATTACTTGTGGCACCTACCACAAAAGAGAAATCTCTGCGTACAGAAGAGGTGATTTAATAACTGCTAATTTCACTACTACTGGCTCCTGACCATCACAATCAGGGTCGACTCTTTCCAGCTTAGAAAATGAATCAGACAACATACACAGGGAGTAGGAATGTGAGCTTCCATGCCTGAAGAAATATTGCAAACTGAAATGCTCAAATTTCCCACATCGAGAACTTTGACGCAGTACATTACCATCAAATTATTGTGTTTCTCCACACATAGATTGGCATCTAACCTTGCATCAAACTACAATACTAACTACTATTAAAACAACGCATATTACATCTAATAGATACAGAGCAACATCGGACCGCAAACTCTACTCAAAATTTCAACATTTCCCTTACATTGTCCCGCTGGTATTTAGTGCCAACTCGGGCCAAACAGGTGAAACGATCGTGATACTCTAATCACTGAGTGAAAACTTTATCTTTCTCAATACCCTGCCACTGGCAAACTTCATGGTCAAACAACAGACCAGCAACCATTACAATTTTCTGCTCAGAAATCAACTAAGATCGCAAACGATTAAACTCAACCAATCCACCAGCCAAAATTCGCTAGCCACAGGGTTACAGAAGTATGTAAAAGAAATTGTTCTTACAAAAATTACAAATTAATTCTCAAAATCCACTCACAAAACTAGCATCATGCGTACAATCATATTACGCATAAGCAAACTAGGGTTTGCGTATCATGCTGATAAGCTGGGTGTCGAGGCGTACCGACTGACTGACTACTAAGTCCAAAACTGACAGCTCACTGAAAGAAGTCATAAACTGAATCAACTAGAAGACTGTAGACATCTGACAAAGCACAACACTTGGAATAATGAGCATCAGCCAGCTGGTCGGCCTATCCTTCCAGAAGTGTCGTACGTTCTCAAACGCATGTACTGACCTGACCAGAAGAGTCTACAGAATCTGAAACCTAACGCTCTGATACCAACTAAAATGACCTGACCCTAGATTAACTAGTAATCTAGAATCAAGCCCTAACGACTGACCCTAATCTACGAGTTTCTGTGAAAATTTTGACATAACTTCCCTTATGAAAGAGACATCCAAAAACTTGCAAGGAAAACTGACACTGCGCAGATAAACCCACAAACAATACCATGGACCACCGATGTCCATACGGATTTCTCAACATAAATTGAAATCAAAACTGATACATTATTCATAATTAGAGAACATACTTCCAGTAAATACTGATTCGCATACTAAGAAACCCAACTCGACTACTATACGAGTGACAACCTATTCACAAGAGTCTCACTAAGACGATACTATAGAACTAGTATCCAAGGTGACTTCAATAACACAAGAGACATACTGACAGTGAGCAAGGACCTACTACTGAAGGAATTGACTGGTGGACTCGATGACCTCGACGACATCCAGCACCCTCATGATACACAATGCAATCAGGGCAAAAAAAAAACCGAAAAACACAAGAAAAAGGCACATAAAATCATAAAAACTGTTAGAGTGAGTAGACAAAAATAATCTTTCATTTTTAATCTGATAACATTAAAAATAACATGCATTTCGCAATATATGCAAATAAACATGATGCGAGTCTAAAACCGCGGAGTCCCTCTCAGACACATCCGCAACAGTAAAGTCTAAATCACGGGATCCCAGACCCACACGTGGTTAAATAGTCAGAAAGACCTCGGGTAAGGACTCTGTTCCCCCGGAGCATCTCGGGGATCAGCCGAGCATGTCAGTGCATCGATGCCACTACTACCTCTGAGACTGTACTCTGTGTAAAATAAATCATGTTTGTTTCCATGCATATGCATAATCGTAAATGCTTACTCGTAAAATGCATAATCATAAAATGTATGATCATAGACTCGCAATGAAAGGACCCAACCCCGATTTAGTTTCCTAAACCGGAATCAAACCCCTTCTGAAAACACGAACCAACAAAAACCATCAAAATTTCGGCAGAGTAACGCTACTAACGCGGAATTGCCATTACCTGCAGCTGGAAAATAACACTTCATCCTATGTCACAAAAATCAAACCGTGGGCACCAATCCCATCCGAATTTCTCAATATCATAACAATAATGTAAAGTAATCAATAAAACTATATTTTACAGAAATCCGGGGAAAAATCGTATAAAAGTATACATCAGAATGCTCAGAGCGACCTCTAGTGTATAATAGTGGAATCTCTCAACTCTGGTCCAGAGGAATCTCTCAACTCTGGCAGACTACCGGTGATCAGCCGAGTAGCCGAAGCATCGATACAGTAATGCCATCACCAATAAATATAAAATAATACCTCCGAAAATAATAAATAACTCAACATCGTATAAAGTAAATACGGAAAATCATGAACTCGCAATAACTATGAAAATATAAAAATGTCCACTCACAGGTGAGTGTAACGCGATACGCGTTAATGCTGTGATCCGGCGGAAAGTCCCTTGCCAAACGAACGATCACGAAGTCCTGGATAACCATAAAATCCACTGCTCAAATTCATAACTCGACAACTCAAATCATATCACGAGAAACAACCGTTCCTAGAAACATATAATTCAATATCGACGAAATCGTGAAAATTCGATAATCATACCACAAAACCTCGCTATAATTTCCGATGCTCAATTCGAAAAACAAACCTCACCACTGCGATCGGGGCGCGATTCCGAGTGAAACGACATATAACTCATCGAAAACCCTAAAAGTCAACTCTGGCTGGAGCTCCGCCGGCGGCAGCGGCGCGACTCTAACCGAAAAATATTTCGGCGAACCAATACCTATTCCACTCAAAATCATCCAACAAACAACTTCCATAACTACACCAAAGTCCAATTCTAACTCTAACTAGTCCAATTTCACACAAAACCGAAATCTCACCAAACTTTCAATCGATCGATTCTCCATGTACAAGAAGAATTGGAACGCCATACTTACATAGGTAGATTCGTGGTGATGAGGGCTTCAAAGCCCAGTGCTTCAAGTGGTATAGGTATGGCGGCAATTGAAAACACGATTTAGTTGCCTAAACCGGAATCGAACCCCTTCGAAAACACGAACCAACAAAAACCAACAAAATTTCGGCAGAGTTTCGTTACTAACGTGGAATTACCATTACCTGCACGCGGAAAATACACTTCATCCTATGCCACAAAAATCAAACCGTGGGCACCAATCCCATCCGGATTTCTCAATATATCAACAATAATGTAAAGTAGTAAATATATCTATACTTTACTGAAATCCGGAGTAAAAATCGTATAATATATACAACAGAATACTCAGAGCGACCTCTAATGTAAAATCATATACGTATACCACAGTAGGTAGAACAATAAACCTACTGGAAGAAACAAGGTAGCTCGAGCACTATGCCTCCGACTACGACGTGCGACACCAGAGTTTGAACTGCAAACTGGGCACGGAAACCGAAAAGCCCAGGGAAAGACATGAAAACTGTTAGAGTGAGTGGACGAAAATAAATGTCTTTCACCATGTAATATATGTGTTATAAAAACATATGCGAGTCGAATGAATAAATATAATAAAATACGCGAGGTAAACTCATACTCCTCCAACGTACAGAGCATGCAAGTAAAAATCCCACGGGGCCACTCATGGACACGTCCGTGCTAGTATAGTCTGAATCACGGGATCCCAGACCCACACGTGATTCGAGCCAGAAAGGCCTCAGGTCAGGGTATCTGTTTCCACCCGGAACTACATCGGCACAAGAAACAGACATCTGTACCCACCCGGAACTACATCGGCACAAGGTACAGAAACCAGTACCCACCCGGAACTACATCGACACAAGGTACGGTACCCCTTCTGGTAGGCACCCTCGGGGATCAGCCGGGATGCGTGTGTATCGATACAACAACATAAACTACGACTGTACTCTGTGAAAACCAAATCATAAATATTTCGATGCAAATGCAATAAACAGCATATAAATGCATATACGTAACATAATCGTATAACACATGCTCATAATAATCATAATCTCGTAAACATGCTCAAATTCATAAAACGTGTATAAAGACTCGCAATCAATCCGTGAAAAGAAATTGTCCACTCACAGACTAGCGTAACGCAGTTCGCGTTAACCTGTGATCCGGCGGAAAGTCCCTCGCCAAACAAACGATCACGAACACCTGAATATTCACAAAGTTCATTTCTCAAAGTCATAACTTGACAATTCAAGACAAATTACGAGAAACCACCGTTCTCGGAAACACGTAATCCAGTTGCGACAAACTGTCGAAAATCTGAAAATCACACCTCAATACCTCGCTGTACTTTCGGACGCTCAATTCGAAAAACGAACCTCCCCACTGCGATCGGGGCGCGATTTCGAGTGAAATGACATGCAACTTGTTGAAAACCCCAAAAAGTCAAAGTTGACCGTTGACCGCCGCCGGCGGCGGCGCCACCACCAACCTGAATAATCCTTAGCGGAGCAACCTCTATTCCACTCAAAATCATCCACTGAGCAACTTTCCCAACTGCATCAAAGGCCAATTCTCACTCTAACCATGTCAATTTCAAGCAAAACCGAATTGTCCCCAAAATTTCAAATCCAAAATTCTCCAAGCACAAGCAAAATTAGATCACCAAACTTACATGGTAGCTTCTAGGTGATGAGAGCTTCAAAGCCCACTCCAAATTGCAGCTCAATTCGGCCGAATTCAATTAACCCGAAATCACTCAAAACTCTTCATTTTTGGCCGGAAAATTCTTCCTCCTCCGGCGTCCTCGCCGTGAAAGGAGGCCGGGGATATACTCAGGAGGCCGAGGCGCATCGATTGCTTCCTCCCCCGTGGCCGGAGACGGCCAGACGGCAGCTCGCCGTAAACCACCGTGGCCACCGTCGAGCTCCATTTCCAGCTGAGTTTGACTCGGTCAACTCCCTTATGGCAAGGTTGACTTGCCCAAAACAGCAAGTTCACTATTTATTCTTTCCAAAAATGGAAACCAACAAACACACTTTTCGGCAAACTTCAAATACCCGTAAC
Organism: Geum urbanum; assembly: GCA_946800695.1. Lineage (NCBI taxonomy): Eukaryota > Viridiplantae > Streptophyta > Magnoliopsida > Rosales > Rosaceae > Geum > Geum urbanum. The sequence goes on along the minus strand of OX327003.1, from coordinate 36,709,305 downwards.
TTTCTCGTCGTAATTCCAATTCCAATGATTCTCGCGGCAATAAACTTGACTCGACATGTTCTTCAATTATCACCCGAAGTCAAACACATCGACCAAACTGATAAAAAGTCAACGGTTCAAACCAACACACGTTTAACCGACTAAATAATCAACAATCGGAAATATTCATAACTTAATCTTCGTACCTCGAAATAATCCTCCGGATGTTCCCACAAGCTCGAAATTAAATTCTCAACAACTTCCGTGAAGAAATCGAAACCAAATTCTCGTCCGGTAGTTTAGTCGCTAAAAGCATCACCATTTAAATCCGATTACGTCGAAACTTCAAATATTCATCATTTATTCCTCGGTCGTCCAAATAACGATCCGGAACCGCCCACGAACTCGAAATCATACGTACAACGACTCTCGAGAAGAGACCCAGCTCTAATTCTCGGCCAATGATTTAGTCGTTATCAAATCTGGCGATTCAAACAACTGTCGTAAATCTGCGATAACACGCGAGTTCGTAGATTAAGCTGATTCCTCTTACTGATTCTGTTCCGGGTCGTCACATCAAGTCCATAAGAACTATGGGGGCATTGGTTAATCTAAACGGCAAAACCAAGAACTCGTGATCCGAAAATCGTCCTAGCCACATCTGACTCTCTGATCCACAACTGATGGTATCCGGACCCAAAATCAATCTTCGAAAAGACTAAAGCTCTCGTGAGCTGATCAAACAAATCGTCAATCCGAAGCGGAGGATACTCGCTCATCTCTGAAGCCTGATTCAGCTTCTGGTAGTCAATGCACCACCTCGTCGAATTGTCGAACCATCCTACATTCGCACAAATAGTGCAAGAGCACGCCACGGTGATACGCTGGGTCGCATGAAATCTCCTCCAACAACTCTTGAAGTTGAACCTGTAGTTCCAACAGCTCCACTGGCATCGAACAACAAGATACCGGTGATATGAGTCCAGCGCCCGGTAAAAGCTCAATGGTGTAGTCGGTCTCCCGAACTGGAGGAACACCCGGTAACTTTTCCGGAACACACCTGGAAACTCGGGAACCACCTCAATACCACCAATGTCTGGCACAGCAGCCGTAGTATCCACAACATGAGCTAAGTAAACGACACAACCCATTTTCACCATCCGCTCGACCATCATCGCTGAAATCACACATGGCAATAAAATATTCTTCTCACCGCGTAACAATATCTCGGGAAATCCGGGTCGTCGAAACACAACCTCCTTCTTGTGACCATCGAACATAGCCCAATGCATCGTCAAGAAGTCCATACCCAACATCACATCAAAATCGACGATATCCCACAATAACAGATCTGCGGCTAACCCATAACCTCCAACAAAGATCTCACAACCTCCCGGATGGATGCAACACTCTCCAAAACCTCGGAAGTGGAGATGCAGGTATAATAGCCATGGATATCAAGCGACGGTAACCTCAAAGAAACTCTATCCTCATACAGGGTCGTGGCACGAACTCCGGCATGCCCAATAAACCGTCCACGTAAATTGCGACTTCTGATTGACTCGTCTAGAAGGTTGCGTTGGTTAAACTCCATAAATGGCATCTTGACCTCCTCCTGAACTCCGAGCTGTCGAACCACTAAAACAGCTGACTGAGGACGCTCCCTCGCAACGTGACCCTCCTGGCCACAAAAATAGCATCTGAGAGTGCTCCACGAACACAAATCACAATAACGCCTACTGTGAGGAAGGATCACCAACGATCACCCAAACTCATGCCACAGGAACAAGTCCGGTACTCCGTGATCTCCACCACCACCAAACGGATCCTCTGCTTTATTCGGATGACCCTCATCAAATCGAAAAGGCCACAGCCTGATGAAGTCACTGATCCCGAGGTGCCGGAACTCAACCTCAACAAATATCTCGACTAAGTCCACTTTCCTCAAATCAACACGTCGGAAACCGCGTATACCTTTCCTTCTCAATAGCCTCGCCTCTGAGTGCAGCACATCAAACTCCTCACGGTTGTCTCGAGGCATAACAATCAAAATCCCTCTAATACTCAGGTTCAAACTCATCTCAAACCTCGTGCACTGCTTCCTCTGAAGCCACATAACACGTGCAAATGGAAACAAACATATGAACGACACATCTCTGCCTCAGGTGGGTAAACACTCTATATTTCCGTTGTTGGGTAGCCTGATTGAACCATTACCGTAAAAACAATACCCCGAATGTAGGCCATGGAGTCGTAACAGGAACTCATACAATACCAGCCCACCAAATGCAATGATCTGACTGAGGCAAAACATCAACTGCCATGATTCTCTGCTCAAAAGCAACATGTAGGCGCCCAAATACACATAACCGGACAAACCATGCCACACATATCTCTGAATCCAGAATGCTCATCCAAACCCACAACTTATATTATCAAGTCGCGCATCGACTGATCCTCAACAGGATCCACGACCGTACCGACACGGAAAAAACGTCAAGGAGGCATCCTAATAAACAGGACATTATTTACAACAAACTGGACGTAATCATGGAACTTCAAACATTTGAAAGCATACAACACCCGGAGTATTGATGAGTATCCGCCGGCCGGTCGGGTCATCGCTTCAGACATGCTGTACATTCTCAAATATTCTTAGTAAACACGACTACAGAAGTCTACAGAACCTAAAACCTAATGCTCTGATACCAAGCTGAAAGGACCCAACCTCGATTTAGTTTCCTAAACCGGAATCAAACCCCTTCTAAAAACACGAACCAACAAAAACCATCAAAATTTCGGCAGAGTAACGCTACTAACACGGAATTGCCATTACCTGCACCCGGAAAATAACACTTCATCCTATGCCATAAAAATCAAACCGTGGGTACCAATCCCATCCATATTTCTGAATATCATGACAGTAATGTAAAGTAATCAATAAAACTATATTTTACAGAAATTCGGGGAAAAATCGTATAAAAGTATACATCAGAATGCACAGAGCGACCTCTAGTGTATAATAATATAAATATACCACAGCAGGCAGAACAAGAAACCTACTGGAAGAAACAAGGTAGCTCGAACACTATGCCCCCGACTGCGACGTGCGACACCAGAATCCGAACTGCAAACTGGGCACGGAAACCGAAAAACCAAAGGGAAAGGCAAATAAAAACGTTAGAGTGAGTGGACGAAAATAAACATATGCCTTTCACCGCTTTCATAGACAATAAACTAGTATAGCGAATTCGGAAAACATATATGGAGGTGCCAGGCGAATCTCTCAAGCCCGACGGTCAGGCGAATCTCTCAAGCCCGACGGTGATAGGCCAGGGGAATCTCTCAACCCCGACGGCATAATAGGGGAATCTCTCAACCCTACCCAGAGGAATCTCTCAACCCTACCCAGAGGAATCTCTCAACCCTACCCAGAGGAATCTCTCAACTTTGGCAGACTGCCGGTGATCAGCCGAGTAGCCGAAACATCGATGCAGTAATGCCATCACCAATAAATATAAAATAAAACCTCCGAAAATAATAAATAACTCAACATCGTATAAAGTAAATACGGAAAATCACGAACTCGCAATAACTGTGAAAATATAAAAATGTCCACTCACAGGTGAGCGTAACGCGATACGCATTAATCCCGTGATCCGGCGGAAAGTCCCTTGCCAAACGAACGATCACGAACTCCTGTATAACCATAAAATCCACTTCTCAAATTCATAACTCGACAACTCAAATCATATCACGAGAAACAACCGTTCCCGGAAACATATAATTCAATATCGACGAAATCGTGAAAATCCGATAATCACACCACAAAACCTCGCTATAATTTCCGATGCTCAATTCGAAAAACAAACCTCACCACTGCGATCGTGGCGCGATTCCGAGTGAAACGACATATAACTCGTCGAAAACCCTAAAAGTCAACTTTGGCCGGAGCTCCGCCGTTGACCACCGCCGGCGGCGACGGTGCGACTCCAACCGAAAAATATTCCAGTGAACCAACACCTATTCCACTCAAAATTATCCAACAAACAACTTCCATAACTACACCAAAGTCCAATTCTAACTCTAACTAGTCCAATTTCACACAAAACCGAAATCTCACCAAACTTTCAATCGATCGATTCTCCATGTACAAGAAGAATTGGAACGCCATACTTACATAGGTAGATTCGTGGTGATGAGGGCTTCAAAGCCCAGTGCTTCATGCCTCTTGATTTTGCCGAAAAAGTTTCGACCAAAAACCCCCAAAATCTTCAAAGTTTCGACCGGAAATTCTTCCTCCTCCGGCGTCCACGCCGTCGATGGTGGCCGGAAACACAACGGGGACGTCGAGACGAGTCAGAGGGGTCCTACCCCGAGGACTGAAGTGGCCGGACGGCAGCTCACCGCCGGCGAGCCGAACCTCCCGCCGTCGCACCTCCTTCCCCCCCCGAGTTGACTCGGTCAACTCCCATTAATGCCCAGTTGACTTTCCCAAAGAAGAAACCCATTTTAAATACTTTCCAATTTTAGAAACTACCAAAATATACTTTACGACAAACTTCGAACAAACGTAACTTTCGCGTCGTAATTCTGTTTTCAACAATTCTCGCGTCAACAAACTTATCTCGACAAATTCTTCAATTTCCACCCGAAGTCAAACACTTCGACCAATCCGATAAAAATTCAACGAGTCAATTCATTACAAGCTTATCCGATTAAACAATCAACGGCCGAAAATATTCATGACTTAATCCTCGTAACTCGGAATAATCCTCCGGAAGTTCCCACGAGCTCGAAATTAATTTCTCTACAAATTTCACGAAGGATCCCAAATCAAATTCTCGCCTGATAATTTAGTCGCTAACGAAGCCGCCGTATTAACAGATTATGTCGAAATCACGTCTAATCGCGAAACTCACAAATCAAATCGATAACCATTCCATTTACTGTTCGGGTCGATCAACGGTCCAAAACGGATCACAATCACAATTCGGATAGACTCGATCACGAACGGATAAACTCGACAATATTCTGAAATTTCAAATATTCATATTATATTCCTCGGTTGTCCAAATAATAATCCTGAACCGGCCACGAACTCGAAATCACGCGTACAACAACTCTCGAGAAGAGACTCAACTCAAATTCTAGGCCAATAATTAAGTCATGATCAAGTTTGGAGATTCAATCAATTGTCGGAGAACTGCAATTACGCGCTAACTCACGAATTAAACTGATTACACTTCTGATTCTGTTCCGGGTCGTCACACGCAAATCGACAGTGAAAATAAAGTGTCCACTCATAGGTTGCCAGAATAAACATAAAGCTGAAACCCTGTCGATCGGCAAAATTATTCATCTGACACGCCCGCTAACTCTATATCCTGAAACAATGATTAAAATTAATATCTGATCATCGTGGTTCATATTGCATAGCAAAGATTGTAATCTGCTAAGTAATAATATTGAGAATCTCATATACTGGAAAAACGTATTAACTGTCAAATTACTAACTCAACCAAATTCTGAATTCAATTCCTTGTAATCCCTCACTTTTAAAAGTCGCAAACAAATCTTGAATATCAAACAACTTGCAAATAAATGGATAATCAAAGCGTCCTTAATATTGTCGTGAATTAAACTGATAATTGTCGTATTAAATAGTCGTTCAAATTGATCAAACTCAAATCTGAATATAAACATCACCATTGCGTTCGGAACGCGAAAACAAGCGAAATAACATAAAACTTTGTCGAAAAATCCACATCGCCGAAGCTCCACCGCGCACGGCAGCGCGTGGGGCCGCTGCCGCTGCTACTGGCCGCCAAAATCCTACCGGTCCAGAATTCTTCGACCTATATATCAATTTGAATATCTCAACATTTCAAACAACTTTGTAGTTAAATTCTTAACCCAATTCTAATCGGAAAATGTCCAAAACTCATTGTGAAATTGAAAACCCTCACTAGAATCCATTTCCTCTGATTCGCCACTACCAGCCACGGCAAGGGCCGTGACCACTTGGGATAGACTCATAATCTCAAGGGCTACAAAACCCCCATAAGGTCGACCCCCAACACTATCGGTATTGCTGCCACCATCTCCGCCGAAATACCACCGCCGCTGGCTGGTTTTCATCGCGTCGATTCCTCCTCCTCCGGTCACCATCCTCGGTGATCCACCTATCAAATTGAAGAGGATCTCAAGTCCAACATTTCTCATAAAGGATTCACGGCCAAAGTTGGCCGGAATCGAGCTTACCGGCGTTGAGAAGAGTCACGACCCAAACGAGTCGGTTTGACCCGTGGTCAACACAGGTCAACCACAAATTTCCCCAAAATGGAAACTTTCCATTAATATCTCATATTTTTACCGTATACATATTGTACACATACCAGCCTAAATCAACAGTTCAAAAAAAATCTTATCAAGATCGGACGATCAGGATTAAATCAGCAATATAAATAACACTTTTATTTATTGTCACTTACCAACTTCAAAACTCGTTAAATAATTGATCGCTTATCCAAAAAACTCCTCGAAAATTCACATGATCTCGGATTAAATACTCTACAATATTCGTGAAGGAAGTCTACACAAATTCTTGCCTGATGAAAAAGTCGTTAACAACCCACGCTATACCACTAATTCTCGATAATTATATTTCTTGCTGATTTATACGTAGATTTTGGTTTGGGTTGTTACAGTTTACTTATGCGGTTTTAAACTATCGATGATGAAAACAAAAAATGTTGCATTACATATATACTCTTGGCATATCATGATATATAAATTGTACGAAAGAATTGACTCGCATATATATGTCCCTTTTTTTGTCTAGATCAAAACAACAACTATATATTCAAACAACATCGAAATTATTATTCTAAAAACTACTGAGTAACAAATACTTCAAAGTTCAATTCTCAATATTTTTTAACAACAAGCTTCAATTTCCAATTTTCAAGCTTCAAGTATCATTCAAGTATCATAGTACGAGTTATGATAATTAAGTATTTTATTTTTTTTCTTTCTCTATGGAAACCTAAATTGCAGCCATTGCCGCTTCCTATTTTCAATTATGTCTCGTTCGAGGGCAATCGGGCTTAGACGTGGTCTTCGTCGCACGGCTTGCTGTCGGGCGGAAGTTGATGTTTAGATGGTTTCAATGAGTTTGCTCGGAGGTTTTGGTTTTGCATGTTTCTTTCTGCGGTGCTATGGAGTCGTGGGTGTATTGGATGCTACGCAGCAGATCGGTATCACTCTCGGTATTAGTTTTGTGCTGGTTCATTGGTGGTGGTCTGATCTGCTTATAGTGAGTGGTTGTTTTTGTTGGGTTACGTTAGGCAATCACTATGGCGATGTTGTCGGTCACAGAAGGGTGGGTTGTGTTGTCACGGTGGCGTACTTGGAGGGTAGATTGAGGTGGATGTCCAGAGCGGTTGTGTGCTCGGTAGTGGTGGAGAGGAAACTGTTGGGCCTAATCATTGGGCTGTCTATTTTGAGCCTCTAGTTAGGTTAGGGTTGTTTTGATCCTAACTCAATTATAGGTTTTTAGTTTATCTAATTATAATAAGATCCTTTGTGTTTAGGATGCTACCTTGGTGCTGTTGGCACCACCAACTTATTTGCATTTTTCTTGGATTGCGTGAATTATTGGTTTAGTTATACATACCACAATCGAGTACTTAGGGGTATGCATTTTCCTTTCATATTTTTTCGTGATCTTCTTAAGACGTAAGTAAGCTCGGCAACTGTTGAGCTTAGTGCATGTAAAGAGCAGTGATAGGTTTTAGCTTTTGCCAATTCTATTTGTACTATTTCGACATTATTCTATTGGAATCTATATTCGTCTTGATTTTCCAGTGTGTTTATAGAAAAAAAGAGTATCAGAGTATGAATTTTAACTGATTGGCTTATTAATTAAGTTGGTATAAACTAAATCCAAATATCTAAAATATTTTTGGTTCTTTAAGGAAAATATATGTTTGATTTATCACATCGATTTATGTTAAATTGAGGATGAATGTTACTTAATTCCTTAATATAAATTTTCTAGTATTCACATTAACCAAAATGCAATATATATACATTTCTATATAATCAATTCGACAATAGTGTGATATGAAAATTTAATACATTTTGTAACATTAAAATTAAAATAAAAATATATGACATAAATTTGAGTACTTAAAAATAACATAGTGAATGTTTTATACGTAAATATATTAACCCTATGTTATTTAAAAAAATTAACCTTATTTACGGTAGTTTTTGAGTAAAAAAAATGTAAATCACGATAGTAGGTATTATAAAAAAATATAGTTGACACATTTGACAATACTCATATGGATATAAATTACATACTATGTGACATAGTGATAGGTACGGAATCGAATATGTGGAAACAATAATACGATTTCAATAACAAATTTAAGTTACATCCATTGTTAGTATCGAAAAACGCTTATATATAGCCAATCAAAAGATTAATTACTAATACTTAATTTCATACTATTTGATGATTGAATTAGTGATAATGAAAAATAAAAATTTGGTATTAAGTGATGATTATCTATATACCCATAACATTATAGTATTACTAGTTTTTAATGACACTGAGCTAAACTAAGAAATAAATTTTTCTTAGGTAATATAAGCTGAAAAAAAAAGATAGACGAGTATGTAAAATGGAGAGAGAGAGAGAGAGAGAGAGAGAGAGAGAGAGTTATATTATATATACTTTTACTGTGATAAAAATTTAGGTCAAATCATATTAAGTAACATTTAATGTAAATGTATGACTGGTGCAAGTGCACCCGGTGCACAGAAGATTTTCCGTCACTCTAGTGCTAGTTTTTGTTTTTGTATAGAAGATGTATATCTTCTGCATGCTTTGAAACGTAGAATATGAGTTATATGACGGTGTCTGATAGAAAAGTTGGCTTGTATAAATAGAGAAAATGTAGTCGAAGCAGAAAACATCGGGAGAAAAAAGAATTTTTTTGTGTTGCTTTTGTATGTCTTTTCCGGTTTAATAAAAACTCTTTGTTCATACACTTTGGCTAATATCATGTATATGTCTCCATCAACTCAAATTCAAGTATAATCACAGCAAACTTGTCATAATTCAGGTACAAAGTTTAACAGCAACAAACTCTATTTTGAATTCTCTGCTGAAGCTTCTTGAAGATTGTACATATAGTATTAGCACATAAATGTTGATTTTTTAAGTTTTACATTTTTAAGTTTCTTTGAGTAGGCTTCTAGTTTAATATCGAAAAATACTAGTATAATTATATTATTCAACAAAACTGATGATTGTAATATACTTTAAGAATATTACAATGTTTGAATGCTTGCCGGGTTAATTGTTAGAAATTAGTTGGAGAGCCTCTGAGTCTAAAAACTATTATTGTTAGTACGTGATCCAGTAAACACATAATTGTCGCACATTTAGTCAATCTAAACGGGTCAACACAGCTCAGACCAAACGCAAGACAGCAACACAGGTTCCAAACTTAAACAAGGAAGCAACACCATCCGAAAGTCCACATGCTTGGAACAAACAAACGGAAGGTACTAGGACAGGTCATGAACAAACAAGCAGGATCCCACATCGAAGAGCAACAAAAGACTCCATACTCAACCACCTATATAAGCAACACATTTATGACAGTTACAAGGTACGCCTGTTACTCTACCAATACTACTGTTACACTTCATACACTAACTTGAGCGTCGGAGAGTCGAATGAAAGGACCCAACCCCGATTTAGTTTCCTAAACCGGAATCAAACCCCTTCTGAAAACACGAACCAACAAAAAACATAAAAATTTCGGCAGAGTAACGCTACTAACGCGGAATTGCCATTACCTGCACCCGGAAAATATACTTCATCCTATGCCACAAAAATCAAACCGTGGGCACCAATCCCATCCGGATTTCTCAATATATCAAAAGTAATGTAAAGTAATAAATATAACTATACTTTACCGAAATCCGGAGAAAATCGTATGAAAATATACATCAGAATACTCAGAGCGACTTCTAGTATATATATACAAATAATAGGCCAAACTAAGAACCTACCATAAAAGAAACATCGCTCGAATACTATGCCTCAGACCACGACGTGCGACACCAGAATCTGAACTGCCAACTGGGCACGGAAACTGAAAAGCCCAGGGGAAAGACATGAAAACTGTTAGAGTGAGTGGACGAAAATAAATGTCTTTCGCCGAATAATATATGTTATAAAAAACATATGCGAGTCTAAATGCATAAAAAAATCATATGGTACACGATGGAGACTCTAGTTCCTCACGCGTACAGAGCATGCATCATGAATACCGTGGGGTCTCTCATGGACTCCCTCGCGCTAGTACAGTCTGAATCACGGGATCCCAGACCCACACGTGATTCCAAGCCAGAAAGGCCTCGGGTCAGGATATCTGTCCCCCCCGGAGCGTACTCGGGGATCAGCCGAGAAGCCAATGTGTATCGATACAACCATGATAACTGAGACAGTACTCTGTGTAAACCAAATCATAAATCCTTTCCATGCACATGCATAAAACATAATATATATGTATGTATATTCGTATACGCATATTCGTAAATGCATTATCGTAAAACATATGCTCATAAAAATCATGATCATACTGCATGCTCAAGTTCGTAAAACGTATATAAAAGACTCGCAATCAATCCGTGAAAAGAAATGTCCACTCACAGACTAGCGTAACGCAGTTCGCGTTAATCCCGTGATCCGGCGGAAAATTCCTCCCCAAACGAATGATCACGAACCCCTGAATAATCATAAAATCTATTTCTCAAAATCATAACTCAGTACCTCGAATCATATCACGAGAAGCAACCGTTTTCGGAAACACATAATTCAATAACGACGAATTGTCGAAAATCCAATAATCACACCTCAATACCTCGCTATAATTTCGGACGCTCAAATCGAAAAATAAACCTCACCACTGCGATCGGAGCGCGATTCCGAGCAAAACGACATGCAACTTGTCGAAAACCTCGAAAAGTCAACCTTGACCGTCGTTGATCGCCGCCGGCGGCGGCGGCGCCACCCAAACTGAAAAATTCTCCGGCGAACCAAGTTCTATTCCACTCAAAATCATCCAACAAACAACTTTCATACCTACACCAAAGATCAATTCAAACTCTAACTAGCTCAATTTCAAGCAAAACCGAATTCAAACCAAACTTTCAATCCAACAATTCTCCATGTACAAATCGAATTGGAACTCCATACCTATATGGTTAGATTCATGGTGATGAGAGCTTCAAAGCCCAGTGCTTTAAGTAGCTCAATTCGGCCGAAAAAGGAATCAACCAAAAACCCCAAAAATCTCAAACTTTGGCCGGAAATTTCACTCTCCACCGGCGTCCTCTCCGTGAATGGTGGCCGGCACGAGGACGAGGGCATCAAGGCGAGTCAATAGGGTCCTTGGCCGAGGCCGGAGGTGGTCGGACGGCAGCTCGCCGCCGGCGAGCTCCTTCACCGTCGCACCTCTCCCTCCAAGCCGAGTTGACTCGGTCAACCCACCATCAATGCATGTTTTACTTCCCAAAATAGAAACCTCATTAAATACTTACCCTTTTAGAAAACTTCCAAAATTCACTTTTCGACAAACTTCAAATACCCGTAACTTTCGCGTCGTAAATCCGTTTCCAATAATTCTCGCGGCAACAAACTCATCTCGACATGTTCTTCAATTACCACCCGAAGTCAAACACATTGACAAATCCGATAAAAAGTCAACGGTTCAAACCATCACAAGCTTACCCGATTAAATAATCAACGGTCGAAAATATTCGTAACTTAATCCTCGTAACTCGGAATAATCCTCCGGAAGTTCCCACAAGCTCGAAATTAAATTCTCTACAACTTTCACGAAGGATCCCAAATCAAATTCTCGTCCGGTAATTTAGTCGCTACCAAAGCCGTCATATTAACGGATAATCTCGACAATATTCCGAAATTTCAAATATTCATATTATATTCCTCGGTCGCCCAAATAATGATCCGGAACCGCCCACGAACTCGAAATCACGCGTACAACAACTCTCGAGAAGAGACTCAACTCAAATTCTTGGCCAATAATTTAGTCGTGATCAAGTCTGGCGATTCAATCAATTACCGGAAATCTGCGATTATACGCTAACTCACGAATTAAGCTGATTACGCTTCTGATTCTGTTCCGGGTCGTCACATCGAAGGAGGGAACAACCTGTTAAGGCTCCTAACGACCGTTTGGTGTATTACTCTTAACAGCCGGTAAAGGACGACATACGCGTGATAGCTCAAATCATCCGAATTGACCCCATCCGCACTTCTACTGGAATTCCTACGAAGTTTGGTAGAAACAATTATCTTTACTCTGTGCGGGCCCTTAAGTAAGTTTTTTTTAGTAGTCTTAAATTTTTGTTCATGTTCAAGATTTAATCTTTAGTGATTAAGTTGGCCATTCAACCATAACAACCTCCCGCCTCAATTATGTTTCATAGCAAAACCGTAAGATAGGTCGAGAATATTTCAATTCATAAGATATTAAGTAAGTACAAGTACATTAAGAAAGTTATTGCGCAACTAAAGCCTTTGGCATTACTATTAGACGATAGTTATAAAATAGTCGAAACGGATGCAACATTATTAGGATGGGCATGAATTTCTTTATCAGAAAAGGAATAAAGATTGGGTGGTGAAGTTGACACACTCTTCTTTACAAAATACACCCCCCTTTTTTTGTTTTTTTTTGTGCATTTTCATTACAATTTTTTATTGTAAAAATGATAAAAGGAGGGTGTGGATTGTAAATAAGGGGTGCTAATTTCACCTTCCTAAAGATTTAGCAAATCATATGAACAAATATGTTGATACGTGTCTAGTAAGTTCAATGATATATAATCTTGACAACCAACAATGGATTTAAAATATTAGGCATAATTAATTTGAAAGGACCCAACCCCGATTTAGTTTCCTAAACCGGAATCAAATCCTTTCTAAAAACGTGAACTTTCAAAAACCAAAAATTTCGACAGAGCTTCCTCTATACGCGCGATTACCATTAACTTGTAGTGGAAAATACACTTCATCCTATGCCACAAAAGCCAAACCATGGGCTCCAATACCATCCGGATTTCTAAAAAATATAGCATAATATAAAGCAATAAACAAAACTATGGCTTTATAGAAATCCGGGAAAATCATTTGAAAATATAAACATATCCAGTATTCAGAGCGACCTCTAGAAATACATATATACAAATAGTAGGCCAAACTAGGAACCTACCATAAAAGAAATGTAGCTCGAATATTAAGCCTCCAACTGCGACGTGCGAGACCTGAATCCAAACTGCAAACTGGGCATTGAAAACAAAGAGCCCAGGGAAAGACATATAAACCGTTAGAGTGAGTGGACGAAAATAAATGTCTTTCGCCGAATACGTATATATGTTTATAAAACATATGTGAGTCTAAATGCATAGTAATCATATGGTACACGAGGGAGACTCTAACTCCTCACGCGTACAGAGCATGCATCGGAAATCCTGCGGGGTCACTCAAGGACACATTTGAATCACAGGATCCTTGATTCTCACGTGATTCCAGCCAGAAAGGGCCTCGGGTCAGGGTATCTGCTCCCCCCCGATAAAGACCTCGGGTCAGGGTAACAGTCCCCCCCCGGTAAACATCCTCAAGGATCACCCGGGATGCTAAGTGTTGTGATGACGCGGAACAGAATCAGTAGTGTAATAGGCTTAATCCACGAGCTTGCGCGTAATCGCAGTTTTCCGTAAATTGATTGAATTGCCGGTTTTAATTACGACTTAATTATTGGCCGAGAATTTGAGTTGAGTCTCTTCTCGATAGTTGTTGTACGCGTGATTTTGAGTTCGTGGGCGGTTCCGGATTATTATTTCGACGACCGAGGAATATAATATGAATATTTGAAATTTCGGAATATCGTCGAGTTTATCCGTTCGTATTCGAGTTTATCCAAATCGTGATTGTGATCCGTTTTGGACCGTCGATCGACCCGAACCGAAATTGGAATGGTTATCGACTTGATTTGCGAGTTTCGCGATTAGTCGCGATTTTGACGTAATTGATTAATATGGCAGCTTCGTTAACGACTAAATTATCGGACAAGAATTTGATTTGGGATTCTTCACGAAAGTTGTAGAGAATTTAATTTCGAGCTCGTGGGAACTTCCGGAGGATTATTCCGAGTTATGAGGAATAAGTCGTGAATATTTTCGGTCGTTGGATATTGTCGTATTTATCTGTTTGGGATTCGATACACGTACGGTATAAATACGGGTGAATACGTGACGAACTGGGAAACTTTCCATTTTGGGAAATCTGGCCCGTTGACCAGTTTGACCCGTGGGTCAAAATTGACCCATTCCAGGCCGAGTTTTGTTTGCCTTCGTTGAGCTCGATTCCGGCCTCTTTTGGTCGTGGTGTCTTCATAAAAGTTGTTGGGATTGAGCTCCTCTTTCTTTTGATAGGTCATTTGTTCCATTTGGTTGCGGGATGAAGAAGTTATGGCTTGTCAAAGTTTGGGAATTTTGGGTGGTATTCTGGCAAGTTTTGGCGACGTTGGTGGCGGCTGAGATGGAGCTCGGGGTTTGAGGGGTTTTGTTAGCCTTGGAGATAGGAAGCTTTTAGAAGTGGTTTCAATTCTTGCCGTGGCCGGAGGAGGGAGATCGTAGAACTTGAAATTCCGGCGAGGGTTTGCACATTTGAGGTGAGTTTTGGACATTTTTCGGTCAAAATTGGCCTTAACTTTGAACTAGAAAGTTGTTGGAAATGTCGAGATCTTCAAATCCATGTATAGGTTGCATTTTTCTGGGCCGGTGTGGTTTTCCGGCGGCGCCGCCGTGCGCGGCGGCGACTTTTCGTCCGACGTGTTTTTCGACAAGTTGTATGTCATTTCGCTCGGAATCGCGCACCGATCGCAGTGGTGAGGTTTATTTTTGAATTGAGCATCGGAAATTATAGTGAGGTTTTATGGTGTGATTATCGGATTTTGACGATTTCGTCGATATTGAATTATATGTTTCCGGGAACGGTTGTTTCTCGTGATGTGATTCGAGGTTTTGAGTTATGATTTTGAGTAGTGGATTTTATGATTATCCAGGGGATCGTGATCGTTCGTTTGGCGAGGGATTTTCCGCCGAATCACTGGATTAACGCATATTGCGTTATGCTCATCTGTGAGTGGACAATTTCTTTTCACTGATTAGTCGCGAGTCTTTAATACACGTTTTACGAGCCTAAGCATGCATATGAGAGTATGATTTACATGAGCATGTGTTATACGATTATACATTTGCGAATACGCATCGACGATTATGCTTATACAATTATGTATTATGTATATGCATTTATATTATGGTTTATACACTTGCATAGAACTATTTTTGATTTGGTTTACACAGAGTACAGTCATAGTATATATTGTTGTATCGATACACTTGCATCCCGGCTGATCCCCGAGGGTGTTTACCGGGGGAGGCTGTGACCCCTGACCCGAGACCTTTTGTGACGACCCGGAACAGAATCAGAAGTATAATCAGCTTTACTCATTAGTTAGCGCGTAATCGTTGATTTCCGATAATTGATTGAATCGCCAGACTTAATCACGACTTAATTATTTTGAGTTGAGTCTTTTCTCGAGAGTTGTTATATGCGTGATTTCGAGTTCATGGGCGGTTCCGAATTATTATTTGGACGACCGAGGAATATAATATGAATATTCAAAATTTCAGAATATTGTCGAGTTTATCCGTTCGTGTTCGAGTCTATCCGAATTGTGATTGTGATCCATTTTGGGCCGTTGATTGACCCGAAGCGTAAATGGAATGATTATCGACTTGATTTGCGAGTTTCATAATTTGTTGTGATTTCGGCATAATCTGTTAATATGGCGGCTTCCTTAGCGACTAAATTATCGGGCGAGAATTTGATTTCGTATTTTTCGTGAAAGTTGTGGAGAATTTAATTTCGAGCTTGTGAGAACTTCCGGAAGATTTTTCCGAGTTACGAGGATTAAGTTATGAATATTTTTGACCGTTGATCATTTAATCGGATAAGCTTGTGATGGATTGAACCGTTGACTTTTTATCGGATTTGTCGAAGTGTTTGACTTCGGGTGGAAATTGAAGAACTTGTCGAGATAAGTTTGTTGACGCGAGAATTGTTGGAAACGGATTTACGACGCAAAAGTTACGGGTGTTGCGACGGTGGAGGAGCTCGCCGGCGGTGAATTGTCGTCCGGCCATCTCCGGCCTTGGCCTAGGAACCATTCTACTCGTCTCAACTTCCCCTTCATCTTTCCGGCCACCATGCACGGCGAGGACGCCGAAGGAGGGAGATATTCCGGTCAAAAGTTGGAGAAAATTTGGGGTTTTGGTTGACAATTTTTCCGGCCAAATCGAGCTGTTTAAAGTACTGGGCTATGAAGCCCTCATCACCACGAGTCTACTCATGTAGGTATGGAGTTCCAATTTGTTTTGTGCATGGAGAATTATTTGATTGAAATTTGTGTGAGGATTCGGTTTTGCTTGAAATTGGACTAGTTAGAGTCAAAATTGATCTTTGGTGTAGTTATGGAAGTTGCTTGTTGGATGATTTTGAGTGGAATAGGTTTTGGTTGGTAGGAGAATTTCACGTTTGGGTGGCGTCGCCGCCGTCGGCGGTAGTCAACGGCGGTCCTCCTGTCAAAGTTGACTTTTTGGGGTTTTTGACGAGTTGTATGTTGTTTCGCTCGGAATCGCGCCCCGATCGCAGTGGTGAGGTTTGTTTTTCGATTTGAGCATCGGAAATTATAGCGAGGTTTTATGGTGTGATTATCGGATTTTCGACAATTCGTCATTATTGAATTATATGTTTCCGAGAACGGTTGTTTCTCGTGATATGATTCGAGGTACCGAGTTATGATTTTGAGAAATGGATTTTATGATTATTCAGGGGTTCGTGATCGTTTGTTTGGCGAGAGATTTTCCGTCGGATCACGGGATTAACGCGTATCGCGTTACGCTCGCCTGTGAGTGGACATTTCTTTTCACGGATTGATTGCGAGTCTTTTATATACGTTTTACGAGCATGAGCATGCAGTTATGATCATGATTTATTATGAGCATGTGTTTCTATGATTATGCATTTACGAATATATATATATATACACATTTGCATTAAGTTTTAAGCATTTATGATTTGGTTTACAAAAAGTACAGTCTCAGTTATCAGGGTTGTATCGATACACATGGCTTCTCGGCTGATCCCCTAGTACGCTCCGGGGGGGGGGGGGGACAGATATCCTGACCCGAGGCCTTTCTGGCTTGGAATCACGTGTGGGTCTGGGATCCCGTGATTCAGACTGTACTAGCGCGAGGGAGTCCATGAGTGACCCTGCGGTCTTTACGATGCATGCTCTGTACGCGTGAGGAGTTAGAGTCTCCCTCGTGTACCATTTAATTTTTATGCATTTAGATTCGCATATGTTTTTATAACATATATTATTCGGCGAAAGACATTTATTTTCGTCCACTCACTCTAATAGTTTTCATGTCTTTCCCCTGGGCTTTTCGGCTTCCGTGCCCAGTTTGCAGTTCAGACTCTGGTGTCGCACGTCGTGGTCGGAGGCATAGTATTCGAGCTACCATGTTTCTTCCAGTAGGTTTCTTGTTCTACCTACTGTGGTATATTTATATTTATACTAGAGGTCGCTCTGAGTATTCTGATGTATACGTTTATACGATTTTCCCCGGATTTCTGTAAAGTATAGTTATATTTATTACTTTACATTACTGTTGATATATTGAGCTGGATGGGATTGGTGCCCACGGTTTGATTTTTGTGGCGTAGGATGAAGTGTGTTTTCCGGGTGCAGGTTAATGGCAATTCTGCATTAGTAGCGTTACTCTGCCGAAATTTTGATGATTTTTGTTGGTTCATGTTTTCAGAAGGGGTTTGATTCCGGTTTAGGAAACTAAATCGGGGTTGGGTCCTTTCACCTTTACCGGGGGGGGGGGGGGGGGGGGGGGGGGAAGACCTCTGACCTGAGGCATTTCTGGCTAGAATCACGTGTGGGTCTGGGATCCCGTGATTCCGACTGTACTAGCGCGGACGTGTCCATGAGTGACCCCGCAAAGTTTTACGCTGCATGCTCTGTACGCGTGAGGAGTTAGAGTCTCCCTCGTGTACTATGTCATATTCATTCATTTAGACTCGCATATATTTTTATAACATATATTATTAGGCGAAAGACATTTATTTTCGTCCACTCACTCTAACGGTTTTTATGTCTTTCCCCTGGGCTTTTCGGTTTTCGTGCCCAGTTTGCTGTTAAAATTCTGGTATCGCACGTCGCAGTCGGAGGCTTAGTATTCGAGCGATGTTTATTTTATGGTAGGTTCTTAGTTTGGCCTACTATTTGTATATATATTTATATTAGAAGTCACTCTGAGCACTCTGATGTTATACTTTCTTATGATTTTTCTCCGGATTTCTGTAAAGTATAGTTTTATTTATTACTTTACATTACTGTTATGATATTGAGAAATCCGGATGGGATTGGTGCCCACGGTTTGATTTTTGTGGCATAGGATGAAGTGTATTTTCCGGGTGCAGGTTAATAGTAATTCGGCGTTAGTAGCGTTACTCTGTCGAAATTTTTGTGGTTTTTGTTGGTTCGTGTTTTCAGAAGGGGTTTTATTCCGGTTTTGGAAACTAAATCGGGGTTGGGTCCTTTCAAGTGTATCGATACAACCATACATACTAAGACTGTACTCTGTGTAAACCAAATCATAAAGGTCTCCATGCAAATTCATAAAGCGTAATGTAAAAGCATACTCGTAATGTATAATTATAAAGCATATTCGTAAATGCATAATCATAAAACACATGCTCATATAATTCATAATCATAACTGAATGCTCAAACTCGTAAAACGTATATAAAAGACTCGCAACTAATCAGTGAAAAGAAATGTCCACTCACAGACTTGCACATTGCAAAACGCGTTAATCCTCTGATCCGACGGA
Organism: Geum urbanum; assembly: GCA_946800695.1. Lineage (NCBI taxonomy): Eukaryota > Viridiplantae > Streptophyta > Magnoliopsida > Rosales > Rosaceae > Geum > Geum urbanum. The sequence continues at coordinate 36,690,240 of OX327003.1, read as the reverse complement.
AGATCCCTCGCCAAACATACGATCATGATCTCCTGATTAATCATAAATACCACTGTTCAAAATCACAATTGAAAACCCTGAACCACATCTGGAGAATCAATAATTCTTAAAAACACATAACTCGAATATCGACGAAATCGTCGAAAATCCAATAAACACACTATAAAACATCGCCACAAATTCCGATGCTTGATTCAAACTATAAACCTCACCATTGCGATCAGTGCGCGATTCCTAGCAAAACAACATAAAACTTGTCGAAAACCACCTCGGACAGAACTCTGCCGCGCACCGTGGTGCGCGGGGCCGCCGGCAGCCGGAAAACTCATCGGCCCATAAAATTGCAACTTACACATGAATTTGAAGATCTCGACATTTCCAACAACTTTGTATTTCAATGATAAGCCCGATTTTGACCGGAAAACACCCAAAACTCACCTTGAAGTCAAAAACCCTCGCCAGAATTCCCCACCTTCGATCTGTCCCCACCGGCCACGGCAAGGTGCAAGACCACTTCTAAAAGTTTCCTCTCCCCAAGGTCTACAAAACCCCTACAAGGTCGACCTCCAACTCAGCCACCTCCGCCGCCACCGTCGCCGCCGAATCTCGCCGGAATTTCCCAAACTTTAACAAGCCATAACTTCTTTATCCGGAAACCAAATTGAGTGATCCACCTATCAAAAGAAAGAGGATCTGAATCCCAACAACTTTCATGAAGAAACCTTTGCCAAAAGATGCGCTAAAAAGGCACATCGACAGCAACAAAGGCTCGGCCCAAAACGGGTCAGTTTGACCCACGGGTCAACGCGGTCAACGAGCCAGATTTCCCAAAATGGAAACTTTCCAAAATCGTGACGTATTCATACCATATTTATACCGTACACATACCGTCCAAATCGTATTGAAACCAATTGAATAAACACGACTAAATCCAAAGGCCGAAAAAATTCATAACTTATTCCACGTAAATCGAAATAATCCTCCAGAAATTCCCACGAGCTCAAAATTAAATTCTCTACAACTTTCGTGGAGGAACTCAAATCAAATTCTTGCCTGATAATTTAGTTGTTAACAAACCTACCATATTGACCAATTGCGACAAAACTGTGACTAATCGCAAAACTCGCAAATCAAGCCGATAAACATACCATTTCCGGTTCGGGTTGTCACAAATCTACCCCCCTTACAAAAATTTACCTCGAAATTTCCAAGTCTACCAACTGAAAAGTAGGGATACTGCCTTTGCATACTGCTCAAACTCCCAAGTGGCTACTTCAACTAAATGACTCTGCCAACAGACTTTCACATATGAAATATTTCTGTATTGTAATCCTTGTGCCCTCAAATCCAGAATCTGAACATGCAATGATAGGGTGCTAAACATGCAATGAATCTGAAATGTAATTCCACTACATGGAATACAACATACACACTTGCCAACACTACAGGCAAGGCCAAACTATTCGTCACAACACTAACTTACCTCATGATCACATACAGACCAATATAACTTGGCAAAGTATACCACACCTCCCAAAACAGATCACACCTTTCCAAGGAAACCTTAGTCACCAACCTTGAACTTAATGACTCAACATATTCACATCTGCATAACTTCTCTGTCGAACTCAAGCAATTATCAACTTGTCCTTGCTAATCCGAAGGTTTACAGTAGCGCATTTCATTAAAGCAGGAACAAAAGCCATCTCATTCCTAACTCGCTCCAACACAATGGTGTGCAACACTGTTACTCATATACAACTCCATATAATGTCATAACAATACTGGTATGCAAACTGATACTGCAAGCAATCTCGAACAAATGAAACTGCTGGTCCCAAATCCTTTTGAACTGCAATACACAGGACCACAACATGTCCCCCAAAGTCTGAATAGTCCTCTTAGATTGCCCACCAATCTGAGGATGGAAAAAACTGCACTAAACTGTAATCTGGTCCCCAATGCTCACTGTAATGCCTGCCAAAACTCTGTTGCAACTGATTATCTCGATCAGAGACCCGGAACACAAGCACACCATGAAAATGGACAACCTCTACCAAATACCGCTCCGCCAGCCTGCCCACTGAAATCTTTCTGATACACAAAATCCACAGTGATATGCTCCCACTTCCTATCTGGAATCTCCAATGGTCGTAACTTTCCAGCAAGTTTCTGTCTTTCTGCCCTTACCTGCCGACAAATTAGGCATCTGCTCACATAAGCTGCTATTTCCCTCTTCAATTCATCGTCTCTGGGCCGACCTAGCCTAACTCTGCATGATAAAGTGCCAACATTCCTCAATTGATACTTTACTGGAACACCATTCTAAATCACATTCTTCTTGTCCAACAAGTAGGAATCCGCATCCTGAGCCTCACAGACCTGATCTAGTAACAAAGGTTGATCCTGGAACTAGCCAACAATGCTCCATCATCATCTCACTCTAACTCAGCTCTCGTAGCTCGCAACTCAGCTAACAATGAGGTTCTTGCAACATGTACATGAAACATAAAAACTCCAAATTTCCGACAAAGTGCATTAGCAACAACATTGGTCTCCCCTGAATGACATTCAAAGTGCAACCACATTAGCCTTTCCTGGATGAACTCAAATGTGCAGCCATAGTCGTTAATCAACCCCATCCATCTACGCCGCCTCATGCTCAAATCTGGCTGAATACGCAAGTAGATGAAACTCAAGTGATCAATGTACATCCCGCTCTGCGCTGCACGCCATACCAGTAGTGTCTCCAACTCTTTGATGCTAACACAAAGACAGCTACTCCTAAATCATACATACGATACGTAACTTCATAAAGTCTCCACTGCCTGGAACCATATACCATCATATTGCCATGCTGCATCCCAACACGACCAAAATCTAGTTTCGAAACATCACTATACATAACATAATCCTCACTGACATCACATAATGTGAACATTGGCGCAGTTATCAACTTCTCCTCTAACCACCACATGTAACTCTCATCACAGGTATCTGACCATTTCAAACTCGACCCTTTGATCGAAACTGATGAAACTCAAATCTGAAATCAATCTCCGAAAACTGAAGCTCCAATAAGCTGATCAAACAAGCCATCAATCTGAAGCGGAGGATACTTGCTCTTCTCTGAAATCTGATTCAGCTTCCGGTAATCAATGCACAACCTCATCGAACCATCCTTTATCCTCATAAAACATACTGGAACACCTCAAGGTAAAACACTGAATCAAATGAAACCTTCCTCAAATAGTTCCTGAAGTTGAAACTGCAACTCCCTCAACTCTGATAAATTCTCTGGAAAACATTTGGATACTCACAAATAACCTCAATATCACGAACATCAGGTACAACAACCTCAACATCATCCATATGTACCAGGTACGGCATACATCCTTGCTTCATCATCAACTCAGTCTCATTGCTCAAACCACACATAGTAGAGAAGCATTTCTTTCACCTCTAAACAAGATCTTTGGCACGAATGGACGTCAAAGGACTACAACATTCTTGCGATGAACAACCACTCCACAGCTAGTCCATGACCTCCTGCAAACCTCATAGTCTCGATACCCCACCTGATACACACAATCTCATCAAATGGATACAGCATTCTCCACAAACCCAGAAGTGAAGATGCAAGCATAATAGCCATGGATATCAAGCAACGGTAACCTCAGGGAAACTCTGCCCTCACACAGGGTCGTGGCATGAACTCTGGCATGTCCAACTAACCGTCCATGTTGATTGCGACTTTGCTGATTAACTTGTCTAGAAGTCTACGTTGGTCAAACTCCAGAAATGGTGCCTTGGCCTCCTTCTGAACTCTGAGCTGCAGAACCACTAAAACAGTTGACTGAGGACATTCCCTCGTAATGTGACCCTCCTGGCCACCTCAATAGCAACTAAGAATGCCCCTCTGACACAAACCACAGTGACGCCTACTGTAAAGGTTGCACAATGGAAACTCCTACTGTGTGGAAGGATCACCAACGACCACCCTGACTCATGCCACAAGAACTAGTCCCACTACTCTGTGATCTACTTCCTCTCCAGATGGGTCTTCTGCCTTGTCCAAATGACCCTCAACATAATCGAAAAGGCCACAGCCTGATGAAGCTACTGATCCCAAGGTGCCTGAACTCAATCTCATCAAAGTATTACGACTAAGTTCACCTTCTTCAAACCAACAAAACTGAAACCATATCTGACTTTCCTTCTAATGTGCTCACCTCTGAGTGCAATACTAACAAACTCATCACGATTGTCTCGAGGCATAACAGTCAAAATCCCTTTAATGCTCAGGTTCAAACTCATCTCAAACCTCCTACATTGCTTCCTCTGAAGCCACATAACACGTACAAACTGAGACAAACAAGTGAACAAGAACTAACATACATCCCTGCCTCAGGTTGGTAAACACTCCATATTTCCGTTGTTGGGTAGCCTGATTGAACCATTACCGTATAAACAATACCCTGAATGTAGGTCATGGAGCCAACAGGAACTCACACAATACCAACCCACCAAATACAATGATCTGACTCAGGTACACCATCAGCTACCATAATTCTCTGCTCTGAAGTAACATGTAGGCACCCATACATGCACAACTGGGAAAACCATGCCACACATATTTCTGAATCCAGAATGCTCATCCAAACCCACAACTCATATTATCAAGTCGCGCATTGACTGATCCTCAACAGGATCGACAACATTACTGACACGGAAACCACGTCAAGGAGGCATCCTAATGAATAAAACATTGTTCACAACAAGCAGGACGTAATCATGGAACTTCAAACATTTGAAAGCATACAACACCAAGAGCATTTATGAGTATCCGCCGGCCGGTCGGGTCATCGCTCCAGACATGTTGTACATTCTCAAATATCCTTAGTAAACACGACTACAAAAGTCTACAGAACCTAAAACCTAATGCTCTGATACCAAGCTGAAAGGACCCAACCCCGATTTAGTTTCCTAAACCGAAATACCCTTTTTAAAAATCTGAACTTTCAAAAACCAAAAATTTCGACAGAGTTTCCTATATAACGCACGATTACCATTAACCTATAGCGGAAAATACACTTCATCCTATGCCACAAAAGCCAAACCGTGGGCTCCAATACCATCCGGATTTCTAAAAAACATAGCATAATATAAAGCAATAAACAAAACTATAGCTTTATAGAAATCCGGGAAAATCATTTGAAAATATAAACATATCCAGTATTCAGAGCGACCTCTAGTAAATACATATATAAAAATAGTAGGCCAAACTAGAAACCTACCATAAAAGAAATGTAGCTTGAATGCTAAGCCTCCAACTGCGACGTGCGACACTTGAATCCAAACTGCAAACTGGGCATTGAAAACAAAGAGCCCAGGGAAAGACATATAAACCGTTAGAGTGAGTGGACGAAAATAAATGTCTTTCGTCGAATACGTATATATGTTTATAAAACATATGTGAGTCTAAATGCATAGTAATCATATGGTACACGAGGGAGACTCTAACTCCTCACGCGTACAGAGCATGCATCGGAAATCCCGCGGGGTCACTCAAGGACACATCCGCGTTAGTACAGTCTGAATCACGTGATCCTTGATCGTCACGTGATTCCAGCCAGAAAGGGCCTCGGGTTAGGGTATCTGCTCCCCCCGATAAAGACCTCGAGTCAGGGTAACAGTCCCTCCCGGTAAACATCTTCGGGGATCAGCCAGGGTGCTAAGTGCATCGATACAACCATACATACTGAGACTGTACTCTGTGTAAACCAAATCATAAAGGTTTCCATGCAAATGTATAAAGCTTAATGTAAAAGCATACTCGTAATGTATAATTATAAAGCATATTCGTAAATGCATAATCATAAAACACATGCTTGTATAATTCATAATCATAACTGCATGCTTAAACTCGTAAAACATATATGAAAGACTTGCAACCAATCAGTGAAAAGAAATGTCCACTCACAGACTTACACATCACGAAACGCGTTAATCCTCTGATCCGACGGAAGATCCCCCGCCAAATATACGATCACGATCTCTTGAATAATCATAAATACCACTGTTCAAAATCACATTTCAAAACCCTAAACCACATCTCGAGAACCAATAATTCCTGAAAACATATAACTCGAATATCGACGAAATCGTCGAAAATCCAATACACACATTATAAAACATCACCACAAATTCTGATGCTCAATTCAAACTATAAACCTCACCATTACGATCCGTGTGAAATTCCGAGCAAAACGACATAAAACTTGTCGAAAACCACCTATGACGGAACATCGCGGCGCACGGCGGCGCGCGGGGCCGCTGCCGGAAAACTCATTGGCCTAGAAAATTGCAACCTACACATGGATTTGAAGATCTCAAAATTTCCAAGAAGTTTGTAGTTCAATGCTATGTCCAATTTTGACCGGAAAACACCAAAAACTCACCATGAAGTCAAAAACCCTCGCCGGAATTCTCCACACTACAAGGAAAACGCACCTAGACCGCTGAGCGTCTCCGTCGTCTAGGTGCATTTTTCCGTCGTCTAAGTACTTAGACGACGGAACCTCCGTGGTCTAGGTTCTGTACTCCAAGTATTGTCGTTTGGGTACTTAGACGACGGAGAATGAATTCTCCGTGGTCTAAGTGAGCACTTAGACCGCGGACATTTTCCGCGGTCTAAGTTTTCACTTAGACGACGAAGAATGAATTCTCCGTGGTCCAAGTGAAAACTTAGACCGCGGAAAATGTCCGCGGTCTAAATTCTCACTTAGACGATGGAGAATGAATTCTCTGTCGTCTAAGTGAAAACTTAGACCGCGGAAAATGTCTGCGGTCTAAGTGCTCACTTAGACTGGAAAAAAAACTCCGCAGTCTAAGTGATCACTTGGACCACGGAGAATTCATTCTCTGTCGTCTAAGTGAAAACTTAGACCGCGGAAAACGTCCATCTCCGTGGTCTAAGTGATTATTTATTTATTTTAATTAAAATTTGAATTTAAAGTAAAATATTAATAATTTAATTAAAATTCTAAATTCTCATTTAAATATTAATTAATTAAAATACTAAGGAGAGCATTGTCGCCGGAGGGAGGGTCGCCGGAAAGTTGCCGAATTTTTGAGAGAGAGTGAGTGTGAGAGAGAGGAGAGGAGGAATTAAATTACTAAGGAGAGTGAAGTCGCCGGAGGGACGAAGTCGCTGGAGAGGGGAGTCGCTGTAGAGGAGAAGTCGCCGGAGGGAGGAAGTCGCCGGAGCGGGGAAGTAGCCGAAGGGAGGAAGTCGCCGGAGAGGAGAGTCGCCGGAGGGAGGGGCGAATTTTGCCACCACCGGCCACGACAAGGTGCAAGACCACTTCTAAAATTTTCCTCTCCCCAAGGGCTACAAAACCCCTACAAGGTCGACCTCCAACTCAGCCAACTCCGCCTCCACCGTCGCCGCCGAATCTCGTCAAAATTCCCCAAACTTTAACAAGCCATAACTTCTTCATCCGGCAACCAAATTAAGTGATACACCTATCAAAAGAAGGAGGAGCTGAAGTCCAAAAACTTTCATGAAGAAACCACGGCAAAAAGATGCCGAAAAATGGCACATTGACGGCAACAAAGGCTCGACCCAAAACGGGTCAGTTTACCCACGGGTCAACGGGCCAGATTTCCCAAAATGGAAACTTTCCAAAATCGTCATGTATTCATACCATATTTATACCGTACACATACCGTCCAAATCGTATCAAAACCAATCGAATAAACACGACTAAATCTAACGGCCAAAAAAATTCATAACTTATTCCACATAACTCGAAATAATCCTCCAGAAATTCCCACAAGCTCGAAATTAAATTCTCTATAAATTTCGTGAAGGAACTCAAATCAAATTCTTGCCGGATAATTTAGTCGTTAATTAACAAACCCACCATATCAACCAATTACGACAAAACTGCGACTAATCGCGAAACTCGCAAATCAAGCCGATAAACATACCATTTTCGGTTCGGGTTGTCACATAATTCCCCTGAAGCATATTCCAATAAAGGTTTTACTATCAGAACACATTATCATATAGTATCTCATTACAAAGATGAAAACTCTAACGGTTCCAAGTTTCTCGGAGTCTCCCCTTCTCTCACAAGTTTCTAGGATAGCCTCTCTCGTCGTTGATTCTCACCTCAAGTCGTCAGTTTTGACAAGGTAATATGCATATTACCAAGGACCATCGATCAACAACCTCAGCTGTTATCACCCGTGACGAGGTAATATGCATATTACCTCGTCACAGGCGATAACAGCTGAGGTTGTTGATCGATGGTCCTTGGTACGGGCGAGTTTTACAGGGGTTTCTTCAAATTTGTCACTTGTCTATGGCAATAGATCAGCTGACAGCATAGGCCGCCGTGATCGAGAGTTATCCTTGCCGGTTTGGACTTACTCAACTAGATGTGAGTAGCCTCCATTAGATTTGAAGAAGCCGCCATGGAAGTTAGGGTCGAAACTGGTTCTGAAGCTGAATGGTAGAGACATGGTCGTACTTGGTGATGGCATAATGAAGGGCTCCTTGCAGGTTCAGACTCCGACGATAACGACGGTGGGTTGTTGTGGAAACCTCTCTGGCAGGTTTGACTTTGGGCTAGAGAGGATAAAGATGGCCTCGGATTACTGGGTCTCTTGGGCTGCCTTGGCTCTGCTGGATATGTGTTAGGGCTTTACAGGATCTGGGACTACTAGATGGGGCTTAGGTGATCTTTCTACTTGGATTTTGGTAATAAGGCTTCTTCTTCGGGGAAGAAGAAGCATGATACCTAGTCCCTTGTGGCTAGGTTGAGCTCATTTTCTGGTTTTCCTCTGACATTTCTTCGAGGCCTGAGCTTACTATACCACAATTGCGTACTTAGGTACTTTGTTAAGACGTTTGGTCCGTTTTGTTGTGTAGGATTGTCAAGGATGAGCTCAACATGTGTATTGAGCTCAACACACATGTTGAGCTCAATGTTTTAAAAAGTAGTGCTTATTCCTTAGGATTTTAGTGGTCAAAGTTGATCATTAGGATTTTTTTGGAACATATGTATTACTTCGGGTGATCTTCTTAACAGAAAAGTTTATTTCAAAAAAAATATATAGTATCTCATTATACTAAAATCACTACTAATCGACAATCAGCCTGAAGATGGGTATATTTTATTGATTCTATTACAAGTAATGGCTTTAAGCCACAATTTGAGTACATAAAAAGAGTTTAAAATACATTAGCAAATCTCTTATCCCAGCTCATTTTGTAACAAGTATGCAGTTCTTTCGACCCTCTTCGAGTAATCAACAAGCACAAAGTGATAATCGACCATTCATGACAGCAAGATTAGCAACACTCACTCCCTCGTATAATAGTATCCATGTATAAGAAATCAGTGAGCTACATCTCAGGTTTATCAATTCACCTTTACTATCTAATATCTATCAAGCAAAAAGTTGACCAGATAACATTTGGAATATTAGGATCCCATTACCTCCTGTCGTGAGAAAAGGGCAAGAAAAATTAGTTAGAGCCTTAGAGCAAGAATTTCTAAGTAAAGCAGATAAAGAAGTAGCTATAGATGAATATCATAAACTGCAAGTACACTACGGTAGAATGCAATTGCAGTTTACAAATTATCGAGAACAAAATAATAGCTTAAGACACATCATATTAGGCTACAAAATGAGCATAATAAAAATATTGAGTATTTTCGTAGACTAAACTTATACCACTAGAGATTGGTAAAATACATACATGATTATAGACAAGAATTTTCTGCATCAGTTTTAGAGGAAAAACAGTACACCCTTATTTTCTTCGAGCCTTAGCAAAAGAAATATTTTTCCACCTTCCACATCTTTGAAAGGATAATGCATTACAATTAGAGCACGGTGAACTTCTTTCTTAATTTGCAATCAGCCATCCAAAACTTTTTATTTAGCCTTATTTCCAATCCGTAGTTAGGCATAAATGTTGTTTACCTTTTTAGTCTTCATTGTGAACATGATAAAGTCAAATATCATTCTTTATTAGCTAGAATAAATATGGAAGAATTTGGAGAAGCATATTTAGAGCATAATGATAGCAGAATTTTCTCGTTTACATTTAGGTTGTGTTTGGATGGAGAAGTCTCAAAATACGCAGTAAATTTTAAATGACGAGTATTACAATTCTTATGTTTAGGTTTCTAGTAGATAAATTTTCTGTTGTTTGGACGTCCACATGAATTCTAAATAATGTCATTGAGATATGTTAAAGTAGTGGTAAAAGATAAAATTTGAAAATGACACACATATAGGTGAAATTTAAATTCAAAATTTCATGTCTCCAAATTCTTTTTTCTTTTTTCAGAGAATTTCTTAATTTCTTAGTTATTGTTTGGCAAACACATAATTTTGTTCATAGAATTTTTCAAATTCTAATTTTAAATGAAATTCCTTGTTTTTTCCCACACCCACACACAATCGTAGAGTTTTTATCTTGAATAGTACCTCACAAATTAATGGATTCATAATTTTAGAACCTTACTTTTGAAAACTATCAGTTCGGTACCTCACATTCAAATTCCTACCTAAAATCAGCACCTGTCATTAATAACACCTTTAACTTAATAAAAAATTATTGAAAAAGTCATCTTTCTTATGAAAAAAGAAAAGAAAAAAGAAATAGAAATCGAATAAGAAAAAAAAATAGAAAGAAAACAATAGGAATTAAAATTTACCCCATAAAATTTGACATTTTTCAAAAAAAAAAAAAAATAAGGTAATGGTGTTATTAACGGCGGGTACTGATTCTAGGTAGGGATTTAAATATGAGATACCAAAGTGATATTTACCCTGTAAAATTTGACTTTTTTCCCAAAATAAAATAAAATAATAAGTTAACGGTGTTACTACGGCAGATATTGATCCTAAGTAGGGATTTAAATGTAAGGTACTAAAGTGATAGTTTTGAAAAGTGAGGTACCGAAGCGATGAATGATCAATTTGTGAGGTACCATTGGTGATAATTCCTCTTACATTTACGTTAAAATCATATTGAACTTTTATCTCGCCAACTTAGGTTTGACATAGAACATTATATAGAAATATGAGCACCAAGTCTGTCTAGCATGTACCCCAGCAGAGCAAGAAATCGTATCCACTTATCCGAGCAAAATTATAGAGAACCTCTAACATTGCCTGAAATCACTACAACACCAATTTTAGAAGATATCCATAAGTTTAAGGCAACACAATTAATCACAGAAGAATTCTGGAATGATACTAATTTATATCTAATCTATCAAACAAGAAACATAAATATGTATACTAGTGAAATCTATGAAGGCCTTCCCAGACTAGGTGACAAATACAGAACTACCATTAGAAACTACTAAAGAAGCATACGAAGAAATGAAGAGAGAAAATCAATTAGAAGAGACTTTGAAAAGATATGTGGAATTATGGGAAGCATTCATGAGGCAAGCACTATACTTGGACGCAATCGATGACATATAAGTCCACAATCTTGTAAACATGATGGAACCATGATGAAAGAATGAAGCAGGATAATTATAGATGATGGAGAATTGTATATAAGAGAGGAAAATAGATAGAAGAGGTGCATGAATTGTCACTTTCAATTTTGCATTTTCTGTAAATGGCAACAAAGTAAATTTCTGCATGCAAAATGACATCAAAGTCTTTTGGATGGGAACACACAGAACTTGGATACACAGTAGCAGTTCCTGCAATTCAAAGTTGAAAATGTGAGATAGAGCCAAAAGTGATTTAGTTTTGTACATTCAGATTATATATGACTATCTTGTCGGTACGGTGGGCCTCAACTAGGTTCTAGCCAAACCGTGGAAAAAAAAATATGTTTTTTTACTATAAAGTAGCTTGAAAAGTCTAAAAGACTCTTAATACTGTTTACAAAATTTTAGATGAAGGATGTCTTTTTCTTGCTAAGATGTCATTGTCATAAGCAACTCTTCCATTTCTTATTTATCTTCCTAGCCTCTTCTTCTTTTGCTTCACCTTTCATTTTCTTCGCTTCTTTCTTTCTCATTCTCTTTGTCTTCTTCTTCTTCTAGTTGCTGATCACTTTCTTCTCTATTTTTGAGCGCCTTTTGCTGTCTTGTTCATCTGATGCCTTTTTTCTTCTTCTTCTTCTATCAATTTTTCTCTCTTATATATATCTCTCTTTATTTTCGTTATCCACAATTCTCCCGCCTCATCCTTTGATCATGGTTCTATCATATTTTCAAGATTGTGGGTTTTTATGTAATCCAATGCTTCTAAGTATTCCGCTTCTCTTATGGATGTCTCCTTCTTTGTCTTTTCTCAAAGTTTCTTCCAATTCTTGCTTTTCTTTCTTCATTTCTTCGTATGCTTCTCTAGTAGTTTCACTCCTAGTACTTTTGTGTTTGTCACCTAGTCTAAGAAGATCTTTATAGATTTTCCTGGTATACATATTTATGGTGCTTATTTGATATACTAGATATAAATTACTATCATTCCAGAATTCTTCTGTGATGAAGTGTGTTCCTAAACTTATGGATATCTTCTAAAATTAGTGTGGTAGTGATTCATGCAATGGTGGAGGTTCTCTATAATTTTGCTAGGATAAGAGATAAGATTTCTTTCTTTGTTAGGGTACATGCTAGTAAGACTTGGTGTTGATGGAATATTAATAAATTCCAACTGAAGAGTAACAATTTATGCTTCTTCTGCTCCCAATATATCTATATAATGTTCTATGCCGAACCTAAATTGGCGAGACAAAAATTAGACATGATTCTTGCTTTGAACAAAAAGATAAACTAGAAAACCATGTTCTATCAATAAACCAGGGGTAACTAAAATTTTGTTATCATTATGCTCTAAATATACTTCTTCAAATTCTTCCATATTTATGCTAGTTAATAAAATATGATATTTGACTTTAACATTTTCCCGATGAACGTAAAAAATGGTAAACAAGTTTTAGGCCTGATTGTGGATTGGAAATATAAGACTAAATAAAAAGTTTTGGATGGCTAATGTGCTGACTGTGCTCTAATTGTAATGCATTATCCTTTCAAAGATTTAGAAGGTGGAAAAATGAGCCGGGATAAGATATTTACCTCTTGTGCACTTGTGTGTGACGTATGTCTTGATGCATATTGAGGACAATTTGGTTTTAAAGTGTGAGGTAGTAGACTAAGTCGTATCAATCCTTATCCTAGAATTCATAAAAATTTGAGAAAATGTAATGCAAAAATATGTGTGTTTTGGTGTGTTTGTGTCCTAATAATGGTTCTCGATGATGAAATAAAATTTATTGTTAGTGAATTGCATGATTTTAAACATGTGTGAAACAAAAATGGAAACAATACTTTTTTAATCGGTTGAAAAATATATGTCCCTCAAAATGTGTGCATTTGAGAAAAAGAAGGATTAACATGTTTCAAAGCTATTATTGCCTAGCTATGTGAGATTTTGAGCCAATTTGTGTATGACTAGCTTATTTAATGCACTTATTCTTTCATGTGTGAAATCAATCGGTTATGTGTGATTTAGACTGTGCAAAACATTTTTTTTTGAAACATAAGTAGTTTTTAAAGATGATCGAGGCATTATGATCACCATCATGGCCAAAAATCTTTCGAACCTATGATGCATATATCCAATTTGAGCCTTTTAGTATTTAACATTTTCTTTCATGAACACTACAAATACCTACCTAGCTTAAACACTTATCTTATCCCTTAACTCAGAAAACTAGCAAGCGATGATGAAGTCTTATTAGGATGCAGTTTTAGTGTTGTGATTGTTGCAAAGAAGGTCTAGAGATAAGTGTGAGGTGCATGAGGTCTTGTGTTGGCCATTTATTTATTGATTTGTTGAAAAGAAAGAAAAAACTGGAAAAATAGTACCAAAGAAAAGGAAACAGAAAAAAGTTTCACAAAATAATGTGTTGTACATAAAGAATAAATATTTTAGGAAGTGGTTTGATTTCAAAAAGGGAAATAGTAGCACCTAGAAGTAGTTTAGAAGAACTTCAACTTGTAAATTTCTTGGTAGGTTGCTCGGTCTTTATTTATCCTATCCATTTCTTTCGATTAAACCTCCATTCCTTAAAGCCCCATTACAACCTAAATAAAAGTCCTCTTGATTTGAAATTCTTGTGTTTGTGGATTGTTGGAGTATTTGGTTGAAAATCTAGCTTATGGAGAACATGTGATCAATTTGATTTTTTAGTGCAAACACTAACCTTCTAAATACTTGAGTGCATTGAGTGATATCTTGTGAGTTAGATGGTTAGAAATATGTTAGTTTGAATACATCTCAATGTATGTATTTGGTTTGATATGTAGCAAGTTTGGCTTATTAGACATGCATTGATTTCATATTCTAATTTTGCTGAAGAGAAGTTCAATCCACTAGCCATAGTTCTTTGAGAGAAAATATTCACCATTCAGGATACTTACATGCTTTTGTGTTTAGTCTTATATTTCTTTTGTATTTTGAGTATGGCTTAACTTACTTTCTTTTATTCTTTGTTTGCTTGAGGACAAGCAAATCTTAAGTGTGAAGTAGTTTTTTAAGTCCATATTTATGTGCTAATTATGTCACTAACTTCATGCTTATCGCTTGTCTTCTATGAATAAAACATCATTATTATAAAATTTCTTATTTATGCTAGAAAATTGAGAGTTGACATGGAAGTACTATTAAAGATGGTAATTAATCACTTTTTGGAGAAACCGAGCATATTTCCAAAGTCATAAGAGAGTTTCAAGCAACTTTGGAAAAATGACCAAAATGGTCGCCGGAAGTTATCGAAACTCCACGAAAATCGTCGAATTTGTTCATGGCCAGCCAGACCACCAAGTAATGCTCAAACACTTTGTACTAGGCCTAAGTGAAGCCCAAATCACCTAAATTCAAACCATAGCTGATTTGATTTGGGGAGGCACATATTTGAATTTTGGAAGTTTCAGGTAAGGTTTGGACTTTAGCCTAGAAGCTAAGAAAAGAGGATGACGATTTGTAGCTTTTAGATCAAACTTCATGGACACTCTAGTACATCTAAGGGTTCAAAAAAGACCTTGTTTTCTCATCCTTATCCCATCTTTGTCGGGCTCCCCCTTATACACCAACACAGAACATTTCATTTCACATCTCATTCACCCCCTAACACTTTAGCTCTCTTCTCTACCTCAAACACCCTCTTTACCGCCACCAAAACAACCCCTTAAGGTGGAGTTACTTTTTTTCCCTTGAGATTCTTCTCCATTTCCTCTTCCTCCTCACTTAATTGTACATCTCTCTATGTGTAATCAAGCATTTCCTCATCTTCTCTCTATCTTAGGGTTTGGTGAGGTTTCTACAGCTCAAAGAGATAAGAAGTAATTCCTCTTTTCCTTTCGACATTTTTCACAAATTTTACGAACGGAGGCCCTTATTTTCATATTTATCACTCCTTTTATTAATTTTGAATATACTTAAATTGGAAGAAAATAAGTTTCTTAAAATTTTTAACTTCGAATTCGAATTGGATCCCTACGAAAGAATGCTGAAATTGAAAAAAACACTCATGGGGTTCTTGAGGTCTCCTTTACCTCCTCTACAAGCTTGGGTGCATTTGGAGTAAAGAAGGTGAAACTAGAAGCACATGAGAGGACATGAAGAAGATTGGATTGCTTTGGGAAGAGTCTTGGGTTATTCCTTCACTCTATTTACTCTAGTTATGTATTTAAACTTGTTTTTAGTTATGATGTGTTAGTAGTTCCCTTATGGAAGGCTAGGGGTCAAACCCTTGCCATTTTATGTAAACAATGATGTTTGATTTGTGATTATGGTTTAGGCTTAGACTTAAAATGTTGAGGTTAAGATTTGTTTTCCTTGTGCTTGGGATTGAATCGAGACACTCTTGAGGTCCAAGTGACTTAAGAGTTTTCGGTTAAGCTTACATTGAACCGAGAGACTTTTTAGCTATTGTTGATTCTTTCCACTCGTAACCCAAAATGGGAGTTGGGAGAATTCATTAGAACCAATGTCTGGGTACTCCAAAAGAGGTTTGGGAAGGAAAATAATCCATAACTTTCACATGTGTTTGCAACCAAACTCATTATGCATGAAATACATGAGGAATCTAGCACCAAAAGTTTAGCTCATAATCTTGGTTTACTTTGTGCTTCATGAATGGACTGAAACCTTCTAGAATCCCAAAAGTCCTAGGAGTTTCAGCCTATAACCAAGCATGACCCGAGAGGGCTTGATTTGGACAATGAAAGTATTCTTTCTTATGATCCAAAAGACATTTGAGCATGTAAACCGGACTAAATAACTCGATCATGACCTAAATTTGGACATTGTTTGAGCATCAAATAGTTAACGGGGGCATCTCTAGCCAACCATTCTTTTATCTTGAATTTGTGATCATTTCAATTTCTCATCATTGCATTAGTGTAATCAACCAATCAATATTTCATTTAATCTCTTACCATAGTTTAATCATCCATTGCGATGTTAAGTCTCTAAAGGACTTGACGTTGTGAGATAAATTTCCACATTTTTTTGTTTCTTTGTCGCATCAATTGTTTGTTTATCATGCATATAAATGACTTAATCGGAAGAAGCTATTGAATCTGGTTAGTCAATCCTCGTGAGTTCGACACTCGACTTGTATACAAATTATATTACTTGACTCCGTGTACTTGTGGGTAAGGGAAATGCACTTAGCGTTAGACTAATTAATAGTCAAAAAGTTAGGGGTACAAATCCTCCAACACTTGCTCTTCCGCCACTCGGGCCTCCTCCTCAGCTGCTTGGGCCCGCTCCTTGGCCGCTCGTACCCACTCCAGCACATCCTAGAACATACTCGAATGAAGGCACAACGAAACCGACAACGATGACTGTATCAAATCTCACATGCATGCTCGTCCAAGGTCCCAAATCTCCTTCCCTGTTCGGACTCCAAGTGTCATCTCGTACAATAGACTTTAGTACTGTAGTCTAGAGGAGGGAGCTCTTCAGGCAGAATCTACCGATTTTGTGTCGCCATATCGGCTAAATGCTCTTCGACAAATTGCATCATCTTCTCTGTCAATAAAATAAATATTTACATATTATTTAATATTATGTAAAATTTAAATTGATCTCCGAGCTTAACTATTAAACCAAGGTAAAGCCCTAACGATTGTTCATAAATCGGAAAATTCTACCTAAAATTTTGACATAGTTTTTTCTAAAACTCAAGGAAACCAAAAACTTGCACGAAGGAAAACTCTTCAAATAACCAAATTCCCAAAAATAAAATATTGGCACCGATTCCCATCCGGATTTCTCACGTTCAAAATAAACCATATTCTCATGGTGGGGAATTAGATATCTGCTATCAAGCTTTACTAGACATTGTGGGCATTCATTCTTCAATAACAATGGTAAGAAATCAAATTGAAAAATCTTAGCATGAAATGAAAAAGAGTTAACACTAAGGGGATTGATTAGCACAAGTCTGATTGAATATTATGCATGAATCCCAAAAGTATCAGCATCAAAGATTAACAGAAACAACGTATAATGATAATCCCATTCAATGTTTGAAAAGGCGTCTGCCTAGCCAGCCTAGGCACTGAAATAAGAAAAAAAAACCCTATATTTTTTCCTAGGCGCCCTTCATAAGCAATCCTCGGCCGAGGCAACCACCTTGGTCTGCATAATATGCCTAGAAGATCGGCTTGGCCCGCCTAACTCCAAAACAGGCAAAAGCTTCGTATTTCAGTTTTTGACTTACTTCATATTAGAGATGATAATGTTGAAGAGTCCACAATAAGATAAGTTAGAGAACTTGAAGACAATGTGTTCTTATGACATTTTCTTATTATTTTATTCTTTATTATTCATATTATCTATCTATATATAATATACCAAATAGTTATATAACTAATAAACATTTAAAAATAATAATCCGCTAAAATCCAATTAATCTCCACCTAGGCAGTAACTCTACCACCAAAAATAGCTTACTGTCTTCTTGAACATTGATCCCATCATACAAAACTCTAGCACATAACTATTATTGAAGATTATATCAAGAGAGTCGGCCATGGAAAACAAATACACTCTTCCCCTACTATTTGAACAAGATAAAATAGGGTTTTAAAAAATTCAATAAACAAGAGAGGACTAATATTGAATTTGAAGATGTGAATATAAAACAGTTACTTACAACATTTTTAGTCGCAATATTGTCCCCGGGCCTCATGTACGTAGACTTGTAGGTGTCGACTAGACAGATCTTCAAACCCTTATCTCTATACTTCTACGCTTTGTAGATGATCGGTTATAGGCCCGTGAGATGCAATGTCACCTTCTTCCCCCGGTTGGTTTTGTTGGCGGCCGACTTTTTCTGTTACATAAAAAAAATTATTTAAAAAATAAAAAATATATTTTTAATTTAATACTACCTTATAAGTATAGGACTGGAAATGCTTGACCAACACAATCGCCATGCCTGTCCACGAGCTCCTTAGGGACAGCGGATGCTCAGTGCACTGCTGCAACTTGTACTTCCAGTCGGAATATATCCTCTTACCTCGCTCCTCCATCTTCTTACTTCCAGTCGGAACTAACTGATCTGGATTAGATACAGAAGTAAATTCAATCGAAGAAGAAGAAATTAATAGGATACAAAATTTAGAATTAGAATAAAGAAAAAATTCACCACCAGGGTCTAAACTTATGCTGTGGCATCAATATGATGCCCAAACTTTGAAAGTTATTAAAGTGATGCCTAAAGTCTCAAAATCGTTTAAACGTGATGCCTACCATCAATTACCGTCTATGCTTAGACGTGTCATTATTTTTTTTGACAACAAGGTGAAAAGACTTAAATACCCTTATAAATTACAATTTTTTTATTATAATTTTTCTATTTTCTATTTTTTTCCTGAATCTCTCTCTCCTCTTCTCTCTCTATCTAACTCGGCCTGCTCCTCTGATGTAACAACCCGAACCAAAAATGGTATGTTAATTGGCTTGATTTGCACATTTCACGATTAGTCGCAGTTAGTTGTAATTGGTCGATATGGCGGGTTTGTTCACGACTTAATTATCAGACACAAATTTGGTTTGAGTTCCTTCGTGGAAATTATAGAGGATTTGATTTCGAGTTCGTAGGAGGTTTCAAAGGATTTTTCGGATAATCGGAGAATATAAAATGAATATTTGATATTATCGTCGAATTAGTTGTACTTATTCGTTTGGGTTTGAGTTATCTGAATCGAGAATTTGGTCGGTTTGCGACGGTATAAATATCGAAATAGTAGTAAAATTGTCGAAAAGTTGCATTTGGGCCGAGTTGACTGTGTTGACCGAGTCTCCGAGTTGACCCGTTTGAGTTGTTAACTCACCGCCGTGATTCTTGCCGGAAAACGGCACGGTTACCAGAAAGAAAGGTAGGGATTTGAAGCTCTCCTCTTGGGCTATTGATTGATGTATTCATTGTGTTGTTTTGTGTTTGTTTTGTTGGAGAAATGTGGAGGTGAAGTTGGACAGAATCGGGATGAATGGGGGGAGGCTTTCCAGTGAGTTTCCAGTGGGGTTTTAGGGTGGAATAGGTTGGGTTTATGCTAGGGAAGGAAACCCCTAAGGTTTGGAAGGCCGAGATGGAGTGCCCGTGCCGGAATCAGCCGGAGAAGTTTTCTGGCGATTTCGGGCCGGAGACTTTTGAGGGGTTTTTGGGGTGCTTCCCGACCGTATTGATTTATGGTGTAGTTGGACTTTGGACTGGGCTTGGGGAGAGGAAGGTTTTGTAGTTTGGGTCATCAAAAAATGTCACCGTTGACGCCGCGCCTGTGACGACCCGAACCAGAGTTAGTATTGTATTCGGCATGATTCATGAGATTGGTTATAGTCGCAGTTTTACGAAATATGTGTGGTTTGTCGATTCTATTCGCGACTATATTTTCGGCTGAGAATTTGAGTTCAGTGTCTTCACGGAAGTTGTAGAGTACGTGATTTCGAGCTCGAGGGCGGTTCCGGATGATTTTTCCGATAACCGAGGAATATAATACGATTATTTGAAGTTTCAGTTTTCAATGAGTTTATTCGATTGTTTCGTGTTTATCCGAATCGTGATGGTTATCCATTTCGAATCGTTGATCGACCCGAGGCGCGAGTATAAATATCGGAAATAGTCGAGAAATAGTCGTAAAACACTGTTGAAGTTTGACTAGACCGTTGACTTTCCCATTTTGGAAGCTGTTGACCGTTGACCGAAGGGGAGAACTTTCCCGTTTTGGCTTCGCCATCCGACGTCCATTTTCCGGCCACCTCTGACCTTGTTGAAGGTATGGTTCGCTTCTCCTTGTGATTTCGAGTGGATTGGTGTTTGATTTTATGGAAATTGATGAGGATTTGTGGTGACCCGAATCGGGTCGGTTTCACGGTTGTCGCCGGTGACGGTTTGGGTGGTTCCGACGAGTTTTGGAGGTGGAGAGGTTGGGGTTTCACCTCCCCACACCTGGGTGATGCTTCCCCTGTACTTGTTTTGGGTAGAGGTTGAGTTTTAGGAGGAACCCGATTAGGTTGCCGGAGAGGAATTCCGTTCGGGTTTCGGGCTGAAATTGACATGGTTTCGATGAGAATTGGATCTTGAGGCAGTTGAGGAAAAGGCTTGGCTTGAGAATTGGATCTGGAGCTTCCTCGCCGGAGGAAGTCACTGTTGACGGCGCGCCGCCGGCGGCGGCGGTGGTCAACGGTGGTTCTCCGGCGAAGAGTTGACTTTTTAGTTTTCGACATTTTTAATGTCGTTTTTCTCGTAATCGCGCCCTGATTATCGTCCAGAGGTTTTCGGGTTGATTTGGGTAGCGTATTTTCAGTCGAGGGTTCGAGTGGAAATTTCAGGAATTCTGTTAATCATTTTGTACTGCATTGTATATTTCCGGGAACGGTTGGTTTCCGTGGTTAAGTACAGAGTTGTGGATTATGTTTTTGATCAGTTATGTTTATGAATGTTCAGGAGATCGAGATCGAGATCATGATCGTGCTTCTGGCGAGGGATCTTCCGCCGGGCCACGAGATTAGCGTGAGTGCGCGTTACGCGAGTCTGTGAGTGGACAATTTCTTTTCACGGATTGTTTGCGAGTCTTTATACACGTTTTACGAACTTGAGCATGCATATGAGATTTCGATTTACATGAGCATGTGTTATATGATTATTGCCTATACTAGTATATATTACGTATATACACTTATATATTGTTTCATGCATTTGCATTGCACTATTTACGATTTGGTTTACACAGAGTACAGTTTATATATGTTGTTGTATCGATACACTCGCATCCCGGCTGATCCCCGAGGATGTATACCGGGGGAGGCTGTGACTCCTGACCCGAGGTCTTTACCGGGGGAGGCAGACCTCTGACCTGAGGCCTTTCTGGCTAGAATCACGTGTGGGTCTGGGATCCCGTGATTCAGACTGTACTAGCACGGTTGTGTCCACGAGTGACCCCGTGGGATTTTTATTTATGCTCTATACGCGTGAGGAGTTAGAGTCTCCCTCGTGTACCCGTACGCGTGAGGAGTTAGAGTCTCCCTCGTGTACCATTTGATTTTTATGCATTCGACTCGCATATGTTTTTATTGCATTTATTATTTGGTGAAAGACATTTATTTTCGTCCACTCACTCTAACAGTTTTCATGTCTTTCCCCTGGGATTTTCGGTTTCCGTGCCTAGTTTGCAGTTCAGGTTTTGGTGTTTCACGTCGCGGTTGGAGGCTAGTGATCAGAGTTACCTGTGTTTTCCAGTAGGTTCTTGTTTCGCCCACTGATGTGTATATTGTATATATTTACGCTAGAGGTCGCTCTGATACATGTTTTATATGGATTTTCTCGGATATATATATATATACTACAATATGTTTACTGTTTATTGATTATGATATGATGTTGAGAAATCCGGATGGGATTGGTGCCCACGGTTTGGCTTTTATGGCATAGGACGAAGTGTTATTTTCAGGGTGCAGGTTAATGCAATTCCACGTTAGTAACGTTACTCTGCCGAAATTTTGATGATTTTTGTTGGTTCGTGTTTTCAGAAGGGGTTCTATTCCGGTTTAGGTAATTGAATTGGGGTTGGGTCCTTTCAGCTTGGTATTAGAGCATTAGGTTGTCAGATTCTGTAGACTCTTGTATTTGTGACGCTTAGGGTATTTGAGTTTGTACAGCATGACTGGAGTGATGACCCGACTGGCCAGCGGTACTCATCAATACTTCGGGTGTTGTGTGTTCTCAAATATCTGCGGTTTCATGATTACGTTCTTTCTGCTTGTACCTAATGCTTGTCTTGTATCAGTAGGATGCCTCCTCGACGTGGTCCCCGTGTTGATCGGGAAGCGGATTCTGATGAGGATCGCCAAACGCGCGACTTGCTGATGCGAGTGTTGCGTTTTGAAGAGCGTTTTGACCCTGTGGTCAAGGCTCGTACTGCTGGCGCTACTGTGTTTTCGGGTTCAGTTGACCCAGAGATATGTGAGGCATGGTTGGTTCAGATTGAACGTGTATGTGAGCGTCTGCAGTTTACTCCTGAGCAGATGACAGTTGCAGCAGTCGGATTACTTGAGGGCGATGCATACTTTTGGTGGGTTAGCACCGACAGGGTTCCAGCTGCTACTCCGTTGACTTTGTTCCGTGATCTGTTTATGCGGAGGTACTTTAATCAGGCTACCCAGCAGCGCAAGTATGAGGAGTTTACGAACTTGAGGCAGGGTAGTTTGTCTATACTTGAGTACCGGGACAGGTTTACCCGCTTATCTCGTTTTGCGTGTGATATGGTGGCTACTGAGGAAGCCAAGTGTCGCAGGTTTGAGCTGGGTTTGAACTTGAATATCAAGGGGACTCTGACTACAATGCCTCGGAACAACTTCGATGAGTTTGTTAGTGCAGCACTCCGAGGTGAGGACATAGAGAAGGAGAGGCAGCAGAGGTACCAGCCGAGACGGTTTGAGGAGGGTGGACCGAGTCAGGGGCCTTCAAAGAGGCAGAGTTCTGATATTTCTGGTTCGGCTTCATCCTCGGGTGGTGGATCTTATCGCTCACCAGTTAGTGCACCGAGGCAGAGACCGAGATGGAGGAGAGATCGACCGCAGCGACCACAGGCTAGTGAAGGTTCCAACTGTTCCAGTTATCCTCGGCGTACTGGTGGCACATTTTCTGTACCGAGAGAGTACCCGTTGTGTAGTCTTTGCAACAGATATCACTTTGGTCCATGTCAGCGAGGTCCTGCTACTTGTTATCGTTGTGGCCAGGTGGGTCACTATTCGAGGGAGTGCCCTCAGTTGTTTGGTACTGACGGACAGGCGGCCCAGAGTTCCGGAGGAGAGCGAGATGCCACTTCAGGAGCTCGACCAGCACTGTTTGCGGGGCAGGGTAGACAGCAGGGACAGCCTCAGTGTGGACGACCAGCCAGACAGGCGAGGGTTCATGCCATGACTCTTCGAGAGGGCAGAGCTTCACCGGAGGTCGTTATCGGTACGTTACATGTCTTTGGTATTCCAGCACTTGCATTGTTAGATCCAGGTGCCACACATTCATTTATATCATTTAGACTATCATCATTAGCTACGATACCTACATCTCCACTTCCGGGGTTATGGAGAGTGTTGTATCCGTCAGGGGAGATTGTGAGTATCAGTTGGGTATATAGAGACTATGAGGTGTTTATTGGAGGCCATGGTTTAGCCGCTGATTTGTTGTTGCTTGATATTGTAGATTTTGATCTGATCTTGGGTATGGACTTCTTGGAGACGCACTGGACCATGTTTGACTGTCACAAGAAGGAGGTCGCATTTCGACGACCAGGGTTACCCGAGATACTGTTTCGCGGTGAGAAGAACACTTCACTACCGTGTTTGATTTCCGCGATGAGGGCGGATCAGTTGATGAAGAAGGGTTGTGTTGCTTATTTAGCCCATGTTGTGGACACTACAGCAGCTATACCAGATCTTGGTAGTATTAAGGTTGTTTCTGAGTTTCCAGATGTGTTTCCAGCGGAGTTACCTGATATACCCCCTATGCAGGAGATTGATTTCACTATTGAGTTGTTACCAGGCATGGGACCTATCTCCCAGACACCGTATCGGATGGCGCCAGCGGAGTTGAAGGAGTTGCAGGTTCAGCTCCAGGAGTTGTTGGAGAAGGGTTTTATTCGACCTAGTGTTTCTCCATGGGGTGCCCCGGTGTTATTTATGCGGAAGAAGGATGGATCTATGTGTTTGTGTATCGACTACCGGAAGCTGAATCTGGTTACAGTGAAGAACAAGTATCCGTTGCCGCAGATTGATGATTTGTAAAATCAGCTCAAGGGAGCATCAGTCTTTTCGAAGATTGACCTTCGATCCGGATATCATCAGTTAAGGATCCGAGACTCCGATGTGGCCAGGACAGCTTTCAGGTCGCGGTATGGGCATTACGAGTTTTTGGTTATGCCGTTTGGGTTAACCAACGCCCCCGCAGCTTTCATGGACTTGATGAATCGGGTGTTCAGACGGTTCCTGGACAAGTTCGTGATTGTATTCATTGACGATATTTTGATCTATTCCAGGAGTGTGGGCCAGCATAAGAAGCATTTGCGAGCAGTGTTACGGACTTTGCGGGACCATCAGTTGTTTGCAAAGTTTAGCAAGTGCGAGTTCTGGTTGGATAGTGTGAAGTTCTTGGGCCACGTGATATCGGCTGAGGGAGTCAGTGTTGATCCTGACAAGATTGAGGCCGTGTTGAACTGGAGTAGACCTACTACTGGACCAGAGATCCGGAGTTTCTTGGGTTTAGCAGGCTATTATCGGCGGTTTGTACAGGATTTCTCTCGGATTGCTACACCACTGACCAGATTGACGAAGAAGGGCGTCAAGTTTGAGTGGTCTGATGCATACGAGGAGAGTTATTTGCTCCTGAAGGAAAGATTGACTACCGCACCAGTTCTGACATTGCCAGACGACAGTGGTGAGTTTGTAGTGTACAGCGATGCGTCGAAGTTGGGGCATGGCTGTGTGTTGATGCAGCATGGTAGAGTTGTAGCCTATGGTTCCAGACAGCTGAAACCACATGAGGTCAACTATCCGACGCATGATTTGGAGTTAGCCGCTATTGTGTTAGCGTTGAAGAGTTAGAGACATTACCTGTATAGAGCACAGTGTAAGATCTACACCGACCACAAAAGTCTTACCTACTTGCAGACGCAGCCGGATCTGAACATGAGGCAACGCCAATGGATGGAGTTGATCAACGATTACGATTGCACTTTCGAGTACCATCCAGGGAAGGCCAATGTTGTAGCTGATGCACTTAGCCGGAAGTCTGGAGTCTCGTTGTTTCATGTGTGTGTGACCAGAGTGTCGATGTTAGCCGAGCTTCGAGCTACGGGTGCTGAGTTCGGGTATGATGATGAGGGAGCTTTGTTGGCCAGTTTTCAAGTTCGACCCGTATTGGTTTATCAGGTGCGTGAGGCTCAGGATTTAGATTCTTACCTGTTGGGCAAGAAGACCATGATACGGAATGGTGTGCCTACAGAGTTTCGATTGAGCCACGACGGTACGTTGTTGTTCAGAGGCAGGTTGTGTGTGCCCCGGGACGAGAGCCTGAAGAAGGAGATTTTAGATGAGGCCCATAGTTCAGCGTATGCGATGCATCCCAGAGGTACGAAGATGTTTTGTACACTTCGAGCGTATTATTAGTGGCGCAACATAAAGCGGGAGATTGCCGCGTACGTGGGTCGATGTTTGATCTGTTAGCAGGTTAAGGCGGAGAGGCAGAAACCTGCAGGGAAACTACAGCCACTTGAGATTCCGGTTTGGAAATGGGAGCACATTACGATGGATTTCGTCTATCAGTTGCCGCGTACTTCGGCTGGGAACACTGGTATTTGGGTTATTGTGGATCGATTGACGAAATCCGCTACTTTCTTGCACTTCCAGGGAAGATATCAGTGGGTAGATTGGCCAAGTTGTACTTATCCGAGATTGTTCGCTTGCATGGTGTGCCTGTGTCTATTGTTTCTGACCGAGATAGTCAGTTCACCTCTGAGTTTTGGCAGGCATTGCAGCGAGCTTTGGGCACAAAGTTGCGATTCAGTACAGCTTTTCATCCTCAGACTGACGGGCAGTCCGAGCGGACCATTCAGACTCTTGAGGATATGTTGCAATCTTGTGTGTTGCAGTTCCGTGGGAATTGGGATCATCAGTTACATTTGATTGAGTTCGCCTAAAACAACAGCTATCAGGCCAGTATTGAGATGGCACCGTATGAGGCTCTGTACGGGAAGCAGTGTCGCACTCCGTTGTGTTGGAGTGAGGTGGGCGAGCGTTGGCTGATTGGCCCTGATCTGGTGAAAAGCACTATGGAGGATGTTCAGATTATCCGGGATCGATTGAAGATCGCCCAGGATCGGCAGAAGAGTTACGCGGACGTGAGGAGGAAGAACCTCGAGTTTGAGGTAGGCGATTGGGTCTTCCTGAAACTATCTCCATGGAGGGGAGTTGTGCGTTTCGGGAAGTGTGGCAAGCTTCGACCACGGTACATTGGTCCGTATGAGATTATGGAGAGGGTTGGAGCTGTTGCTTACAAACTTGAGTTACCAGCTGAGATGGCTCGTGTTCATGATGTCTTCCATGTTTCGATGTTGCGGAAGTACATCTCAGATCCTTCACATGTGTTAGCCCCACAGCAGTTGCCGATCAGAGAGGATTTGACGTACGTGGAGGAGCCTGTACAGATTCTCGATCGTCATGAGCAGGAGTTGAGGCACCGTGTGATCCCGCTAGTGAAGGTCTTGTGGCAGAACCACTCAGTTGAGGAGGCCACCTGGGAGACTGAGTAGCGTATGCGGAAACAGTATCCTCATCTGTTCACTTGACAGGTACGTAAATTTCAAGGTCGAAATTTCTTTAAGGGGGGTAGATTTGTGACGACCCGAACCAGAGTTAGTATTGTATTCGGCATGATTCATGAGATTGGTTATAGTCGCAGTTTTACGATATATGTGTGGTTTGTCGATTCTATTCGCGACTATATTTTTGGCCGAGAATTTGAGTCAAGTGTCTTCACGGAAGTTGTAGAGTACGTGATTTCGAGCTCGAGGGCGGTTCCGGATGATTTTTCTGGTAAACGAGGAATATAATACGATTATTTGAAGTTTCAGTTTTCGATGAGTTTATCCGATTGTTTCGTGTTTATCCGAATCGTGATGGTTATCCATTTCGAATCGTCGATCGACCTGAGGCGCGAGTATAAATATCGGAAATAGTCGAGAAATAGTCGTAAAACACTGTTGAAGCTTGACTAGACCGTTGACTTTCCCATTTTGGAAGTTGTTGACCGTTGACCGAAGGGGAGAACTTTCCCGTTTTGGCTTCGCCGTCCGACTTCCATTTTCCGGCCACCTCTGACCTTGTTGAAGGTATGGTTCGCTTCTCCTTGTGATTTCGAGTGGATTGGTGTTTGATTTTATGGAAATTGATGAGGATTTGTGGTGACCCGAATCGGGTCGGTTTCACAGTTGTCGCCGGTGATGGTTTGGGTGGTTCCGGCGAGTTTTGGAGGTGGAGAGGTTGGGGTTTCACCTCCCCACACCTGGGTGATGCTTCCCTTGTACTTGTTTTGGGTTGAGGTTGAGTTTTTGGAGGAACCCGATTAGGTTGCCGGAGAGGAATTCCGTTCGGGTTTCGGCCTGAAATTGACATGGTTTCGATGAGAATTGGATCTTGAGGCAGTTGAGGAAAAGGCTTGGCTTGAGAATTGGATTTGGAACTTCCTCGCCGGAGGAAGTCACTGTTGACGGCGCGCCACTGGCGAAGAGTTGACTTTTTAGTTTTTGACGTTTTTAATGTCGTTTTCTCGTAATCGCGCCCTGATTATCGTCCATAGGTTTTCGGATTGATTTGGGTAGCGGATTTTCAGTCGAGGGTTTCGAGTGGAAATTTCTGGAATTTTGTTAATCATTTTGTACTGCATTGTATATTTCCGGGAACGGTTGGTTTCCGTGGTGAAGTACAGAGTTGTGGATTATGTTTTTGATCAGTTATGTTTATGAATGTTCAGGAGATCGAGATCGAGATCGTGATCGTGCTTCTGGCGAGGGATTTTCCGCCGGGCCACGAGATTA
Organism: Geum urbanum; assembly: GCA_946800695.1. NCBI lineage: Eukaryota > Viridiplantae > Streptophyta > Magnoliopsida > Rosales > Rosaceae > Geum > Geum urbanum. The sequence goes on along the minus strand of OX327003.1, from coordinate 36,662,083 downwards.
GCGCGAGTGCGCGTTACGCGAGTCTGTGAGTGGACAATTTCTTTTCACTGATTGTTTGCGAGTCTTTATACACGTTTTACGAACTTGAGCATGCATATGAGATTTCGATTTACATGAGCATGTGTTATATGATTATTGCCTATACTAGTATATATTACGTATATACACTTATATATTGTTTCATGCATTTGCATTGAACTATTTACGATTTGGTTTACACAGAGTACAGTTTATATATGTTGTTGTATCGATACACTCGCATCCCGGCTGATCCCCGAGGATGTATACCGGGGGAGGCTGTGACTCTTGACCCGAGGTCTTTACCGGGGGAGGCAGACCTCTGACCTGAGGCCTTTCTGGCTAGAATCACGTGTGGGTCTGGGATCCCGTGATTCGGACTGTACTAGCACGGTTGTGTCCACGAGTGACCCCGTGGGATTTTTATGCATGCTCTGTACGCGTGAGGAGTTAGAGTCTCCCTCGTGTACCTGTACGCGTGAGGAGTTAGAGTCTCCCTCGTGTACCTGTACGCGTGAGGAGTTAGAGTCTCCCTCGTGTACCATTTGATTTTTATGCATTCGACTCGCATATGTTTTTATAGCATTTATTATTTGGTGAAAGACATTTATTTTCGTCCACTCACTCTAACAGTTTTCATGTCTTTCCCCTGGGCTTTTCTGTTTCCATGCCCAGTTTGCAGTTCAGGTTTTGGTGTTTCACGTCGGGGTTGGAGGCTAGTGATCAGAGTTACCTGTGTTTTCCAGTAGGTTCTTGTTTCGCCTACTGATGTGTATATTGTATATATTTATGCTAGAGGTCGCTCTGATACATTCTGATACATGTTTTATACGGGTTTTCTCGGATATATATATATATACTACAGTATGTTTACTGTTTATTGATTATGATATGATGTTGAGAAATCCGGATGGGATTGGTGCCCACGGTTTGGCTTTTGTGGCATAGGATGAAGTGTTATTTTCAGGGTGCAGGTTAATGCAATTCCACGTTAGTAACGCTACTCTGCCGAAATTTTGATGATTTTTGTTGGTTCGTGTTTTTAGAAGGGGTTCGATTCCGGTTTAGGTAACTGAATCTGGGTTGGGTCCTTTCAGCGCCAGCGGCGGTCAACAGCGGAGCTCCAGCGAGGGTTGACTTTTTGCGATTTTAGAGATTTTTATACCGTTTTGCTCGTAATCGTGTCCCGATCATATTCGTGAGGTTTTTGAGTTGATTTGAGTATTCTATTTTGGGACGAGGGTTATTGGGTGTATTTTGGGAATTTTGTTATCCTCGTCGATATTTCGAGCAATACGTCTTTCGAGAACGTGGGTTTCTTGACGTATTAGCTCCGTATGATGTGTTTCAATTTGTATTGATCATATCCCTGTTATTCAGGTGATCGTGATCGAGCGTTTGGCGAACGATCTTCCGCCAGATCTCAGAGTTAGCCTCGAACTGTGAGTGGACATTTATTTACACTGTTGTGGCGAGTTCTTGGTTTCAGTATTTGTTTCCTAAACAATGTTTAAATTATTTATCATTTTGAAGGTATTGTATATTTTATTGTTGATGGAATTTATTTATTTAGCTTTGATGCATTGGCTACGCGGCTGATCACCGGTAGTCCATCTATCAGGCTTGAGAGATTCGCTTGATATGCTGAAAAGGCTTGAGAGATTCTCCTAGTCTATCACCGTCGGGCTTGAGAGATTCATCTGACATGCTACTCTGGCAATGAAATCCACTGGAGTGGCGACCTTCATTTATTTAAAGAACTCGTATTATTTTATGAATATATAAATGGTGAAAGGCATATGATTATTTTTGTCCACTCACTCTAACGATTTTATTTGCCTTTCCCCTGGGCTTTTTGGTTTCCTTTGCCCAGTTTGTAGTTTGGGTTCCAGTGTTGCACCTCGACGGTGGATGCATAGAGTTCGGATCACACTTCAGTTTCTGTAGGTTCCTTGTTCGACCTACTAGTTGTATATGATGTATATAGTTGTCGCTCTGTATACATATTGTGTTCTCAGTTGAGTTTACTCCTGAATATTTCCGGATTTCTTGTAAACCTTTTGGTTTATTATAGATATGATGTTGAGAAATCCAGATGGGGAACGGATCCCCACGGTTTGGCTTTTATGGAATATTCGAAGTGTGTTTCTTTGCAGGTTCTAATATGAGCTCACATATTTCAAAGTAAATTTTGGCAAAAAAATTTAAGGTCGTGTTTTTGAAGGGGTTTGATTTTGGTTTAGGCAACTAAATCAGAGGCGGATCCTTTCAGTTGGTATCAGAGCATTAGGTTTTTGGTTCTGTAGACTCTTGTAGTTGTGTTACTTAGGACATTTGAGAATGTATAGCATTTCGGGAGCAATGACCCAACCGGCCGGCGGATAATCATCAATGCTCTAGAGTGTTGTATGTTTTCAAACGGTTGAAGTTTCATGATTACATCCTTTCTATTTTGAGACTAATATCTTTTATCCTTAGGATGCCTCATTGACGTAGAGTCTGTGCTGAATGGACTGGGGATCTTGATGAGGATCAACGTACGCGTGACTTACTTATGCGAGTATTGCGTTTAGAGGAGCGTATTGATCGAGAGGCTAAGGTCAGGACAGCGGGAGCAATTGTTTTCTTTAGTTCCCTTGATCCTGAAGTATGTGAAGCTTGGGTGGTTCAGGTTGAGCGTGTTTGTGAGCGCCTGCATTTTACTCTTGAACAGAAAACTGTAGTAGCAGTGGGTTTGCTTGAGTCAGATGCTTACTTTTGGTGGGTTGGTATAGATAGAGTTCCTATTGATACTCCTTGGTTGATGTTCAAAGAGATGTTCATGCGTCAGCATTTCAATCCAGCTACTCAGTAGTGGAAATATGAGGAGTTTACCAACCTGAAGCAGTGGAATATGTCAGTGCTTAAGTATCGGGATAAATTCACTCGTTTGTCTCGGTTTGCACGTGATATGGTGGCATCTGAGGAAACCAAGTGCAGGAGGTTTGAGTTGTGTCTGAGTTTGAATATCAAGGGGACTTTGACTACTATGCCTCGAGATATCTTTGATGAGTTTGTTAGTGCTACACTTAGAGTTGAAGATATCGAGAGGGAGAGACAGATGCAGTTTCAGACGCGTCGATTTGAAGAGGGTGGACCTAGTCAGGGTACTTCGAAGAGGTTGAGTTTTGGTACTTCTAGATCAGCATTATCTTCTGGTAGTGGACCTTGTAGGTATCCTACTAGCACTGCTAGGCGGAGTCATAGATGGAGAAGGAGTCGACCGCAGAGGCAGCAGTCGAGTGGGAGTTTCAGTGGATCGAGTTATTCTCGACCTTTCTTCAGCACACCAGTTACACCGAGGGAATCTCCATTGTGTAACAACTGTCACAGACATCACTTTGGTCAGTGTCAGTATGGTCCCTCTACTTGTTACCGTTGTGGCCAGGTGGGTCACTTTGCGAGGGAATGTCCACAGCGTGGCACTTTTGGAGGTGTTGCGGATCAGAGTGCTGAACGAGATCAGGGTACTGCTTCTGGTGATCGTGCAACACAGTCTTCTGGACAGGGTAGTCAGCAAAATCATGGTCAACGTGGATGACCAGCTGGATAGACTCGAGTTCATGCCATGTCTCTACGTGAAGGCAGAGCTTCTCTAGAGGTTATCATCGGTACGTTGTACATTTTTGGTCATCTAGTTCTTACTTTACTAGATCCAGGGGCTACGCATTTATTCATGTCATATAGATTAGAATCATTGGCTTCTATACTTGCATATCTACCCCCTAGTTTGTGGCGAGTGTTGTATCCATCTGGCGAGGTAGTGTGTGTCGGGTGGGTATATAGAGTTTGTGAGATTTTTATTGGAGGTCATGGGTTACCCGCGGATTTGATGCTGCTGGATTTTGTGGATTTTGACGTGATTTTGGGCATGGATTTCTTGGAGAACCATTGGGTTGTTCTTGACTGTCACAAGAAGGAGGTTGTTTTCAAGAGTCCAGGCATGCCGGAAATCTTGTTTCGGGGTGAAAAAAATACTACTTTACCTTGTTTGATTTTTGCAATGAAGGCAAATCGAATGATGAGGAAGGGTTGTGAGACTTACCTTGCATATGTGATTGATACGAGTGTTCGTGTGCTGGACATTAGTGATATTGTGGTGGTTTGTGAATATCCAGATGTTTTCCTCAAGATTTACCTAGTGTTCCTCCAGTCAGGGAGATTGACTTCAGCATCGAGTTACTTCCAGGTACTGGACCTATTTCGAACACCCTATCGTATGGCACCTGCAGAGTTGAGGGAGTTGCACATTCAACTTTAGGAATTGATTGAGAATGGCTTCATTCGACTTAGTGTTTCACCTTGAGGTGCACCAGTGTTGTTTGTGAGGAAGAAGGATGGTTCGATGAGGCTATGCATTGACTATCGGAAGTTGAATCAGGTTACGGTGAAGAACAAGTATCTGCTCCCACGGATTGATAATTTGTTCGATTAGCTGAAAGAAGCTTCAGTCTTCTCAAAGATTGATCTCAGGTCTGGATACCATCAGCTGCGGATTTGGGAGTCTGATATGGACAAGACTGCATTTCAGTCACGTTATAGGCACTATGAGTTCCTTGTTATGCCGTTTAATTGGGTTGACTAATGCGCCAGCTACTTTCATGGATATGATGAATCAGACTTTCAGACGTTATTTGGAAAATTTCGTCATTGTGTTCATCGACGACATCCTGATCTATTCCAGGAGTGTGGGGCAGCACAAGAAGCATTTGCATGCAGCCTTGCAGACTTTACGAGACGCTCAGTTGTATGCCAGATTCAATAAATGTGAATTTTGGCTAGACAGTGTAAAGTTTATGGGTCACGTGATATCAGCTGAGGGAGTCAACGTGGATCCTGATAAGATTGATGCGGTATTGAATTGGAGCAGACCTATCAACGTGGCAGAGATATGGAGTTTCTTGGGCTTAGCAGGCTACTATCGCCGATTCGTGCATGACTTTTCACGGATAGCAACACCGCTTACCCGTTTGACGAAGAAAGGAGTCAAGTTTGAATGGTCTTATGCTTGCGAGGAAAGTTACTTGACTTTAAAGGAAAGGTTGACTACTACACCAGTGTTGACTTTACCTGACGATAGCGGTGAGTTTGTGGTGTGCAGTGATGCTTCGAAGCTAGGTCTGGGTTATGTTTTGATGCAGCATGGAAATGTGGTGGCATATGGTTCGAGATAGTTGAACCATGTATATATGTATATCTGTACTATGTATATATGTATATCTGTGAAAATCCGCACAACATGTATCAGAATGTATCAGAGCGACCTCTAGAGTAAAACATATACAATATGTACATCAGTAGGCGAAACAAGAACCTACTGGAAAACACAGGTGACTCTGATCACTAGCCTCCAAACCGCGACGTGAAACACCAAACCTGAATTGCAAACTGGGCACGGAAACCGAAAAGCCCAGGGGAAAGGCAAATAAAAACGTTAGAGTGAGTGGACGAAAACAATATATGCCTTTCACCAGTTATATACATAATCAATGTAAAACATTGCGAGTTCGGAAAACAACACATATAAATATATACGGAGGTTGTCGGGCGACCTCTCAAATCCGACGTCAGGTGAATCGCTCAAACCTGACAGTGATAGGCCAGGGGACCTCTCAACCCTGGCGGCATACAGGGGACCTCTCAACCCTGCCCAGATGACCTCTCAACTCTGGTGGACTACCGGTGATCAGCCGAGTAGTCAAGCATCGATGCAGTAATGCCATCACATATAAATATAAACAATACCTCCGAAAACATCATATAACTCAATCATCGTATAATTTAAATACGGAAAAATCATAAAATCCACGAACTCGCAGATTAACAGTGAAAATATAAACTTGTCCACTCACAGATCAGCTAGCGCGAACTCGCGCTAAACTCGTGGTCCGGCGGAAGTTCCCTCGCCTGAAGCACGATCACGATCCAGATCTCGATCTCGATCTCGATCTCCTGAATGTTCACAAAACACAACTGATCAATAACATAGTTCTCAACACTGTACGGATGCACGGAAACCAACCGTTCCCGGAAATACAAAATGCAGTGCAAAATGAATTACGGAAATCCCGAAATCCCAACTCGAAACCTCGACTGAAAATCGGCTACTCAAATCAACCCAAAAACCTCCGTATGATAACCAGGGCGTGATTACGAGAAAAATGACATTAAAAACGTCAAAATCTGAAAAGTTGACTTTTTGACCGCCGTTGACCGCCGCCGGCGGCGGCGGCGCGCCGTCAACGGTGGAGTTTCGCGGCCAAATTTTCCAGATCAAACCATCTCATCCATGCGAATCTCTTTCCCTTCTGTCACTAAGCCCAATTCCAACTCTAACCCTTCCAAAATCAAGCAAAACCGAACGGAAACCAAATCGGAATTCCAAATCGGGTTGCAACAAAAACTCCTCCCCAACTCCAATTAACCACACCGTTAGACTCAGAGTGATGAGGGGAGTCGAATCCCCCAAGTCTCCCCTTCCAAAACTCGTCGGAACCATATCACCCATCACCGCCGATCACCACCATTCGGTCCATAACCGAACTCCCTCAAACCTTAATCAATTCTCCTCAAACCACAACCCAACCTACTCGAAATCATGAGGGGAAGAAAACCTTACCCTTGCCGGAAGCATAGGTGGCCGGAAAATGGGTCGTCGGACGGTGGTTCCCAAACGGGAAATTTCCCCCTTTTGGTCAAACTGGTCAGCTTTCCTGTTTTGGAAAGTCAACGACTAGTCAATGCAAAACTGAATTTTTACGACTATTCTCGACTATTTTTCGACTTTTCGATATTTATACTCGTCCCTCGGGTCGATCAACGGTCCGGAATGAATATACGGTGTGATTCGGATAAGCTCGAAACAATCGGATAAACTCGTCGGAACCCGAAACTTCAAATAATCATAAAATATTCCTCGGTTATCGGAAAAATGTTCCGGAACCGTCCACGAGCTCGAAATCACGTACTCTACCATTTCCGCGAAGACACCCAACTCAAATTATCGACCGAAAACAAAGTCGCGAATGGAATTGGCAAACCACACAATATCGTAAAACTGCGACTATAACCAAATCTCGAGAATCGTACCAAACACACATCTGATTCTGGTTCGGGTCGTCACAAGCTGCCATTGTGTTAGCATTGAAAAGTTGGAGACACTACTTATACGAAGCACAGTGCAAGATTTTCACCGATCACAAAAGTCTTACCTACTTGCGTACGCAGCCAGATTTAAATATGAGGCAACAAAGATGGATGGAGCTGATTAATGATTATGAATGCACTTTCGAGTATCATCCAGGGAAAGCTAATATGGTTGCTGATGCTCTTAGTCGGAAGCATGGTGCTTCTCTCTTCCATGTACGTGTTGCTAGAGTGTCACTATTGACAGTATTGAGAGCAACAGGAGCAGAGTTGGAATGGAATGATGATGGAGCATTGTTGGCTAGTTTCCAAGTTCGTCCGTTGTTACTTGATCAAGTTCATGAAGCTCAAGATTCAGATTCCTATTTGCTAAGCAAGAAGAATTTGATTCAGAATAGTGTACCGACCGAGTTTCGGATGAGGAGTGATGGCACTTTGATGTTCAGGGGAAGATTATGTGTGCCCAGAGATGAGGATTTGAAGAAGGAAATACTCGATGAAGCCTATTGTTCTGCATATGCTATGCATCCAGGTAGTACAAAGATGTTCCGGACACTTAAAGCTTATTATTGGTGGTGAAACATGAAGAGGGAAATAGCAATGTATGTGCATAGATGCCTGATTTGTTAGCAAGTGAAGGCAGAACGTCAGAAACCGGCAGGTAAACTACAACCTTTGGAGATTCTAGTGTGGAAGTGGGAGCATATCACTATGGATTTTGTGCATCAGTTACCTCGTACTTCTGGTGGTAGTACTGGTATTTGGGTGATTGTGGATCGCCTTACGAAGTCAGCTCTTTTCCTAGCACTTCCAGAAAAGCTTCCCGTGAGCAAATTGGTGAAGCTGTACTTGAGAGAGGTTGTGAGATTACATGGTGTACCTGTGTCTATAGTTTCTGATCGGGATAGTCAGTTTACTTCAAAATTTGGCGGGCATTGTAGAAGGTAATGGGGACTAGACTCCACTTCAGCACAGCTTTTCATCCCTAGTCAGATGGTCAGTCGGAGAGGACTATTCAGACTCTGGAGGATATGTTGCGATCTTGTGTTTTGTAGTTTAAAGGGAATTGGGATCAGCAACTTCATTTGATTGAGTTTGCTTTCAACAACAGCTATCAGGCTAGCATTGGTATGGCACCTTACAAGGCGTTGTATGGCAAACAATGTCGAACTTCATTGTGTTGGAGTGAAGTTGGCGAGAAATGGCTTCTTGGTCCTGATTTGGTTAAAAGTACCACTGAAGATGTTCAAGTTATTCGGGATAGATTGAAGGCTGTACAGGATCGACAGAAGAGTTATGCTGATGTGAGACGGAAGGATCTCGAGTTCGAGGTTGGTGATTGGGTTTTCCTGAAACTTTCTCCTTGGAAATGTGTTGTTCGTTTATGGAAGCGCGGTAAACTTCGTCCGCGATATGTTGGCCCATATGAGATCACAGAGCGAGTCGGTGCTATAACGTATAGGTTGGCATTACCTTCCGAGATGACCAGGGTACATGATGTGTTCCTTGTGTCTATGTTGCGGAAGTACATTTCTGATCCATCTCATGTGTTGACACCGTATCAGTCTTATACGGGAGGACTTGACCTATGTGGAGGAACCAGTTCAGATTTTTGATCAGAAAGTCCACGAGTTGCGGCATAAAGCCATTCCTCTTGTGAAGGAATTGTGGCAGAACCATTCAGTTGAAGAGGCTACTTGGGAGACCGAGCAGCACATGCGTGAGCAGTATCCCTACCTCTTCAGTTAGTAGGTATGTAAATTTCGAGCGCGAAATTTTTGTTAGGGGTTAGATTTGTAACCACCAAAACCGAAAATGGTATGTTAATTTGCTTCATTTGCACATTTCACGATTAGTGGCAGTTAATCATAATTGGTTGATATGGCGGATTTGTTCACGACTTAATTATCGGACACAAATTTGGTTTGAGTTCCTTCGCGGAAATTATAGAGGATTTGATTTCGAGTTCGCAGGAGGTTTCAAAGGATTTTTCGAATAATCGGAGAATATAAAATGAATATTTGAAATTATCGTCGAATTAGTCGTACTTATCCGTTTGAGTTTGAGTTATCCAAATCGAGAATTTGGTCGGTTTGCGACGTATAAATATCGAAATAGTCGTTAAATAGTCGAAAATTTGCATTTGGGCCGAGTTGACTGTGTTTGACCGAGCCAGACCCGAGTTGACTGAGTCACCGAGTTGACCCGTCCGAGTTGTTAACTCGCCGCCGTGATTCTTGCCGGAAAACGGCACGGTTTCCGGAAAGAAAGGTAGGGATTTGAAGCTCTCCTCTTGGGCTATTGATTGATGTATTCATTGTGTTGTTTTGTGTTGGTTTTGTTGGAGAAATGTGGAGGTGAAGTTGGACGGAATCGGGATGAATGGGGGGAGGTTTTCGGGCGAGTTTACGGTGGGGTTTTGCGGTGGAATAGGTTGGGTTTGTGCTAGGGAAGGAAACCCCTAAGGTTTGGAGGGCCGAGGTGGAGTGATAGCGCCGGAATCGGCCGGAGAAGTTTTCTAGCGATTACGGGCCGGATGAAAGGACCCAACCCCGATTTAGTTTCCTAAATCGGAATCAAACCCCTTCTGAAAACGTGAACCAACAAAAACCATTAAAATTTGGGCAGAGTAAGGCTACTAACGCGGAATTGCCTTTACTTGCACCCGAAAAATAACACTTTATCCTATGCCACAAAAGCCAAACTGTGGGCACCAATCCCATCAGGATTTCTCAATATCATCATAATAGGAATGAACAGTAAACATAACTGTAATATATAGTATATCCGGGAAAAACCGTATAAAATATGTATCAGAACGTATCAAAGCGACCTCTAGTGTACATATATACAAAATATACAACAGTAGGCGAAACAAGAAACCTACTGGAAAGCACAGGTAGCTCGAACAACTAGCCTCCAACCACGACGTGAGACTCCAGAATCTGAACTGCAAACTGGGCACGGAAACCGAAAAGCCCAGGGGAAAGACATGAAAACCGTTAGAGTGAGTGGACGAAAATAAATGTCTTTCACCAGATGATATATGTTATAATAACATACGTGAGTCAAGATGAATAAATATAATAAAGTACACGAGGTGAACTCATATTCCTCCAGTGTACTGAGCATGCATGTAAAAATCCCACGGGGTCGCTCATGAACACATCCGTTCTAGTACAGTCTGAATCACGGGATCCCAGACCCACACTTGATTCTAGCCAGAAAGGCCTCAGGTCAGAGGTCTGCCCCCTCCCCCCCCCCCCTGGTAAAGGCATCGGGTTAGGGGTCACAGCCTCCCCCAGTAAACATCCTCGGGGATCAGCCGGGATGCAAGTGTATCGATACAACAACATATACTAAGACTGTACTCTGTGTAAACCAAATCATAAATAGTTCGATGCAAATGTATAATGCAGTAAATAAATGCGTATACGTAATATATACGGGTATAGGCATAATCGTATAACACATGCTCATATAAATCATAATCTCGTATGCATGCTCATTCTCGTAAAACGTATATAAAGACTCGCAATTATCAGTGAAAACAAGTTGTCTACTCACAGGTGAGCAAAACGCGCACTCGCGCTAATCACGTGGCCCGGCGGAAGATCCCTCGCCCGAAGCACGATCTCGATCCCCTGAATAGTCATAAAATATATCTGATCAAAATCATAATCCACAACACTGTACCACACCACGGAAACCAACCGTTCCCGGAAATATACAACACAGTGCAAAATAATCGACGAAATTCCCGAAATCTCCACTCGAAACCCTCGACTGAAAATTCGATACCCAAGTCAACTCGAAAATCTCAAGGCGACGATCGGGGCGCGATTAGGAGAAAAACGACATTAAAAACATCGAATTCCAAAAAGTCAACGGGTAGCCGGAGATCCGGCGTTGACCGCCGCCGCTTCCGGCGGCGCGCCGTCAACCGGAGAGTTTTCCCGGCGACCGAGCTACCAAACTATTCTCCTCCTCAAGCCAAGCAACTTTAACAAAGGAACCACCACCGTGGCCGGAATCCAGCTCGAAGGTCCACAAACCCAAACCGGCCGAAATTTGCTCCGCCGCCCGATTCCGTCACCGTGAGGCCACCACGGCCTCCCAAACTCAAGGGGTCACCAACCTACCTCAAGCCCAACCTTTTCCACCAAAAACCCCACTCGGAAAGTCGCCGGAACACTGTCCTCCGTTGAAGCCGATTCTGGCCAAAAATCTCCAATTTTCAAATCGATATATCTCCCTCAAATCTCAACCAAATCAAGCAATTCCAAGTTCTTATCAACATAAAATCAAGAGAGGAATCAAAATATACGAAATTCCAAGCCGGAGGTGGCCGGAAAACGAAGGTCGTCGGCGAGTCAAACGGTGGCCGGTTTTCTCTCTCTGGTCAACGCGAGTCAACGTGTCAAAGGCGGTCAAACTTCCCGAAGAGTGATTTTCGACAATTTTTGGCTATTTCCAATATTTATACTCGCGCCTCGGGACGATTGACAGTCCAAAACGGATAACCATTACGATTCGCATAAACACGATACGAACGGATAAACTCGACGATATTCTGAAACTTCAAATAATCATATTATATTCCTCGGTCATCGGAAAAATCATCCGGAACCGCCCACAAACTCGAAATCACGTGTACTACAACTCTCGAGAAGAGACTCAACTCAAATTCTTGGCCGATAATTAAGTCGTAAACAAAACTGGCAAACCACACAATAATCGATAAACAGCGATTACGCACTAACTCGTGGATTACGCTGATTACTCTACTGATTCTGGTTCGGGTCGTCACAAATCTACCCCCCTTAAAAAATTTCGACCTCGAAATTTACATACCTGTCAAGTGAACAGATGAGGATACTGCTCCCGCATACGCTGCTCAGTCTCCCAGGTGGCCTCCTCAACCGAATGATTCTGCCACAAGACCTTCACCAGCGGTATAATACGGTGCCTCAACTCCTGCTTACGACGATCGAGAATCTGTACCAGCTCCTCCACGTACGTCAAATCCTCTCGGATCGGTAACTGCTGTGGGGCTAACACATGCAAAGGATCTAAGATGTACTTCCACAACATCGAAACGTGGAAAACATCATGAACACGAGCCATCTCAGCCGGTAACTCAAGTCTGTAAGCAACAGCTCCAACCCTCTCGGTGATCTCGTACGGACCAATATATCGTGGTCGAAGCTTGCCACGCTTCTCGAAACGCACAACACCTCTCCACGGAGATAGTTTCAGGAAGACCCAATCGCCTACTTCAAACTCAAGACTTTTCCTCCTCACGTCCGCGTAACTCTTCTGACGATCCTGGGCGATCTTCAATCTGTCCCGGATAATCTGGATGTCCTCCATAGTGCTCTTCACCAGATCAGGGCTAATAAGCCATCGCTCGCCCACCTCACTCCAACACAACGGAGTGCGGCACTGCCTCCCGTACAGGGCCTCGTACGGTGCCATCTCGATACTGGCCTGATAGCTGTTGGTATAGGCAAACTCTATCAAATGTAGTTGCTGGTCCCAATTCCCTCGAAACTGCAAAACGCAAGACCGCAACATATCCTCAAGAGTCTGTATAGTCCGCTCAGACTACCCGTCAGTCTGAGGATGAAAAGCTGTACTGAAACGCAATCTCGTGCCCATGGCTCGCTGCAATGCCTGCCAAAACTCAGAAGTAAACTGACTATCTCGGTCAGAAACAATAGACACAGGCACCCCATGCAGTCGAACAATCTCTGACAAATACAGCTTGGCCAATCTGCCCACTGAAATCTTTCCCGGAAGTGCGAGAAAAGGAGCGGATTTCGTCAATCGATCCACAATAACCCAAATACCGGTGTTGCCAGCCGAAGTACGCGGCAACTGATATACGAAATCCATAGTGATGTGCTCCCACTTCCAAACCGGAATCTCCAGTAGCTGTAACTTTCCTGCAGGTTCCTGCTTCTCCGCTTTAACCTGCTGACAAATCAAACATCGGTTCACATATGCGGCAATCTCCCGCTTCATGTTGCGCCACCAGTAATACGCTCGAAGTGTATGAAACATCTTCGTACCTCCGGGATGCATCGCATACGCCGAACAATGGGCCTCATCCAGAATCTCCTTCTTCAGGCTCTCGTCTCTGGGCACACACAATCTGCCTCTGAACAACAACGTACCGTCGTTACTCAATCGGAACTCTGTAGACACACCATTCCATATCATGGTCTTCTTGCCCAACAGGTAGGAATCTGAATCCTGAGCCTCCCGAACCTGATCAACCAACACAGGTCGAACCTGGAAACTGGCTAATAAGGCTTCATCGTCATCCCATTCAAACTCGGCTCCCGTAGCCCGAAGATCGGCTAACATAGACACTCTAGCCACACACACATGGAACAACGAAGCTCCGGATTTCCGGCTAAGTGCATCAGCCACAACATTGGCTTTCCCTGGATGGTACTCGAAAGTGCAATCATAGTCGTTGATCAACTCCATCCACTGGCGTTGCCTCATGTTCAAATCTGGATGCGTCCGCAAGTAGGTGAGACTCTTGTGGTCGGTGTAAATCTTACACTGGGCCCCGTACAAGTAATGTCTCCAACTCTTCCACGCTAGCACAACAGCAGCCAACTCCAAATCATGGGTCGAATAGTTGACTTCGTGTGGTTTCAACTGTCTAGAACCGTAGGCTACAACCCTACCATGCTGCATCAGCACACAACCAAGTCCCATCTTCGACGCATCACTATAAACCATAAACTCACCGCTGTCGTCTGGCAATGTCAGAACCGGTGCAGTAGTCAACTTCTCCTTCAGGAGCAAATAACTTTCCTCACATGCATCGGACGACTCAAACTTAACGCCTTTCTTCGTCAATCTGGTCAGTGGGGTAGCAATCCGAGAAAAATCCTGTACAAACCGCCGGTAGTAGCCTGCCAAACCCAAGAAACTCCGGATCTCCGGTACTGTGGTAGGTCTACTCCAATTCAGCACGGCCTCGATCTTGTCAGGATCAACACTGACTACCTCAGCCGATATCATGTGGCCCAAAAACTTCACACTGTCCAGCCAAAACTCGCACCTGCTAAACTTTGCAAACAACTGATGGTCCCGCAAAGTCCACAACACCGCTCGCAAATGCTTTTTATGCTGGCCCACACTCCTGGAATAGATCAAAATATCATCGATAAACACAATCACGAACTTGTCCAGAAATCGTCTGAACACCCGATTCATCAAGTCCATGAAAGCTGCGGGGGCGTTAGTCAACTCAAACGGCATAACCAAAAACTCATAATGCCCATACCGCGACCTGAAAGCTGTCCTGGTCACATCAGACTTACGAATCGTCAACTGGTGATATCCGGATCGAAGATCAATCTTCGAAAAGACTGAAGCTCCCTTGAGCTGATCGAACAAATCATCAATCCGCGGCAACAGATACTATTTCTTCACCGTAACCTGATTCAGCTTCCGGTAGTCGATGTACAACCGCATAGATCCATCTTTCTTCCGCACAAACAAAACTGGGGCACCCCATGGTGAAATACTAGGTCGAATAAAACCCTTCTCCAGCAACTCCTGGAGTTGAACCTGTAACTCTTTCAACTCCGCTGGCGCCATACGATACGGTGCCTTAGAAATGGGTCCTATACCCGGTAACAGCTCAATAGTAAAGTCAATCTCCTGCACAGGAGGTATGCCTGGTAACTCCTTCGGAAACACATCCGGAAACTCAGAAACAACCTCAATACCACCAAGGTCCGGCACAACAGCCGTAGTGTCTACCACATGAGCTAAGTAAGCAACACAACCCTTCTTCATCAACCGATCCGCCTTCATCGCGGAAATCAAACATGGTAGTGAAGTGTTCTTCTCGCTGCGAAACAATATCTCGGGAAAGCCTGGTCGTCGAAATGCGACCTCCTTCTTATGACAGCCAAACATGGCCCAATGCGTCTCCAAGAAGTCCATACCCAAGATCAGATCAAAATCAACGATATCAAGCAACAACAAATCTGCGGCTAAGCCATTGCCTCCAATAAAAATCTCACAGTCCCGGTACACCCAGCTAATACTCACAATCTCACTAGACGGATATAACACTCTCCACAACCCCGGAAGTGGAGACGCAGGTACCGTAGCTAATGATGATAGTCTATATGACATGAATGAATGCGTGGCACCTGGATCTAACAATGTAAGTACTGGAATACCAAATACATGCAACGTACCGATAACGACCTCCGGTGAAGCTCTGCCCTCTCGCAGAGTCATGGCATAAACCCTCGCCTGCCCGGCTGGTGGTCTACGCTGAGGCTGTCCCTGCTGTCTGCCCTGGCCCGCAAACTATACAGGTCGAGCTCCCAAAGTGGCACCTCGCTCAGCTCCGGAACTTTGGGCCGCCTGTCCATCAGCACCATCAAGCTGGAAACACTCTCTCGCATAGTGACCCACCTGGCCACAACGAAAACAAGTGACAGGACCTCGCTGACATGGACCATAGTGATGCCTGTTGCAGAAGTTGCAAAGTGGATACTCTCTCGGTACGGCAAACGTGCCACCGGTACGCCGAGGATAACTAGAACCGCTGGAACCCCCACTAGCCTGTGGTCGCTGCGGTCGATCTCTCCTCCATCTCAGTCTCTGTCTCGGTGCACCAGCTGCTGGTCTATATGGTCCACTACCCGAGGATGGAGCCGAACCGGAAGTATCAGAACTCTGCCACTTTGAAGGCCCCTGACTCGGTCCACCCTCCTCAAACCGTCTAGGCTGGTACCTCATATGCCTCTCCTTCTCGATATCCTCACCTCAGAGTGCTGCACTAACAAAGTCATCAAAGTTGCTCCGAGGCATCGTAGTCAGAGTCTCCTTGATGTTCAAGTTCAAACCCAGCTCAAATCTGCGGCACTTGGCTTCCTCAGTAGCCACCATGTCACGCGCAAAACGAGATAAGCGGGTAAACCTGTCCCGGTACTCAAGCATAGACATGCTTTCCTGTCTCAAGTTCGTCAAATCCTCATACTTGCGTTGCTGAGTAGCCTGGTTGAAGTACCTCCACATAAACAAATCTCGGAACAAAGTCCACGGAGTATCAACTGGAACTCTGTCGGTGCTAACCCACCAGAAATATGCATCTGACTCAAGTAATCCGACTGCTGCCACTGTCATCTGCTCAGGGGTAAACCGTAGACGCTCACATACACGTTTAACCTGAACCAACCATGCCTCACAAATCTCTGGATCAGCTGAACCCGAAAACACAGTCGCACCAGCAGTACGAGCTTTGACCACAGGGTCAAAACGCTATTCCAAACGCAGCACTCGCATCAGCAAGTCGTGCGTCTGGCGATCCTCATCAGGATCCGCTTCCCGATCAACACGGGGACCACGTCGAGGAGGCATCCTATTGATACAAGACAAACATTAGGTACAAGCAGAAGGAATGTAATCATGAGACCTCAGATATTTGAGAACACATAACACCCGAAGTATTGATGAGTACCGCTGGCCAGTCGGGTCATCACTCCAGTCATGCTGTACAAACTCAAATACCCTAAGCGTCATAACCACAAGAGTCTACAGAATCTGACAACCTAATGCTCTGATACCAAGCTGAAAGAACCCAACCCCGATTTAGTTTCCTAAATCGGAATCAAACCCCTTCTGAAAACGTGAACCAACAAAAACCATTAAAATTTGGGCAGAGTAACGCTACTAACGCGGAATTGCCTTTACCTGCACCCAGAAAATAACACTTCATCATATGCCACAAAAGCCAAACCGTGGGCACCAATCCCATCCGAATTTCTCAATATCATCATAATAGGAATAAACAGTAAACAAAACTGTAATATATAGTATATCCGGGAAAAACCGTATAAAACATGTATCAACGTATCAGAGCGACCTTTAGTGTACATATATACAAAATATACAATAGTAGGCGAAACAAGAAACCTACTGGAAAACACAGGTAGCTCAAACAACTAGCCTCTAACCACGACGTGACACTCCAGAATCTGAACTACAAACTGGGCACGGAAACCAAAAAACCCAGGGGAAAGACATGAAAACCGTTAGAGTGAGTGGACGAAAATAAATGTCTTTCGGCAGATGATATATGTTATAATAACATACACGAGTCAAGATGAATAAATATAATAAAGTACACGAGGTGAACTCATACTCTTCCAGCGTACTGAGCATGCATGTAAAAATCCCACGAGGTCGATGCAAATGTATAATGCAGTAAATAAATGCATATACGTAATATATACGGGTATAGGCATAATCGTATAACACATGCTCATATAAATCATAATCTCGTATGCATGCTCATGCTCGTAAAACGTATATAAAGACTCGCGATTATCAGTGAAAAGAAGTTGTCCACTCACATGTGAGCAAAATGCGCACTTGCGCTAATCACGTGGCCCGGGGGAAGATCCCTCGCCCGAAGCACGATCTCGATCCCCTGAATAGTCATAAAATATATCTAATCAAAATCATAATCCACAACACTGTACCACACCACAGAAACCAACCGTTCCCGAAAATATACAACACAGTGCAAAATAATCGACGAAATTCCCGAAATCTCCACTCGAAACCCTCCACTGAAAATCCGATACCCAAGTCAACTCGAAAATCTCAAGGCGACGATCGGGGCGCGATTACAAGAAATATGACATTAAAAACATCGAATTCCAAAAAGTCAAGGGTCGCTGGAGCTCCGGCGTTGATTGCCGCCGCCGGCGACGGATGCACCGTCAACCGTAGAGTTTTCCCGGCGACCGAGCTACCAAACTATTCTCCTTCTTAAGCCAAGCAACTTTAACAAAGGGACCACCAGCATCCAACCACCACCGTAGCCGGAATCCAACTCGAAAGTCCACAAACCCAAACCGGCCAGAATTTGCTCCGCCGCCCGATTCCGTCACTGTGATGCCACCACGGCGTCCCAAAATCAAGGGGTCACCAACCTATCTCAAGCCCAACCTTTTCCACCACAAACCCCCCTCGGAAAGTCACTGGAACACCGTCCTCCATCGAAGCCGATTCCGGCCAAAAATCTCCAATTTTCAAATCGATATATCTCCCTCAAATCTCAACCAAATCAAGCAATTCCAAGTTCTAATCAACATAAAATCAAGAGAGGAATCAAAATATACCAAAGTCCAAGCCGAAGGTGGCCGGAAAACGAAGGTCGCCGGCGAGTCAAACGGTGGCCGGTTTTCTCTCTCTGGTCAACGCGGGTCATCGCGTCAAAGGCTGTCAAACGTCGGTCAAACTTCCCGAATAGTGATTTTCGACAATTTTTGACTATTTTCGATATTTATACTCGCGCCTCGGGACGATTGATGGTCCCAAACGGATAACCATTACGATTCGGATAAACACGATACGAACGGATAAACTCGTCGATATTCCGAAACTTCAAATAATCATAATATATTCCTCGGTCATCGAAAAAATCATCCGGAACCGCCTACAAACTCGAAATCACGTGTACTACAACTCTCGAGAAGAGACTCAACTCAAATTTCCGGCCGATAATTAAGTCGTAAACAAAACCGGCAAACCACACAATAATCGATAAACAGCGATTATGCACTAACTCGTGGATTACGCTGATTACTCTACTGATTATGGTTCGGGTCGTCACACCGGAGACTTTCGAGGGGTTTTTGGGGTGCTTGCCGACCGAATTGATTGATGGTGTAGTTGGACTTTGGACTAGGCTTGGCGAGAGGAAGGTTTGGAGGTTTGGGTCGCTGGAAAATGTCACCGTTGACGCCGCCGCGGCGGCAGCGGCGACAGTCAACGGTGTAGCTCCGGCGAGGGTTGACTTTTTGGGATTTTGGAGATTTTTATACCAGTTTGCACATAATCGTGTCCCGATTGTAGTCGTGAGGTTTTTGAGTTGATTTGGGACGATGGTTGTGGGGTGTATTTTGAGAATTTTGTTATCCTCGTCGATATTTCGAGCAATACGTTTTTCGAGAACGCGGGGTTCTTGTCGTACTAGCTCTATATGATGTGTTTCAATATGTAATGATCGTATCCCTGTTATTCAGGTGATTGTGATCGAGCGTTTAGCGAGGGATCTTCCGCCGGACCTCAGAGTTAGCCTCGTACTGTGAGTGGACAATTATTTACACTGTTGTGGCGAGTTCTTGGTTTCAGTATTTGTTTCCAGTACAATGTTTAGATTATTTATTGTTTTGAAGGTATTGTTTATTTTATTTGTGATGGCATTTATTTTATTTAGCATCGATGCATTGGCTACGCGGCTGATCACCGGTAGTCCATCTATCAGGCTTGAGAGATTCGCTTGATATGCCGACTAGGCTTGAGAGATTCGCCTAGTCTATCACCGTCGGGCTTGAGAGATTCGCCTGACATGCTACTTTGGCAGGGAAATCCACCGGAGTGGCGATCTTTATTTATTTAAAGAACTCATATTATTTTATGAATATATAAATGGTGAAAGGCATATGATTATTTACGTTCACTCACTCTAACGATTTTATTTACCTTTCCTCTGGGATTTTCGATTTCCTTTGCCCAATTTGCAGTTTGGGTTCCAGTGTTGCACGTCGACGGTGGAGGCATAGAGTTCGGATCACTCTTCAGTTTTTATAGGTTTCTTGTTCGACCTACTAGTTGTATATGATGTATATAGGCGTCGCTCTGTATACTTATATTGTGTTTTCAGTTGAGTTTACTCCTGAATGTTTCTGGATTTCTTGTAAACCTTTTGGTTTATTATATATATGATGTTGAGAAATCTGGATGGGGAACGAAGCCCCACGGTTTAGCTTTTATGGAATATTCGAAGTGTGTTTCTTTGCAGGTTCTAATATGAGCTCACGTATTTCAAAGTAACTCTGGCAAAAAAAAAGTTAAGGTCGTCTTTTCGATTTAGGCAACTAAATCGGAGGCGGGTCCTTTCATCCGATCCTCACCTTCCTCAAAAGTCAAAATATCAATCTTACAGAAGTATCAATGAAATTAGTCAAGGGTATCAAATACCCACGTAGATATCAACAATGAAAATTAATCAAAATCCCAATCCTGATCCTCCGATACCCACGTAGATATCGATAACAAATAGATAAGTTCTTTATGTCCATCTAACTATCTAAGTAATCTGAAGCTTGATTCAGTCTTTAATTTGATTAGCCCCTTTTTGTAATTTGATGTGTTTGATGATGTGCTTAAATGGCTTATTGTCATTTTTTGATATATTTGACGGATGGAGATGCAAAGGTACCAGAAGGTCATCGGTGATAGACGTTGTGTGGGACCCACCCCTTTTTAGTCCCTCAGTCGCCGCACTCCTCCGTTGCAACCAAGACAGATCTCGGCTGCGCGTTTGACTTTTCTACTCCTCCGCTGCCACTACCATTTTCCGTCGAAGTCATTGTCATTGTCATTGTCATTGTCGCCATTATATTATTAAAACTCCGCTGCTTCATTTTGGCGAAGGCTTATAGCTTTGCTTGATACCTAGAGACTATGGAGATGAGATACGCACCTTAACTCTGGTGTTCTCGAGCAAGCAACCTATTTTCATTAATCATGTCGCTTCCCACCATAACACCACCATGCCCCGCCTTCATTCCTCCTCCTCCTTCCCTCGGTGACCCTTACACCGCCATCGTGTCGCACCCCACTACGTCATCGCCTTGCTTCCTTGGAGATCTGAAGCATACGAGAAACTATGTTGTTGTTGGTGAGACCACACATGAGAGAGAGAGAGAGAGAGAGAGAGAGAGATGGAGGTGCCCATTAAATTGTAGAGAGGGTGCCCTTAGAACTTTTCAAGACGTCATAATAAATTAAGTTTTTTTTCTTCATAAAATGACATATTTACCCTCTGTTTAAAAAAAATACATCACAGAACACGGTCATGTGACAGAGAATGGCTCGTGGCATCACGTTGTTATGATCTTGAGACTTTGGGCATCACTTTGATAACTTTTAAAATTAAGGCGTCATATTGAAGCCTCTGCGAAAGTTCTGACCCTGGTGGTGAATTTTTTTCCTTAGAAAAATATAAGATTAGTACCTTAAGAACTATTAATTATGAATTAGAGTTAGTTAAGGATCATAAAATTTAAACAGTAGATACACTACAAGAAAACAGCACTTAAACCACGGAAACGTAATTGTTCCGTGGTCCAGGTGACACTTGGACGACGGAGAAGTCTCCGTCGTCCAAGTACTACCTGGACGACGGAGAATACCATCTCCGTCGTCCAGGTGATCACCTGGAGGACGGAGAAGACTCCGAGGTCCAGGTGTCCACCTGGACGACGGAGACGGTATTCTCCGTCGTCCAGGTTATCACCTGGACCTCGGAGTCTTCTCCGTCCTCCAGGTGATCACCTGGACGACGGAGATGGTAGTATCCGTTGTCCAAGTGATCACCTGGACCTCGGAGTCTTCTCCGTCCTCCAGGTGATCACCTGGACGACGGAGATGGTATTCTCCGTCGTCCAGGTGATCACCTGGACAACGGACCGACACGCCGTGGTCCGAGTAATTAACTTCCACTTAGACGACGTACCGACACCTCCGTCGTCTAAGTGAAGCATTATATAAGCCCGATGCCAAACTCTCTTCGATTCATTCCATCCGATCCTCGATCTCTTCATTCCATTCGAAGAAGAATTGAAGGAGAAGGGAGAAGGAGAAGGAGGAGCGAGAAGGCCGAGAATGATCAGGATAAGGGATCTCCGCTGACTAGATAGCTAGCTTAATTAACAGATATCGAGAAGGCCAGCAGGTACGCACGCAGTTAAAATTTGCTTAATTAATATATATATATATATATATATTTAGTGAAAACGTATGTATATACATGCATGGATGTTAGCTATATATACAGATTAAATTATGTACGTACGTAATTGATGGATCGATGTAGATCGAGTACGTATAATTAAGCGTAAATTAATGGACTAATATATATATATGTAATATATAATTAATTAATTATAATATTTTGTAGCAGTATGGACAAGAGTTGGATGAAGTTGAAGAATAGATGTGATGTCCGGTATATGGATGGAATTAGCGAATTTGTGAATTTTGCGATAGAACATGGTCAGGGAAAAAAACGTTTCAGGTGTCCGTGTCAGAAATGTCTTAATTGTCAGTATGCGGAGGTTAATGTTATGGTGCAACACCTGTACGAAAATGGTATGATGTGGAGTTACACTACATGGAGCGAGCATGGTGAAGCAGTAGAGTTCAGCGCAGCAGACTTCAGCTCAGGGTACAGTTACCATGGTGCCTCATCCAGCGGCAGTGGTGCCGGACCCCCAGCTTGCAACCCAACTGCAGATTTGGTCCATGATGCGTTTCCGGGATGTAGTCATGGTGGACACCAACACCAAGACGGAGGTTACAGTACCACTAATGAGCATGATGGCACATTCCCCGCAGCTAGCTTGGCCACTGACACCAGCGAGATGGAAAAGTACAACCGGATGTTACTTGAAGCGCAGACCCCGGTGTTCCCTGGATGTCGAGAGAATGTTTTGCAATATGTGATGGATCAAATGAAGATAAAAGTGAAGCACAAAATGTCAGTGAGTGCTTTTGACGAAATTCAGGAGCAAATATGTAAGTTGCTTCCTGATGATCACAATCTTCCTAAATCTCATTATAAGGTTAGAAATATCTTGAGCAGCCTCGACCTAAACTACAGGATAATTGATGCATGTTCGAATGATTGTGTGCTATTTTACAAAGAGTATAAAGATTTGGACTATTGTCCCGTATGTGGCCAGTGCAGATTCCAGTTGAATAGGAAGAGTTCGAAAAAGAGAATTCCTGTGAAAGTTGTTCGATATTTTCCCTTGATTCCCAGATTGCAGCGCCTGTACATGTCTCTACACACAGCAGAGACGATGCGATGGTACGCAGAAAAGCGAATAAATGATGATGTCCTGCGACACGCCGCGGATGGGGAAGGTTTCAAACATTTCGACAGAGAATTTGGAGACTTTGCTTCAGAGGTTAGAAATGTTAGACTCGGCCTATCTACAGACGGATTCAATCCTTAGGGAAGTAATAGCTCCGCCGTCAGCACTTGGCCAGTTATTCTGATGCCGTACAACTTGCCTCCGTGGATGTGCATGAACAAGGAATTTAATTTCCTTACCGTACTAATTCCAGGTCCTAAATCTCCATCGAAGTGCTTAGATGTCTACCTCAGACCTTTGATCGACGAGCTGAAACTGTTGTGGGAAAATGGAGTCCCAACTTATGACAAATTCACTAACACGATGTTCACGATGAGGGCTGCCGTAATGTGGACGATAAGGGATTTTCCAGCTTATGGGATGTTGGCAGCCTGCAGGACAAAAGGATATAATGGATGTCCTATATGTTTGGACGACGTGAACTCTAGTTGGCACGCGGGGAAGGTGTGTTACTTGGGTCACCGTAGATGGCTTCCTCACGACCACCCGTGGCGACAGGATGAAGCTCATTTCGACGGGACGGTAGAGAACAATCCTAAACCCAGTAGTTGGTCGGGCGAAGAGATTTTAGAGAGGTTGAGCTATTTCGACTTTGGTGTGTTGAGCAATGACGCGGATGTAAAGAAATGCAATCCAATTCCTCCACATGATCTGAGCTATTGGGATCACAAGAGTATATTCTTTGAACTCCCTTACTGGTCGAAGTTGAAGCTGAGGAACAACTTGGACGCGATGCACATAGAAAAGAATGTGTACGACAGCGTGGTGGGAACAATTCTCGGTATTAAGTTCAAGACTAAAGATACTCCCAAAGCGCGCAAAGATTTGGAATCAATGAATCTACGTCGTCCCTTGTGGTTGAGGAGGGATAGGAAAGGAGTGTACAACAAGATGCCAGATGCACCTTACACAGTGAAGCCGACGCTTAGACGTTCTGTATTTCACTGGTTTAAGGGCGTTCGTTATCCGGCTACGTATGCAGCTACTATAACTGGAGCAGTGGACAAGGTGCAACACAAGTTTGTTGGTCTAAAGACACATGACTATCACGTTATGCTGCAACGTCTGATTCCAGTGGTAATTCGACCATACTTGCCTCGGGACGTCGTAGAACCAATAGTGGCATTATGCAAGTGGTGGCAGAGGTCTTGCACTAGAGAATTAAAGAAGTCAGATGTGGTGGAATTGCAACAACAAATTGTGCACATCATTTGCAAACTAGAGAGGATTTTTACCCCTGCTTTCTTTGACATCATGATTCACCTAATGATCCACCTGCCCGAGCAGGTGCTCATTTCTGGTTCGGTCCAGTACACTTGGATGTATCCTCAAGAAAGGTACGTACAACTAATTAATTAATTTGTTCCACTGGAGATTATATATATACTAGCTAGTTATATGTACTTATTCTTATTGTACGTTTGATTTTGTAGACAGCTTGGACAGTATAAGTCATTCGTCAAAAACAGGTCGGCCCCGGATGGCTCCATAGTAGAGACATACCTAATGCATGAGTGTGTTACTTACTGCAACAGGTACCTCAAAGATCCACCACCTCCCACTGCCTCCGATCGTAGTGCCCGCATCAATCTTTCTGTCGTCACCAATGTCGTCCGACCGTTTAGAGGAGTATTAAAGGAATCGTTAACACGGGAAGAACTTATATAGGCACATTGGGTAGTGTTGCGAGACTGTGACGAAGTTGAGCCGTACATGATGTCATACAGGGAGAGGCTTCAGGCGTTACATCAAAACAAGAGTTCCGCGTGGATTGAGAAAATTGTTAAGAAGAAGTTTCCCGATTATTTCTTCCAATGGGTACGTACGTACGTCTCGGTATTTAATTAGTAATTTATATACGTACATATCGATCATTTTGGAGATAGTCCAAATTAAACCCTTATATTAATTTGCCCTTTTTCGCAGATGATTGATCTACAAAAATCTGAAAACCACGGGGGGTGGTGGTCATGGCCAAAGCACTTGCTAGCAGGGAAGCCGGTTAAACACTATATTTATCCCGGATATTTTGTGAACGGTGTAAAGTTCCATTCATTGGCCCGAGACGAGGGAAGAAGAACACAAAACAGTGGGGTAGCGGTTGAGAAAGACAATGATCTATATTACGGGGCTATTGTATATGTGGTTCAACTATGTTACGGGAATGATGTCAACGTTTTCCTATTCAAGTGCAGATGGTTCAAGCGTACAAAGGAAGACCTGGGACTATTATCAGTCGATACAAACTCAAGCTAGTATGAGGATGAGCCTTTCGCTCTCGCCACCTTAGTTCGGCAGGTGTTCTATCTCGACGATCCGAAAGCCGGTGAAGGGTGGAAAATAGTGAACCATATCTCTCATCGAGGAATATGGAATATAGAGACAATTGAAGGGACACCGACGACGACTGGAGATGTTGCTGAACCAGAAAGAGACATTCCTGCCTATCAAGAGCCTAATAATTCTGTCATCCGCTCCGATATAATGGACCTGGTTCAAGATGGTGAACGGTTACCCATGCCTGATGGTTGTACAGATCTAACTGAAGATGAGATTATCGATGAGGTAGATGAAGAAGACGAGCAGGAAGAGGACGCGGACGAGGACTCAGGTTATTCGTCGGACGATGTTGAGTACGATGACGAGGATGAGCCGTCGTCTAACGGGGATGAGGACGATGACGATTATGACGAAGAGTACGGTCATACGACGAGGATTATTAATTGGTAATTAATTTATGTAATTATTGTAATATATGATTGATGCATCATCGATCAATAATTAATATAAATGATATATATAATTAAGGAGGTAATAAATATATGTACGTACGTACGTATATCTTCGACTTTGTTTACTTAATTAATTAATAATTACATGCGTCCATGCTCGAACAGATATATCGGATCGACCGACGTCGTAAACTAAATTAAATTAATTCATTAATCTGAGTTTATATCGTGGACAATTGAGAAATTAATTGCAGGTTGTCGCCTTTGGGTGTTTTGGCTATCTCCCTAAATCCTCGACCCGAAATCTAGCAAATCGGATCGATCGATCATTTTTTTAATTTTTTTTTCAATGAATATTTAATTGAACGGACACACAAATGACCCTGTACCACCTAAACCCTAAACCCTAAGGCCCTAACCCCTGAATTCAGGGTTTTTACACCTGGACGACGGATATGTGGTTTTCCGTCGTCCAGGTACACACTAGGACGACGGATATGGTCATTATCCGTCGTCCAGGTACACACTAGGACGACGGATATAGTCATTCTCCGTCGTCCAGGTACACACTAGGACGACGGATATGGTCATTCTCCGTCGTCCAAGTTTACAAACCCTAAACCCTAAACAGTAAGGCCCTAACCCCTGAATTCAGGGTCTATACACCTGGACGACGGAGTACGTCATTCTCCGTCGTCCAGGTTATCACCTGGACGACGAATAACTTCATATCCGTCGTCTAGGTGATTACCTGGACGACGGAAACGATTATATCCGTCGTCCAGGTGCAGATATCGTAATTTTTTCTAAGACAACGACCATCTAGACCTTCTTCCAATGCATATTCTTTGAGTCAAGACTTTAGAGTAAACAATTCTTGGTGTGTGAGATTCGACGGTTCGAAAATCGGAGTTGCGAAATGCCTTGTATCCACATTTTCGGTTTGTGAAATTATCGGTTTTGCGGTTGACTGTGCCGATCAAACCCTTCCCGAACTTATTATTTTATGGTCCTTTGAAGACAATTATATATTATGTTACGACGAACATATCCAACGGTTGTTTTGTCCAAATTCAATTTCGTTAATACTCTGCTGCAAATGAGCCTCTACTCCTGAACACTTAAGTCGTAAGGATTAGTCGATACTTACCAACTTTCAAAACGAAAAATTATTCGTCCGTTCAAATTTAACTGTTCATATATACGATGCGTTCATCGATATTGGACGACTATTTCACTCGAATGACAGATCGCTAAATTCCTAGCGAATTAATTTTAAATTTTTTTTTAACGTAAATTGAACCTGGACGACGGAGAATGACGTTCTCCGTCGTCCAGGTTCAATTTACCATGGCGGTTCGATTTTTTTTTAATTTTTTTTTCAATGAAAATTACACTTGGACGACGGAGAATGACGTTTTCCGTCGTCCAGGTGAGAACGTCATTATCCGTCGTCCAAGTCGAAAATCATGGCGGTTCGATTTACCGCCTCAATTTTCGGCGCCGCTTGAATTTCCACTTAGACGACGGAGAATCAATTCTCCGTCGTCTAAGTCCAAATTTATGGCGGGTGAAACGTCCCGCCCATTAATTACGCGCCGCTTCGAAAAAATTTAACCCTTCACTTGGACGACGGAAAACACTGTTTCCGTCGTCCAAGTTCACTTAGACGACGGAGAATAGTGCTCCGTCGTCTAAGTCAAAGCCTATATATAGGCAGTGGCTCATCTTCTTTTCCTCATCCCATACATTCTCCTCTCCTCTCTCTCTCTCTCACTCCGGCGATCCTCCTCCGGCGACGCTCCGACGACCAACTTTCCGGCGTGGTTCCCCCTCTCCGACGACTCTACTCTTCCGATATTCCGGCGAAATTCCGACAAGGTAATAATTCTATTTTTTAACTCTTTAACATTTTTTTTATTTAATTAATTATTTAATTTCTAAATACTTTTAATCTATTAGTTTTAAATAATAAATAATTTTTAATTATAATAATTATTATGTTGTTATTATTATTATTTAGTCATTATTATTAGTTGTTAATTAATTATTTGGTAATGAATAATTATTAGTTAAAATTAAATATTAGTAATAATAATAATTGTTAATAATATTAATTATATTGGTAAATGAATAATTATTATTAAATGCATGATAAATAATAATTAATTAATAATTATGTGTATTTTCTAGTAAATTTAATGGTAGTACGTCTTCGATTTAAATTTAGTACATAGGCTAGGTTTATTAAGTCGCACTCTTTGGAATAGATGGCGCCTCTTTTCCTAGCTTATCTCCTTAACCCCTCGTGATGTGTGGATTTCATCACCGCACACCATAACCTAAGTGAAGTTATGGACACGAGGTTGGGGGCGGAGTTTGCAAAGGACTTGAGGGAGTGTAAATTTTCGAAAAATTGGCCGAATGTCGGACATGGTGTCTAGAAACGGGTTATGACTGGTGACAGGATTTGGACTAAGAAAGACTTTTGTCGAAATTAGTCTTGCCTCTCGCGTTATCTCTATCCCTAACTGGCCATGTTTTTCGATTTAAACAAGGCTGATTAATTGAAAATTTACACTTTATCGCGCGGGTCGCACGTCCATTGAACGACCGAAAAAGCCAAGCTAGTGTACTCTATTTAAATCTTAACCGTACTTAATTAGCTTAAATTTTGCACTTGTAATTATAATGGTAAGTAGGTATTTTAACAACGTACTCGTAGGTTTAAATGGCTCCATCCGGCAAGAAGAAAGCCCAACAAGAGGTAGAAGATGCCATGCTCCGCCGTTTGGCGGACCACGTCGGTTGGGAATTACCGAAGGGCAACGACGCCCTCAATCCGGACCCTTCATCTGGTCCGTCCGTAGCGCCCTCTGGGGAAATTCCCGCTCCCCCATTCATCTCGAGCGGTGATGACGTCGACCCCTTCCAATCTCCGACGCCCGGTACCCATTCAACGGGAAGTACTCAGGCGTCCTCGACCGCTGAATCAATCATGTACAGTGCCCGCCGTAGGAAAAAGAGGGCCCCCACTGACCCGGAACCGAAAAGGACTCGGGGTCTCGTTAAAGGGGGTAAAGCGGAGCGTATTTGCAAGGCGACCGGGAAAAAGATCGACTTGCCCTACGACGAATTCACCGGTGGCCCTCCCACAGCTCAGCTAGCAAGTCTCTCGGCGTATAGCATAGGGTCAATCGTCCGTAACCGGGTTCGTCTCACTGCCCCTACTTGGAAGGAGGCGCCGGATCATGAGAAGGCGAAAGTCTTTAAAGATCTTTCGGTACGTGATCTCTTCAATTTAGTTATTATATAATATTGTTAATATTGGTTAAAATTTCATAATATATACGATTATAATTTTCTATTTATTTTTGATAGGAACAATTTGCGGTGGATCCGACACCGGCCATGTTGAGGCATATCAACCAAACCGCCAACTCCATCTACAAAGATTGGAAGTACAGGCTCCATCAGTACTTCCAAACTTACGGTCCCCCGCCTCCCCCCGTAGAGCTGCGTGGGGATAGAGAAGATGAGTGGGAGTGGTTGTGTAACCACTTTGCCGATGACTCCTTTAAGGTGTTAATTTACTTTTTTTATTTCAATTAAGATAATTGAATTATTTAAATTTTAGTTATTAATTTTTTAATGATTTAATTATGTTGTGTAACAGAAATTCTCCGGTGTCAACAAAGCCAACCGGGGGAAGAAGGAGAAACACCATACTACTGGCGCCAAGCAGTTCATTCAAATAGCCAAGGAGCACAAGGATAAGGGCTCCAAACACCCTTATCTTGATGCAAGCATAAGCGCGTACGTGACGCCTGGGCTCGATAATGAAGCGAGTCAATGCGGCGTAAGTGATATATATATATATGTGCTTTTAATTATAGTAATTATTATTTAAATATTATTTCATTATAATAAATTAATTATTCTTTTGTAGGCAAGGGTGATAGAGCGTGCGCATGAAGAGTTGGCTAACACTCAGCTTGCGTTCCCAGATGTGCCGCCGGAAGACCTGCCTCCTCTATCCTTAGAGAGCCAAATTGCAATCGCGTATGAGGTCTACGGTCGTAGAGCTGGCAAGGAGGTTAGGCACTTTGGGCCTAGGGTGGTACGAGATTTGTCGACGACCTCCGGCTCATCATCTACGGGAGGTTCGGGCCAGCGGAGAAGGACTACGGCTGCGGCCGTCGAAGCAGCCATTCAAGAGGCTCGACTGGCACGAGAGGAGAATGAGTCAATGCGGCAAAGACTTGACGAACAACAAGCACAAATAGCCCAACTCATCGCCCTCATGCAACAAAATCGAGAACAATGTCAACCTCCTCCAAACCCACACCCCGACGACGACGACCCGGCTGGAGGCGGAGGACTCGGCCCTGCATCTGCTCCTCCAGTGTTTTAGCTAGCTAGTTAATTATCTCGTTTCTTTATTTCCGAATTCCGAACAATTAATATTTTAATTTTTATGGATTTTTGGATGTGTATGTACAAATTAATTAATTATTTAATACATTAATTAATATTAAAAATTTAGTTTATTTAATTAATTTGGACTATTTTTCATTATTTAAATTAAATTAATACTAAATTAAATTAATAATATTTATTTTTAATTTATTTTTAAAAAAAATTAAATAGGCACTTGGACGACGGAGATTATGTTCTCCGTCGTCTAGGAGCACAAACCCTAAACCCTAAACCCTAACCCCTAACCCCTAACCCCTAAACCCTAACCCCTAAACCCTAAACCCTACCATTCTCCGTGGCTCAGGTGTTCACCTGGACGACGGAGAACTAATTCTCCGTCGTCCAGGTGAACACCTGGGCCACGGAGAAGCTAGCATTCTCCGTGGCCCGTGGATGCACCTGGACGACGGAGAACTAATTCTCCGTCGTCCAGGTTCTCACCTGGGCCACGAAAAATCTAGCAATCTCCGTGGCCCATGTACGCACCTGGACGACGGAGAATTAGTTCTCCGTCGTCAAGGTGCATCCACGGGCCACGGAGATTGTCCGCGGTCCAAGTGAACTTAGACGACGGAGCTTAAATTCTCCGTCGTCCAAGTGCTTGGACGACAGCACTTGGAGCACGGACCTTGGACGACGGAGATTTCGTCGTCTAAGTACTTAGACGACGGAAAACTGCACCTAGACGACGGAAATGGTCCGTGGTCTAGGTGCAGTTTTCTTGTAGTGATATGATATATGTAGGTAGTACTAAAAGAGAAATTAGAGAAGAATTATTACATCATCAGTATAGGCAAAAATTTGTTAAACCAGTCAAAGTATCCCAATGGGATTCTAGAATTGTACACTTAACTTTTTTTTTTTAAAAGAAAGAATTGTATGTACACATAACTCACTATTTAAATAATCTACCTCTTAGGATTGAAAATCAAAAATTTAACCTACCTTTAGCATTGATATCACCCATAGGATCTCATCAATTTATATTGAGGTTCAACATTATTAAAAGTTTACAAGGGTTTTGCTATAATCCACCCGATTGATATAACGTTTATAAGAAAGCAATAATTACTACAAATAAAAATAATTTATTAAAAGCTTATAATAACTTTATTATACAGGAGTCAAAACAAAAGAAAGATGACTCTTTAAAAATAATAGAAATGAAAAATTAGATGAACGAGATATAAATTACGCCGAATCAGTACGTATTTGAGTTAGATATCGATCATTAGAAAAATAGCACCTAGCCTTATGAAATAATGCATTTAGATTGACCTAAAATTTTAGAAGGATTATTACAGTTAGCATAATAAACTAGAATAATATGAGAAGATCCACAACTACATTAGAACGAAAATAAAATTTCGGCTAAGTCAGATATAATAAACTCAGTTTTAACAATTAAGACATCAGATATGCTCTATAATCTTTTAGACAAACAAGAGTTCAAGCAACAAATAAAAGAGTTAATAAATCTTAAAGTAATTATACCTTCAAAATCTAGATATAGATCAGTAGCCTTTATAGTTAGAAAATATTCTGAACTGAAGAGAGGAAAAACTAGAATAGTGTATAATTATAGAAAATTAAATGACAGTACATATGAAGATAGTTATAAATTACCAAATAAATAAAATTCAAAAGTATTTTAGTAAGTTTGATTGTAACTCAGGATTTTAGTAGATTAGATTAGCTGAGAAGTTGATACAATGGACACCATTCACTTGTCCAGAAGGACGTTTTGAATGGTTTGTAACACTATATTACAAAAAGTGCAATATACAACGTCTATGACACAACAAGTTTAAAAAAGTGTTGTGTGATTGTGAAAAAATGGATAACTACTTTCATACATTGGATTGTCTCCATCACCATTATCTATTACAATCAAAAGTTTTATCACACAACAAACTTCGACTTTTACGTAGTATGATGGTGATAAAATGAGTGGCATTCCCCCCTCCAATTCTGAATTCAAAACTTACTCTGAACATGATACTTTTGAGCATAACGCACAACATATATTCACGTATTTATTGTCTGTAATTTCAAAATATGTTGCCAAAATTGCCTTCCTTGAGTTTTCCTCCATGTTTGAACTATCACACAACATAAATTATAAAAATTTATTCGATGCCATTTTGTTTTCCCCCAAATTTCAACATTTTCATACAACAAAGACTATCATACGTTATTGTATAAAGGAATGTTGGTGGCAACTATTGAATGTGTAACATCCCATCCCGAGAAATTTCTTTTTATAATTTATTTAAGGTTAATCAAGAAAGGTAGTTAATTAGTTTTGTCAACGTCGGTAATTATTGAGAGCTTTTTAGTTGAATTTTTATCAGATTGTGGAAGTTAATTGACTTCGGGTGGAAGCCATAGAAATTGTCAAGACGAGTCCATAGACGCGAAGCACGCAAAAAATAGAGTTACGACAAGAAATTTATGATTAGCAGAAGTTTATCAGAAACGTAATAGTCGTAACTGGACAAGTATAAATAGGACCAATTTTTCTTTTATGGAAAGTCAAGCATTTCCATTTTGGATAAAATTCTTTCTCTCCTCCCATGCGTTCTCTCTCCTCTCCCGCGTGGTTCCTCGCCGGCTCGCCACTATTGCAGAGGGAGGTTTTCCGGCCAGCCACCAAAATGGTCGAACAAGGTGGCAAGTTTTTCCACTTGATCCCCTCTATCATTTCCCCATAATCTTTGTACCTATTAGTTTTTTGATTTTGCTAGAAATTGCAAGAGGAAGTTCGAGAATCCCATGAACCCTAGAATTTAGGGCCGGCCTATTCTTGGCCAATTCGACCAACAAGAAGCACTGGGCTTTATAGGCCTCATCACCACGAGTCTATCCATTCCAAGAACTTGTTCCAGTTCCAACTGAGGAGAAAGAATCGTTGATTTCAAGTTTTGAGAATTTTTGGTGTTCTTGATTTTCAAATGTAAAACTGATGAGTTGTGATCCGAATTGGTATATGTTGTAAAAGACAAAGTTATTTTTAGGTTGATTTTGCACATTTTGAGCTTTTGGTCGCCCAAAAATGTCATCGGCGTCGCCACGCAGCTGCCGCCGGCAGTGGTTCATGACGGGGCTCCGGCGAAGATGAATTTCGACAAAATTTTTATGTCATTTTACTCGTAATCTCATATTGATTGCAATCATGAGGTTATTAAATTCATTGGACGTAGTTTGGTGTGAACTTGGAATTAATCAGACATTAATTAATCATTTTTATAATTTTATTGTTCAGTCGAGTAATACGTTGATTCAACCTTAAGTTGCACAACGTTAGAGGAATGTATTGTGACTTATAAAGATAATTAAGGACACAAATTAGAATTAGAATTAAACTTGTAAGAATTTTGAAAAACATGTTATTCGAGAATGCGATGTGACATGGTCAGAATTGACTACTAAATTAAACACTTAATAATCAGAGAAAACACAACAATTAAAACCCTTTGTTGTAGATGTAGCATTGGTAAATAGGGTATCGTTCTTAACCGGGGATTTTTGAGAAAAGTAAAAGTAAACTACATAAAACCGAAAACAAATACAAATGGGTCATGTTACACTTTTGATTCCGTGAAATTGCACCTCAAATCTTGATGTAGCAGCTCCTTTGATAGATGGAGGACACAAATATCTAAAGTCAAATCGAGCCAAGAACACTTGTGGATGTAGGAGGGATTTTTGGGAGGTGGTGCTTGGTGGTGTTTCGGCCTTATGGAGAGTAGCTCAACTTTTGGTGCAAGGAGGTGACTTAGGACAGAGCTTTAGCTGTTAGAATGTGTGATGATGAATAAGAGACGTGACCCTTGCTTATATAGAGCTCTGAAACCTTGTCATATGTGAATAAGGATTTCCAGCCCGGTTCTTGATTGCTTCTTGCACAGTTTCACCAAAATAGAGATTCCGAGAGTTCTAGAGCTCCAAATTATGTTATTCTTGATCGCAAATTGAAGAGGACATCAAGATGTTTCCAATGAGATATCATTTGCATTTTTCTGACTTCGGGATCGTTATGGGAGATCTAATGAAGTTCTAGGTCGAATTCTTAAGTTTCTGCCTTGCCCACTAAGTAACTTGAGAAATCCATATTTGCTTTGTCTTCTTGGACTCCAAGTCATATTTTCTGGCCAAATTAATGCATTTGGGCTTCAATATTGGGCTTTATTTAGGCCGGCCTTGATCTCCTTTAATGGGCCTCACGAATTGCATAATGAGCCGGCCCATCTCCGATGGTCCAAAACATAAAATTCCCCCCTTTTCTCCTTGTTTCTTCATCTCCTTTGTTAAAAACCTAAAAACAAAAGTAAGTAAAACTAAAGAATACTAAGATCAAAACAAGGCTAAATGTAAAGAGAAAGACGTTAATAATGAAACATAAAATGCGTAGATTACGATGTTCTCAACGATATTGCTCGTTAGGTGAATGAGCTTAGTTATTTAATAATTTTCTCGATGATGAGTTGTTAAATATGAATTTTTATTTCAGAATGATGTATTAGGAGCCAATGGAAGATGTATAGAAACTCTGTGACAGGCTTCGATTTGGTGAAAATCACGACACAATACTGTAAGTGGACACTTTTATTTTCACAGTTGATTAGAGAGTCTATTTATTATTTATATTCAGCTCAGTTTTCAGTTATAGTTGCAGTTTCATTTTCATTTTTGGAGGCTATATATATACATTCAGTATTGCATCGATGCATTGGTTACTCGGCTGATCCCCAAGTGGCTCCAGGGAAGGATCAGCATTTCTCCCCGGCATTCATGTCGTCTTTGTGTCAGGAGTCACCGGACAACTTTAGCTGGTTCGAGGTTCTGACATTCTCGTCACCGCCTCTATTAGCACATGATACTCAAGAAGGGTCAGCTGTCCCCCTCGACGTATCTTTTATACTATTTTTACAGTATTCTTGACTCGCTACCAGTTTTAGTAATTTTATTCACGGAAAGGCATATTGTAGATTTTATGTTACAGACCTTGGATTTATTTTTTTCCACTCGCTCTAACATTTTTATTATTTTATGTGCCTTTCCCTGGGGTTTTCAATTTAAATTGTCTAGTTTGCAGAGTTCGTTTGTTATCGAGCACACACGCAGATCAAGGCATCTTGGTTACCGTAGGATTCGAGGTAAATCTTACTAGTTAGTATTCTCATCAGTGTAGTTAGTTTAGAATGTCTAGCTGCTCTGATGTCGCAAACAGTTTATAATTGCTATTTATAGATTTTTGTTGACATAAAAGAAAATAGTTCCTTCTTTTATGGCTTTTGAGTTTTGGATCTTCAGTTTGATTCTTGAGTAATTTGAGTAGACACTTGGACTAGTAAAGTCGTTAGGGTTTAACTCTGGTTTAGACAACTAAATCGGGGTCAGGTCCTTTTAGAATGCCATTTTGTTTCCTTCTAATTTCAACATATTCACACAACGAAATCTATTGCAGGTCATTGTATGAACAAAATGTTGACGGAAACTTTTCAATTCCATTAATTTTGTTTCTCCCAAGTCAAAATGCTCACACAACACAACATATAACATTATGTTGTATGATGTAAACCTTAATGCTTATTCCCATGTCAAAACTATCACACATAAATGTATATAATGTATTGTTGTGTAAATTATAATGCATTGATCGAACCTCGATCACCAATTGCATCTTACGTTAATTTTCTTTTACTTTTTCTTTGTGTTTATGGTTAAGGTTTAGGGTTTAGTTATTGTGTAGGTTTTTGATATGAATAAAGGGTTAATTTAGGAAAATATATTGCCTTACATGTTAAAGTAAAAATATTTTATGTATTTCTAAATTTAAAAATTAAAAATTAAATGTGTCAAATCGGTCCAAATTTGATTACATATTTTGTCAACGGTAAGATTACATTGAATGATACATTAGAAAAGCTATATACACTTATTATATTTTGCCTATTACTCTATGGCAAGAGTAGTTAAATCGATTTTCTTTTTGTTAATTTTTTTAACATATTGAAATATAAATGAATCTCACGAGAATGTATGCGCTAAATCCAGTCTCAAATTAATTTTGACGGAGTGGCAAATTAAGTTTTAGTCGTAAGGCCATTAACATTAGGGGTTGTCAACAGGTTGGACCAGGCCTCCGTGGGCCGTGATTTAAGCACAATTGTGAAGCCCAAACTCGACCTTTCGAACCGGACCTTGTGGGCCGGGTATCTCTACAAATTTTGGGCCGGGCCGGGCCTAATTATATTTTACATAAAAAAATAAGTTTTCAACGCACTAGTCGCAAACATTAGATCAATACTCAAACATTAAATCAAAAATTATATGCGCATATAGTATTTTTAAAACAAATAATAAAATAATTTTCTTTTATGTAAAACTAAATTTATTCATTAAGAGCAAGTAGGCAAATTGAAAATCTAAGAGCAAATCCAACTATCCAAGTAGACAAGAAAAGTGTAGTATGAAGAAAAAAAAACACTAGAGTTTGTTCTCATTTTAAAGAGTGACTACATATAAAGAAAAGATTAAGTTAGTAATTTGTTGTAGTTTTATTTCCTTAGTCTTGTTTCCTTATGTAGAAGATTTAACTAGTAAAGAGATTACAACATTGTTTCCTTATTACAATTGTTTTTTGTATAGGTCTAAATTATAATCCATATATTAAATGTAAGAAATTAAAATACAAAACAGACTTTCGGGCCGGGCTTAAGACACTAAGCCCAAGCCCCGCCCACGGGTTGACAGGCAGGGTCTATTACAGGCTTTTTTTCGGGCCCGACCGGACTTGGGCTTCTCGGGCCTAAGTGAAACTATTAGTTTTCGTCGCCCAAGTCAATTATTTTTTTAAAATATATGAAAATTAATTTTGGGTATTTTCTTAAAAAAATCATCAAAAATCAACCGCCAGATGTTACCATTAGATTTATACAATATTTTAGAAAAAAATTCAACCTAATTCGGATTAGTTTAGGATTTGAATGAATTTAGTGATTATCAAAAAATAGTTAAAAGATAAAAACTATAGTAAAAAATAATTCGTAAACAAGTTTCCAAAGTTACGGGCGTCTTGTCGTGAAAGCTTAATTTATCAACTAAATTTAAAATAATTAAAATTTGATATAAATTTTTTATTTGAGACTATAAACTTGTTATATATCTACTAATGTTGTATAACTTCAGTGTTTGTATGTCAATATTCACCCCACATCAACATTAACGAAATTGAATTTGGACAAAACAACTCTTTGATATATTCATCATAACATAATATGTAAGTGGATGAATTTTCATTCAAAATGAAGTTTGTTAAGGGTTTGATCGGCTTAGTCAACCATAAAATTGAAATTTCAACGAAACAGAAATATTAATATACGAATCTTCGTAACTCCGATTTTCGAATCATTGACACTTACAGTCAAGGAATTGTTCACTCTACGCCCTCGATAAAAAAAATATGTATTTTAAGATGGTATACATGGTCTTACTCTTAGAGGTCAGATTGTGAAACTCTACTCAGACTACGAAAGTGGTTAAATATTTACATGACGAAAAATGGGTTTCGTCGCCTAAGACTTTCCATGTTTAGGGGAAAGGGTTTAAGGCTTAGGGTTAGGGTTTATGTTTAGAATATGTTCTTAGACGATGAATTCTGTTTCCGTCAAAGATATTCTAAGATATTATACTTAGACGACGAAGTCTATTTTTCCTCGCCTAAGTGAGATCTTAGACGATGAATATACTGATTTCGTCGTCTAAGATATTGCTTAGGCAACGAAAAATCAGTTTCTTCGTCTAAGGTCAGCGTAGATGACGAAATTTTCTCTTGTCTGATGAACTTTTTTTTCATCGTTTAAGAGCCACTTAGCCTATCCAAAGGTTGGTTTCGCAAGAGAATTATTCATTCCTAATTTACTGTCACGAAGTTTGCATTTCGATTTAATCACGTTTCTTATTGTAGTCTTAGTCAAAAGTCAAAATCGACACGGAAAAAAAAATTACTTAAACCCTCTAGCTAAACTTAAACAACTTATGTCCTTAACTATGCTACCTCTCTCTCTTCTCTCACTCTCGTTCTCTTTCGTCAATACACAAAAGGCCAAAAACTAAAATGAAGAAGTACTAGTCGGCCTCTGCCTTCGAACTCCTCGTTGGGCGTAGCCTTGCCATCGCCGTCGCCCACCCCTTGACACCCCACCGCTACTACCATGCGACGCCCATGCCTCACACTCTTTGTGCCATGCGTTTTACCTCTAGTAACCTTGTTCGGCCTGGGCTCGCCTTCGTCTTAGGCTGGAGCCTTCGCAACTGCCTTACCCTGGCCTGGGCTCGCACTACCACGTCTGATATTCCAATTGCTAGTGTGGATCTCCTCGCCTTGCTTCACTGCTCTCTCTCTCTCTCTCTATATATATATATGTGTGTGTGTGTGTGTGTGTGTGTGTGTGTGTGTGTGTGTGTGTGTGTGTGTGTGTGTGTGCGCGCGCGCGCGCGCGCGTGGGCGCTGAAAAATGGGAAGAGTTTTAGAAATAGTAGTTTATGGTGTGGTGATGGTGAGCATGATACTGCTTAATGCAGGATAGCACGTAGATGGTCCAATATCTGCTGAAACACAGAAGTTGGTCAACGAGGCCAACAAGAAGGCCCTTACTTGGGCTTGGTCATTCCGGAGGTGAACCACCCAAATGTAGTCGACTGATTTGGCATCAATTCTATCAAGGAAACCTATTGAACTTTATAGCCCTCGTCCTTGTGAGTCTTTACATACTAAGGACAAGCTTCAATTCAAGCCACGGATGGAGAATCGATGAATTGAAGATTTGAGGATTTTTGGGTGTTCATGGATTCAAAAGGTAATCCAGTGATTTCTATTTGAAATTGGACTTAGGTGTAGTAGAGAAAGTTGTTGTGGGGTTAATTTCGGACAAGTTTGATTTCTTGTCACCGAAATTTGGAGTGCCGACGCCGACAATGATTTCTGACGGTGCATAGTGAAACTCTACCAAAATTTCTATGGTTTTTGAAAGTTTGTATTTTCAAAAGGGGTTTGATTCCGGTTTAAGAAACTAAATCGGGGTTGGGTCCTTTCAGCTTGATATCAGAGCATTAGGTTTTAGGTTCTGTAGATTTCTGTAGTTGTGTTTACAAAGGATATTTGAGAATGTACAACATGTCTGGAGCGATGACCCGACCGGCCGGAAGATACTCATCAATGCTCTGGGTGTTGTATGCTTTAAAATGTTTGAAGTTCCATGATTACGTCCTGTTTGTTGTGAATAATGTCTTATTCATTAGGATGCATCCTTGACGTGGTTTCCGTGTCAGTAAGGTTGTGGATTCTGTTGAGGATCAGTCGACGCGCAACTTGATAATGAGTTGTGGGTTTGGATAACCATTCTGGGTTCAGAGATATTTGTGGCATGGTTTGCTCGATTGTGCGTGTATGGGCGTCTATATGTTGCTTTTAAACAGAGGATTGTAGTAGTTGATGGTTTGCTTGAGTCAGATCATTGTATTGGGTGGGTTGGTATTGTGTGAGTTCTTGTTGCGACTCCATGACCTACATTCAGGGTATTGTTTATACGGTAATGGTTCAATCAGGCTATCCAACAACGGAAATATGGAGTGTTTACCAACCTGAGGCAGGGATGTATGTTAGTTCCTGTTCACCTGTTTGTCTCAGTTTGCACGTGTTATGTGGCTTCAAAGGAAGCAATGCCGGAGGTTCGAGATGAATTTGAACCTGAGCATTAAAGGGATTTTCACTGTTATGCCTTGAGACAACCGTGAGGAGTTTGATGTGCTGCACTCAGAGGCGAGGACATTGAGAAGGAAAGACATATGCGGTTTCCGACATGTCGATTCAAGGAAGGTGAACTTAGTCAAGATACTTTGATGAGATTGAGTGTAGGCACCTCGGGATCAGTATCTTCATCAGGTTGTGGCCTTTTCGATTATATTGAGGGTCATTTGGATAATGTAGAAGATCCGTTTGGTGGAGAAGGAGATCACCGAGTAGTGGACTAGTTCCTGTGGCATGAGCCAGAGTGGTCCCTTGGTGATCTTTCAACATAGTAGGAGTATCCATTGTGCAACTTTTATAGCAGGTGTCATTGTGGTTTGTGTCAAAGGGGCACTCTCAGTTGTTATTATGGTGGCCAGGAGGGTCACGTTACGAAAGAATGTCCTCAGTTTGCTTCTTTTTGTGGTCCTACAGCTCAGAGTTCAAGAGGAGGTCAAGGTACCATTTCTGGAGTTTGACCAACGCAGAGTTCTAGACAAGTCAATCAGCACAGTCGCAACCAACGTGGACGGTTAGTTGGACATGCCAGAATTCATGCCACGACCCTGTGTGAGGGCAGAGTTTCCCTGATGTTACCGTTGCTTGACATCCATGGCTATTATGCTTGCATCTTCATATCTGGGTTTATGGAGAATGTTGTATCCATTTGGTGAGATTGTGTGTATCAGGAGGGGTATCGAGACTATGAGGTTTGCAGGAGGTTGTGGACTAGCTGTAAAGTTGTTGTTGTTGGACATTGAGGATTTTGTTATGTTTTTGGGATGGACTTCTTGGTGACTCATTGGACTGTGGTTGTTCGTCGCAAGAATGTTATAGTCCTTTGACGTCCAGTCGTGCCAAAAGATCTTGTTTAGAGGTGAAAGAAATGCTTCTCTGGTATGTGTTGTTTCAGCAATAAGGCTGAGCTGATGATGAAGCAAGGATGTATGCCGTACTTGGCACATGTTCATGATGTTGACGTTATCTGTGAGTATCCAGATGTTTTTCAGAGAATTTATCAGAGTTGAGGGAGTTGCAGATTCAACTTCAGGAATTGTTTGAGGAAGACTTCATTTGATTTAGTGTTTTACCTTGGGGTGTTCCAGTATGTTTTATGAGGATGTAGGATGGTTCGATGAGGTTGTGCATCGACTATCGGAAGATGAATCAGGTTTTAGTGAAGAACAAGTATCATCCACTTCGGATTGATGGCTAGTTTGATTAGCTTAATGGAGTTTAAGTTTTCGGAGATTGATTTCAGATGTGAGTATCATCAATTTCGATCAGAGGGTCGAGTTTGAAATGGTCAGGTACCTGTGATGAGAGTTACATGTGGTGGTTAGAGGAGAGGTTGATAACTGCGCCTGTGTTCACAGTATGTGATGTCAGTGAGGATTATGTTATCTATAGTGATGTTTCGAAACTAGATTTTGGTCGTGTTGGGATGTAGCAGGGCAATATGATGGTATATGGTTCCAGGCAGTGGAAGCTTTATGAAGTTACTTATCATATGTATGATTTAGGAGTAGCTGCCATTGTGTTAGCATTGAAGAGTTGGAGACATTACTGGTATGGCGTGCAGCGCAGTACAGGATTTACACTGACCACTTGAGTTTCATCTACTTGCGTATTTAGTCAGATTTGAGCATGAGGCGGCGTAGATGGATGGGGTTGGTTAATGTGGTTGCACTTTGAATATCATTCAGGGGTACTGTTGCTGATGCACTTAGTCAAAAATTTGGAGTTTCTATGTTTCATGTACGTGTTACAAGAATCTCATTGTTAGATGAGTTGCGAGCTACGGGAATTGAGATAGAGTGAGATGATGGAGCATTGTTGGCTAGTTCCAGGATCGACCTGTGGTACTTGATTAGGTCTGTGAGGCTCAGGATGCGGATTTCTACTTGTTCGACAAGAAGAATGTGATTCAGAATGGTGTTCCAGCAGAGTATCAGTTGAGGAATGTTGGCACTTTATCGTGCAGAAGGATACTATGTGGGCCCAAAGACAATGAATTGAAGAGAGAGATGCTTATTGAAGCTCATTGTTCTACGTATGCTATGCACTAGTGCTACAAAGATGTATCAGATACTTAGAGTTTACTACTCGTGGCGCAACATAAGGAGGGAAATAGCAGTTTATGTGAACAGATGCCTCATTTGTCGGCAAGTGAGGGCAGAGAGACAGAAACTTGCTGGGAAGTTACAGCCATTGGAGATTTCCGATTAGAAGTGGGAGCATATCACTATGGATTTCGTGTATCAGTTACCGCGTACTTCAGATGGTAATACTAGTTATTGGGTCATTGTGGACCGTTTGACAAAATAAGTTCTTTTCCTTGTACTTCCAGGAAAGATTTCAGTGGGCAGGCTGGCATAGATGTATTTGGCAGTGGTTGTCCATTTGCATGGTGTGCCTGTGTCCCGGGTCGCTGATTGAGATAATCAGTTACAACAGAATTTTGGCAAGCATTGCAGTGAGCATTGGAGACCAGATTACAGTTTATTGCAGTTTTTCATCCTCAGATTGGTGGGCAATCTGAGAGAACTATTCAGACTTTGGGGGACATCTTGTGGTCCTGTGTGTTGCAGTTTAGAAGGATTTGAGACCAGCAGTTTCATTTGTTCGTGATTGCTTGCAGTATCAGTTTGCAGACCAATATTGTTATGACATTGTATGAAGTTGTGTATGAGAAACAGTATTGCACTCCATTGTGTTGGAGGGAGTTAGGGATGAGATGGCTTTTGGTCCTGATTTAGTGGAATGCGCTACTGTAGACCTTCGGATTAGCAGGGACAGGTTGATAATTGCTCGTGATCGGCAGTGAAGTTATGCAGATGTGAGTGGGTTAAGTCATGAGTTTGAGGTCGATAACTAAGGTTTCCTTGGAAAGGTGTGATTTGTTTTGGGAGGTGTGGTATTTTTTTACCACGTTATATTGGTCTATATATGATCATGGGGCGAGTTACTGTTGTGACGTATAGTTTGGCGTTGCCTGTAGCGTTGGCTAATGTGTATGTTGTATTCCATGTGGTGGAATTACATTTCAGATTTATTGCTTGTTTAGCACCCTATCAGTTCCCTATACAGGAAGACTTGACATTTGTGGAGAGCCAGTTTAGATTATGAGTGTGCAGGGATTACAACACAGAAATATTTCCTCTTATGAAAGTCTGGTGGCACAGTCAATCAGTTGAAGTACTCACTTGGCAGGCAGAGACAGTATCCCTACTTTTTAGTTGGCAGGCTTGGAAATTTCGAGATCGAAATTTTTGTAAGGGGGGTAGATTTGTCATAACCCGAACCGAAAATAGTATGTTTATCGGCTTGATTTGCGAGGTTCGCGATTAGTCGCAGTTTTGTCGTAATTGGTTGATATGGCAGGTTTGTTAACGACTAAATTATCTGGCAAGAATTTGATTTGAGTTTCTTCACAAAATTTGTAGAGAATTTAATTTCGAGCTTGTGGGAATTTCCGGA
The DNA here is from genome assembly GCA_946800695.1 of Geum urbanum. Lineage (NCBI taxonomy): Eukaryota > Viridiplantae > Streptophyta > Magnoliopsida > Rosales > Rosaceae > Geum > Geum urbanum. Next base: position 36,618,392 of record OX327003.1, on the reverse strand, counting down.
GGATTATTTCGAGTTACGTGGAATAAGTTATGAATATTTTCGGCCGTTGGATTTAGTCGTGTTTATCCGTTTGGTTTCGATACGATTTGGACGGTACGTGTTACGGTATAAATATGGCATGAATACGTGACGATTTTGGAAACTTTCCATTTTGGGAAACTGGGTCGTTAACCGCGTTGACCACGGGTCAAAACTGACCCATTTCAGGCCGAGCTTTGTTTGCCTTCGATGTGTCTTATTCCGGGATCTTTTGGTCGTGGTGTCTACATGAAAGTTGTTGGGCTTGAGCTCCTCTTTCTTTTGATAGGTGGATCACTCATTTTGGATACCGGATGAAGAAGTTATGACGTTTTGAAGTTTATGATTTTCTGGCGAGATTCGGCGGCGACGGAGCTGGCGGTGGTGGCTGAGTAGGAGGTCGACCTTATAGAGGTTTTGAAGCCCATGGAGTGGTGAGTTGAACCCAAGTGGTCTTGTACCTTGCCGTGGCCGGTGGTGGCCGATCGGAATTAATGAATTTCGGCGAAGGTTTTCGACTTTAGGGTGAGTTTTGGAGGTTTTCCGGTCAAAATTGGCCTTAGCTTTGAATTACAAAGTTGTTGGAAATTTCGAGATCTTCATATCCATGTATAGGTTGCAATTTTTTGGGCCGATGAAATTTTCCGGCGCGCTGCCGTGCGCGGCGGTTTTCCGGCCGATGTGATTTTCGACAAGTTTTATGTCGTTTTGCTCGGAATCACGCACCAATCGCAGTGGTGAGGTTTATATTTTGAATTGAGCATCGGAATTTGTGGCGATGTTTCATAGTATGTTTATTGAATTTTTGACGATTTCGTCGATATTCGAGTTATATGTTTTCGGGAATGGTTGGTTCTCGAGATGTGGTTCAGGGTTTTGAAATGTGATTTTGAACAGTGGTATTTATGATTATTCAGGAGATTGTGATCGTTCATTTGGCGATGGATTTTCCTCCAGATCACAGGATTAACGCGTTTTGCGATGTGCAAGTCTGTGAGTGGACACCTTTCTTTTCACTGATTGGTTGCGAGTCTTTATTATACGTTTTACAAGCATGAGCATGCGTATGTGATTATGATTTATACAAGCATATGCTTTACGATTATGCAATTACGAATATGCATCGACGAATATACTTTTATAATTATGTATTACGAATATGCATTTACATTACGCTTTATACATTTGCATAGAAACTATTTATGATTTGGTTTACACAGAGTACAGTCTCAGTATATATGGTTGTGTCGATACACTTAGCATCCCGGCTAATCCCCGAGGATGTTTACCGGGTGGGACAGTTACCCTGTGCCGAGGTATTTTCCGGGTGGGAACAAATACCCTGACATGAGGCCTTTCTGGCTAGAATCACGTGTGGGTCTGGGACCCTGTGATTCGAACTGTACTAGCACGGTTGAGTCCATGAGTGACCCCGCAGGATTTTCGATGCATGCTCTGTACGCGTGAGGAGTTAAAGTCTCCCTCGTGTACCATATTATTTTCATGCATTTAGACTCGCATATGTTTTTATAACATATATTATTCGGCCAAAGACATTTATTTTCGTCCAATGACTCTAACGGTTTATATGTCTTTCCCTGGGCCTTTTGTTTTCAATGCCCAGTTTGCAGTTCAGATTCTGGTGTCGCACGTCAAGGTTGGAGGCTTAGTATTCGAGCTACTTTTCCTTCTCAGTAGGTTTCTTGTTTGGCCTACTGTTGTGTATTTATGTATATACTAGAGGTCGCTTTGAATACTCTGATGTTTATATTTTCATATGATTTTCCCGGATTTCTATAAAGCTATAGTTATGTTTAATGCTTTACGTTATGATATGTTTTTGAGAAATCCGGATGGGATTGTTGCCCACGGTGAAAGGACCCAATCCCGATTTAGTTTCCTAAACCGGAATCAAACCCCCAACAAAAGCCATAAAAATTTCGGCAGAGTAACGCTACTATAGCGGAATTACCTTTACCTGCACCCGGAAAATACACTTCATCCTATGCCACAAAAATCAAACCGTGGGCACCAATCTCATCCGGATTTCTCAATATCACAACGGTAATGTAAAGTAATCAATAAAACTATGCTTTACAGAAATACGGGGAAAATCGTATGAAAATATAACATCAGATTGTTCAGAGCGACCAATTATATAAATATACCACAGCAGGCAGGACAAGAAACCTACTGGAAGAAACAAGGTAGCTCGAACACTATGCCTCCGACCACGACGAGCGACACCTGAGTCCGAACTGCAAACTGGGCACGGAAACCAAAAAAAGCCCAGGGAAAGGCAAATAAAACGTTAGCGTGAGTGGATGAAAATAAACATATGCCTTTCACCAGTTTCATATACATAATCAATATAAAACAATGCGAGTTCGGAAAGTATATATAGAGGTTGTTAGGCGAATCTCTCAAGCCCAACGGTCAGGTAAATCGCTCAAACCCGACGGTGATAGCCCAGGGAAATCTCTCAACCTCGGCGGCATACAGGGGAATCTCTCAACTCTGCCCAGAGGAATCTCTCAACTCTGGTCCAGAGGAATCTCTCAACTCTGGCGGACTACCGGTGATCAGCGAGTAGCCGAAGCATCGATGCAGTAATGCCATCACCAATAAATATAAAATAATATCTCCAAAAATAACATATATCTCAACATCGTATAAAGTAAATACAGAAAATCACGAAAAATCACGAACTCGCAACAACTGTGAAAATATAAAAATGTCCACTCACAGGTGAGCGTAACGCGATACGCGTTAATCCCGTGATCCGGCGGAAAATCCCTCGACAAACGAATGATCACGAACCCCTGGATAATCATAAAATCCACTATTCAAATTCATAACTCAACAACTCAAATCATTTCACGAGAAACAACCGTTCCCAGAAACATATAATTCAATATCGACGAAATCGTGAAAATCTGATAATCACACCACAAAACCTCGCTATATTTTACGATGCTCAATTCGAAAAACAAACATCACCACTGCGATCGGGGCGCGATTCCGAGTGAAACGACATATAACTCGTCGAAAACCCCAAAAAGTCAACTTTGACCGGAGTACCGTCGTTGACCACCGGCGGCGGCGGCGCAACCCAACAGTTAAATTTTCTGGCGGACCAACACCTATTCCACTCAAAATCATCCAACAAACAACTTCCATAACTACACCAAAGATCAATTTTGACTCTAACTAGTCCAATTTCATGCAAAACCGAATTCTCACACAAACTTCAATCGATCGATTCTCCATGTACAAGAAGAATTGGAACACCATACTTATATAGGTAGATTCGTGGTGATGAGGGCCTCTCGATTTGGCCAGAAAAGAATCGACCCAAAACCCCCAAAATCTTCAAAGTTTCGACCGGAATTTCTCCCTCCTCCAGCGTCCTCGCCGTCGATGGTGGCCAGAAAGAGGTCGAGGACGTCGAGGCGAACCAGAGAGGTCCAACCCCGAGGCCTTGGGTGGCCGGACAGCAGCTCGCCGCCGGCGAGCCGTGCCTCCACGCCGTCGCACTCCTCCCCCCCCCCCCCCGAGTTGACTCGGTCAACACACCCATTAATGCCAGTTAACTTCCAAAAGAGGAAACCCACTTAAATACTTTCCAATTTCGGAAACTACCATAATTAACTTTACGACAAACATCGAATAAACGTAACTTTCGCGTCGTAATTCCGTTTTCAACAATTCTCGCGTCAACAAGCTTATCTTGACAAATTCTTCAATTTCCACCCGAAGTCAAACAACTTCGACAAATCCGATAAAAAGTCAACAAGTCAATTCATCACAAGCTTATCCGATTAAACGATCAACGACCGAAAATATTCACAACTTATTCCACGTAACTCGGAAAAATCCTCCGGAAGTTCCCACGAGCTCAAAATTAAATTCTCTACAACTTCCACGAAGGATCCCAACTCAAATTCTTGCCCGATAATTTAGTCGCTAAGGAAGCCGCCATATTAGCAGATTACGTCGAAATCACGACAAATCGCGAAACTCGCAAATCAAGTCGATAATCATTCCATCTACGGTTCGGGTCGATCAACGGTCCAAAATAGATCAAAATCACAATTCGGATAGACTCGAACACGAACGAATAAACTCGACAATATTCCGAAATTTCAAACATTCATATTATATTCCTCGGTCGTCGAAATAATAATCCGGAACCGCCCACGAACTCGAAATCACGCGTACAATAACTCTTGAGAAGAGACTCAACTCAAATTCTCAGCCAATAATTAAGTCGTGATCAAGTCGACGATTCAATCAACTATCGGAGAACTGCGATTACGTGTAAACTCATAGATTAAGCTGATTACACTTCTGATTCTGTTCCGGGTCGTCACAAATCTACCCCCCTTAAAAAAATTTCAACCTTGAAATTTCCAAGTCTACCAACTGAAAAGTAGGAACACTGACTCTGCATATTGCTCAATTCCCCAGTGGCAACTTCGACTGAACAATTATGCCAATAGAAAATATCTCTGTACCCTCAAATCTCGAATCTGAACTGGCTCCTCACACATGCCCAGTCTTCCTGTATAAGAAACTGATAGGGTACAAAACACGCAATAAATCTGAAATGTAGTTCCACCACACGGAATACAACCCACAGAAAAAACCAACGCTATAGGCGATGCCGAACTATACGGCACAACACAAATTCGCCTATGATCACATACGGACCAAAATAATGTGGCAATTCACAACTCAACCTGCTTACATCAACATAACTTCATTGTCGAACTCGAGCAAGTAACAACCTGTTTCTGCTAATCCGATGGTCTGTGGTAGAAGATTTCACTAAATCAGGACCAAACGTCAGCTCAATCCGAACTCGCTCCAACACAATGGAGTGCAACACTGATTCTCATAAATGACTTCATACACTGCTATAACCATACTGGTTAACAAACTGGTATTGCAAGCAATCTCGAATAAATGAAACTGCTGGTCCCAAATCCTTCGGAACTACAATACATAGGACCACAATATGTCCTCCAAGGTCTGAATAGTCCTCAAAGATTGCCCACCAATCTGAGGATAAGAATCTGTACTAAACTGTAATCTGGTCCTCAATGTTCACTGCAACGCTTACCAACACTTTGTTGTAACTGATTATCTCGATCAGCAACTGGAACACAGGCGCATCACGAAAATGGACAACCTCCGCTAAACACAGCTATACCAACTTGCCACCGAAGTCTTTCCTGGAACTACAAGGAAAAGAGTTAAGTTCATCAAATAGTCCACAAAGACCCGACAACTGGTACCACAAACCGAAGTGCGTACTAGTGCACAAAATCCGCAGTGACAAGCTCTAACTTCTAATCGGAGATCTCTAATGGCTGTAACTTCCCAGCAAGTTTCTACCTCTCTGCCCTCGTCTGCCGACAAATGTGGCATCTGCTCACATAAGCTGCTATATTCCTCTTCATATTGCGTCACAAGTAGTAAACTCGAAGTATCTGATACATCTCCGTACCACCAGTGCATAACGCACGCAAAACAATGAGCTTCAACACTAACACACTCGAACTCAGCTCCCATAGTTCGCAACTCGGCTAACACGGAAACTCGAGCCACACACACATGAAACAATGGAGCTCCTGGTTTCTGACTGAATGCATCAGCAACAACACCAGTTTCTCTCGGATAAACTCAAATGTGTAGCCATAGTCGTTAGTCGTCCCCATCGAACTACACTGCCTCAAGCTCGAATCTGGCTGAATATGTAAGTAGATGAAACTCAAGTGATCAGTGTACATCCTACACTGTGCTGCACATCACAACGGTAGTGTCTCGAACTCTTCGACGCTAACATAAAGACAGCAATCCCCAAATCATACACAGGATACGTAGCTTCATAAAGTTTCCACTGCCTGAAACCATGAGCTACCGCTCTGCTATGCTGCATCAAAGCATAACCTAATCCAAATCTCGATGCATCGCCGTAAACCACAAACTCGTCATGATCGTCAGGTAGAGTCAAAAAAGGTGCAACGGTCAACTTTTCCTTCAGGACTCTCCTCACAAGCATCGGACTGCTCGAACTTGACGCCTTTCTTTGTCAATCTGGAAAGTGGAGTGGTAATCCGAAAAAATCCCGCACAAAGCACCGATAGTAACCTGCCAAACCTAAGAAACTCCTGATCCCTGGTGCAATGGTAGGTCAACTCCAAATCAACACGGCTTCAATCTAGTCAGGATCCATGCCGACTCCCTCTGCTGACATTACGTAGCGCAAAATCTTCACGCTAATCAACCAAAATTCACACTTGCTGAACTTCGCAAACAACTTATCATCTCACAAAGTCCGCAAAACCGCTCACAATTGCTTCAGGTAATGGCCCACACTCCTGGAGTAAATCAGGATGTTGCCGATGAACACTACCGTAAATTTATTCAGAAATCGTCTGAACACCCAGTCCATCAAGTCCGTAAAAACTGCGGGGGCATTGGTCAACCCAAACGGCATGACCAAGAACTCGTAGTGCTCGCATCGTGATCCGAAAGTCATCCTAGCCACAACTGACTCACCGATCCTCAACTGGTGGTATCCGGACCCGAAATCAATCTTCGAAAAGACTGAAGCTCCATGAGCTGATCGAACAACTCGTCAATCCGAAGTGATAGATACTTGCTCTCCTCTGAAGCCTGATTCAGCTTCCGGTAGTCGATGCACCACCCCGTTGAACCATCCTACATTCGCACAAATAATGCAAGAGTACACCACGATGATACGCTGGGTCGTACGAAATCTCCTCCAGCAACTCTCGAAGTTGAACCTGTAACTCCATCAGCACCGTTGGTACCGAACGACATAATTCCAGTGATATGAGTCCAGCACCCGATAAAAGCTCAATGGTGTAGTCGGTCTCTCGAATTGGAGGAATACCCGGTAACTCCTCCGAAACACACCTGGAACCTCTAGAACCACCTCAATGTCGCCAATGTCTGGCACAGTAGCCGTAATATCCACAATACGAGCAAAGTAAGCAACACAACCCTTTTCATCATCCGCTTGACCATCATCGTTGGAATCTCACATGGCAATAAAATATTCTTCTCACCACGAAACAATATCTCGGGGTATCCGGGTCGTCGAAACGCAACCTCCTTCTCGAGACACTCGAACATAGCCAAATGTGTCGCCAAAAAGTCCATACCCAACACCACATCAAAATCGACGATATCTAGCAATAACAGATCCGCGGCTGACCCATAACCTCCAACAAAGATCTCATAACCTCCCGAATGGATACAACACTCTCCAAAACCTCGGAAGTGGAGATGCAGGTACAATAGCTATGGATGCCCAGCAACGGTAACCTCAAAGAAACTCCGTCCTCACACAGGATCATGGCACGAACTTTGGCATGCTCAACTAGCCGCCCACATCGATTACGACTTGCTGATTGACTCGTCTAGAAGTCTGCGTTGGTCAAACTCCAGCAATAGCATCATGACCTCCTCCTGAACACTGAGATGTCGAACCACTAAAACAACTGGCTGAGGACGTCCCCCTCGCAACGTGACCCTCCTGGTCATCACAATAGCGACCGAAAGTGCTCCACGAACACAAGTCACAACGACGCCTGCTGTGAAGAAGGATCACCAACGATCACCCAAACTCATGCCGCAAGAACAAGTCCGCTACTCCGTGATCTCCACCACCACCAAACGGATCCTCTGCTTTGATTTGATGACCCTCAACATAATCGAAAAGGCCACAGCCTGATGAAGTCACTGATCTCGAGGTGCCTGAACTCAACCTCATTAAATATCTCGACTAAGTCCACCTTCCTCAAACCAACATGTCGGGAACCGCGTAAGCCTTTCCTTCTCAATATCCTCGCCTCTGAGTGCAGCACATCAAGCTCCTCACGGTTGTCTCGAGGCATAACAGTCAAAATCTCTCTGATGCTCAAGCTCAAACTCATCTCGAACCTCGTGCATTACTTCCTCTGAAGCCACATAACATGTGCAAACTGGAACAAACATGTGAACAATACATCTCTGCCTCAGGTGGGTAAATACTCCATATTTCCGTTGCTGGGTAGCCTGATTGAATCATTACCGTATAAACAATATCCCAAATGTAGTCCATGGAGTCGCAACAGGAACTCACACAATACCAACCTACCAAATGCAACGATCTGACTCAGGCAAAACATCAACTACCACAATTCTCTGCTCAAAAGCAACATGTAGACGCCCAAATACGGACAACTGGGCAAACCATGCCACACATATCTCTAAATCCAGAATGCTCATCCAAACCCACAACTCACTGTAAAGTCGTGCGTCGATTGATTCTCAATAGGATCCACAACCGTACCGACACGGAAAGCACGTCAAGGAGGCATCCTAATGAATAAAACATCGTTCGCAAAAAGTAGAACGTAATCATGGAACTTCAAATATTTGAAAGCATACAACACCCGGAGCATTGATGAGTATCCGTCGGCCGGTCGGGTCATCACTCCAGACATGCTGTACATTCTCAAATATCCTTAGTAAACACGACTACAGAAGTCTACAGAACCTAAAACCTAATGCTCTGATACCAAGCTGAAAGGACCCAATCCCGATTTAGTTTCCTAAACCGGAATCAAACCCCCTTCTGAAAACACGAACCAACAAAAACCATAAAAATTTCGGCAGAGTAACGCTACTAGCGCGGAATTGCCTTTACCTGCACCCGGAAAATACACTTCATCCTATGCCACAAAAATCAAACTGTGGCCACCAATCCCATCCGGATTTCTCAATATCACAACGGTAATGTAAAGTAATCAATAAAACTATGCTTTACAGAAATCCGGGGAAAATCGTGTGAAAATATAACATCAGATTGTTCAGAGCGACCTCTAAGTATAATTATATAAATATACCACAGCAGGTAGGACAAGAAACCTACTGGAAGAAACAAAGTAGCTCAAACACTATGCGTCCGACCACGACGTGCGACACTAGAGTCCGAACTGCAAACTGGGCACGGAAACCGAAAAAAGCCCAGGGGAAAGGCAAATAAAACGTTAGCGTGAGTGGACGAAAATAAACATATGCCTTTCACCAGTTTCATATACATAATCAATATAAAACAATGCGAGTTCGGAAAGTATATATGGAGGTTGCCAGGCGAATCTCTCAAACCCGACGGTCAGGTGAATCGCTCAAACCCGACGGTGATAGGCCAGGGGAATCTCTCAACCCCAGCGGCATACAGGGGAATCTCTCAACCCTGCCCAGAGGAATCTCTCAACTCTGGTCCAGAGGAATCTCTCAACTCTGGCGGACTACCGGTGATCAGCCGAGTAGCCGAAGCATCGATGCAGTAATGCCATCACCAATAAATATAAAATAATACCTCAAAAATAACATATATCTCAACATCGTAAAAAGTAAATACGGAAAATCACGAAAAATCATGAACTCGCAACAACTGTGAAAATATAAAAATGTCCACTCACAGGTGAGCGTAACGCGATACACGTTAATCCCGTGATCCGGTGGAAAATCCTTCGCCAAACGAACGATCACGAACCCCTGGATAATCATAAAATCCACTATTCAAATTCATAACTCAACAACTCAAATCATTTCACGAGAAACAACCGTTCCCAGAAACATATAATTCAATATCGACAAAATCGTGAAAATTCGATAATCACACCACAAAACCTCTCTATAATTTCCGATGCTCAATTCGAAAAACAAACCTCACCACTGCGATAGGGGCGCGATTCCGAGTGAAACGACATATAACTCGTCGAAAACCCAAAAAAGTCAACTTTGACCGGAGCACCGCTGTTGACCACCGCCGGCGGCGGCGGCGCAACCCAACAGTGAAATTTTCTGGCGAACCAACACCTATTCCACTCAAAATCATCCAACAAACAACTTCCATAACTACACCAAAGATCAATTTTGGCTCTACTAGTCCAATTTCATGCAAAACCGAATTCTCACACAAACTTCAATCGATCGATTCTCCATGTACAAGAAGAATTGGAACACCATACTTACATAGGTAGATTCCTGGTGATGAGGTCTTCAAAGCCCAGTGCTTCATGCCTCTCGATTTAGCCGGAAAAGAATCAACCCAAAACCCCCAAAATCTTCAAAGTTTCGACCGGAATTTCTCCCTCCTCCGGCGTCCTCGCCGTCGATGGTGGCCAGAAAGAGGTCGAGGACGTCGAGGCGAACCGGAGGGGTCCAACCCCGAGGCCTGGGGTGGCCGGACGGCAGCTCGCCGTCGGCGAGCCGTGCCTCCACGCCGTCGCACTCCTCCCCCCCCCCCCCCCCCCCCCCGAGTTGACTCGGTCAACACACCCATTAATGCCAGTTGACTTTCCAGAAGAGGAAACCCACTTAAATACTTTCCAATTTTGGAAACTACCATAATTAACTTTACGACAAACATCAAATAAACGTAACTTTCACGTCGTAATTCCATTTTCAACAATTCTCGCGTCAACAAGCTTATCTCGACAAATTCTTCAATTTCCACGCAAAGTCAAACAACTTCGACAAATCCGATAAAAAGTCAACAAGTCAATTCATCACAAGCTTATTCGATTAAACGATCAACGGCCGAAAATATTCACAACTTATTCCACGTAACTTGGAAAAATCCTCCGGAAGTTCCCACGATCTCGAAATTAAATTCTCTATAACTTCCATGAAGGATCCCAATTCAAATTCTCGCCCTATAATTTAGTCGCTAAGGAAGCCGCCATATTAGCAGATTACGTCGAAATCACCACAAATCGCGAAACTCGCAAATCAAGTCGATAATCATTCAATCTACGGTTCGGGTCGATCAACGGTCCAAAACAGATCACAACCACAATTCGGATAGACTCGAACACGAACGGATAAACTCGACAATATTCTGAAATTTCAAATATTCATATTATATTCCTCGGTCGTCGAAATAATAATCCGGAACTGCCCACAAACTCGAAATCACGCGTACAACAACTCTCGAGAAGAGACTCAACTCAAATTCTCGGCCAATAATTAAGTCGTGATCAAGTCGACGATTCAATCAACTATCGGAGAACTGCGATTACGTGTAAACTCATAGATTAAGCTGATTACACTTCTGATTCTGTTCCGGGTTGTCACACACGGTTTGGCTTTTGTGGCAAAGGATGAAGTGTATTTTCGAATGCAGGTTAATGGTAACTTCGCGATATAGTAAAACTATGCCCAAATTTCTATGGTTTTTGAAAGTTCGTATTTTCAGAAGGGGTTTGATTCCAGTTTAGGAAACTAAATCGGGGTTGGGTCTTTTCAGCTTGGTATCAGCGCATTAGGTTTTAGGTTTTGTAGACTTCTATAGTCGTGTTTACTAAGGATATTTGAGAATGTACAGCATGTCTGGAGCGATGACCCGACCGGCCGGCGGATACTCATCAATGCTCTGGTGTTGTATGCTTTCAAATGTTTGAAGTTCCATGATTACGTCCTATTTGTTGTGAATAATGTCTTATTCATTAGGATGCCTTCTTGACGTGGTTTCCGTGTCAGTAAGGTTGTGGATCCTGTTGAGGATCAGTCGACGCGCGACTTGATAATGAGTTGTGGGTTTGGATAAGCATTCTAGGTTCAGAGATATGTGTGGCATGGTTTGCCCGGTTGTGCGTGTATGAGCGTTTATATGTTTCTTTTGAACAGAGGATTGTGGTAGTTGATGGTTTGCTTGAGTCAGATCATTGTATTTGGTGGGTTGGTATTGTGTGAGTTCCTGTTGCGACTCCATGACCTACATTCAGGGTATTGTTTATACGGTAATGGTTCAATCAGGCTATCCAACAACGGAAATATGGAGTGTTTACCAACATGAGGCAGGGATGTATGTTAGTTCCTGTTCACCTGTTTGTCTCAGTTTGCACGTGTTATGTGGCTTCAGAGGAAGCAATGCAGGAGGTTCGAGATGAGTTTGAACCTGAGCATCAAATGAATTTTCACTATTATGCCTTGAGACAACCGTGAGGAGTTTGATGTGCTGCACTCAGAGGCGAGGACATTAAGAAGGAAAGGCATATGCGGTTTCAGACATGTCGGTTTGAGGAAGGTGAACTTAGTCGAGATACTTTGATGAGATTGAGTTCAGGCACTTCGGGATCAGTATCTTCATCAGGCTGTGGCCTTTTCAATTATATTGAGGGTCATTTGGACAAGGCAGAAGATCCGTTTGGTGGAGAAGGAGATCACCGAGTAGTGGACTAGTTCTTATGGCATGAGCCTGGGTGGTCGTTGGTGATCTTTCCACACAGCAGGAGTATCCATTGTGCAACTTTTACAGCAGGTCTCATTGTGGTTTGTGTCAGAGGGGCACTCTCAATTGCTATTATGGTGGCCAGGAGGGTCACGTTACAAAGGAATGTCCTCAGTTTGCTTCTTTTCATGGTCTTACAGCTCAGAGTTCAAGAGGAGGTCAAGGCACCATTTCTGGAGTTTGACCAACGCAGACTTCTAGACAAGTCAATCAGCACAGTCGCAACCAACGTGGACGGTTAGTTGGACATGCCAGAATTCGTGGCACAACCCTGTGTGAGAGCAGAGTTTGCCTGAGGTTACCGTTGCTTGACATCCATGGCTATTATGCTTGCATCTTTGCTTCTGGGTTTGTGGAGAATGCTGTATCCATTTGATGAGATTGTGTGTATCAGGAAGGGTATCAAGACTATGAGGTTTGCAGGTGGTTGTGGACTAGCTGTAGAGTTGTTGTTGTTGGACATTGAGGATTTTGTTATGTTTCTGGGATGGACTTCTTGGTGACTTATTGGACTGTTGTTGTTCGTTGCAAGAATGTTATAGTCCTTTGACGTCCAGTAGTGCCAAAAGATCATGTTTAGAGGTGAAATAAATGCTTCTCTGCTATGTGTGGTTTCAGCAATGAGGCTAAGCTGATGATGAAGCAAGGATGTATACCGTACTTGGCACATGTTCGTGATGTTGACGTTATCTGTGAGTATCCAGATGTTTTTCAGAGAATTTATCAGAGTTGAGGGAGTTGCAGATTCAACTTCAGGAATTGTTTGAGGAAGACTTCATTTGATTTAGTGTTTTACCTTGGGGTGTTCCAGTATGTTTTATGAGGATGTATGATGGTTCGATGAGGTTGTGCATCGACTATCGGAAGATGAATCAGGTTTTAGTGAAGAACAAGTATCCTCCACTTCGGATTGATGGCTAGTTTGATCAGCTTAATGGAGTTTCAATTTTCGGAGATTGATTTCAGATGTGAGTATCATCAGTTTCGATCAGAGGGTCGAGTTTGAAATGGTCAGGTACCTGTGATGAGAGTTACATGTGGTGGTTAGAGGAAAGGTTGATAACTGCGCCAGTGTTCACAGTATGTGATGTCAGTGAGGATTATGTTATGTATAGTGATGTTTCGAAACTAGATTTGGTCATGTTGGGATGCAGCTAGGCAATATGATGGTATATGGTTCCAGATAGTGGAAGCTTTATGAAGTTACTTATCCTATGTATGATTTGGGAGTAACTGCCATTGTGTTAGCATTGAAGAGTTGGAGACATTACTGATATGGCGTGCAGCGCAGTACGGGATTTACACTGACCACTTGAGTTTCATTTACTTGCGTATTTAGCCAGATTTGAGCATGAGGCAACGTAGATGGATGGGGTTGGTTAATGTGGTTGCACTTTGAATATCATTCAGGGGTATTGTTGTTGATGCACTTAGTCATAAATTTGGAGTTTCTATGTTTCATGTACGTGTTGCAAGAATCTCATTGTTAGCTGAGTTGCGAGCTACGAGAATTGAGATAAAGTGAGATGATGGAGCATTGTTGGCTAGTTCCAGGATCGACCTGTGTTACTTGATCAGGTCTGTGAGGCTCAGGATGCGGATTCCTACTTGTTGGACAAGAAGAATGCGATTCAGAATGGTGTTCTAGCAGAGTATTAGTTGAAGAATGTTGGTACTTTGTCGTGCAGAAGGATACTATGTGGGCCCAGAGACGATGAATTGAAGAGAGATATGCTTATTGAAGCTCATTGTTCTACGTATGCTATGCACTAGTGGTATGAAGATGTATCAAATACTTAGTTTACTACTCGTGGCGCAACATGAAGAGGGAAACAGCAGTTTATGTGAACAGATGCCTTATTTGTCGGCAAGTGAGGGCAGAGAGACAGAAACCTGCTGGGAAGTTACAATCATTGGAGATTTCCGATTAGAAGTGCGGGGGGGGGGGGGGGGGGGGGGGGTTAGTTCTCATGTCCCCCCTGGGTATGTATTCGACAGTTTCATTAATAAACGCTTGAGGGCTACCACATCGCCCTTTTCTAAAAAAAAAAAGACTCTTCCTTATCTGATTCTTTTTGTTTTCGCAATCTCTCTTCAATTAATATGTTGTTGTTAAAACTACCTAACTATAATGATAGAGATGAATAAGATGATCAATATATATTCGAAGGCTGCTTATTAAGCTATAAGACGCTTTCTCTCTATTGAAAGGTGCAAAAAAATTTGCCCCAGCTCAATGAAATTTCTGGCTCCGCCACTGACTGTAAGTACTACAGTTTCAGTGACTGGTAAGAAGTGGAGTTGCCACTTTAGGTCCAAGAACAAGCACTAGAAGGAGAAGAACAAGATCCATCAGGTGCAGATCTCAGTGGAGGATGCAGGACTACCACTCCTGTTGTTGACCTACTCGGCAAGGAACAAGAGCTCTTCTGATAAGGGCAAAGAGGTAATTTAGTTGTTCATATTTCTTTAACTCATTCGTAGGATGATGTCGGATATGTTTCGAGGATTTAGCTTAGCATATGCTACAATTGCATGTATCAGTGCTGGTTAGATTAGGTAGTTCGGATTTATATCTTAATTGTTGATAGGAATGAGCTTAGCATTATGTAGAGCTCATTGAATTTTAAAGAGTGGTATTTGTTTTGTTGTGGGGGGTGTAAAATTACTGAACATTCTCTATTAGACACAAATGTATGTAGTGCTATTAAAATAAAATAGAGAAGATGAATATTCACACATACAAACTTATATAAGTATTATATAAGTAGAGGAATTTATAAGTTTCAAAACTATATCAAACATGAGCTCTAATCAATATACATTAGTTATATATAACCGAAATAAATAACAAGTTTACAACATATAATGAAGAAAGGGGCACGACCACTTTTTTGGCATGGAAGAAAGAATAGCAATTGAAATAATTTTAATAGCAATTGAAATAATTTGCCTTTAAGACTCTCACCCACAAAGCGAGTTTATAACTTATAATGGAGAAAGGGGCAGGACCACTTTTTTTTAGCATGGAAGAAAGAGCAACAATTGAAATAATTTGCCTTTAAGACTCTCACCCACTAGGCGTTAGGATTTTTCTGAATTCTCTGTCGGTGCTTAGCAAGGAGAGAAAATTGAAGCTCTCAAGATTTCTAAATCTAAGGCCTCCATCCCCTTAAGATTTTCTAAGTTCACATATTGGTTAAGTCATGCATGGGGTCAAAGGATATCCCTATTGGTTTACTAAAAATTATTCTATATACGGTGGTGCAAGTGCACTGCTTATAAAATAAGGGTAAAAGAGGAATTTAACATTTATTATTATTATTTTTAATCCAAAAATCTGTCACGCAGACGATGCAAGTGCACTGTTGTGTATGAAATATGTTCCCTTGATTTACTAGTAAGTTGTTTCGACATTTTTTGGAGGTAAGTGTGATGATAAATGGTCTAACTTTGTCACAAAGAATTGCCAAAGATGCAACGATACATAGCCAGAGACAATGAACCTAGAAAGGTGGAGGCCAAGGATGATAATTGAATTTTTTATTTTTTATTTTATTACAACGGTAGAAGGTGTTTTGAACTTGTGATGAGCGGAATGACACACTATCTTGGTCACTCGACCACTACCGAATGCTCGTAATTGAAGAGTTTTTAGAGCGAGAGCATCTTTAGTGCACTGGGTGCACTTGCATCAGTCATGTGCAATACAATTTAAACTATTCATTTGATCTAACTATTTATATGGTACTAAAGCCAGTGTTAACAACATCAAGATAAAATGATTGAGATTGTATCTTACAAACTGATGCACTTGCATCTTGTGCAGGGAAGAATTTTCATTTTAGAGCATCTATTACATTCCCTACAAATTCACCAACGGACTAGCTAGAGAGGGGTTCATGGGAAATAAAAGAATAACAAATGAAATTTGTAGAATCGAAACGGGCCAAATTCAACATTTCCGGATCCAACACCAGCCCGGCCAGATCCAACACCAATTTCAAAAAAGACCCTACGCACGTGCTTTTCTCCTCCAAATTCAAATTCCTCTTCTTCTTCGGTCGCTCTCTTCTCTCTTCTCTCAACACCACAACGGCTACATCTCTCTCTCTCTCTCTCTCTCTCTCTCTCTCTCTCTCTCTCACACACACACAGAGGCAATCTTTCTCTCTCTAAAACCATCTCCGTCTTGCTCTAGAATTGAATTGAAGGCGATGAAGCACTCGATGCAGCCGCGCAACACTTACCTAAGGGAGGTGACGGAGCCTCCCCAGTCGCCAAACCCTTGCTCCGGCAAGCCTAAGTTTCCGAGGAAAAATAGAGCCGCCAAAGAGAACGCGCCTCCTCCTTCAGATCTAAACTATACGGCCACGGATTCCAAGCATTCACCGGCCGCGAAACTCAAGAGCCCGCTTCCTCCGCGGCCGCCGCCGTCGAATCCGCTCAAACGGAAGCTCGAGATTCTGCCGGAGAACTCCGTCCATGGATCCTCAGATTCCGGTGTCCAGGTACGGCGCCGTGCCTCAGCCTTATACTTTTTAGCCTGAGATATTGTTGTTAATATCGTTTATTTTCGCAAAATTGATAGGTAATCGTGAGAATGCGGCCACCACGAAAGGACAAGGATGAAGGAGAGCTGATGGTGCAGAAAACATCTTGTGATTCTTTGTCGATAAATGGACAGACCTTCACATTTGACTCGGTGGCTGACACAGATGCATCACAGGCATGACTGACCACTGTCAAAATTGTATTCTTGAGCAGATAATTTTGAGTAATTGCTTATCATTTGTTGTGTATAATATTGCAGCTAGATATTTTCCAGTTGGTAGGAGTTCCGCTGGTTGAAAATTGTATGGCTGGGTTTAACAGTTCTGTGTTTGCCTATGGACAGGTGTGTTCCCTTTTGCTCTTTCCCTCATCCATATTATATTAGTTGGTCTGTTGTTTTTACATGTTCTATATGTCTGATCATTGAATTTATCAGACGGGAAGTGGAAAGACATACACTATGTGGGGTCCTGCAAACGCATTGTTGGACGAGAATTTATCAAGTGATCAACAAGGCTTAACTCCCCGTGTCCTTGAGCGTCTTTTTGCTCGCTTAAATGAGGTCAGTTTCAATTTTATTTGTTAGTATTATACTAGTTAATGTCCTGTAGTATTAATAGCTTCCCTATATACCGTGATGATCTTTACAGGAGCAAATCAAGCATGCTGACAAACAATTGAAGTATCAGTGCAGGTGTTCTTTTCTAGAGGTAGATATTGTGATTATTCATGCTGATAAACTCATTTATATGTTGTTAGCATCCATTGATAGGTTTTTTATTTAATTATTTCAATTCCAATTGTTTGATTCACAAACGTATTTGCAGATTTACAATGAACAAATTACAGATCTGTTCGATCCAAATCTAAAAAGTCTTCAGGTAAATGGAACATCTCTCTTTTCTTTTTTAGCATGCTTTTGCACTATGCACTTGGTTTTCTAAGTTCTGTGGTGATTGTCACAGATAAGAGAAGATGTTAAATCAGGGGTTTATGTTGAAAATCTTACAGAGGAATGTGTACGTACAATCAAAGATGTGACTCAGCTTTTGATAAAGGTTGGCTTGCTTATTCTTATTGTACCTATGACATAATCTTAGTAGTACTTTATTGAGGAAAGACATTTCATATTATTTCAGTATTTGCAACCTTTTGTTGAATATGAAATGTGGATGAGTCTTTTCGTACCTCTGAACAAAGTCATTTTACCTGTTTGTTGCATAGTACTAATTCTTTTTAGCCTACATTTCATGATTAGATATATACTAGGATTCCATAAAGTAACTATTGTGAATTGGAAATTGGGAGGATCTTTAAAGTACATTATGAAGTGTTTCTTAGCAGAGTGAATTTTATGAGGACGTAGATATTAATATAGAAAGCTAGAAAAGAAATTTAAGAAAATAAGAGCCCATATCTTGATTGTGCATCTAACACCGTGATATATATGAGATATTCCCAGTGTTAAGGCATTGTTTTTAAATAATCTTATGGAAGCATTTGTCATGGATGATGAGAATTCTTTCTGGTAGCTGCATAGAAAAAGCAAAAGAAAACTCCCGATTTTTTTTACCTAAAAAGTTAGAATGACTACAATATTTTGGGTATCATTCTAAAATATACATTGTTGCAGGGGTTGTCAAACAGGAGGACTGGTTCAACGAGTATCAATGCTGAGAGTTCCCGTTCACATACTGTTTTTACCTGTGTTGTGGAATCTCAATATAAGGTAAGAGTTTGACCACGGAATTTTGCATTGAACACTTTCCCAATGAGCTTGTTTATCACAATATTACAATAGAAAATAATGCTCAATGAATATTTACATCACTAAATTATTTGCATATATATAGAATCATATCATGGAGTGATTAAAGTAAATTGTCATTTTTATAGAGTGTGGCAGATGGTATAAGCAGCTTTAAAAGCAGTAGAATTAATCTCGTGGATCTAGCCGGGTCAGAGCGCCAAAAGTTAACTGGTGCAGCTGGGGAGCGTCTGAAGGAAGCAGGGAATATCAATCGCTCACTCTCACAGCTTGGGTATGATTGATCTATTTGCTGTATGGGTCTCCTTATAAAGTGTCTTTCAAGCTTGCTAATTATCATGTGTTTATGTTTTTTAGCTTATCTATTGCATCATTGGCTTCCATTCAACGTTACAAGTTATTTGTGAACCAGGAGTATCATTTACTTTGACAAAAGGGCTAATTTGACAATTCAGTGTATTTCAATTGACATGTGAATACCATCATAATCAAACCAAATCTTGAGCTGACTGGGCTGACAATGATGTGGGCCATACTTGATATTGGCTTATATGATTTTACATGAGCCTGTGCTAGAAGTTTAGTTCAGTTTGAGCAAAATTGTGGTGTGTCGGGCTTCAGATTAGGGTTCAGTTAAGTTGAAATGTGTGTAATATTTGAAACATATATTTGTTGATACTTGATTATAGAAAATAGATTCACGTTCTCTTGGGAAAAACATAGATACATTTATATACACAATATATTCTAAAACATTTATATACACAATATATTCTAAAACATCAGAATAGAAACAAGGTTTCTTGTGAATTCTGGATTCTGTTAGTCAGTTATCTTATGAACTGTTGCTGAGCCTATCAAGCCAAGTTAGCTCTTTCTTGTGTGTGTTTCTTTTGTTATGCTTGTCTGAGTAATGATTTTGTAGTGTCGTATTAATTGCCGCTAAAATTCTGAATGCAGGAATTTGATAAACATCCTTGCGGAAATTTCGCAGACAGGAAAACAAAGGCATATCCCCTATCGAGATTCCAGGTTGACATTCTTACTGCAGGAGTCTCTTGGGGGCAATGCAAAGTTGGCAATGGTCTGTGCTGTATCTCCTACGCAAAGGTAGTACTACATTTTCATCCTCAAGTACCATCAAACATGTTTTAATATAATTTTTGTGAAGGGAAACTTATATACTTCAACTTTACAGCTGTAAGAGTGAGACTTTCAGTACATTGAGATTTGCTCAGCGTGCTAAGGCCATCAAGAATAAGGCAGTTGTAAATGAAGTAGTGCAGGAAGACGTAAATCACTTGCGTGAGGTGATACGGCAATTAAGGGTATATATACTTTTTCATTATACTTGGTTAATTTGTGTTTTGCTCATCTCCCAATCAACTTGCGGATGTAATCTCTGAGCTTTACACAGGATGAACTACAGCGAATCAAAGAAAATGGGAAAAATACAGCTGATACGAATGGAGGTCATTCAGTGGCGTGGTTTCGTCAAAGCTTAAACATCCTAAGGGCTAGCCTTCACCGTCCAATGGCATCAACTCATATCGACGATGATGGTGATGAGGAGATGGAAATTGATGAGGAAGCTGTCGAGAGGCTCTGTATGGAAGTGGCTAACAAGTCAGTTGGCTGTGATGCTAGAAACATATCTAATGTGAACAAATCTAATTCAGGACTGATGAATGTTCTAACTGGAAGCTGTGATATTCCTCAGAACTGTAAATCTGGAGGTGGTTGTGTCCCAAAACAAACCTCGGATGATACAGAGGTTAAGATGGAAGAAGGAGGTGGTTGTGTCCCAGAACAAGCTATGGATGATACAGATGTAAAGATGGAAGAAGAAATAGCTGATGTTCCTCAGGACCACACATCTGTAAGTGGGTGTCTCACAGTACAAGGTCCTGATGATGCAAATGTTACGATGCAGGAAGAAATACTAGAAGGGACCATAATTGTTGATTCAGTACGGGAACCCCTATATGATATTAGGGGTCCCTCCATCTGTGATATGCTAAGTGAAGAGTCAGCCAGCAAAGAGTCACAGCCCAACACATCATGCGCATTTTGCCAACCGGATGATGTAGTATCTGAATACCTTTCAGTTGCAGATGAACCCAATAAATCAGTTAACGGCTCTGTGAATTGTGTTTCTCCAAGCCTCATAATAGTTCCATGTGATCCGGTCCTAAAGTCTCCTACTCCCAGTGTTTCACCTAGGGTGAGCACCAGCAGAAAGAGTTTGAGAACCTCATCGATGATGACAGCTTCTCAGAAGGATATTTTCGATGGCACTCAATTAAGCCCACAGGCCATGAATGTACCTTTGGTAAAACCGGCAGAAAGTAACTCTATTGAACTATCAACACAAACATGCAAGAACTTTTCAGCACCAACTGAACAGTTAGCAGCGAGCATTCGTCATGGCCTTGAAATTCTTGGTAGTCATTGCCAGAGTTCAGCCTTGAGGAGATCATCATTCAGATTTTCACTGAAACCTTCGGACACTAGGATGATGTTACCAGTTTCCAAAGTTGATGCTGGTGTGCAAACAGCTGATGAGATACTACAAGAAGATGCAATGAATTATGTCTGTAATAGCTGTAAGAACAGAATGGAGCTAGAAGTCAAAGAGGCTGAGGAGATCTCCAGCATGCAATTAGTACCTGTTGATGGGTCAGAACCTGTTGACAAATCCAGGATGCATGTTCCTAAAGTAAGTTTGGGGGAGAGTTTCTGGACTTCTTATTATAATTTTTTTCCTGATGCTATATGTTGATTTGTAAGAGTCACTTAATTGATGCCCTTGTTAATCAACAGGCTGTGGAAAAGGTATTGGCTGGCGCTATTAGAAGAGAAATGGCTTTAGAAGATGTATGTGCGAAGAAAACTACTGAGATAATGCAGCTAAATCGTTTGGTAGGTAGCTTAAAGTTCTCTAACTGACATTAATAGCCACTGTTTTCATTTACAGTTCGTCTGACGTTTTTTAACTGTCATTTACAGGTGCAACAGTACAAGCATGAGAGAGAATGCAATGCTATCATCTCCCAGACAAGGGAGGATAAGATTCAGCGTCTTGAGAGTCTTATGGACGGGGTTTTACCCACCGAGGAGTTCATGGAGGAAGAGTTAGTGTTCCTCACACAGGATTACCAGGTAGAAATTTATTTTTGAAAGCTCCCTTCGTTGTCTTTATACATATAGCTTATTATAAGGTGTATACAGCTTTTGAAGGAGAAATATGAGAATCACCCTGAGCTTTTGAGGACAAAGATCGAGTTACAAAGAGTTCAAGATGAGCTGGAAAATTTACGCAACTTTATTGATATGGGTGAAAGGGAGGTGTTAGTGGAAGAGATTCAAGATCTAAGAAGCCAGCTGCAATATTATGTGGACTCCTCATCCACATCATCCCGGACACGGAACTCTGTGCTGCATTTGACCTATTCCTTGGAGCCAAAGTTGACCCCTCTAAGTACAATTCCAGAATCAACTGAGGTTCCAGAGTCAACAGAAGAGAATACTGAACAGCAATTTGAACAGGAGAGAAAACAGTGGACTGAGGTAGAGACAAAGTGGATTTCTCTTTCTGAGGAACTAAGAATTGAACTAGAGGCTAGCAGATCACTGGTTGAAAAGACAAAGCAGGAACTAGAAACAGAGAAAAAATGTGCAGAAGAGCTCAAGGAAGCAATGCAACGAGCAATGGAGGGGCAATCGAGAATGTTGGAACAGTATGCAGATTTGGAAGAGAAGCATATGGAACTGCTCATAAGGAACAAGAAGATTCGGGATGGAGCGGAAGATGTAAAGAAAGCAGCTGCCAAGGCCGGAGTGAGGGGTGCCGAGTCCAAGTTTATAAATTCTCTCGCTGCAGAAATTACAACAATGCGATTAGAAAGAGAAAGAGAGAGGAGATATCTCAGGGATGAGAACAAGGGGCTTCAGGCTCAACTACAGGATACTGCTGAAGCTGTACAGGCTGCTGGGGAGTTGCTGATACGACTCAAAGAAGCAGATGAGGTTGTTGCCACTGCTCAGGTGTGTTGCTAATTTTTTTATTTGTTATTTTTCATGCATTGGTGTTTTATTGCTTTCTTTGCTTCTTTGATAAACTATATTCTTAAGTCGTTTAAATCATTTGCATTTGTCTATAGGGTTCTAAAAATATATAACACAAGTTGCTGCAGAGATTTAAACTGTCCCCTCACTTCTTTGCCTTCTGATCAACTCCCCTATCCCTGAATCAATGAGTCGCAGAAACCATATAGAGAAAACTTGGTGACTTTAACCAAATAGGATCAATCGACATAACCAAATAGATGCTTTCAGATTTTGTGGCCTGCCACAATGTCCATGATGGCAATATTACTTGTTCTGCATGAAAGATATAACTTGAACGGAAATTCTTAGGTGCAGACCTCCGGATATATTAATATATGCAGATTTTTTAATTTGGCTAATTTTTAGATTATATATTCACATCTCCACCATTCAGATTTTAGGTCTTAGTGTATAGATTACTTCTGCAAAGTTCCATCCAATTTGGTGATGGTTAAGTTACTTAACCACATCAAATTAATTAACGGACATAAATTAGTACGACCATAACCGTTTGTGTATATAGGTGGTAAATCACGATTATGAGAACCCAAATGAATATCAAATTGAATGAAACTGTAAAGAGTATATCTATACATATATATCTACAAACTGAATGGTGGAGATGTGATATGTGACTAAAAAACAGGCAAGATCAAGAAAATTCACATATTTCAATATATACGGAGGTCCCGCATCTATGAAGGTCTGATACTTTGAAGTCCAATATAAACAAACTCCTAAATTATGACACTTTTAGTGCCCACAACAAGTGGGTAATATTCCTAATTGCTAAAATGATTTCCAAGGATCGGCCTGTGAAGATGTTGGGCTGGTATGGTAAAGTGGCATTTTGAAGGAAGGGAGGTTGGGCTAGACAATATATCATTTGTTCCCTTTGCAAAATTCAGTCCTATTTCAGATAAAATTTCTGTCATATTTTTTAGTGGGTTTAAGATTAGAGTTGATGAATATACTCCATATTTGCTCCTCCTTTTTTCATCAGAACATGGATTGATTTGATAATTATATTCTCAATGTCTACAGAGGCAAGCTACAGAGGCCAAGCATGAATCCCACAAGGCTTTCATGAAGAATGAAAAATTGAAGAAAATACATGAGAAGGAGATAAACAGTCTTAATGAGCTACTTGCTCAGTCCCGTTTACCCAAAGATGCAATCCAACCTGCCTATGTTATGGCAAAATATGATGCAGGTGAGCCCCATAGTTTAAATGATCAGCAGTGGAAAGAGGAATTCGAACCATTTTACAATGGGGAGGATGGCGAGTTACGGAAACTCGCTGAACCCTCATCATGGTTCTCTGGTTATGACCGATGCAACATCTAGAAAAGGTCACACCTGGATACATAGTGTATGTAATACTACTAAAAGTTTGTGATAAATTGTATCTAGAATCAGTGAGCACCCAATGAAATTGTTGTATTCTTTTATTCCTGGAAATCATACGCGATGCAAATGCATGCGTGTGATGCAAACAAACTCAGAATATATGCTTTGTGGAATCTGTTATTCCTATTTCTAAGCGTAATAATATATTGTCACATTCTTGTTTGATGGAAGCTGAGGAAGAACATGTTACGTAGTATAAGAAATGGGAATCATCAAAGATATGGATGTACTGCATATGGTGGGGCGTGCATATAGAATTGAAAACTGAAGCTTCTGAAGATTGAGATCATTAATTTTGTTTGGTGGGTGTGTGGTGTATGTCAAGAGGATAGGGGGCAATCTTCAAGTGGATTGGAGGTTGAAGAGGACTGTGTTTGGGCATTGGAATTGGAAGCGGGAGGCACATAATGTGGGGGGAAGTCGATCATGTCCTGGAGACCACAAGAATACCAGCTTTCAAGTTTGTTGTCATGTCTTTCTCTGACATGAATCTGTATCACCCCTACCAGTGGGCCATTACTATTCCAGTTCCATGGCTGTTTTGTATGGAGGCGAGGTTTGGGGATACAACAAGAACAAGTAGGCCTTCAACCCTGGCCATTCCTTCCCCAGTCCAAATATCAAACTAAGTACATATCTTGTGTTCGTTTGTTGGTTGATTATTTATTTGTTATGATCCAAAGGTGTGCGTCTTTTGTTGGTCGAGAACTCAAAGGACATGACCAAATGCCATCATGGAGATGGGGTAATTTTTAATTGGTATAAGACTTGCTCTTTTGTGTTGTTTTAATGAAAAGGAGGCGATATGTGTGGTTATAAACATGTCAGAAAATATAAGGTGGCTGTGCGCAAGTTTTGCAGAAAAAGGAATCATGAGATCAAACATTTTATTGATAAAGGAAGGCTTCCAATCCGTTGAATTATAATGAATCATCAATATAATCAATACCCGCTTGGGTACTAAAAAAGAAGAAAAATAGAGGCATTCAGTGATCTCATGAATATCTTAATAAAAAAATAAGATAATTCTTAACAATAATTCAAGACCTACTGGAATCAAGAAAATATCTGAGAATTACAACACTGGACAGAAGACGCATAAGCATAAAAAGAACAACTGTTCAGAGCCTTACAACTGTGGGCATCGTGCTCCATGTAGTGGAAGAGGAGGACGTGACAGTGGTAGAGGACAAAGTCGAAACCTGACTTGACACAAAGGTCAGGACGCCAACTCCAGCAAGAACTAGTTAGCTTTCAGGAATGAAGGAAATTCTTCATTCTGCTCCATCTATAAAGTATACATGTTTTAAAAGTGGCTCTACTAAGCATATGCACAAATAATGACGTGCAAGTAAGGAAATTTAGAATATCTACAAGAGCCACAAGCAATACTTGGCACAAGAGGCTAACTTTGTTGGGGGGGGATTTTGAGATGGAAGAAGACGTTGGCGTCAATTTCACTGTAGCAAACAATGAGAAAGAGATGTTGAAAAAAAGGTGTTTAACACTATTTTAACCATTTTGAGGCAATGTAATTAACCACAGCGATTTCTTGGAGATCTATAAAGAAAACCCTTGTTATTACTTCCTCGAATTATTCTGAAATCATACCTCTGCATGAAGCTGTAAAAGAGTGTGCCTAGCTTTAGTTAGTTATATACCATATTCGAGGGTCAAGTGGATTATCATTTACTACGACTGCACCAACCTGCATCTTTGAAGATAATGCAGCTTGCATTGAGCATGTGAGGTTAGGTTTCATTAAAGGTGACAATACAAAACACATTTCGCCAAATTTTTTTACAATCAACAACAACAACAGTTCTTGAATATCCATGTGAATCAAATTGATTATGCGGATAATGTTGCGGGTTTGTTCACTAAGTTACTTCTAAAATGTACTTTTGAGAAACTTGTGAAGTGTATTGGTATGTGAAGCTTATCTGAACTCTGAGATTCAGTTAGCAATCAGAGAAAGTCATTTTGGTAGACATCAAGAAGAGTTTACATTACATGTAGTATCATCTGTAGTTAAATGCGTTGTACTCTTTTTTCTTCGAACAAGCTTTTATTTTTCCCAATAAGTTTTTATTTGCTTGTCAAGGTTTTAATTGAGACAATAAGTTATGCATCATATATTAAGAACTCGACACAAGAAGAAGTGTTTAAGGATAGTATACTTCGTATCTTCCAGTGTGTCTTGTACTAATTAAATTAAATATAAAGATTCTAACAATTTTTAATTATTTGAGAACATTAATTGTATTAATTGTGATGCCTCACCTCTTGTAATAAATAAAAATATAATTTTATAATCTACGATTATTGCCTATCCAATTTTCGTTCAACAGTTTGTTTTTTTGGGGCAGAAAACTCACACGTGTCATGAAGCATACAATGTGACACCATCACACTCGGAGGTACAAGACAAAATACCATTGCTCAGCTAATCTAAAAACATCTTACCTCAGCGCTCACCTCAGCTCATGAACATTTTACAAGAAATCAGGATATCCCATTGCTTCATGATATATGCCACACGAAATGATGAACACTTAACAAAATATTTGTCCAAAAAACAACTATTAAGTGATTAATATTACAAAAGATTCACCATAATGTACCTGGGCAGAATGAAACCTACATAAATTTTTAAGTACAAGAACACGGTAAGAATATATACATCAATGTGGGTAAATCTATCACCAAAACTTACCGGAGTACGCATAATTGAGCCCACATCTACCAAATTCTAGCCCAGAGTCTCATAACAGTAGAAAATTATTTTAGGGAGAATTCGATGATTTTATTCATCCCAATTTTAGGATTAAGTAAAACTTTACAAGTGGTTTCCTAATTGAATAATATTTTTACAAAATATATATCATATCTACAATAGTTAATTCTAGTTACAATAAGACTATACTTTCCAACACCCCCCTCAAATTGAAGCATAGATACCAATTATGCCCAACTTGTCAATTGAATCTGCAAATGCTTGGTGTGACAACCCTTTAGTGAGTACATCTGTCAGTTGCTCTTTAGATGTTACAAAGGAAAACCGAATAATCTTCTTATCAAGGTTATCCTTGATGAAATGTCGATCAACCTCCACATGCTTGGTTATATCATACTGAACTGGGTTATTTGCAATTTTAATTCTTGCAGTGTTGTCAGAATGTAAGTGCATTGGTTTCAGAAGCTTGTAACTCAATTCCTTCAAATACATTTCGTATCCATAAAGGTTCACAAACTCCATGAACCATTCCACAGTATTCAGTTTCAACACTAGAGTGGGCAATCACATTGTTCTTCTTACTGTGCCATGTTACTAAATTTCCACCATGAAAATAAAGTATCCAAAAGTTTTATCACTTGTCCAATCTGCATCTGTGTAGCCTGTAACTTCAAACTCACAATTCTTTGAAATTAATAGGCCTTTACCTGGTGCAGATTTCTAGTATCTAAGAATACATATTACATTATCCATATGCTTCTCACTTGGATTATGCATGAATTTACTGACGACACTTACAACATATGCAAGATTATGTCTAGTATAGGGGTGGACACCGGTTAAGTCGGTGCGGTTTGACACTCAAACTGCAATCACCCCACTTGTTACGGTTTGCTAAAAATTCAAATCACAATCGCTTTACTTAATCGGTGTACCTATATTCCGGTGCACGACATCTTTAGTGCAAAGCGATACAGTTTTGGTTTAAACCCATATTTAGTAGATTTGAAATAACAAGTAAATTTAAAAATTTGAATAGTACATAATCAATATCTAAGAATATTAACAATTAAATATTACATAATTACTAACTTAATCGTGATTTATATTTATATAAATATAAACCCTAGAATTGCATAATGAAAAAGTGACCAAAGGGTATAATAGTTCTGATATTTATATACTATTAGAATTTTAGATCAGGTTTGTCATATTCTCACTTTCAAACAAAAAAAAAGTTAAAATCAAAATTAGATAGATGTTGATACACATAAGCTCTATTAAATATACCAATAAAATATAAACATGAAGTAAGATTACATTATACATATAAAAAAAATTAAAAGCAGAGTGCGGTATATTCGGGTGGTTTGGTTGCTCAACCCACAACCACCCTGTTAATTTGGTAGCGGTGCGGTTCGTCGGTGAACTTGCACTCACATTTTTTAGTGCGGTTTTAGTTTTTCTTTTTCGGATTGGTGCAGTGCAGTTCCTACTTGTAAAACGGTTTTTGCCAGCCCTGGTCTAGTATATGACAAGTAAATCAATCTCCCAACTAACCTCTGATATCTGCCCTTGTCAGTTGGAACTTGATCAGGATACAACGTCAACTTATGCTTTATCTCAATAGGAGTGTCAGCAGGTTTGCAATCTAGCATAACTATTTCAGCAAGAAAATTCAAGTGCATACTTCTGTTGTGACAAAGTGATTCTAAGTTTGGACCTTGCAACTTCAATTCCCAAGAAATATTTCAATTGACCCAAATCTTTTATCTTAAACTTTAAGATAAACACTCCATCAAATTTTTCATCTTAACCAGATCATCACCTGTAATAACCATGTCATCCATATACACAATCAAAGTAATAATCTTACTATCCTTGCGTTTGATGAACAAGGTATGATTAGAGTTGCTTTGTCGATATCCAAACTTCTTCATGGCTCTAGAGAACCTTCCAAACCATGCTCTAGGAGATTGCTTCAAACCATACAACGACTTCTTTGACTGACATACCTTTTGAACATCACACGGGATACAATTAACACCATGAGGAATATCTATGGACACTTCTTCTTCCAAGTCTCCATTTAAGAAACCATAAAATTGGTGTAATGGTTAAACAAATACGCATTGTATTGATCTTGGATGTTGGAGCAAATGTCTCCTGATAATCAATTCCATACTGTTGAGTGTAGCCTTTAGCAATCAGACGAGCTATATATCTATCAATATTTTTATCTTCTTTCAGCTTCACAGTAAATACCCATCTACATCCAAGCGTTTTCTTTTCAGATAGTGCAGGAACAGTCTCATATGTTCCATTCTGTTGCAAAGCCTCTAGTTCTTCATTCATAGCCTGTTTCCACTTTGAATCTGCCAAGTCAGCCTGTACATTACTGGGAATAGATACTGTAGATAATTGATTAACAATAAGTGCATGTGATCCAGATAACCTATGATGAGATATAAAGCTAGCATCAATCGGGTATTTGGCTTCTATGGTTAGTTCATATTATTTCTTTGGAACCCCTTTTGTTTTCCGTTGAGATATCCTAGGCACAATAACTTTTGTACTATCTGATTCAATGTTACCACTATGTACCTCTAGAAAGACATTATGGACCGACTTTTTAGTTGATAGAATAGAAGAGGGGTCTTTAGATGTGGTCATTTCAGTAGGAGGAAGTTGAGCTTTAGGTTGACTTTCTGGTGTCACCGTTCCAGGTTCATTTCTCGACGGGTCGAGAGGATCCATCTGTCTGGTTCTTGATCCGTTTTTCAACCGATCAATAAGTATGCTTGACGGGTCGAATGGATCCTTCTGTCTCGTTTTGGGTTTGTCATTCGACGGGTCGAACAGACGGACTGTAGTTCGTTCAGTTCGATTTCCAGCTTTCAATTGACTTTCCAAGCCTTCCAATTCATCAAATTCACTTAGATTCAGAGGATTTCATTCATCTTTTGAAAGGACCCAACCCCGATTTAGTTTCCTAAACCGGAATCAAACCCCTTCTGAAAACGTGAACCAATAAAAACCATTAAAATTTCGGCAGAGTAACGCTACTAACGCGGAATTGCCATTACCTGCACCCGGAAAATAACACTTCATCCTATGCCACAAAAGCCAAACCATGGGCACCAATTCCATCCGGATTTCTCAATATCATATCATTAACAATAAACAGTAAACACAACTGTAATATATAGTATATCCGGGAAAAACCGTATAAAACATGTATCAGAGCGACCTCTAGTGTAAATATATACAAAATATACAACAGTAGGTGAAACAAGAAACCTACTGGAAAACATAGGTAGCTCGAACAACTAGCCTCCAACCACGACGTGAAACAACAGAATCTGAACTGCAAACTGGGTACGGAAACCGAAAAGCCCAGGAGAAAGACATGAAAACCGTTAGAGTGAGTGGACGAAAATAAATGTCTTTCGCCGAATAATATATGTTATAAAAAACATATGCGAGTCTAAATGCATAAAAATCAAATGGTACACGAGAGAGACTCTAACTCCTCACGCGTACAGAGCATGCATCATAAATACCGCGGGGTCACTCATGGACTCCCTCGCGCTAATACAGTCTGAATCACGGGATCCCAGACCCACACGTGATTCCAAGCCAGAAAGGCATCGGGTCAGGATATCTGTCCCTCCCCCCCTGGAGCGTACTCGAGGATCAGCCGAGAAGCCAATGTGTATCGATACAACCCTGATAACTGAGACTGTACTCTGTGTAAACCAAATCATAAATCATTTCCATGCACATGCATAAAACTTAATGCAAATGTGTGTATATATATATATATTCGTAAATGCATAACCGTAAATGCATAATCGTAATAAAACATGCTCATAATAAATCATGATCATAACTGCATGCTCATGCTCGTAAAACGTATATAAAAAACTCGCAATCAATCCGTGAAAAGAAATGTCCACTCACAGGTGAGCAAAACGCGCACTCGTGCTAATCACGTGGCCCGGCGGAAGATCCCTCGCCCGAAACACGATCTCGATCCCCTGAATAGTCATAAAATATATCTGATCAAAATCATAGCTCACAACAATGTACTTCACCATGGAAACCAACCGTTCCCGGAAACATATAATACTGTACAAAATAATCAACGAAATTTCCGAAATCTCCACTCGAAACCCTCGACTGAAAATTCGATACCCAAATCAAATCGAAAACCTCAAGGCGACGATCAGGTCGCAAATACGAGAAAAACGACATTAAAAACATCGAAATCCAAAAAGTCAACGGGTCGCCGGAGCTCCAGCGTTGACCGCCCTGCCGGCGGCGGCGCGCCGTCAACCGGAGAGTTTTCCCGGCGACCGAGCTGCCACAATGATCTTCTCAACAAGGTGAACAACTTTAACAAAGGGACCACCACCATCCAACCACCACCATGGCCGGAATCCAGCTCGAAAGCCATGGTGGTCCAAACCGGCCGGAAAGCTTCCCGGACCGATTCCGGCCCCGTCGCGCCACCTCGTCCCTCCAAACCAAAGGGGAAATGATCACTGTCCAAAACCCAACAAAACTCACCAAAGATCCACCCCGGAAAGTCATCGGACCACCTCCCTTAAATCGAAATATCTCCCTCAAATCTCAACCAAATCAAACAATTCCAACTTCTAAACTGTTTAGAATCATGAGGAGAACATTTTACCTTCAAGGTTCGAGGCCTGAAATGGCCGGAATAAGCCGGTCCGGCGACGGAAGCCAAATGGTCCGTTTTCTCCTCCGATCAACGAAAGTCAACGGTCAATTCTTGGTCAACGACGGTCAAACTTCCCAAACAGTGTTTTCGAAATTTTTTTGACTATTTTCGATATTTATACTCGCGCCCCAGAACGATCAATGGTCCAAAACGGATAACCATAACGATTCGGATAAACTCGATACGAACGGATAAACTCGTCGATAAACCGAAACTTCAAATAATCATATTATATTCCTTGGTTATCGAAAAAATCATCCGGAACCGCCCTCGAGCTAGAAATCACGTGCACTACAATTCTCGAGAAGATACTCAACTCAAATTCTCTGCCGATAATTAAGTCGTAAACGAAACCGGCAAACCACACAATAATCGATAAACCGCGATTACACACTAACTCGTGGATTATGCTGATTACTTTATTGATTCTGGTTTGGGTCGTCACATCTTTATTGCTCCAAATTTGGCAAAGATGGTATATTCAGCAACACATGCAACTTATGATATGGACTCTGAAATTCAATTACACGAGAGGGTGTGTGATCAATCAAATATGCAACACAACATACAACTTGTTCGCACAAATTTCGAGGCACATTTGTACCAAATAATGAAGTTGTGATGACCCGAAACAGAATCAGTATAGTAATCGGCTTAATCCACGAGTTAGCGAGTAATTACAGTTTTCCATAAATTAATCGAATTGGCGGTTCAGTTCACGACTTAATTATCGGGCGAGAGTTTGAGTTGAGTCTCTTCACGAGAGTTGTTGTACGCGTGATTTCGAGTTCGTGGGCGGTTCCGGATAATTATTTCGACGAACGAGGAATATGTTATAAATATTTGAAATCGCGAAATTTCGTCGTGTTTATCCGTTTGGATTTGAGTTATCCGAAACATGATTGTGATTCGATTTGGACCGTCGATCGTATCGACCCGCGAGTATAAATATCGGAAAGAGTCAAAAAATTGTCGAAAACACTGTTTTGGGAAGTTTGACCAACGTTGACCAGACTTGGAGGCGTTGACCTGCGTTGACCGAGGGAAGAATTTGCACTACCGTTTGACTCGCCGGCGACCTTTCATTTCCGGCCACGAAATTGGTATGAATAGATTCCTCTCTTGATTTCCTATGGTTTGGAACTTGGATTTGTGAAAATTAGTGAGGTTTTGAGGGAGAACGAGTGAGTTGAAGTTCATGGAAATCCGGCCGGAATCGGGTTTGATGGGAGCGGCACTCCGGTGACTTTCCGGTGAGTTTTTTGGGTGGAATCGACAGGATTTTGCTCTAGGATGCTTTGCCCCTTGGTTTTGAGGGAAGAGGTGGCGTGACGGTGCCGGAATCAGCCGGGAAGTTTTCCGGCGATTCTCGGCCGTGAGCCTTTCAAGCTGATTTCCGACAATTTGGGCCAGAATGGGTGTTGACACAGTTGAGAGATGTGTTGGGCTTGAGGAGGAGAAGCTACGGTGAGCTTGGCCGCTGGGAAATTTCTTCGGTTGACGGCGCGGCGGCGGTCAACGCCGGAGCTCCAGCGACCCGTTGACTTTTTCGAATTTGACGAATTTTATGTTGTTTTGCTCGTAATCGTGCCCCGATCATCGCCTTGAGGTTTTCGAGTTGATTTGGATGACGAATTTTTAGTCGAGGGTTTGTGTGGAGATTTCGAGAGTTTACGTCGATTATTTTGTATCGAGTTATATGTTTCCGGAAATTGTTGGTTTCCAAGGTGTGGTACAGAGTAGTAAATTGTGATTTTGATCAGTTATATTTTGTGATTATTCAGGGGATCGAGATCGTACGTTGGGCGAGGGATCTTCCGCCGGATCTCGTGATTAGCGCGTTTGCGCGTTGTGCTATCTGTGAGTGGACTTTTTATTTACATTGTCGTAGCGAGTTCTTGATTTCCGTATTTATTTCCAGTACGATGTTGAGATTATTTATTATTTTTGGAGGTATTGTTTTATATTTTATATGGTGATGGCATTTACTTAGCATCGATGCATTGGCTACTCGGCTGATCACCAGTAGTCCAGTTCCAGGGTTGAGAGATTCCCCTGATGT
This sequence comes from Geum urbanum, assembly GCA_946800695.1. NCBI lineage: Eukaryota > Viridiplantae > Streptophyta > Magnoliopsida > Rosales > Rosaceae > Geum > Geum urbanum. The sequence continues at coordinate 36,584,667 of OX327003.1, read as the reverse complement.
GCCCACTAGGCTTGAGAGATTCGCCTAGTCTATCACCGTCGGGATTGAGAGATTCGCCTGACCGTCGGGCTTGAGAGATTCGCCTGACACCTCCATTCATTTTATGAACTCGCTTTGTTTTATGATATATATAATTGGTGAAAGGCATATGATTATTTTCGTCCACTCACTCTAACGATTTTATTTGCCTTTCCTTTGGGCTTTTCGATTTCCGTGCCCAATTTGCAGTTCGGATTCTGGTGTCTCACGTCGCTGTCAGAGGCTTAGTGTTCGAGCTACCTTTCTTTTCCAGTAGGTTTCTTGTTTTGCCTACTGTTGTATATTTTTGTATATATACACTATAGGTGGCTCTGATTACTTTATCGTTATACTTTTATGTGATTTTCCCTGGATTTCTGTAAAGTACAGTTTTGATTACTACTTTACATTATTGTTATGATATTGAGAAATCCGGATGGGATTGGTGCCCACGGTTTGGCTTTTGTGGCATAGGATGAAGTGTGTTTTCCGGGTGCAGGTTAATGGCAATTCTACGTTATAGCGAAACTCTGCCGAAATTTTTTTGGCTTTTGCAAGTTCGTGTTTTCCGAAGGGGTTTGATTCCGGTTTAGGAAACTAAATCGAGGTTGGGTCCTTTCAGAAGCACGAACAACTTCTATCAATGGTCTATTCTTTGGTTCAGCCAATCCATTCTGTTGAAGAGTGTAAGCAATGGAAGTCTGCTATCGAATCCCATAAGTTCCCAAGTAAGCTGATATCTCACCATTCATATATTCTCCACCATTGTCAGACTGGACGACTCAAATTTTCTGTTGATACTGGATTGCCATCATCTTGTGAAATTCAGCAAATCTAGAAAACACTTCACTTTTACACTTTTTTTAGAGACCCAAGTCATTATGGTGCATTCATCAATAAAAGTCACAAAATAGTGAAAGCTAAAACGAGAAGAAATTCGTGCAGGACCCCAAACATCTTAATGAATCTTCATAAAGGGAACTAAACATTTATTCTAGCTTGGAGAATAGGTAATACAGTAGCTCTTGGCCAGTTCACATGTATCACATTGAAACTTTGAAGCATTCACATGAGAAACCAATTGAGGTTGAAGCTTATGCAAGTAATGAAAATTCAAGACAGTGCTATAACCACACAACTTCCTTAGTTTTATCCAAACTAATGGTATTATTTGCCTGACCCAAAGATTTTTATTGGTGTTCTCCACTGCTTGTCAAATCAAGGTAGTACAATTTCCCCCTTCTAAAATCATAACCAAGAACTCTTCGAGTCAGAATGTCCTGAAAGATACAAAAGTCTGGATAGAAAGTTACATAAAATGCAAGTGCTGAAGTTATTTGACTAACATATAGAAGGTTATAGGTAAGAGAGGGAACAACAAGAACATAATCAATTGAAAAATTATTAGAAATTTTGACAGAACCTTCACTAAGAACAAAAGATGGAGAACTTTCAGCAGTAGTCACAACATGTTGATGTGATGGTTTAATGGTTTGTACTAGAATAGGAGTATTCATCATATGAATAGTTGCACCAATATCAATTATCAAAGTATAATTCATAGACAATGTAGAGAGAGATGATGCCTTATCTCTCATACCTGATCCAACTATATTAGCAGATGCAATTGATGGATGCTCTTCCTCTGAAATAGTAAATGATCCAAGCGACATCTTCATGTTTCAAGTTGTCAGAAGTTCAAGATTCAGGATTTCAAGAATATATTTCAGAATTATGGGTTTTCAGATTCAAAGATTCAAGTTCAATTCAAGAGTTCCAAGGTTTGAGATTTCAGGTGTAGTGGAAGGTAAAAACTTGGTGGTAGTAATTTAGGGTTTCAATATATTTCAAAATTATGGGTTTTTAGATTCAAGGATTCAAGTTCAATTTCAGGGGTTTCAAGGTTTGAGATTTCAGGTGCACTGGAAGGTGAAAACTTGGTGGTGGTAATTCAGGGTTTCAATTCAATTCAAGGTTTTCAAGCTCCCAGGAATTTGGCTATGATGCCAAGTAGAAAAGTATTTCAGGGAGAACTCAATGATTTTATTCATCCCAATTTTGAGATAAAGTAAAGCTTTACAAGTGGTTTCCTAATAGAAAAATATATTTATCCAATCCGATCATATCTATACGAGTTAATTCTAATTACAATAGGACTATACTTTCCAACAATAACATTATTTTTTTAGTTTTTGAGTCACTGCATCAGTTTATCGAAGTCATGAAGTATAAATCCAAATACAGTAGAAATAAACCAAGAAGTACATCAAAAGAACCTCACAGATAGCTATTAGTGTAAAACCATAGAAGGGATCAGTGACAAAGGAATGCATGTGCATCGGTCACTGCTAAAACAACACTATAGAATAGTACATTCTCTAGAGCTGGATCATAATCATCAATTTGCAATTAAATCAGAGGTGCACAAATCGAAGACTTGAAGTTTTTGAGAGTTTTGAGTTCAAAGGTAAATTTGGACAACTTATGTTGTGATTTGGATGTTTTGGCTTTAAAATAAATTGTTGTTTTCAAGATTTCGAGTGCTTTTAGGTTCGGGTTGCAGGAAAATAAGGTTGGTGTCGCCGCGCCGCCGCCGGCAACGGTGGTTCACAATGGTGGTGACAACATAGGTCTTTTTCTAGAAATTTTATGTCATTTGATTCATACACACATTCAGCCTCCTAATATGCGATATGGGTAATGTAAAGCAAAAAGTCTAAGAAATGCAGTTTGAAAACGTTAGAGTGAGTGAAAAAAAATGAATAAATTGAAATGTAAACAATTAATAAATATGCATTTCCAACGATTTATGACATTTAAAATCTAGCATGCAGTAGACTGAATAACTATCAGTGTAAAACCATAGAAGGGACCAGCGACAAAGAGATGTTTGTGTATTGGTCACTGCTGAAACAACACTATATAATAGTACATTCTTTGGAGCTGGATCGTAATGATCAATACCCAATTCACTCGGAGGTGCTCGAATCGAAGACTTGAAGTTTTTAAAAATTTTGAGTTAAAAAAAAAACCTCGCTCGTCCCTTCTATGATTTTCGCCAAAAAAAGAATCTCACAACAATAGAACCCCACGAGAAAACACACTACATCAGTTTTTCCAAATCATACTCCCTACCAACATGGAGGTTGGACCAATTCATCAGAATCACATTAGTTAGTTCCTAGTTTTAGTTGATATTTTTGGACTGCTCACAAATGATTTTATCTCTTCGCCACTTACATCTTATCATATGTGTGATGTTCAAATCAACAACTACGAATGAATGTGATTGTCTGTTTAACCAAAGCACAAGTTTATCTTAACTTCATTAATAATTGATTTGGACATATAGCATGAAAGGACCCAACCCCGATTTAGTTTCCTAAACTGGAATCAAACCCCTTCTGAAAACACGAACTTGCAAAAACCTTAGAAATTTTGGCAGAGTTTCACTATATCGTGGAATTACCATTAACCTGCACCCGAAAACACACTTCAACCTATGTCACAAAAGCCAAACCATGGGCACCAATCCCATCTGAATTTCTCAATATCATAACATAATGCAAAGTGATAAATCAAAAGCTGTAACTTTACAGAAATCCGGGGAAAATCATGTGAGAATATAACATCAGAGTATTCAGAGCGACAACAGTAGGCTAAACAAGAAACCTACTGGAAAAGAAAGATAGCTCGAACACTAAACCTCCGACTGCGACGTGCAACACCAGAATCTAAACTGCAAACTGGGCACAGAAACCGTAAAGCCCAGGGAAAGACATATAAACAGTTAGAATGAGTGGATGAAAATAAATGTCTTTCGCCAAATAACATATATGTTATAAAAAACATATGCGAGTCTAAATGAATGAATATGATATAGTACACGAGGGAGACTCTAACTCCTCACGCGTACAAAGCATGCAACGTAAAACTCCGCGGGGTCACTCATGAACACATCCGGGCTAGTACAGTCTGAATCATAGGATCCCAGACCTACACGTGATTCTAGCCAGAAAGGCCTCAGTTCAGAGGTCTGCCCCCCTCCCCCCCCCCCACCCCCGGTAAAGGCCTCGGGTCAGCGGTCACAGCCTCCCCCGGTAAACATCTTCGGGGATGAGCCGGGATGCAAGTGTATCGATACAACAATATATACTGTGACTGTACTATGTGTAAACCAAATCATAAATAGTTCTATGCAAGTGTATAAAGGATAATGTAAATGCATATACGTAATACATAATTATATAAGCATATTCGTCGATGCGTATTCGCAAATGCATAATCGTAAAACACATGCTCGTATAAATCATAATCTCATATGCATGCTCAAGCTCGTAAAACGTGTAATAAGGACTCGCAACTAATCAGTGAAAAGAAATGTGTCCACTCACAGACAAGCACAGTGCACAAACGCGCTAATCACGAGATCCGGCGGAAGATCCATCGCCTAACGTACGATCTCGATCCCCTGAATAATCACAAAATATAACTGATCAAAATCACAATTCATTACTCTGTACCACACCTTGGAAACCAACCATTTTCGGAAACATATAACTCGAATACAAAGTAATCGACGAAAACCCCCAAATTCTCCACAGAAATCCTCGACTTAAAATCTGGTATCCAAATCATCCCGAAAACCTCAAAGCGATGATTGGAGCGCGATTACGAGTAAAACGACATAAAACTTGTCAAAATTCAAAAAGTCAACTCTCCTCCGGCGAGCTCCCAAACCTCAACCAATTACCAAATTGCTTCACCCAAAAGCATCTAGAGGTTGAGGGGAACCTTTCCCCCCACAACCCCGACTCCAACCGTCGCCGGAACACCCAACCCGAATCCAGCGAAACCCTCGATTTTCCTCGAGCTCGTTCTCCCTCAAAACTTCATCAATTCACACAATTCCAAGTTCTAAACCATAGGAAATCAAGAGAGGATTCTAACCTTACCAAAATTGTAGCCGAAGGTGGCTGGAAACAGAAAGTCACTGGCGAGTCAAACGGTGGTGCTCCTCCTCCTCGGTCAACGCGGGTCAACGGCCCATTTTTGGTCAAACGACGGTCAAACTTCCCCGAAACAGTGATTTTCGATAATTTTTTGACTATTCCGGTATTTATACTCGCGGCTCGATACGATCGACGGTCCAAATCGAATCACATCCACGTTTCGGATAACTCAAACTCAAACGGATAAACATGACGAAATTACGCGATTTCAAATATTCATAACATATTCCTCGGTTATCGAAACAATTATCCGAAACCGCCCACGAACTTGAAATCACGCATACTACAATTCTCGAGAAGAGACTCAAATCAAATTCTCGTTCGATAATTAAGTCGTGAACCAAACCGCCAATTTAATTAATTACGATAAACTGTGATTACTCCTAAACTCGCGGATTAAGCCGGTTAACGTGCTAATCCTGATTCGGGTCGTCAGATAGCAAGACAAGAACATGAGTGAGGGAGTGAGTGTTGATTGGGATGTAAATTGGTCACTAAAATTTGAAGCCGAGACAAGCTTGGCTTGCCATTTTCAGAGTCCTTATCTCCAAAATTTGGACCAAAATATCGATCGAGGTAGATCCTTAAGCTCTATTTTTTTTCTTTTTTTTTATGTGCCGTCATTATTATTAGTTGTTTGATAAATTGAGAGGAATATTTTTCTTTCATAGATTATTACATAGGAAATTAAGGAAGAATATAATTTTTTGTCTAAATTGAGAAGAAATTAATTGTGTACATCTTTGTCAAGGGTACTCTAAAAGCTCTCGTCCAATGACTAATTGTCTCGCACAAGTAAAATGCTTCAATGGTACATTTCAATAGTATCCGACCACTTTGACAATTTTGTAATTTGAACTCGAGTGGAGAGTGCATACTTGAGACGGTGAGAACAATCTAGCACTAAGCGCTTGCATGATATCTTTTGTATGTTCTTATACCAAATATGTTGTAAAGCCATTTTATTTGGTTTCTTTGGATTCATACTGCCTAGTAATTATTGGTTTTTTTCGTGGATAATTCTGGTATGCATCACAATAGACTTCACCCCATAGTCTATTCTTAAAATTGACACGTGGCATCACATGATTGGTTATTTTTATCAACTTATTTCAAGGTTTACTGAGCTTATCGAGCTTATGATAAGCTCAGTCTATGTAATCTTTCTTTGCCCAGAAAACCAACCCCTGTCGGAACCAATCTCTGTCGTCGTCGCAATATACAAAAAAATCCAATCTTAGAGAAAGATCCAAATTGTCAATCCACAATGGGCAAGCCTCACCGAAATGACCCAACCCATCATCATCATCAACGAAGTAGGCCCGAACCACCACCTTCGGTTTGCACCAACCTCGCCTCATGCTTCGTTGCCACTATCTTCCTAGTGTTCGTGGTTATCGTCTACTTCACGGCTTTCAAGCCCTAGTCGCTTTCCATCCGCCACTTCATCTTCTCCTAATATGTCACCATTCGAAACCCTAACCATTCTACCTTCTACGACTACAACTCCACCCTCCAGCTCCTCTACATCGACAACTTATTCGGCTTCCTGTTCATCCCAGCCGGTAATATTGAAGCGCGTCAGACCTAGGGCTCGGATTCAGCAATGGAGATGGTGGGTCAGGTTAGTCTATAACTCAAATGTAGCTCTTACGAACTCAAGTAGAAAGATGAAGTGATTCTTGTTAATTTCTCTACAATTTGAGCTTCTGAGATGAGTTTTTGAGGAGGTGAATCCAAGTTGTCCTCAGAGAAACCCATTTGAGCCGATTTTAAGAGATTCCATTGAAAGGACTCAAACCTAAATAAACTACTAAACTAAGATTAGGCTCTAATAACACATGAATAATTGAGAAAATTCTATCGAAATTTTGGCATAACCTCTCTGCAAAATAGAGGAACCAAAAACCTACAAATGTGGAAATATTTCTACACACAAGCCCAACAACATAACTGTGAGCCTCCATGGCTCATCGACCTATTCAAATCTCAACAATACAAACGTACGAAATACCGGGGAATAATACAAAGGTACTTAAAACATACAATGGCCTCCGTGCATACTTAAAATTAAGTTTACACATGAGCGAAAGCAATTAAAACATAGACATGGTAATCAGAGCGACTCCTATACACACATGAAATGAACTAGTACGTAACAGGAAACCTACTAGTACAGAAGTGAAACTCGAACTCTAAGCCTCCATTGTTGACGTACACCCACAGAAGGAATACTACAGATTAGACAAATGAATCCGAAGGGCCCAGGGAAAGGCATATAAAATCAAAAAAAATTTAGAGTGAGTGGATGAAAATAATAATCGAGTATACGTGAAAACAAAAATAGTTTATGTCTTTCCACAAAACAAATAAAGATAAAACACTAAGCGAGTCGAGAGTAAACTCTCAATGTGAAAATGGTGTGGAGGCATCATCTAGGGACCTCTAATCCGAGATGATAACAATATGTGCACGTCACCAGGAGCCTCTGACTTGGACATTGTGTGCGCCAAGTTAGGGTCTCTGACTCATCCTAGAGCCCTTAGGGATCAACTGAGTAGGTAATGCATCTATGCAATACTGTAAAAATATGCACACAAGCCTCAACACTAAAAACTAAAAACCGAACACTGAAAACTAGAACTTGCACAAAAGTAAGTAAAATAATAGTGACTCGCTATGACTGTGAAAATAAAATATGTCCATTCTTAGAAAACAACTAGCTTTGAGGTCCGACAGAAGTCATCTCGCCAAAATCTCAATCAATCACGGTCTCTTGAATCAAGATACGAAATGTTTATTATCAAAAATTGTTAAGGAACTCAAACCTAGCGTAGAACTATCCAAAAAATCCATATTTAAAAGTTAGGCGTCTGTCTCGTTGGAGCTCTGCCACACAGGGTGGCGCATGGCCACCATGTGTCACATACGACATCCAACTTCGACGACCCCAAAATCCACATGCCCAAGTTCCTCACAGTATTTCTAACAACTTTTCCTTCATTGCCGGAGTGAGACTCGGCAGCGTTACGGCCGAAACCACCGCTACAGCCAAAGAATCTCACTTTTCGGCATCCACCACCAACGACGGCGCCGGACCCCTCAAAATACCCCTCTCTCCAAGCCTAGTCCAACCCCCAAAAGTCACTCTCTTCAATTCGGCGGCAACTGGCAGACACAACCTTCGAAAACTTCGGCGACTGAAATCGCCCAAAACACTAAGGCCCTAAATCCATCTCTTCGACCTCCGACGAGTCCCGAGCCCAAAGAGGTTCAAATCCATAGAAGGAGAGCCACCGATTTCAGTCTCAATCGAGGCTGGAGCTTGGCTAGAGCACCATCAAGTACGGCGGCAGTGCCACCTAGAGAAGAATCCGTCGATTCTCTCTGGCCATTACCTGCATGCCAAAATCAAACCCAGAAGCATCATCACGAGGAGAAGGGCTTTCGAACCATACCTAAATATTCGAAAATGGATGCCGGCTGACGAGATTTTCTACGAGTCGGGTCAAGTTGGTTGCGCGGGTCTCAATCTGAAACGGGCCACCCCAAGGGAGGGATATGACTAGGGTTCTGACCTTAACTCTAGGTTATACCCCAAAACCCTCACACATTAACAGCTGAGATTTGATCTCGACGAGATCCAATGGCTGAGATTAATCTCCGAATAACCAAATTTCTTTTTAATTAAATTCTTCTACCAACTTAGAAAATTAACAAAAAAATAACTACGTCATCCAAAAAATCTCCCTAAAATTCTACAAACTCGAAATAAAATTCTCAACGACTTCCATGAAGGAAGTAAACTCTAATTCTCAACATAAATTAAAGTCGTTTAATGTAACGACCCGAACTGTGGAATGTGCACATATTGGCCCGAGCCGTGGTTATTATAAATTAATCGTATTCGTGGGTTTGTTCACAACTAAATTATCGGGCAAGAATTTGATTTGAGTTCCTTTGCGGAAATTGTAGAGTATTTGATTTCGAGCTCGTGAGAGGTTTCGGAGGATTTTTCCGATAATCGTAGAATATAAAATGCATATTTGAAATTTTCGTCGAGTTAGTCGCACTTATCCAAGCGGTAGATTTGGGTTGTATGTCTACGGTATGTATATGGTATAAATACGAGATATAAAGGGAAAGTTTATGTGTTGGGATGGTGGGTGGTTGACCTACGTTGACCACGGGTCAAGCCGACCCGTTTTGGGGCACGAATTGGTTGCCGGCGGTGTGCTTGATTCCGGCCTCCTTTGGCCATTATTCCTTGATAAAACTTGTTGGGCTTGAGCTTCTTTTCAGTTTGATAGGTGGATCACTCATTTTGGTTGTCGGATGAAGAAGATACGACGCGGTGAAGTTTGGGGAATTCCGGCCGAATTCGCCAGCGACGAAGACGGCAGATATGGAGGTCAACATTATGGGAGTTTTGAAGCCCTTAGGATGGTGAGTCTATCCCAAGTAGTTTCAGCCATTGTCGTGGCCGGTGGTGGCCGATCGGAGGTAATGAATTCCGGCGAGGTTTTTGAACTTCACGGTGAGTTTTGGACGTTTTCCGGTTAGAATTGGGCTTAGCATTGAACTACAAAGTTGTTGAAAATGTTGAGATCTTCAAATCCATGTATAGGTCAAAGATTTCTGGGCTGGTCGAATTTCGGTGGCCGGCAGCGGCCCCTTGGGGCCGCCGTGCGTGGCGAAGCTTCGGCGATGTGAGATTTTTGGCAAGTTTTATGTCGTTTCGCTTGTTTTCATGTGCCAAACGCAATGGCGAGGTTTTTGAGTCGAGTTGAGTGTTCTAATTTGGGACGAGGGTTGTTTGTGTGTATATTTTGAGAATTTTGCTATCCTCGTCGATATTTCGAGCGATATGTCTTTCGAGAACGCGGGGTTCTTGACGTATTAGGTCTGTGTGTTGTGTTTCGTTATGTATTAATCGTATCCTTGCTATTCAAGTGATCGTGATCGAGTGTTTGGCGAGGGATCTTCCGCTGGACCTCAGAGTTAGCTTCATACTGTGAGTGGACATTTTATTTTCACAGTTGATTTGCGAGTCCTGATTATGCATTTAGGTTATGAATTTATGATTATACACTTTACGATTATGCATTGTATTAGTATGCATTTACAATTATGCACATACAAGTATGCATTTTATGATTTCATTTTATGATTATGCATGTGCATGAAAAGTATTTATGATTTGTGATACTCACCATTATTAAGTACTAAATTAACACTTAACACTCAACAACAATGAGCCAATTAAAACCCTTTTTAGTAGATGTAGCATTGGTAAATAGGGATCGTTCTTAACCGGGGATTGAGGGTGCATGCATAACTATGCTAGGTTTGTTTATGGGGGTGCGAGATTTGGTTTGTTTAACTAATGACCTACGAAATTTAAACCTAATTCTACTATGTACACGTGATCATCACATCATGTCTACCTCCACCATTTTCATGCTTCACTTACCCAGTATCAACGAAATTCTTACCTTCAACCTGCAATTTATACACATGCTTTTAAGAGTGCGACGAAGAGCGCCTACACCTTAATTTATTTAAGATTCATACAAAACATGCTAGGGAGGAACAAAGAGCGTATCACCCAACACATTAAGAAGCTTTAAGCATACAAGCATGCATACAAGTCAAAGACCAAAAACTAAGAACACATGGAAGATAACATAAGTAAGTAAAAACGTATAGCCTTTATTAAACAAATCACAAGTCGTAAACCGAATTCTTTACAAGACAAAAGATGAGATAGAAGGTTTATGGTTACACTTTTGGAGTCTGTGAAGAGCACTAACAACGCCTCGAGGGGATGGATTCTCAAGAACAAGACGAAGAGCGCCAATTATTCTTGATCCGTGAGGAGGGAGCTTCGGCCTTTGAGGGGATTAGGCATAGGACGACTTGGGAGGTGTTTTGGGCAGAGCTTTGCTGTCTATGATGTGTGATAATGAATCCCTAGTCGAGCCCTCATTTATATAGGCCAAGCAAAGCCTAGTTCGACTCTTTTTAGAAGTCTAACTACTCCACCCGGGTAACCTGACCCTTCTCCACTAAAGTAGGAATTTCTCTCGTTCTAGAACTTCAAATCGCTTGATTCCAGTTGCGTTGGAAACTAGACTTCTATATCTTTCCAACCATATGCTAACCGCATCTATATTCATCCGGATATGTTCACAGTGGCCTTTTTAAGTGGGCTGATCTGCACAGGCAGATTTCCTGATTTCTAGCTTTTGATCCATTTTCTTCTTTTGGGCTTCTTTGTGGGTGAATCTTGACATGATCTTGGACATTCTTGGACACATGAGCATGGTCTTGACCCATCTTAGTGATCTTTGATCCATTCTTTATAAATCGTGGCCCATTCTTCTTCATCTTTCCTCCTCATTTTAGGAACTTCCTCCTTAGTAGGTTTTGAGCTCATTTCTGCCTCCTTTACGGATTCCTCCTTTATTTCTACCTACAAACATAAAGTAAGTTAAAAACATATTTACTAAGCACAAAACAAAGTTAAATATAGAGAGAAAGACATTAATAATCAAGCATAAAATGCGTAGATCAAATTCCCCCACACTTAGACTTTGCTAGTCCCTAGCAAATACAAATCAAAGCAACGGACTCGATAAAAGAAAAATAAAGGGAAAAAATAACAATGGGAAAAACGTCACACTTATATGTACAAAACACTTAGAAGTCTCAATGTTTCAAAGCCGCAAATTTTCATGTTATCATGTTTGAAAACGTAAGAGATACTAAGTAAAACAACACTAAGCCCTTAGTCAAAATTTGTCTCAGAAATTTCTTAATGTATATGGCAATGGAATTACATAACTTCAAATGATAACCAAGATATGATTCATGCAATGAACAAGTAAGACGTGGTGTAAACAATGGTGATGTTAAAGCTGTGCATGTTTCGAATAAAGTTCAAATCAACTCACATGGATGCACTCATCATATTTTCACTCAAAAATGGATAGAAATAATTGAAAACCTCATGAATGAAATACTTGCACAAATGAACCAAACCATATGCTTACTCATGCAACTTACTCAACAGATTAACTGCTACTCATCTTAAGGATCAAAAAGGACTTTCGAAGGGTTGTAATGGGGCAAGGCTAAGGCATTCGAAAATTTAGATAAGATAAGTGGTGGTTAAAAACGTTCCAAAGACTTAGTCGAAATATCACAAACTTTGTAAAACCAGACTCCTTCATCTTTTCCACGCCTCCATGGTCAATCTTCTATAAACAAGGGCCAAATTTCATTTTGTTGGACCCTAACTTCATTCTAAACTCCCATTGAGCTTTTTGAACAGGACAAATGCCATATTTCTTTATTTTTTTGGGCCTTCAATTCGTAGCATACTCCAAATTCACAAGTATGGGGGACATTAATCCAAACATTTACAAAACAGAACACATTGCCATGAGAGATCACAATTTTTTTTTCTTTTCATTCTCTCGAATTCCTTTGGCAATAACACACTTTTTAAGCTATTTGGACAAGTCTATCCCCATACACACATTATACCAATCAAGGAGCATCACCAAAAATCTCCATCTTCGGCTCTTGTCGACATAACTTCACACTAAGTCTGCAGAACATAGGGTAAAGAAGTCCTACACTAGGCAAAGTGTTTAGGTATTACGGGTGACGAAAGAAAGCTTAATGTGGGCTCAAATGGTTTATCTAAGGGTGTCGCAACTCGTGCGCACATAAGGGACTCATGGCAATTTGGCTAGTGGTGGTAAACCTAAGTGCCTCTTATTATATCCAAAATCAGAGTATATGTCAACTATAAGCTTTGCAAATTCGACATGAGTAAGTTCTAGTAATCTCTAGTTCATTAAAATCTATGGCAAGTAACCAAATGATGCACATGCATAGTTTTGAGACTAATATGCATAAAATTCACTCAAAAGAAATGTATAGGCTCAAAACTCACGTTTAGGGTTCATATGACTTAAACTTATTCTCACATGCGAAATTTGTACCATGTTTAACTATCCATATCTACTACATGTCATGACACTCAAAATAACTCAATTAACACAAGAAATCATGAATGCAGTGCCATATGTATGTTCAAATTCAGTCCATTTTCATCATCGACTAACTAAGGGCATCCTAAGACTCTTTAAAACACTAAGTTAAACAAAAAGACTCAAAATACACCAAGTATGACTCAAATGTTTTTTTTTTTTTAGGGCATCATCCGCCGGAAAGTTCCATTGTCCGCCCAATTTTTCAATTTTATGACTCAATAAAGTTGTAAACCCCTTCCCCCACACTTAAACTCTACATTGTCCTCAATGTACCAAAGTAAAGTATAGAATCAAGTATGAAAGAGAGATCTACGAAAATTCTATCTAAGAAAATTAAAAAGCAACGACAAAAATTAAAAAGAGAGGGAAGAGAATGCAAATCTGGTTTGTAGACTCCTCCATTGGGTTGCCTCCCAACAAGCGCTTGTTTTTTAAAGTCTTACAGCCTAGACGTGATGCTTCAATTTTGCTCTAAGAATGGCCTGAATTTTGAGGGCATCTCCTCCACGTTTAGGTCCTTCAATTTAGGGGTAGCCATCCATAATTATCGCGTCGGTTTTGTTCATCTAAACAACCTCCTTCTCTTGCGTTTGCCTCCTTGTTGTGCATAACTTTTTCATATTTTGGCACTTGTTTGATGCACTCAAGGGCATAAGAAATTTCTCCAAGTTGGACTCGTCAGACCTACCTGAAAACAGTTCACGAGCAAACGTAGAATTAGCAACAACCAAATTTGAAGGAATAGGGTCATTACCTTTTGTTGGGGCAAGTTGTTCAAACAAATGTGCCATTGTGGCCCTAGGTGCCACATTTTCAACCGAAGATGTGGTTGAACCTCTCTCAAAAAGAATGTGCACAAGTTAGTAAATTCATGTTACAAGTGAGAAATCGCAGAAAATGAGCACAGCTGCAAGAACAATTTATATAGAATTATTAGCATGTCAAAATGCAACGAAATTTTACGAGCAAGAACTAGACACATATATACAATATTCCGTAAATTTTCAGATTTTTCCAACACCTGCAGCTATGTCAAACAATTTTCACAAAACAGAAGAATGATAAGTCTCGAAAATTTTATGAACAAGTATATGTGATTAATCCTTTACAAGTTTATATGCACAAACACACAATTTCGACATAGTATTATGTCCAAGCATGTCCAAATTGAGTGCGCCTAAGATTTAAAGAGAGTACACGAAATTGGCCTTTAGATCTTTCAATGGACGTGCGACCCGCGCGATAAAGTATGCATTCTCAATCAATCGGCCTTTGATCAATCGAAAAACATGGCCAGTAGGGATAGAGATAACGCGAGAGGTAGGACTAATTTCGAGAAAACACCCCGAGGCTACCGTGATCAAGGGATATTACTCCAATGATGTTTCTCTTTCTTAGATCCAAAACCTGTCACCAGTCATAACCCAACTAGACACCATGTCCGACGTTCAGCCAAAATTTCGAGAATGACACACTCCCTCAAGTCCATAGTAGACTCCGCCCACAACCTTGTATCTCGAATGAAATACAAAGGGTTAAGGAGATAAACTAGAAAAAGAGGCGCCATCTATTCCAAAGAGTGAGACTTAATCAACCAGCTCATGTACTCAATGTAAATCGAAGACTTCCCTTAACGTTTAATTGGCTGCAAAAACAACAATATGAACAAGTGTTAGTATAAATCTCGAAAATTTACAAGTATATATGAACAAAATTTCACAACTTTACAAAAAACACATGCAATTCCAGATTCTGCCAAACATGAGCACAGCAGCTTGTCGAATTTTTTTAGAATTATTGGCTCGGTCGACTGGGCTGAAATTTTTCAGACACCAACTAGACACAAAACCAAACATTCCTGCAAAATTTCAGATTTTTTTGAGTCATCTAGCTATGTCAAATAATTTTCACAAAACCGGGCAGTGCACAGCTCCGAAAAACAGAAAACTATTAACATAATGTACAAGCATAATCACACAATTCTTTTCAATCCCCGGCAACGGCGCCAAAATTGATACTCACCATTATTAAGTACTAAATTAACACTTAACACTCAACAAAAATGAGCCAATTAAAACCCTTTTTAGTAGATGTAGCATTGGTAAATAGGGATCGTTCTTAACCGGGGATTGAGGGTGCATGCATAACTATGCTAGGTTTGTTTATGGGGGTGCGAGATGTGGTTTGTTTAACTAATGACCTACGAAATTTAAACCTAATTCTACTATGTACACGTGATCATCACATCATGTCTACCTCCACCATTTTCATGCTTCACTTACCCAGTATCAACGAAATTCTTACCTTCAACCTGCAATTTATACACATGCTTTTAAGAGTGCGACGAAGAGCGCCTACACCTTAATTTATTTAAGATTCATACAAAACATGCTAGGGAGGAACGAAGAGCGTATCACCCAACACATTAAGAAGCTTTAAGCATACAAGCATGCATACAAGTCAAAGACCAAAAACTAAGAACACATGGAAGATAACATAAGTAAGTAAAAACGTATAACCTTTATTAAACAAATCACAAGTCGTAAACCGAATTCTTTACAAGACAAAAGATGAGATAGAAGGTTTATGGTTACACTTTTGGAGTCTGTGAAGAGCACTAACAACGCCTCGAGGGGATGGATTCTCAAGAACAAGACGAAGAGCGCCAATTATTCTTGATCTGTGAGGAGGGAGCTTCGGCCTTTGAGGGGTTTAGGCATAGGACGACTTGGGAGGTGTTTTGGGCAGAGCTTTGCTGTCTATGATGTGTGATAATGAATCCCTAGTCGAGCCCTCATTTATGTAGGCCAAGCAAAGCCTAGTTCGACTCTTTTTAGAAGTCTAACTACTCCACCCGGGTAACCTGACCCTTCTCCACTAAAGTAGGAATTTCTCTCGTTCTAGGTCTCCAAATCGCTTGATTCCAGTTGCGTTGGAAACTAGACTTCTATATCTTTCCATCCATGTGCTAAACGCGTCTAGATTCATCCGGATCTGTTCACAGTGGCCTTTTGAAGTGGGCTGATCTGCACAGGCAGATTTCCTGATTTCTAGCTTTTGATCCATTTTCTTCTTTTGGGCTTCTTTGTGGGTGAATCTTGACATGATCTTGGATATTCTTGGACACATGAGCATGGTCTTGACCCATCTTAGTGATCTTTGATCCATTCTTTATAAATCGTGGCCCATTCTTCTTCATCTTTCCTCCTCATTTTAGGAACTTCCTCCTTAGTAGGTTTTGAGCTCATTTCTACCTCCTTTACGGATTCCTCCTTTATTTCTACCTACAAACATAAAGTAAGTTAAAAACATATTTACTAAGCACAAAACAAAGTTAAATATAGAGAGAAAGACATTAATAATCAAGCATAAAATGCGTAGATCAATTTGGTTTACACAGAGTACAGTTACAGATATAGAGGTAGCATCAATGCTTTGGCTTCTCGGTTGATCCCCGAGATGCTCTGGAGGGGCAGATATCCTCACCCGAGGTCTTTCAGACTTATAATCACGAGGGGGTCTGGGATCCCGTGATTAGACTGTACTGTGACGACCCGAACTAGAATCAGTAATGCAGTCGGCATGATTCATTAGGTTATGCTTAGTCGCGGTTTTACGATATATGGGTGATTTGTTGATTCTGTTCGCGACTATATTATCGGCCGAAAATTTGAATTGAGTTTCTTCACGGAAGTTGTAGAGTACGTGATTTCGAGCTTGTGGGCGGTTCCGGATGATTTTTCTGATAACCGAGGAATATAATATGATTATTTGAAGTTTTGGTTTTCGACGAGTTTATCCGATTGTTTCGTGTTTATCCGAATCGTGATGGTTATCCATTTCGAATTGTCGATCGACCCGAGGCGCGAGTATAAATATCGGAAATATCGAAAAATAGTCGTAAAATCACTGTTTGAGGTTTGACTGACGTTGACCACCTGTTGACTTTCCAAATTTGGAAACTTGACCGTTGACCCGTGAAGGGAGAGAGCGACCGGTTTGGGCTCGTCGGTCGACCCGATTTTTCCGGCCACCTCCGGCCAAGCTGAGGGTACAGTTCGAATCCCCTTGAGTTCCTCTTTCGTTTTATGCTTGAATTTGTGAAAATTGATTATGTTTTAGAGGAGAACGATTCGAGGCCGAACTGGGTTTTTCGTCGGTGACGGGGAGCTGTGCTCCGGCGAGTTGTGGAGGTGGGGAGGTTGGGGTTTCAACTCCCCTAACCTCGTAGATGCTTGTGGAGTGGTTATTTTGGAACGAGGGGGTGTTTTCCGGCGAACCCGAGGTGGTTGCCGGAGGAGGAATTCGGTTTGGGTTTGTATGAAATTGACATGGTTCCGGTTTGAATTAGCCTTAGTGGTAGTTGAAGAAGATGTTGGGTTGGAGGAGAGCTTCATTTCTGGAGCTTCCTCGCCGTGGAATTCCACCGTTGACGGCGCGCCGTCGCCGCCGCCGGCGGTCAACGGCGGAGCTCCGGCGAGGGGTTGACTTTTCAGATTTCGGTGTTTTTAATGTCATTTTTCTCGTAATCACGCCCTGAGTATCGCCTTGAGGTTTTCGTTGTGATTTGGGTATCGAATTTTCAGTCGAAGGTTTCGAGTGGAGATTTCGGGAATTCCGTTAATCATTTTGTACTGCATTGTATATTTTCGGAAACGGTTGGTTTTCGTGGTTAAGTACAGAGTTGTGGACTAAGGTTTTGATCAGTTGTGTTTATGAATATTCAGGGGATCGAGATCGAGATCGAGATCGAGATCGTACTTCGGGCGAGGGATCTTCCGACGGATCACGAGATTAGCGCGAGTGCACGCTTGCTGATCTGTGAGTGGACACGTTTATATTTTCACTGTTGTTTGCGAGTTCGTGATTTATTGTGATTTCCGTATTTACTTTATATGATGTTGAGTTATATGTTATTTGCAGAGGTATTGTTTTATATTTATTGGTGATGGCATTACTGCATCGATGCTTCGGCTACTCGGCTGATCACCGGTAGTCCGCCAGAGTTGAGAGATTCCTCTGGACCAGAGTTGAGAGATTCCTCTGGGCAGGGTTGAGAAATTCCCCTGTATGCCGCCGGGGTTGAGAGATTCCCCTGGCTTATCACCGTCGGGTTTGAGCGATTCACCTGACGTCGGGCCTGAGAGATTCGCCCGACAACCTCCATATATTTATGCTTTCCGAACTCGCACTGTTTTACATTGATTATGTATATAACTGGTGAAAGGCATATGTTTATTTTCGTCCACTCACTCTAACGTTTTACTTGCCTTTCCCCTGGGCTTTTCGGTTTCCGTGCCCAGTTTGCAGTTCGGATTCTGGTGTTTCACGTCGCGGTTGGAGGCTAGTGATTCGAGCTACCTGTGTTTTCCAGTAGGTTCTTGTTCCGCCTACTGATGTGTATATTGTATATATTTACACTAGAGGTCGCTCTGATACATTCTGATACTTGTTTTATACGGATTTTCTCGGATATATACATATATTACAGTATGTTTACTGTTTATTGTTTATGATATGATGTTGAGAAATCCGGATGTGATTGGTGCCCACGGTTTGGCTTTTGTGGCATAGGATGAAGTGTTATTTTCAGGGTGCTGGTTTATGCAATTCCGCGTTAGTAACATTACTCTGTTGAAATTTTGAAAGGTTTTTGTTGGTTCTCGTTTTCAGAAGAGGTTCGATTCCGGTTTAGGCAACTGAATCGGGGTTGGGTCCTTTCAGCTTGGTATCAGAGAATTAGGTTGTCAGATTCTGTAGACTCTTGTAGTTGTGACGCTTAGGGTATTTGAGTTTGTACAGCATGACTGGAGTGATGACCCGACTGGCCAGCGGTACTCATCAATATTTCGGGTGTTGTGTGTTCTCAAATATCTACGGTCTCATGATTACGTTCTTTCTGCTTGTACCTAATGCTTGTCTTGTATCAGTAGGATGCCTCCTCGACGTGGTCCCCGTGTTGATCGGGAAGCGGATCCTGATGAGGATCGCCAGACGCACGACTTGCTGATGCGAGTGCTGCGTTTGGAAGAGCGTTTTGACCCTGTGGTCAAAGCTCGTACTGCTGGTGCTACTGTGTTTTCGGGTTCAGCTGATCCAGAGATATGTGAGGCTTGGGTGGTTCAGGTTGAACGTGTTTGTGAGCGTCTGCGGTTTACCCCTGAGCAGATGACAGTGGCAGCAGTCGGATTACTTGAGGGTGATGCATACTTTTGGTGGGTTAGCACCGATAGAGTTCCAGTTGATACTCTGTGGACCTTGTTCCGAGATTTGTTTATGCGGAGAGATTTCAACCAGGCTACCCAGCAGCGCAAGTATGAGGATTTTACGAACTTGAGACAGGGCAGTATATCTGTGCTTGAGTATCGAGACAGGTTTACCCGTTTATCTCGTTTTGCGCGTGATATGGTGGCTACTGAGGAAGCCAAGTGTCGTAGGTTTGAGCTGGGTTTGAACTTGAATATCAAGGGGACTCTGACTACGATGCCTCGGAACAATTTTGATGAGTTTGTCAGTGCAGCACTCCGAGGTGAGGACATAGAGCAGGAGAGGCAGCAGAGGTACCAGCCGAGACGGTTTGAGGAAGGTGGACCGAGTCAGGGGCTTTCAAAGAGGCAGAGTTCTGATACTTCCAGTTCGGTTTCATCCTCGGGTAGTAGACCTTATCGACCACCAGCTAGTGTACCGAGACCGAGGCAGAGGTGGAGGAGAGATCGACCGCAGCGACCACAGGCTAGTGGGGGTTCTAGCGGTTCCAGTTATCCCCGGCGTACTGGTGGTACTTTTGCTGTACCGAGGGAGTACCCGTTGTGTAGTCTCTATAGCAGGCATCATGTTGGTCCATGTCAACGAGGTCCTGTCACTTGTTTCCGCTGTGGCCAGATGGGTCACTACGCGAGAGAGTGTTACCAGTTTGATGGTGTTGATGGACAGGCGGCCCAGAGTTCCGGAGCTGAGCGAGGTGCCCCTTCGGGAATTCGACCAGCAAAGTTTGTGGGCCAGGGTAGACAGCAGGGACAACCTCAGCGTGGACGACCAGCCAGACAGACGATGGTTCATGCCATGACCCTACGAGAGGGCAGAGCTTCACCGGAGGTCGTTATCGGTACGTTACATGTCTTTGGTATTCCAGTACTTGCATTGTTAGATCCAGGTGCCACACATTCATTCATATTATTTAGACTATCATCATTAGCTACGGTACCTGCATCTCCACTTCCGGGGTTGTGGAGAGTGTTATATCCGTCAGGTGAGATTGTGAGTATCGGTTGGGTATACAGAGATTGTGAGGTGTTTATTGGAGGTTACGGATTAGCCGCAGATCTGTTGTTGCTTGATATTGTGGACTTTGATCTGATCTTGGGTATGGACTTCTTGGAGACGCACTGGGCCATGTTTGATTGTCACAAGAAGAATGTCGCATTTCGACGACCAGGGTTACCCGAGATACTATTCCGCGACGAGAAGAACACTTCACTACCATGTTTGATATCCGCGATGAGGGCGGATTGGTTGATGAAGAAGGGCTGTGTTGCCTATTAAGCCCATGTTGTGGATACTACAGCAGCTGTACCAGACCTTGGTAGCATTGAGATTGTTTCTGAGTTTCCGGATGTGTTTCCAACGGAGTTACCTGGTATACCCCCTGTGCGGGAGATTTATTTCACTATTGAGTTGTTACCAGGCACGGAACCAATCTCCCAGACACCGTATCAGATGGCGCCAGCGGAGTTGAAGGAGTTGCAGGTTCAGCTCCAAAAGTTGTTAGAAAAGGGTTTCATTCGACCGAGTGTTTCTCCATGGGGTGCCCCAGTGTTGTTTGTGCGAAAGAAGGATGGATCTATGCGATTGTGCATCGACTACCGGAAGCTGAATCAGGTTACGGTGAAGAACAAGTATCCGTTGCCGCGGATTGATGATTTGTTTGATCAGCTCAAGGGAGCATCAGTCTTTTCGAAGATTGACCTTCGATCCGGATATCACCAGTTGAGGATCCGAGATTCTGATGTGGTCAGGAAAGCTTTCAGGTCGCGGTATGGGCATTACGAGTTTTTGGTTATGCCGTTTGGGTTGACCAACGCCCCCGCAGCTTTCATGGACTTGATGAATAAGGTGTTCAGAAGGTTTCTGGACAAGTTCGTGATTGTATTCATTGACGATATTTTGATCTATTCCAGGAGTGTGGGCCAGCACAAGAAGCATTTGCGAGCGGTGTTGCGGACTTTGCGGGACCATCAGTTATTTGCAAAGTTTAGCAAGTGCGAGTTTTGGTTGGATAGTGTGAAGTTTCTGGGCCACGTGATATCAGCTGAGGGAGTCAGTGTTGATCCTGACAAGATCGAGGCCGTGCTGAACTGGAGTAGACCTACTACGGTACCAGAGATCCGGAGTTTCTTGGGGTTAGCAGGCTATTACCGGTGGTTTGTACAGGATTTCTCTCGGATTGCTACACCACTGACTAGATTGACGAAGAAGGGCGTCAAGTTTGAGTGGTATGATGCGTGCGAGGAGAGTTATTTGCTCCTGAAGGAGAGATTGACTACCGCACCAGTTCTGACATTGCCAGAAGACAGTGGTGAGTTCGTAGTGTACAGTGATGCGTCGAAGTTGGGGCTTGGCTGTGTGTTGATGCAGCATGGTAGAGTTGTAGCCTATGGTTCTAGGCAGCTGAAACCTCATAAGGTCAACTATCCGACGCATGATTTGGAGTTAGCTGTTATTGTGTTAGCGTTGAAGAGTTTGAGACATTATCTGTATGGAGCTCAGTGTAATATCTACACCGACCACAAAAGTCTTACTTACTTGCAGACGCAGCCGGATCTGAACATGAGGCAACGCCGGTGGATGGAGTTGATCAACGACTACGATTGCACATTTGAGTACCATCCAGGGAAGGCCAATGTTGTAGCTGATGCACTTAGCCGGAAGTCTGGAGCCTCGTTGTTTCATGTGTGTGTGGCCAAAGTATCGATGTTAGCCAAGCTTCGGGCTAAGGGTGCCGAGTTCGAGTGGGATGACGAGGGAGCTTTGTTGGCCAGTTTTCAGGTTCGACCCGTGTTGGTTGATCAGGTACGAGAGGCTCAGGATTCAGATTTCTACTTATTGGGCAAGAAGACCATGATACGGAATGGTGTGCCTACAGAGTTCCGATTGAGGGACGACAGTACCTTGTTTTTCAGAGGTGCAACATGAAGCGGGAGATTGCCGCGTACGTGAGTCGATGTTTGATTTGTCAGCAGGTGAAGGCGGAGAGGCAGAAACCTGCAGGGAAACTACAGCCACTGGAGATTCCGATTTGGAAGTGGGAGCACATTACGATGGATTTCGTCTATCAGTTGCCGCGTACTTCGGCTGGCAACACTGGTAATTGGGTTATTGTGGATCGACTGACGAAATCCGATCACTTTCTTGCACTTCCGGGGAAAATATCAGTGGGTAGATTGGCCAAGTTGTACTTGTCAGAGATTGTTCGCTTGCATGGTGTGCCTGTGTCCATTGTTTCTGACCGAGATAGTCAGTTCACTTCTGAGTTTTGGCAGGCGTTGCAGCGAGTCTAGGGCACGAGGTTGCGATTTAGTACAGCTTTTCACCCTCAGACTGACGGGCAGAGTGGACTATCCAGACACTAGAGGATATGTTACGGTCTTGTGTATTACAGTTCCATGGGAATTGGGACCAGTAGTTGCATTTGATCGAGTTCGCCTACAATAACAGCTATCAGGCCAGTATTGAGATGGCACCGTACGAGGCTCTATACGGGAGGCAGTGTCGCACTCCGTTGTGTTGGAGTGAGGTGGGCGAACGATGGCTCATTGGCCCAGATCTGGTGAAGAGCACTATGGAGGATGTTCAGATTATCCGGGATAGATTAAAGATCGCCCAGGATCGCCAGAAGAGTTATGCGGACGTGAGAAGGAAGAGCCTCGAGTTTGAGGTAGGCGATTGGGTTTTCCTGGAACTATCTCCGTGGAGGGGAGTTGTGCGTTTCGGGAAGCGTGGCAAGCTTTGACCACGGTACATTGGTCCGTATGAGATTACAGAGAGGGTTGGAGCTGTTGCTTACAGACTTGTGTTGCCAGCTGAGATGGCTCGTGTTCATGATGTCTTCCATGTTTCGATGTTGCGGAAGTACATCTCAGATCCTTCACATGTGTTAGCCCCACAGCAGTTGCCGATCAGAGAGGATTTAACGTACGTGGAGAAGCCTGTGCAGATTCTCGATCGTCGTGAGCAGGAGTTGAGCCACCGTGTGATCCCGCTAGTGAAGGTCTTGTGGCAGAACCACTCAATTGAGCAGGCCACCTGGGAGACTGAGCAGTGTATGCGGGAGCAGTATCCTCATCTGTTCACTTGACAAGTATGTAAATTTCGAGGTCAAAATTTTTTAAGGGGAGTAGATTTGTGACCACCCGAACCAGAATCAGTAATGCAGTCGGCACGATTCACGAGGTTATGCTTAGTCGCGGTTTTATGATATATGGGTGATTTGTTAATTCTGTTCGCGACTATATTATCGGCCGAGAATTTGAATTGAGTTTCTTCACGGAAGTTGTAGAGTACGCGATTTCGACCTTGGGCAGTTCCGGATGATTTTTCTGATAACCGAGGGATATAATATGATTATTTGAAGTTTCGGTTTTCGACGAGTTTATCCGATTGTTTCGTGTTTATCCGAATTGTGATGGTTATCCATTTCGAATTGTCGATCGACCCGAGGCGCGAGTATAAATATCGGAAATGTCGAAAAATAGTCGTAAAATCACTGTTTGAGGTTTGACTGACGTTGACCACCTGTTGACTTTCCAAATTTGGAAACTTGACCGTTGACCCGTGAAGGGAGAGACCGACCCGTTTGGGCTCGTCAGCCGACCCGATTTTTCCGGCCACCTCCGGCCAAGCTGAGGGTACAGTTCGAATCCCCTTGAATTCCTCTTTCGTTTTATGCTTGAATTTGTGAAAATTGATTATGTTTTGGAGGAGAACGATTCGAGGCCGAACTGGGTTTTTCGCCGGTGACGGGGAGCTGTACTCCGGCGAGTTGTGGAGGTGGGGAGGTTGGGGTTTCAACTCCCCTCACCTCGTAGATGCTTGTGGAGTGGTTATTTTGGAACGAGGGGGTGTTTTCCGGCGAACCCGAGGTGGTTGCCGGAGGAGGAATTCGGTTTGGGTTTGTATGAAATTGACATGGTTCCGGTTTGAATTAGCCTTAGTGGTAGTTGAAGAAGATGTTGGGTTGGAGGAGAGCTTCATTTCTGGAGCTTCCTCGCCGTGGAATTCCACCGTTGACGGCGCGCCGCCGCCGCCGGCGGCGGTCAACGACGGAGCTCCGGCGAGGGGTTGACTTTTCAGATTTCGGTGTTTTTAATGTCATTTTTCTCGTAATCACGCCCTGAGTATCGCCTTGAGGTTTTCGTAGTGATTTGGGTATCAGATTTTCAGTCGAAGGTTTCGAGTGGAGATTTCGGGAATTCCGTTAATCATTTTGTACTGCATTGTATATTTTCAGAAACGGTTGGTTTTCGTGGTTAAGTACAGAGTTGTGGACTAAGGTTTTGATCAGTTGTGTTTATGAATATTCAGGGGATCGAGATCGTGCTTCCGGCGAGGGATCTTCCGCCGGACCACGAGATTAGCGCGAGTGCGCGCTTGCTGATCTGTGAGTGGACACTTTTATATTTTCACTGTTGTTTGCGACTTCGTGATTTATTCTGATTTCCGTATTTACTTTATACGATGTTGAGTTATATGTTATTTTCGGAGGTATTGTTTTATATTTATTGGTGATGGCATTACTGCATCGATGCTTCGGCTACTCGGCTGATCACCGGTAGTCCGCCAGAGTTGAGAGATTCCTCTAGATCAGAGTTGAGAGATTCCTCTGGGCAGGGTTGAGAGATTCCCCTGTATGTCGCCGGGGTTAAGAGATTCCCCTGGCTTATCACCGTCGGGTTTGAGCGATTCACCTGACGTCGGGCCTGAGAGATTCGCCCGACAACCTTCATATATTTATGCTTTCCGAACTCGCACTGTTTTACATTGATTATGTATATAATTGGTGAAAGGCATATGTTTATTTTTGTCCACTCACTCTAACGTTTTACTTGCCTTTCCCCTGGGCTTTTCGGTTTCCGTGCCCAGTTTGCAGTTCGGATTCTGGTGTTTCACGTCGCGGTTGGAGGCTAGTGATTCGAGCTACCTGTGTTTTCCAGTAGGTTCTTGTTTCGCCTACTGATGTGTATATTGTATATATTTACACTAGAGGTTGCTCTGATACATTCTGATACTTGTTTTATACGGATTTTCTCGGATATATACATATATTACAGTATGTTTACTGTTTATTGTTTATGATATGATGTTGAGAAATCCGGATGGGATTGGTGCCCACGGTTTGGCTTTTGTGGCATAGGATGAAGTGTTATTTTCAGGGTGCAGGTTTATGCAATTTCGCGTTAATAACATTACTCTGCCGAAATTTTGAAAGGTTTTTGTTGGTTCTCGTTTTCAGAAGGGGTTCGATTCCGGTTTAGGCAACTGAATCGGGGTTGGGTCCTTTCATGTACTATGCGGAGGAGTCCGTGAGTTACCCCGCATGATTTTATGTGCATCTTTATAGATCAGGGAAAATGTACTTGGTCGGAATTTTCATGTGCATTGACTCACATTATGCTTTTATGAGCATATATACTTATATGTTGGGAAATGCATATTATTATTTTCGTCCACTCACTCTAATGATTTCATTTGCCTTCCCCTGGGCTTTTCGGTTTCCTTTGCCCATTTTACAGTTGGCGTTCTGGGGTTGCATGTCGAAGGTGGAGGCGTAGAGTTCCAGTCACACTTCTGTTCGAGTAGGTTCTTAGTTCGACCTACTGGTTGTTTATGATGTATATAGCAGTTGCTCTGAATACTAATGTTATGTTTTCAGTTGAGTTTACTCCTGACTATTTTCTGGATTTCTTATAAACCTTGTGGTTTATTATATATGATGTTGAGAAATCTGGATGGGGAACGGATCCCCACGGTTTGGCTTTTGTGGAATATTCGAAGTGTAATTCTCTTTGCAGGTTCTAATTTTTGCTCACGCATTACAAAGTAAACTCTGGAGAAATTTTTTTAAGGTCCTGTTTTCGAGGGGGTTTGATAGCATTAGGTTTTAGCTTCTGTAGACTCTTGTAGTTGTGTTACTAAGGACATTTGAGAATGTACAACATTACTAGAGTGATGACCCGACCGGCCGACGGATAATCATCAATGCTCTAGAGCATTGTAGGCTTTCAAACGTTTGAAGTTTCATGATTACATACTTTATGTCCTATGACTAATATGTTTTATCCTTAGGATGCCTCCTCGACGTGGAGTCCGTGCTGAACGGACTGGGGATCCTGATGAGGATCAACGTATGCGTAACTTGCTTTTGCGAGTTTTGCGTTTCGAAGAGCGTCTTGACCCTGTAGCTAAGGCTAGGACTGCAGGAGCAACTAGTTTCTCTGGATTTCCCTGATTTCTGAGGAGTGTGAAGCTTAGGTAATTCAGGTTGAGCGTGTTTGTGAGCACCTTCATTTTACTCCTGAACAGAAAACTGTAGCAACAGTGGGTTTACTTGAGTCAGATGCCTACTTTTGGTGGATTAGTACAAACAGAGTTCCTATTGATACTCCTTAGCCAATGTTCAAAGAGATGTTCATGCGACGGTATTTCAATCCAGCTACTCAGCAACAGAAATATAAAGAGTTTACCAATCTGAAGCAGGGGAATATGTCAATGCTTGAGTATCAGGATAAGTTTACCCATTTGTCTCGGTTTGCACGTGATATGGTGGCATTAGAAGAAGCAAAGTGCAGGAGGTTTGAGTTAGCTCTGAATCTGAATATCAAGGGGACTTTGACCACTATACCTCGTGATAACTTTGATGAGTTTGTTAGTGCTGCACTCAGAGGTGAAGACATTGGAAGGGAGAGACAGATGCGGTTTCAGACACGTCGCTTTGAAGAGGGTGGTACATTTGGGGGTGTTGCAGTTCAGAGTAGTGGTCATGATCAGGGTACTGCTTCTAGTGATTATGCAGCACAGCCTTTTGGACATGGTGGTCAGCAGAATCGTAGCCAGCATGGACGACCAGCTGGACATGGTCGAGTTCATGTCATGTCTCTACGTGAGGGCAGAGCTTCCCTAGAGGTTATCATCGGTACGTTGTACATTTTTGGTCATCCAGTTCTTACTTTACTAGATCCAGGGGCTACACATTCATTCATATCATATAGATTAGCATCATTGGCTACTGTACCTGTATCTCCACTCCCTAGTTTGTGGCGAATGTTGTATCCATCTAGCAAGGTAGTGTGTGTCGGGTGGGTATATAGAGATTGTGAGATTTTTATTGGAGGTTATGGGTTAGCCGCGGATTTGATGCTGCTAGATATTGTGGATTTTGATATGATTTTGGGCATGGATTTATTGGAGAATGATATGACGGAAACATGCATTTAAATTAAACACATAAATCAACCATAAACAATTTAAAACCCTATAGATGTAGTATAATATAAGCAAGTAGGGATCGTTCTAAACCGGGGATTGAAGGGTGCATGCAATTCTTGTGTAGTAAAAGGGGGGTATAAAAGAGTTGATTTTAATTACTAATTTATTTACTAAAAACGTCAATCACATAGCAAGTATTCCTAGGACTCTAACATGCATCAACTCATAGACAAGCAAACACATAAGAAAATCCCAAAAACCCTTACCATATTTTCGACAAAAATAAACCTAAGCTAATTATTTACATGTGATCATCATATTCAACCTAGCCAATTTTCTCTACCTAATTAAGCTACCTTCGAAATTCATGCTCCTAATTTTTATTATCAACATGCCATGTGGGTTAAAGCTTAACGCCTTAAAATCTAAGAATCATTGAATAACTTCCAGGCGAAAGGTTAAAACACAATCATCCCGCACTACCCAACGCATTAAGAACTAGACATAGCATGCATCAAACAAAACTAAGAACATAAACACATGGAAGATATACTCAAGTAAGTATTAAAAATCCAAAAGTATTCACCAAAACCCAATGTCAAACAAAAAGAATACAAGAACAAAATATGACTACGGAGTAAAGGGTTCATGGTTACACTTTGAAGAAATCCCGCTTAACGCTGCAAACTCCCAAGGTGTAGATGACTCCAAGGATGGTGGTTCTCACTTGTATGGACTTAACGTGTGCAAGCGATCCGGGTGATGGTGGATGGCGGTGTAGTCACTTTGTGCTCGGCCTTGGTGTTTGAGGGAGAGGGTGGAGAGTAATTTTGCAGAGCTTAGGCCTAGAATATGTGATGATAATGAATGAGTCGAGCTCTTGTATTTATAGGTGAAGAATTCCAACTTTCCTCTCCAAACTAGGTTTTCCTAGTGTACTCGGGTAGAATTGCCAGCCTGTCTTGAAACGTCTTTTCCGGGAGTTCTAGAGCTCAGAAAATTCCGATTCTTGTTTCATTGGAAAGCTTATTCAAAGGGCTATAAAATCCATATAATGAACGCCATATTTGGAGTTGAATTGAATTTACTACGGATTTTAGAAGTTGAGTGACCTGACTGCCCAGTTTTCTTCTTCTTCAAGGAAAAGGAAATCTTTATATCTTCAAATCTTGCATTCCTTATTCCCCAATACTTCTTGGCCGAATATACCATATTCTTGCACATATTTTGGCCCTCAAATAAAGTATTTTTCTTCATGGAATATCCTTCAAAAATTCGTCCATTATATGCTCCATATATTCCGCCATATTTGCTCTTTCCTGGGTCGCGCAGGAGAAATGTCTTCATCTTTTTGTCCACCATTTTGGTATCCATTTCATTTGGCATTTGGTTTCTAATTCTTGACACCATATGGGAATGCATTTTAGTAACCATTTGAAGACCATTCCTCGGACTATTTCTTCTCCGGATTTATTGCGTTTTGCGTGCTTGTAGACTCCTTTACTCCGTCTCTTTTGGTCAACACCTGAATTTAACAAAATAAGTTAAAACTAAGCAATTATCAAAGTAAAAATGTAGAGAAAACACATTAATTAATACGCCTAAAATGCGTAGATCAAATCCCCCACACTTAAACTTTGCTAGTCCCTTAGCAAATACTAAATTAAACTAAGACTCAAAATTTTCCAAAAAATACTACTAAGCTCTTTAACAAATGAATTTCGAAAATTCCATGAAAATCACAAAATTAAAGCACAAGGAATTCAAGAGTTAATAAAGATATTCTCATGCATGAACAAGTAAGACTTAGATGAAAACAATGGTGAGTTATAAGCTATGCATGTTTCGAAAAAGTTTAAATCAATTTCACATGGATGCACTCATCATCTTTTCACTCATGAAAAAGGGGTATTCACTCAAATGTATATGTATTGCATCGAAATACCTCATAATTACTTGCACAAATGAACCAAACCATATGCTTACTCATGTAACTTACTCAACCAATTGAAGGCTACTCATCTTAAGGATCATAAAGGACTTTAGAAAGGTTGTAATGGGGCTAAGGCTAAGGCATTCGAAATTTAGATAAGTGGTGGTGTAAAAACGTTCCAAAGACTTAGTTTAGCACTTAGAATTCTTCAAATTCGTGGCTCATCCTTTCTACACTTCTTCTTGTGTCAAACTTCAAGATCGGGGGCCAATTTTCATCTTTTTGGGCCCTAACTTCATTCTAAACTTCACTTGTCCAAACTTTTACACTTAGAACTTTTGCCGGAGAGCTTTTACATACATTTTTTTTCTTTTCTTTTCTTTTGCTCTCGATTTTTCTTCTTCTTTTTATTTTTTTTTTTTGTATTTTCGGCAATCATCTTTTGGACAAGTCTTCCCTTCTTTGTATTCTTTCATCACTTTTTTTTCGCCACTTCTTTTATGCTAGCTTCGAAACCTCTTCACCAAGTCTTTGAACAAGGGTTGGAAATTCTACACTAGGCTAAGTGTTTAGATATGTATGTGGTAAATGAAAGAAAAGGCTTAATGTAGGCACAAAGGGGTAATCTAAGGGTGTCGCAACTCGTGCGCACAATGAGACACAAGGCCATTTGGTTTAAGTGGTGGTAACCTAATTTGCCTTTAATCATATCCAAAATCAGAGCATATATCAACTTAAAAGCGTTGTAAATCTACATGAGTAAGTTCTAGTAATCTCTAGTTTATTAAAATCTATGGCAAGTAATTAGATGAAGCATGTTTTGTTTTTGAAAACCATATGCATGAAATTCACTCTCAAATGAAGTAATGTAGGCTCAAAAACTCACTTTTAGGTTTGTATGATTTAAAACTTATTCTAAAATGCGAATTCTGTACCAAGTTTTACAATCTATATCTACTACATGTCAATACAATCAAAACATCTCTATTAACAAAAGAATTCCAAAATTTAATAATATGAAAGCCATGAACTCGAAATTGTCTCAGAAAAATATCATCATCGACAAGTTAAGGGCATCCTAAGACTCTGAAAACACTAAAATACACTCAAAAACTACCCAAAATAAAAACCCACGAAAATTAAACAAAAAAAAATTTTTTTAGGGCATCATCCGCCGAAAAGTTTCATTGTCCGCCCGATTTTTACAATTTATGACTCAAATAAGTTGTAAACCCCTCCCCCACACTTAAACCCTACATTGTCCTCAATGTAATAAAGTAAAAGCAAAGAATCAAGCATGGAGAATGAATTTACCAAAAATAACTAACTAATTAACACACTAACAAACTAATTAATAAAGAGGAAGGGAAAAGAAAGCAAATCTGTGTGTTGATCCTCCATTGGGTTGCCTCCCAACAAGCGCTTGTTTTTTAATGTCTTACAGCCTAGACATGATGCACTTTTAAGGATTTGAAATGGCCACTTCATGCTCAACGCCATCCAGGATGTTTATGTGACGTTGGCTTCTTCCAGTGATACTCACTGTGCTGGACGAAAATCTCCCCCAGGATTTTGAACTGTTTGAGTAGGTAATTTTCCAGAACCGCCCTTAATCTGGCCCATGAATTCAATCACTTGGCCCATCTGCTTCTTCAATTCAGCTATGTCATTCCCTTGTTGGGCTTGAGTGTTCAGCAAAACCTGTGTAGACGATGAAAGTTGTGACAACATCTTGTCATAATCCGGATTGGTGAGTACAGGCTGAGTCGGTTGTTGTTGCTGCAATAGTTGAGGCGCAGGATTAAGGCATCCATCATTGTTCCTCCACTGAAATCCAGGATGATTATTTCGAATCCCTTGATTGTAGTTGCCATAATTGTTGTAGCGAGGGGCTCCTTGATTATTCTGATATCCACCAATGGCATTGACTTCTTCCATCCCCTGAGCAGGTACATTTTGAGGACACTGATCATTATGATGTCCATCCAGCATGCAGATCCCACATACCAACGTTGCAGGTGGTTGTGGTTTAGGTGACTTGGTTTCCAGAAGTTTGGTAATTAATGAAGAAAGCTTGGCAATTTCGGCACTAGTGCTTGAAGATGACACTTCACTGACTTTCCTACTTTGTTGCACTGTCATACCCTCGTACTGTTGAGTGTTGAGAGCACGCTGGTTCAATAAAGTACGTCCCACAGTTGCAGGCTTCTCTAAAAATGATCCACCAGCGGCAGCATCTAGAAGTTCTCTCTCCAAAGGCTTGAGTCCCTCATAAAAGTATGTCAAGAGGTTGCTCTCAGATATTCCATGTGATGGGCATGATTCACACAACTCCTTGAATCTTTCATAGTAAGTAGCGAAAGACTCATCACTTTCTTGCATAACGCCCGTTATCTTCTTTCTCAGACTTGTGATCTTGGACGCCGGAAAGTACTTGGTGAGGAAAGCTTGGATGCAAGCGTCCCATGTGGTGATGGATCCAGCAGGTAGACTGAAGAGCCAACGTTTGGCCTTCTCCTCCAGTGAAAATGGGAAGGCTCTTAGTCGAAATGCATCCCTATCAGTGTTGGTGGGACACATGGAATCACACACAAACAGAAATGTGGTCAAGTGAGTGTTGGCATCCTCTGTTGTGTGGCCATGAAAACGTGGCAAATGATGGATGACACCACTCTTGAGTTCTGGTGTAGTCTGGCCCGCTGTTGGTGTTGGATAAGTGATCGACATTGGGCCAAAGTTACCCAGATTTGAGCAAGTCTGCTGTCTGATGGACTGCTCAACGTTATCCCTGTTGTCACCCATGGATTCGGCTTCTGAAGTGTCTGAAAATGATGTAGGTGATGGTGGTCTAGGTGGACTACTTGGTGGACTGTTGAAAATAGGCCCTTGTAAAACCCCTTCTGCGTTAACTTGATTCCCTTGATTCTGTCTAACAACTGTTCGGTTTCTGAGTTCAAGTTGATGGAGAATAGGAGTGGACATTCATTAAATGGCCTGAGATTCAACAGATCAAGCGTTAGTATCAACAGAATACATATGAAATGCAAAAATATACAATGTTAAATGCAGAAACACACTTAAACGTGAATGCAAATGATATATAACAAAAATGCAATGCAAATGATGCAGAAATATAGTAACCAATGAGAAATCTAAGTATAAAACACACAAAGTTTGTTTCACACGTTGGACATGTTCTTAGGGCACCTTTCACACAATGTCACACTTCGATTTACCATGTATCACACATTTACTTAATGAGAATTAACTAAATGCATCAAACAAGATTAACCTAGATGATAAAATGGTGTGAATGCATAAGAGAAAATGGTTAGAACCTGCAGAAAACATCCAAGTTACATGAACAATCATGAATAGAATGACTCGTCCATTGGTCTCATGTCCCTAACTTCACTTAGGTTAGGGTACCCGGTGATGAAATCCGAGCATCATGAAACCGCAGGGGAGTTAATGCAACTAAGTACCTGCAACGTTGGAAAGTCATTTACATGTTCAACAATTTTCGAGATTTTTAGCACACATGTCCCAAATTGATTTCGCCAAAAATTTACAAGGATTACAAGGCATTGATTTTTCAGTCTTTCCAAGGACGTGCGACCCGTGCGATAAAGTATGAATTCTCAATTGTCCAGCCTTGGTTCAATCGAAAAACATGGCCAGTTGGGGATGGAGATAACGCGAGAGGCAGGACTAATTTCGACAATACACCCCGAGGCTAACCGGGCCAATGGTATATACTCTATTGGTGTAAGTCTTTCTTAGATCCAGAACCTGTCACCAGTCATAACCCGTTTCTAGACACCATGTCCGACATTCAGCCAAACTTTCAAAAATTCACACTCCCTCATAGTTCTTGTAGACTCCGCCCTCAACCTTATGTGTAAAACATAAGGGGTTAAGGAGATAAACAAGAAAAAGAGGCACCATCTATTCCAAGGAGTGAGACCTAATTAATCAAGCATGTAATCAATGTAAATCTAAGACTATCCTTTAACATGCTTAACAATTATTAGATATATATATATACAAACACCGATTAATATGTACAAAAATTAAAATTTACACTAACATTTATTCACATGTATTTATTTACGAAGAATTAAATCATTTAAGGCACATATACAAAGCATCGAAAATTGTAAGTAAAATTAGCATATATACTTCGAAAATTCCTGAAAAAGAAAATGGTTAGTACTATGCACAAGTATAAATTTACATATATACACACAAAAATCACAAACAATTAACAATCCCCGGCAACGGCGCCAAAAATTGATATGACGGAAACATGCATTTAAATTAAACACATAAATCAACCATAAACAATTTAAAACCCTATAGATGTAGTATAATATAAGCAAGTAGGGATCGTTCTAAACCGGGGATTGAAGGGTGCATGCAATTCTTGTGTAGTAAAAGGGGGGTATAAAAGAGTTGATTTTAATTACTAATTTATTTACTAAAAACGTCAATCACATAGCAAGTATTCCTAGGACTCTAACATGCATCAACTCATAGACAAGCAAACACATGAGAAAATCCCAAAAACCCTTACCATATTTTCGACAAAAATAAACCTAAGCTAATTATTTACATGTGATCATCATATTCAACCTAGCCAATTTTCTCTACCTAATTAAGCTACCTTCGAAATTCATGCTCCTAATTTTTATTATCAACATGCCATGTGGGTTAAAGCTTAACGCCTTAAAATCTAAGAATCATTGAATAACTTCCAGGCGAAAGGTTAAAACACAATCATCCCGCACTACCCAACGCATTAAGAACTAGACATAGCATGCATCAAACAAAACTAAGAACATAAACACATGGAAGATATACTCAAGTAAGTATTAAAAATCCAAAAGTATTCACCAAAACCCAATGTCAAACAAAAAGAATACAAGAACAAAATATGACTACGGAGTAAAGGGTTCATGGTTACACTTTGAAGAAATCCCGCTTAACGCTGCAAACTCCCAAGGTGTAGATGACTCCAAGGATGGTGGTTCTCACTTGTATGGACTTAACGTGTGCAAGCGATCCGGGTGATGGTGGATGGCGGTGTAGTCACTTTGTGCTCGGCCTTGGTGTTTGAGGGAGAGGGTGGAGAGTAATTTTGCAGAGCTTAGGCCTAGAATATGTGATGATAATGAATGAGTCGAGCTCTTGTATTTATAGGTGAAGAATTCCAACTTTCCTCTCCAAACTAGGTTTTCCTAGTGTACTCGGGTAGAATTGCCAGCCTGTCTTGAAACGTCTTTTCCGGGAGTTCTAGAGCTCAGAAAATTCCGATTCTTGTTTCATTGGAAAGCTTATTCAAAGGGCTATAAAATCCATATAATGAACGCCATATTTGGAGTTGAATTGAATTTACTACGGATTTTAGAAGTTGAGTGACCTGACTGCCCAGTTTTCTTCTTCTTCAAGGAAAAAGAAATCTTTATATCTTCAAATCTTGCATTCCTTATTCCCCAATACTTCTTGGCCGAATATACCATATTCTTGCACATATTTTGGCCCTCAAATAAAGTATTTTTCTTCATGGAATATCCTTCAAAAATTCGTCCATTATATGCTCCATATATTCCGCCATATTTGCTCTTTCCTGGGTCGCGCAGGAGAAATGTCTTCATCTTTTTGTCCACCATTTTGGTATCCATTTCATTTGGCATTTGGTTTCCAATTCTTGACACCATATGGGAATGCATTTTAGTAACCATTTGAAGACCATTCCTCGGACTATTTCTTCTCCGGATTTATTGCGTTTTGCGTGCTTGTAGACTCCTTTACTCCGTCTCTTTTGGTCAACACCTGAATTTAACAAAATAAGTTAAAACTAATAAAACTAAGCAATTATCAAAGTAAAAATGTAGAGAAAACACATTAATTAATACGCCTAAAATGCGTAGATCAGAGAACCATTGGGCTGTTCTTGACTGTCACAAGAAGGAGGTTGTTTTCAAGAGTCCAAGTATGCCGAAAATCTTGTTTCGGGGCAAAAAGAATACTTTTTTGCGTTGTTTGATTTCAGCAATGAAGGCTGAGCAGATGTTGAGAAAGGGTTGTGTGGCTTACCTAGCACATGTGATTGATACGAGTGTTCGTGTACCGAACATCGGTGATATTACGGTGGTTTGTGAGTATCCAGATGTGTTTCCTGAGGACTTGCCTGGTGTTCCTCCAGTCAGAGAGATTGACTTTACCATCGAGTTACTTCAAGGTACTGAACCTATTTCGCATACACCCTATCGTATGGCACCAGCAGAGTTGAAGGAGTTGCATATTCAACTTCATGAATTGATTGAGAAAGGCTTTATTCGACCTAGTATTTCACCTTGGGGTGCTCTAGTGTTGTTTGTGAGGAAGAAGGATGGTTCGATGAGGCTATACATTGACTATTAGAAGTTGAATCGGGTTACAGTGAAGAACAAGTATCCGCTTCTATGGATTGATGATTTGTTCGATCAGCTGAAGGGAGCTTCAGTCTTTTTGAAGATTGATCTCTGGTCTGGGTACCATCAACTACGGATTCGGGAGTCTGATGTTGTACGCGAAGTTTAGCAAATGTGAGTTCTGGTTGGACAGTGTGAAATTTTTGGGTCACGTGATATCAACTAAGGGAGTCAGCGTGGATCCAGATAAGATTGATGCAGTATTGAATTGGAGCAGACCTACCAGCGTGGCAGAGATACAGAGTTTCTTAGGCTTAGCAGGCTACTATCACCGATTCGTGCAGGACTTTTCACGGATTGCGACACCGCATACCCGTCTGACGAAGAAAAGAGTCAAGTTTGAATGGTCTGATGCTTGTGAGGAAAGCTACTTGACTTTGAAGGAGAGGTTGACTACTGCACCAGTGTTGACTTTACCTGACGATAACGGTGAATATGTTGTGTACAGTGATACTTCAAAGTTAGGTCTGGGTTGTGTTTTGGTGCAGCATGGAAAGGTGGTGGCATATGGTTCTAGACAGTTGAAACCACACGAAGTTAACTATCCTACTCATGATCCGGAGTTAGCTGACATTGTGTTAGCATTGAAGAGTTGGAGATACTACTTGTACGGAGCTCAGTGCAAGATTTACACTGATCATAAAAGTCTTACCTACTTACGTACGCAACCAGATTTGAATATGAGGCAGCGAAGATGGATGAAGCTGATTAATGATTATGACTGTACTTTCAAGTATCATCCGGGAAAGGCTAATGTGGTTGCCGATGCTCTTAGTCAGAAGCATGGTGCTTCTCTCTTCTATGTACGTGTTGCTAGAGTGTCACTTTTGACAGAGTTGCGAGCAACAAGAGCAGCGTTGAAGTGGAATGAAGATGGAACATTGTTAGCCAGCTTCCAAGTTCGTTCGGTGTTGCTTGATCAAGTTCGTGAAGCTCAAGATTCAGATGCCTATCTACTGAGCAAGAAGAATTTGATTCAGAATAGTGTACCGACAGAGTTTCGGATGAGGAGTGATGCACTTTGGTGTTCAGAAAGAGGTTATGTGTTGCCAGAGATGACAGATAACATGCAAATTTTCTTAACAGATTAAAGTTGTCGGATTATCAGAAAAGATTGCGCGAATGTCAGTCAGAGTATACTGTGGTAATTTAGTATCCTTCTAGCTATTGCGATGGAAATGAGTTATGAACAGTTGTTAGCGCGGTAAGTTATGCACGTTAGTAAAGATATGAGCATTATGGTTTATCGTTTGAAAAGTATTATCAAGGTTGGCATATGGTCTGACGTATTTTATGCATCGTGGTTATGGATGTATACTCCTAATTCCCTGATGTTAGCGTGCCTCAGAAATTTCTGTTGTAGACGGTTTCAATTGCAGTTCAGTTCAGGTTGTGGAACCGTTGGATTTTCTTAATTGTCGAGAGTAGATTCTTTGGAACAGGAATTTTCTGTTAGTGTCAGCGTTTGTGTTTGTACAGAAATTATACAGTAAAGGTAGTCACGTAGCACCCAGAACAGTTTGTATGAGCAGTAGCTTCGTTCTCCTAGCCGGTATGTAAATTTTGAGGACGAAATTTTTGTTAGGGGGGTACATTTGTAACGACCCGAACCGTGTAATGTGCACATATTGGCCCGAGCCGTGATTATTTTGAATTAATCGTACTCATGAGTTTGTTCACGACTAAATTATCGGGCAAGAATTTGGTTTGAGTTCCTTCGTGGGAATTGTAGAGGATTTGATTTCGAACTCGTGGGAGGGTTCAGAGCATTTTTTTGATAATCGGGGAATATAAAATACATATTTGAAATTGACGTCAAGTTAGTCGTATTATCAAAGTTGTAGATTTGGGTTGTATGTGTACAGTATGTATATGGTATAAATACGAGATATAAAGGGAAAGTTTCTGTTTTGGGATGATGGGTGGTTGACCCTCGTTGACCACAGGTCAAGCCGACCCGTTTTGGGGCACGAATTGGTTGCCGGAATTGTGCCTAATTCTGGCCTCCTTTGGCCATGGTTCCTTGATGAAAGTTGTTGGGCTTGAGCTTTTCTTCAGTTTGATAGGTGGATCACTCATTTTGGTTGCCGGATGAAGAAGATACGACGAGGTGAAGTTTGGGGAATTTCGGCTGAATTCGCCAGCGACGGAGACGGTAGAGATGGAGGTCAACCTTATGGAGGTTTTGAAGCGCTTAGGATGGTGAGTCTATCCTAAGTGGTTTCAGCCTTTGTCGTGGCCGGTGGTGACCGATCGGAGGTAATGAATTCCGGCGAGGTTTTTGAACTTCACGGTGAGTTTTGGACGTTTTCCGGTTAGAATTGGGCTTAGCATTGAACTACAAAGTTGTTGAAAATGTTCAGATCTTCAAATCCATATATAGGTCAAAGATTTCTGGGCTGGTCGGATTTCGGCGGCCGGCGGCAGCCCCAAGCGCCGCCGTGCGCGGCGGAGCTTCGGCGATGTGAGATTTTTGGCAAGTTTTATGTCATTTCGCTTGTTTTCGTGTGCCAAACGCAATGGCGAGGTTTTTGAGTCGAGTTGAGTGTTCTAATTTGGGACGAGGGTTGTTTGGGTGTATTTTGTGAATTTTGCTATCATCATCGATATTTCGAGCGATATGTCTTTTGAGAACGCGGGATTCTTAACGTATTAGCTCTGTGTGTTGTGTTTCGTTATGTATTGATCGTATCCCTGTTATTCAGGTGATCGTGATCGAGGGTTTGGCAAGGGATCTTCCGTTGGACCTCAGAGTTAGCTACATATTGTGAGTGGACATTTTATTTTCACAGTTGATTTGCGAGTCCTGATTATGCATTTACGTTATGCATTTATGATTATAGACTTTACGATTATGCATTGTATTAGTATGCATTTACAATTATGCACATACAAGTATGCATTTTTTGATTTCATTTTACGATTATGCATGTGCATGGAAAGTATTTATGATTTAGTTTACACAGAGTACAGTCTCAGATATAGAGGTAGCATCGATGCTTTGGCTTCTTAGCTGATCCCCGAGATGCTCTGAAGGGGCAGATATCCTGACCCGAGATCATTCAGACTTATAATCACGAGGGGGTCTGGGATCCCGTGATTAGACTGTACTATGCGGAGGAGTCCGTGAGTGACCCCACATGATTTTATGTGCATCTTTATGGATCAGGAAAAATGTACTTGGTCAGGATTTTCATGTGCATTGACTCGCATTATGCTTTTATGAGCATATATACTTATATTTTTGGAAAGGCATTATTATGTTCGTCCACTCACTCTAACGATTTCATTTTCCTTCCCCTGGGCTTTTCGGTTTCCTTTGCCCAGTTTGCAGTTTCCGTTCTGGGGTTTCACGTCGAATGTGGAGGTGTAGAGTTCTAGTCACACTTCATGGCAGTGTTGATATTTTCCGAATTCAGCTCTCTGTCCTGGCCCATCCTCTGCGGTAGCGGAGCTAGTCTGACGAGGTTAGGGTTGATGAGTCCCCCTGGCGGATTGACTCTGACTACATCCTCACAATCATTTCCTCACTCACTATGTCGTGCTTCTTCCTATCTAGCATCCTGACGACGCATGAAGGCCCCAAGTTTCTCTTCCAACTTCTCTCGAGTCTAATGCTCCTAATCTCTTTCAGCCCTGGCTAACTTTAATTCTTCGACGAGGTGAGTTACCGCTTCGTCTTACGCCATGCCATGGATATTGCTCAAAACGATATCAATACCGAGGCAAGTGCCCTGATCCTTTGACTTGCCAGGGTTACTTGGTTGAACCGACCTTCCATCTCGAATGTCATCTGTAGCTGCCGGAGGTTGGCTATCGGGCTTTTGTGTGGTGTTTGCACATGGTTTACGCTTTCGACGTTTCCCACAGACAACGCTAATTGTTTCTACCAGTTTCCGTTATGTTACTAATAGAAGCAAGGATGTTGTTTGGTGATTGAGATATTCTCATATGGTTATTGCTCCGCTAAGATGCTGCTAGGAATAATACACAAACGAGCGTTGGAAGTCTTGACGGGGCCGGCCCGCCTTCAACACTCCGATGCCTAAGTCAGAATATGTATCAAATATAATAACGTTAGTGAGTTGAGTAATCAGAGTACATTCCTTAGTCATAAATGACCTATCTATATAGGTTGTTAAGGGAGTGATGTTGCTTCCTTCTTTTATGTGGGAAAATTCCACCTTCTGGTCCCGATACTAATGTTGTCGTATTGGGCGTGTGGCTGACCTCATAGGGTTGATTCTGTCAGCAAAGTTGTAGCTCTTGCTGCGACCTTGTATTAAGTTCGGGTAGTGTAATTACATTTAGTAGCTAAGCATATGTAATCGAGTCTTATAGGTATACGTACTAACACACGCTTCACACTTGAACTAACTAGAATTTCCATCGAAAATCAATCAAAGAACTGTTTATAGTTTCTTGTCACACACTAAAATGCAAAGTCGCAAAATCTAGCAAAGCGACGACTCGTTTTGTACCATATCACCTAATGTTACGTGAAAAAAAATGAAATGAGAGACGAATTTGGTAGTTTTAGCTTCTAGCTTTCCCTTCCCTTATAATATTGTTGAACATACTCCAAAGATTTAATGTCAAAATTGTTTTTAGATAAAGCCAAGATACAATGGCCAAATTTTCTAGAAAATTGAAAAGCCAGGTATACTTTTTGTTTTTGAGAAGAAAAAGGCCAGGTATACATATATCTTCCAAGTGTGTCGTCAATCGTCGTCCGATCTCCACTTCTTTATAGTTCCACTTATCCATCTTTACGATTTTTCTTTCCTCAATTTTATAAAGCAATCGGGAAACTCGGGATTGTAAAACTCCTCTGATATTCTCCAGCCAAGTCAGAAAGTCACTGCTGCCAACCTGGTCCACTTATCATCTAATTATAAATAAAAGATTAATTAAACAAAACAGTTTTGAATAGGGGTGTAACATTATAACCGAAAATCAAAAAAATACAAGTCGAAATCGAGTCGTGGCAAAAAAAAATCGAACCTGATATAAACCGAACCGATAAATACCGAAACTAAAAAAAAAACCAAAAATTTTGGTTCAGTTTGATTTTTGATTTACAAAAATCGAACAAAACCGAAAAACTGAAGTATGCAAAAAATGACATCATTCTGGGTATTTTGTAATATATTATATAAATATATGTAATATAATAAACTTAAACTTCTAAAACCATAATCTCATTATGCGCAATTCTTGACAAATTCTCCCATATAAACAAATTAAAATGTTATGCGACTTAAAAATAAGACTTTTATAGACAACATTTTAGTTATATTTTGACAAAGTTGGTTTTTATACATCATGTAAAAAATTGAAAGAAACCGAAAAAATCCGGAGAAAAATCTGAACCAAACCGAATGGAATAGTCGCGATTTTTCTTTAGAAAAGTCAAAAATCGAACCGGACCGAACCGAAAAAAATATTACGGTTTGATTTAGTTTTTACTAAAAACTGAACTGTTCGGCCCGATTCCCACCCCTAATTTTGAGATCTATATTATTGTATTTAAGTACATAAACTAATCGACAAGTCACGCTCACCCATCAACAAAAATTACGCATCATTTTTACTCTCTTGATACTGAAGTGCTCACAGGAGTCTAGATACCAGCTCAAGAAGTACACACTATTCTTCTCCCAAATCCCTTTTATCTGTATTTCGTTCCCAAAAGATGGAAAATTTGGTTGAGAAAGTTACTCTTGATAATAAGTTGGACTTAAGAAACCCATTTGTCCCTACTTAACTACTTAACAGCTGGTTCCCAGTAAAGAATTGTTCATCTACCTCAAGATTTCAAAAATTATAGCTTTCAGAAGGATTCAGGGCCCATCATCAATATCCTTTCCAGCAAATTTGATAGCAATTGAGAGCTGTCTTTCTCATTAAACTATTTATGTTTAGTTGCTGAGAAGATAGCTACAAAAAAATAACACTATTGGACAATTGGTGGTTGAAAATGGTGGATATCTTTGCTAGTTTGCTTTCCACTTTCTAAGTTTCTCTCAGTAATCAATCTGAGCATAAGACTTTCCAAAGAAAATTATAGCAAAATAAAGGACATGAAGATGAACAATGAAGATTGTAAATTATCTGAATCAATCTCAGTAGGTTTATATACAATAAAACTTCGAAAAATTAACGATCTCAGGATTGATAAAATTTATTAATTTAACGAAGTTATTAATTAATCGAGTATTAAATTAATACTCAAGTCTCCAAATGGGACTGATAAAAAATATTATTTTAACGAGATTATTAATTAATCGAGTATTAAATTATCGAGATTTTACTGTATATGATCAAATAGTAAGTTTTGATGATACACAAGGCTGGATCAAAACTAAAGCTTACATAAACCACACTATTGAATACTTCTTATTCCTCCCAACATTCTTAAGTTCTTACAAATGCTACATGTATGATAAACTGGGTCTGCTCTTATGGAATTGGTGCAATTAGTTCTAGGATTTACATTGTGGAATTCTTGAAATAATAGAATTCTCCAAAGGATGAGTAGCTGAATCAATTTGCCAATCAGAGAGAGACTAAAATTAAGATGATGGAGAGGCTTGATATTTTCCTCCAGGCTATAGATTCACTCAAACTGGAATTCCGCAGTATATACAGTTACCTATGTTGATTATAGCTCAACTTTCATCTGAGCTGCAGTCAATGAGCCTGCACAAAACAAAAAAGTCAAATTACATATGTATCGAAACACGAAACCAAAGCATCATAATTTGACAACAGCACTGATTATCCATCCTTGAGAATTATCTGACCACTTACCATGAAGGCTCTGCTGCTCAATCTGGCCAAAACCCATCTGCACCATACTTTGCAGATCATCCTCAAAGAACTGTGTTGCCTGGACAAGTAGAATTGTTGTAAGTCTCGAGTAAATGCAAGAAGACTACTTCAAAAGGTGGTAGTGAGCTAAGATTTTGCTTTAACTACCTGAGGATTTGCTCCGCCAAACCTATCAAAAGCAGCAGATTGCATGTTTGGATTTAGATTTACTGGAAATTGTGTCTCTGTCTCATTAGAGATGCCGTTGTTATGTAAAGGTGGAAGTTGCTGGGGTGGATAACCGAAAGGGAATGATGCAGGGATTGCAGAATCTAATTGGTAAATGGCATTTTGTAAAGCTCCTTGTGATTGAAGGATCTGATATATGATGCAGTGGAGAATAGATAAAGTTAGTAACTGAAAACACATTAGGAATGAATCCCACAATTATGCAAGAGTTGAAGGGTCTGTGACATACTTCTTTCGACAGCAAAGCCTCCATGTTCGAATCCATTCTAGGATTCACAGTAGACAATTTCATTGAAAGAAACTGAGACGATCACAAAAAATTCAATAGAAATCAGTCTAGGAGTTACGATCACAGAATGTGATTGGTGGAGACTAGAGACAATCCAAATTTACCTCGACTTGGCGCTGTAATGACTGAACATAGTTTATAATTTCATCTAGCATCACTGCTTTCCCAGTTACCTGAAATAAGGGATTAAACCGAATTTAGCACTATTTCTCATTCTTCAATTAGTTACAGCCCAAGTAATTAAACTATTTTAAGGTCCATTTGCATGTTCTACGTACCTTGTTGCAACCAGGAACAAGATCCTGAAGAAATTTCATCCTTTCACTAATTTTCTCTCTTCGAACCTGATCAAATCGTAAAAACAATCATAAATATGACGTAGCAATGAAAAAATTGAATCTAAGAGAGAACTAGAGAGGGTTGAGTTCATTAAACATACTCTTTCAGCAAGACTATGGCTATCAGTAGCTTGACCCCTTCTAGCTCTGACATGAATATAGTCCTTAGGAGGCTCAACAGTCTCTGAATTATCCTTGCTAGGTTTGCTACCCCCATTAGCTGCTGTCTTTGACTTTTCAGTTTCCTTTTCATTCCCAGAGGCTTCATCAGTTTTGCTTCTCTTGGAATTTGGTTGCTCTTCAGTCAAAGCCTGCATTTAATTCACTCATTGGATTCAATCACAATTCTCAACCAGAATACGAAGGCAATTCATCATGATAGATAGAGTCAAACTGAAGTTACCTTTCCATTTTTAACAGAGGGAGATGAAGATACTTTCCCTCTTGGAACAGCTTTCCTCTTCTTAGAACTGGAAGCATTCTCTGCTTTCAGACCCAAATCCCCAGCTGGGATCTGCTCAGAGACTGATGACCCTTCTCTGGAATCACCCAATTCACCATTATCCCGGCTTTTCTTGGTTTCTTGAACACCACCCATTTGAGATCCACCAGCTTTACACAGTGACTGGTTGCTAGAAGCTCTAGAGAGCTTGTCAGAATCAAGTTTGAGCATGGATCTGTAGGCCAATTCAGCTTCATTGAGACCATCATGATTCCCAAAGCTGGAGAATCTTGCAGCTCTCTCAACAAAGCCAGGGTCAGCTGGAAATGGAGCCAAACTGCCTCCTCTGATCTTCTGTGGATCAATCATTGACAAGTTGAGCTTTGTGGGTGGAGATGA
The DNA here is from genome assembly GCA_946800695.1 of Geum urbanum. NCBI lineage: Eukaryota > Viridiplantae > Streptophyta > Magnoliopsida > Rosales > Rosaceae > Geum > Geum urbanum. The sequence goes on along the minus strand of OX327003.1, from coordinate 36,540,151 downwards.
GTTCAATGGTGTACTATAGCATGAGTTGTTAGTACTGTTATTGTAAGACAGAGATGATATTTCCCCTGAATTGCAAATGCTTCCTAGTCTCCCTATAAGTTCTCTTATCATTTCACCTCCTCCGCTGCCGCTGTCGCCACTTTCGCCTGCTCCGGCGAAGGCGGTGGAAGCTGCAGGTGAAGACACCATGGAGCTCAAGGCAGACTCAAAGGGATCGCTCTGATCCATGGAATTGTTCCAATTGGCGGTGAAGTAAGAATTGGGGAGCTGCTGTAATGGAGCAGAGTTGATGAGTTCATTTGAGTGCATTTCAAGACCGAAACTTGAAGGGTTCCAACTGGGTGCTGCTGAGTTGTTGTTGCTGTTGTCTCTTGCCATGTTTCTTAATTAGTTGAAGCTTTCAGTTTGGAGCTAGATCAAGAGGAGGAGTTGAAAACACAGATGAGGAGGAGGAAGCAGAGGTTGAAATTCAGGTGGGTTTAATTTGTTTGTGGAGAGGACGTGTGTAATGATGATGAAGATGATATGGTCCTGCTGCTTGTGTGACACTCAATTGGGGGAAGAGGAAAAAGGAGAATTAAAAAGCTTAGAAAGGAAGAGAAAGGTTGGGGATGAAATAAATGAGTTAATGAGTGATTGAAGAGAGAGCGAAGAGAAAGAGAGAGACATGGAAGAAAGTGGAGAGGAAGCAACAACACATAAAGAAAGCATTTCTATTTGACCTTACAAAAAAGAATATTGTATTTCTTTTGTAAATTATTTTTTTGTCTTTGTTTTTGTTTTTATATAATAATTAATCATTTATTTTGAACAAGTAACAAAGACAGCCTAATTATGTTATAAAGTTAGCGAAATAATATTTAAAATTTTCCTTTGTGACTGCTCCGTTCTTTCCATGAGCGACCGGGAAACCTAGGGTTTGCGTCAATTTCGACGGTGGTGTTGTGTTTTTGTGTGAGTGATCAAGCGAGACGAAGGAAGCGTGATGGATATTTTGTCTTGGAACATTCACGGCACTAGGGATCCGGCAAAGTATCCCGCTCTTCGTGATCTGGTTTTTGCGAAGAGGTCGGCACTAGTTTTCCTTCTAGAACCCCTAATGGACAGCGAGTCAAGATGCGGCGATGGGAGGAAGAATTTAGGGTTTGACGAAGCCCTTATGGTTCCATGCACACAGCGTGGAGGAGGAGGCTTGATGATGCTATGGTCGAAGGAAATTGACCTTCACCTACGTGATTATAGCCCAAGTTTTATTAATGCGGATGTACGAGTGAAGGCGGGGCAAGGAGATTGGATTCGTCTCATAGGGTTGTATGGGGAGTCGCAGCCACATAATCGAATGAAGACATGGGATCTGTTACAAGCATTGAAGGTCTAAGTTGCCTTTAACCAATGGTTTGTATTCGAGGACATCAATGAGATTTGAAAGGTCAACAGAGAACTCAGGAGGACCAATTCAACCTACATGGTAGATGACAAACTTTGCTAAGTGCCTTGATGATTGCTTGCTGAAGGACATTGGCTTCACTGGGGCACAATTTACATGGCTTGACTCACGGTGTCAAAGTCGCATTGATCAAGCTCTAGCGATCAATGCGTGGAGAAATTGGTTCTTGACAGCGCGTGTGGTTCACTTACCCCTGAAGGCATCAAATCATATTCCTTTGCTAATTTTAGTCTGTGAATCTCCCTTGATCACATACCCGGGACGCCAACACTTCTTCAGGTTTGAAGCTATGTGGGTCGAGGAAGAGGCAAGTAAGGATGTGGTGAGAGATGCATGGAATCGTGCACCAATTTGGGACTCCGAGACTACTCAGTATAAGTTGAATAAAAAGATCAAGTATGCGCGCTGTGGTCTCAAGGATTGGGAAAAGGCAACATTTGAAGCTAGAAAGGATGAGCTAAAGGAGATACAGAGCAAGCTTGAGGAGTTTAATGCTCAAGCCTTTGACCCAAATAGAGTTGAGGAGAAAAAATAGTTGTATGAGAGGCAGACAACATTGCTAACACAAGAGACATTGTATTGGAAACAAAGGGCTAAAGATAAGCATATGAAGGATTGTGATGAGAACTCGAAGTACTTCTATCAAAATGCCACAAATTGGAAGAGGAAAAACCATATCTCAGGTTTGTTTGATAGCCGTGATGTTTGGCAGGAAACCCCAAATGGCATTGAATCGGTCATGGTTGACTACTACTCACGTTTGTTCACCTCGGCAGGAGTGTCAGAGGAGAAATTAGAGGTTGTGATAACTTTTTTCAAGCCATTCTTGACTTAGGAGATGGGGCAGACACTTTTGCTCCCCTATAATGCCGAGGAGATTCGGGTGGCATTGTTCTGATGCATCTCTTGAAGGCACCGGGCTCGAACAGTATGCCTTCTTTATTCTTTCAAAAATATTGGGAAATTATGGGTGCATATGTTATTGAGGCAATGCAGGATGCTTTGCAATCAGAGTAGATTCTATCTTCATTAAACTTCACCAACATTCGAATTATACCGAAGCTTCTGAACCCGGGTAAGATCACTGACTACAGACCAATTACTTTGTGTAATGTGGTGTACAAAACTGTTGCTAAGGTGATGGAAAATAGACTGAAATCGTTGCTCCAACACATCATTGATCTGTGCCAAAGTGCTTTCATCCTGGGCTGTTTGATCACAGATAACAGACTTGTGGCAAATGAGGTAGCTCACTACTTGTGGACTAAGAAAAGTGGGCAGAAATACTAAATGGCTTTGAAGTTAGATGTGAGTAAGGCGTATGACCGGCTAGAGTGGAGGTATTTGGAGGCGGTTATAAGGAAGCTAGGATTCCCTTCGGTGTGGGTGACCAACATCATGTCCTGTGTGAACTCGGTTAGGTATGCATTTTTGATTAATGGTTACCCGAGGGGGTATGTCACCCCTACTTGGGGTTTGCGGTAGGGTGATCCACTATCTCCATATTTGTTTTTGCTATGTACAGAGGGTTTGTCTACACTACTATACATGGGTCAGCATAATAAGCCACTATACGGTATTCAGGTTTGCCCTAAAGCTCCTAAGTTGTCGCATCTGTTGTTCGTTGATGACTATTAAATATTTTCTCAAGCTAATATGCAGGCTTGCCACAATGTAAAGGAGGTTTTACAGGTTTGTGAATTGGCATCGGGGCAATCTATTCATTACTCCAATAGTAGTGTGTGCTTTAGCCAGAATGTGGCACAGAAGTTTTAGGGTGAGTTTACAGAGGCTTTGGGGATGAAGTTGGTGCCTTATCATGAGCAACACCTTGGGCTACCGACATATATTGGAACAAAGAAGAATGAGACATTTGCTTACATCAAAGAGACACTACCGGAATAAGTACTATAGCCGACGAAATGAAGAAAAATAGGTCGACAACTTTTTTTGTTGTCGACTATACTATAGTATAGTCGACAAAAAAAATGGTTTGTCGGCTATAGTTTTCAGTCGTCGGCTATAGTATTATAGCCAACAATGAAAAACAAGTCGTCGGTGTTTCTCAAGGGAAATCGTCGGCTATAGTTTGACTAAAGCCGACAAGTTTTTCTGCTAAAGCTGACGACATATGTAACTATAGTCGATGATATTATTAAGTCGTCGACTATAGTTCTTTATTACAGATCTGGGCAGCAGCTCAATCATTCAAAAAAATTGGTGAGAAAAACACAAAACCCTCTCAAATCGTTGGGTGTTGTCGGAAGCTATACGTCTAAAATGAGTTCGTGAAGCTATATCCCGCTACACATATATATATGTGTGTGTGTGTGTGTGTGTGTGTGTGTGTGTGTGTGTGTGTGTGTGTGTGTGTGTGTGTGTGTGTGTGTGTGTGTGTGTGTGTGTGTGTGTGTGTGTGTGTGTGTGTGTGTGTTGATTATTGATTTAGAATTAAGTTGAGTTGATTTTGCGTTGAATTCAATGAAAATATATATATAATTATATGTTAATTGTTGATATATAGTATGCATGTGTGTGTGTGTGTGTTAATTTGTAATTAAGGAGTAGAAGAATTAATGTAATTTGTAGTTTAAAGATCGATATATAGATATAATGATAAAAATTTAATTGTTGTATGTATATATATACAGTTGGAATTTTTAGGATGGACAAAAGAGTTGGATTTACCTTCTAATATGGGATCGAAGATATGGCATTGGAATGTGGAGTTTTGTGGAATATATGAAGGCTAATGCTGATGGGAATACAATTCATTATTGCTCGTGTATGAAATGTCAGTGTCGCAGTGATTTGTATCGTTTCTGCATTGATATATTATGGGAGCACCTGAAGAAAAATGGGTTTTGAGATAAGTACACATGTTTGATTTTATCACGGTGAAACATCATCAGCAGGTCAGCATGATCATGGGCAATTTTTCGAGATGGCCAATACATCCAATGACCCAACAACGAGGTTGATCAACAATGTGTTTCTTTATGAGAGCAGTATATTTGCTTAAGCACAAGATATCCCTCCCGCCGTTAAAGGTTTCCCTCTTATTGAGTCAGTCCAGCAATTACCTAGAGCTGTCAACACTGGTATTGACAAGTACAACAAGCTGATTGCCTTCAATAGACCTCGTTGTACAACTGGTGTAATAAGACTGTTCTTGAAAGTTTCATGGGAGTAATGAAGGTCAAAATGGAGAACAAATTGAGTGTCAAGGCTGTTGATGATTATCTGGCATTGACTGCTTCGATGCTGCCCCCCCTCCCCCCCCCCCCCCCCGGTCATCGCCTTCCTACCACTCATCATGCCGGTTCTAGATCCTTTGCGGGTTGGGTGGAGGAGGAGGCCATCCAAGACCCTGAAGTCCCCCGTTGGTGTATACGATAGAGAAAGCGTATCCTCAGTCCCCAGAAGATATTGTAAGTCTTACGCCCTTATAACTTAATTAACATATTTGCTTATATATGTATTTTTTTCTAAGAAAATTTTATGTATGTTTACTAATATGTTATTTTGTTTTCCTTGTGAATTAGGCGAAAGTGCATGAGGTGACTCCGGAGGTGTTGACTTAGATTGTGAGGGAGCGATGGCCTGAGACCTAAGATGAGGACCTCCCCCGGGCCATCTCTTAGATAGATCAATCTGACCCGATGGTAGCGGCGAGGATCATGGCTCACATTTTTCCACCACGAGGGAACACCTATTATTGCAGGGGTCTAGGACAAAAGGGCGACGAGGTCTTGAAGAACACTCCTAGTTTCTCACACAAGTCGGGATCTTCCAAGGCTTCTCAGCTACAGGATCAGCTGTGCCGGTAGGCGGGGGAGCATCACAGGCAGATAGAAGAGACTCGGAGACGGATGGAGGAGATGGAGCAGGTGAGATTAGCCGAGCAGACTACAATGGCTTCTTGGTTTCAAGATTGGACTGCACAGCTTCAGGCTTCTGGAATCCGATCCTGGTCCCACCTCCTTTCCCTTTCCATGCTCCACAGCCGCAAGAGGATCCACAAGATCCTGGTAATCACACCTCTGCTTTTGATAACATAGATTTGGATAACCCTTAGTGTAGATGTAATGTGGGTGAATATGTGTTTTTTTGGACAATATATGTTGTTGGCTATTCTGTAAATAAAATTGTGCAATTGTAGATTGTGGAAAGAGAAATCCAGAATCTGTATTTTTTTTATAGAAATCACCAAATATCCAACGACACTAGTCCAACTCGTCGGCTAAAGTGTTTAATAAAATTACTAGTTTCATACTATAGCCGACGATTTCTATACTATAGTCGACGATGTTCGTATACTATAGCTGACAAAATGCTTTCAGACTCGTCGGCTATAATCTTAATTATTCGGGTAAACCATTTTGACCACTAGGGAAGTTTTGGCTGACGACATTATCTTCGGCAGAAGTTTTAACTTAATGCCGACAACTTTTTTGTCATCAAATATAGTCTAAGCTAAAGCCGATGACTACCACAAATATCGTCGGCTTTACTTTCACCGACGACCTTCTCCCAACGAGGCTAAAGCCGACAAAGTGTTGTTGGGGCTAACTATAGCCGACGACATCGTCTAATAGGCTGACGACTTTTGGTCGTTGGCTATAGTCATTATTCTGGTAGTGACAGGCTATGAGATAGGCTTAAAGGATGGAAAGGATCCTTGCTGAGTGGGGAAGGTAGGGAACTGTTTATCAAAGTGGTGGCACATGCTTTACCGAGTTATACTATGAGTTGTTTTTTGTTGTCTATCAAAGTGGTGGCAAGAGCTTGGCATGATAGATATGTGCTCAAAGACGGACCTACACTTGGGGTTAAGATGGGTTGTAGCCCACCCCAAAATTTTAAAAAAATATTATTTTGTGCCTTAACTTTTAGATCAAAATTTTGAAAAATAAAAATTAGCCCAAATTTATATATCTAACCCACCCTAAAATTGATCCACTCTAAAATTAACCTACATATTTTAATATTTAGCTATATTATAATATTATTTATTCACTAAAATTTGGAAAATTCTCATCGAAGCAGAGTCAGAGATGGAGGTGGAGGTCGATTTCTTCCCAAGGACCATGGAAAAAGGCTCTGATACCAGATGGTAAGATCCTTGAGATCCAAATCTAGAAAACAATATGAAATCTTGCAAAATAGAGAGAAAAACAAGAGCAAAGGAAGAACAAAGCAAGATAAAAGATAAAGGTTTGATATTTTGATTGATTCCTCCTTAGTACATCTTGGTTGAGTATATAAAGCTAAGCAGAAGCTAAGCAGCCATCAAACACAGGACCACAAACACATGTACACTAAATAGTAACCTAGTTGGATTCAGTAAAAAGTAATAACCACACATGGTTAAATTCAACAATGTTGGGGATCCTAACATTAATACAGCATACTAAATGAATGAAGTGTGCATCAAAATGATTAAATATATGTGCTGGTGCAACAGCTATTTTTTTTTTAAAAAAAATATGAGTTTTAAATTTTTTTAAAAATTTATGAGTTTTGTCAGAAGTGGGATTTAAACTCACGACCTCGTTAGGCCATCTTCAACAATAGAGGTTCTATACCTCATAATAGAACTCTCTTCAGAAATCTCATCTCCAACCCATAAAAATTTCAGTCCTATACCCTAAAACTCAGTCTCATACATTATATTAGGTTCTAAAATGGAACCTGATTTGAGGTATAGGACCTTGGAAATTTTGGTGGGCTAAGAAAAAAATGAAACAGCAGAAGAGAGAGAAGAAGAAAGACGTTGCACGCGAGATGGAGAGAGAGAGAGAGAGAGAGAGAGAGAGAGAGAGAGAGAGAAACGCGCGTGGAAGGAGAGATGGGAAGGCGAGTGAGCGCGAAATCAGTGGCTGGCGAATGGCACTGACATGCTGGAACGTTATGCGCGGGCCCAGTGGTCAGTCACATGGCACATGCGTGCTGTGTTGATTGTTTGAAGCCTAATGAGCCCAACGGCTCTTTAGCCAAACGGCTACTTCCACGCATAAATAATTTACAATTACCATGCATATATTTAATTTTTCTTACACAAAAAAAAACACTGAAAAAAATTATATAAAAAAATGTCTGTTGCACAATGATTTTTTGCATCTCTATAAATACCAACACAAAAACTCATTGTTTCTTACACCAAAATTTGCCACTTTTTCTCAAGAGAAAATTTTCTCCCTAAACTTATCTCTCTCTAGTTTTTGAAGAATTTTTTGAAGCATCATGCTACCAAGAGTGCCTAGGGATCCAAGGCAAAAAAATTGGCAAAAAGATGAAGACGAAGTGTTGTGCCAAGCCACTATAAGTACTGGTGAGGATCTAATCACAGGTACTAACCAAGCCGCTAAAGTCTTGTGGGAGTGTATTAGTGCAGCGTATGAAGCCATAAAGCCAACCGGAGCATGTTTTTGATCCGGAATGAGTTGTATGGCTCGTTGGAAAAAGATTTGTCCTGCATGCATGAGATGACGTTCATCTCTCAACCGTGCAATCAAAACTCATGGTAGTGGTGAAAACGAAGCCGACCAAGTAAGTATACATTTAAATTGTGCATATAAATATAGTTACTATATTTTCAAGTGCTTAGAAATTATTAATTTATTTTTTGATTAATTATGTAGCTCGTAACCGCTAAAAGTGAATATCACAAATTTTCAAAAGGGGAGATGTTCTCTTTTTTCCATTGTTGGGAGATATTGAAAACGCATCAAAAATTTATGAATCCTCCTAATATGGATTTTAGCTCCGATTTTGAGCCGCCTATCGACTTGGATGATTACGACAATACACTCGACAATGGAGCAACTCCAAGTGCACTACCTAAGGCGGCGAAAAAGAAGAAGAGTGAAGATCTTGGAGAGAGCATTCACGCCCAAATGAAAAAGATTGAACGACTTGCGTGAGCGTGAGTTGGTACATAGCCAACAACTCCTTCAAGAGGCTAAGGCGGTGGAGAAACAAGAAGTCGATGATCGCATAATAACGATAGATCCGAGTATATACTCTCCCAACAAAAGAGATTATTGGGAGATGAGGCAAAAAAAAGATACTTGATGAGGAGAAAATGGCCAATGAGAGTCCTACCACCCAACCATATCATTCTCAATCATCTTCACGCAATGATGGAAATGACACAAATTTGTCCATCTACACGCCGGTTCAAGATACACTATGGTTATGAAATAATGTTGAAGAGTCATTAGTTAAATTTTAATTAATGTGTTGTTATTTTTATTATGTTGTTGCTTATTTTAATTAATGTGTTGTGTTTCTTAATTAATGTGATATTGTAACTTGTTCAAAACTTTAATAAAGAGTATTTTGTTGTTTTCTTAAAATTGATCAAACTTTTATTTAGTATACTGTTATAACGATTAACCCCCGTATGCTACCGGCTCATACCTGATTTAAGGCATATTCTAATATATACACTCACTTAAATGTATAATTGATACAACTTTTATTAATAGCACACAAAATTAAAACTCACAACAACACACCAAATGAAAAACATACAACAACACACCAAATTAAAAGCTTATAACAACAAACCAAAATTAAAACATAATGGCAAAAAAGCCAATTATTGAATTAAAAAAGGCACACCCCTCAATCATTGTTATGTTGACTTTCCACGTGTTTGTTCCATCCATAGCGCACTAGATTGTCTCTAAATGAATCATAGATCACTAGACATCGAACCTCATTGTAACGTTGCACATATTCTCATACTCGTCGAGGATTGAGGTGCACTTCCTGATCATCATCTGCCTTATCATATACCTCTGCGTGTCTCGGACGAGTCAAGATATCATCAATGTCAAAAAGCTCACCCTCCTCATACTCATCATCTACAATCATGTTGTGCAAGATTATGCATGTCATCATGATGTATTGGAGACTCTCTCTACTCCAAAGACGAGCTGGCCCCCTCACGATTGCGAAATGTGCTTGCAAAATACCAAATACTCTCTCCACATCTTTTCTATAAGACTCTTGCATCTTTGTAAAATATCTTATCTCTGGCGTGGTAGGATTTGGAATTACTTTGATTAAAGTCCCCCAGTTGGGGTAGATGCCATCCACCAATTAATAGGCTTGAGTATACGTGTTTTCACCCACCTTATATTTCACTCGAGGAGCTTTACCTTAACACACATCATCGAATAAAGGTGACCTTGCCAGGACATTTAAATCATTCAGAGACCCTAGAAGTCCAATATATACATGCCATATCCATGTATCATATGAAACCACCGCCTCTAAGATAATAGTAGGTTTACTTTTGTAGCCTTGATATTGCCCGTGCCAAGCAACCTTATGAGATCTGCTTTCTCTGGTGAATGAAGGTACTTCTTGTGATAAACATTCCAAATAGCTTTTGTAAAGTGATCCAAAATCTCAAGAGAAGTGGATTCGGTGGCATCAAGGAATTCATCACACAAGTCGGCTGACAAACCGTAAGCAAGCATCCTCATAGCACATGTTAGCTTCAATTCAGTTGAGAAGCTGACTCTACTGGAAGCATCCAATGTTTGAACAAAATATGGATCGTAGTTGGCCACATCACGCATCATTCCCTCGAACAGCTCAAGTCGCATTCGATACTGCCTACGGAAATGGTTTGCGTCAAACCTACATACAAGATTGAAGTATAGATCCTTCAATCCCCGATCCATATCTTCTCGATCTCTTTGAATGTATGCTCGACCTTCAAAAGAACCACCCCACTGTGAATTTTCTTCATCCATCCTTTGCAAGTGTGAGGCAGCTGAAATCATCATGAGATCATCCTCGTGATTTCTCGAGCCCCTAGCTTCTTCATCCTTCTTGAGTAATTTCCTAAACCTATTGAGCATAGCTGAAACAAACTCAAAGTAAGAATAGAAAATTTAGAAACCACAATTTTGATTGTGGAGGAGGAGTGTTTATGAATTGGTGATGATGAAGGAAGGAGAGCTCCGTTTATAAAGAAAATGGAGATGGTTCAGGAATCGACATGTGATAGATAAGGAATACGGTGCAATCCCAACGACCAATCATAGTATGACACGTGACACCGCAAATCACATTCGAATTATCAGTTAGATATCATATCTACGGCAATCTGATTATGCTCATATGGATTGACACGTGGCCAATAAAATCACATCTAAAATAGGGATAAAGTCACATGGCACTAATTAATATTTTTATTAAAAAAATTCAATAATATAGATTATTTTAAATTAAAATAGTTTATAAATTATTATAGAATATAATATGTATATTTTATATAAAAAGAAATATATAATAAAGATTATGAGTTTTAAGGTATAAGGTATATGACCTATGGTTAGAGATGAGAAGATGAGTTTTAAAATGAGATATAAGACCTTAATGATTGGAGATAGGAAGATTCTATAGTGAATAGTAATTTTACAAGATCTTATAAGAGACTTGATGATCGAAGATGGTCTCGGAGAAGCAGATCTTAAGTCCGGCGCGTTAGACCACTCCACCATCCTGACTTCTTGTCGATCTCCCTTGGACAAAAAATATAAAAGTTTCATATAGTTCAACACAAGTTCTACGTTTGCGCAAGCTAGCAAGAGACGAAAAAGAATTGATAAATGATTTATTGTTGGGCTGAGGATTTTGGGTTAGGTTTGACTATTTGGGCTTTGTTGTCTTCTCTTTTCAGTTTTTGAGTTTTGTTTTTCTTCTTATTTTTCTTTCATTTTTTTTTCTGCAAACTCTAGTCTTTTTAGAGTTCATCCCAATACTGGAGCCAAAATCCCCAAATCAAAACCTCAGTCGGCTCTGAATCGCTTACCATAGTAAAGTGCAGACGAGAACTCCAAACTTGGGAGCGTTATGGCTTCCAACAAAGTTCTCATGGTAGACACTGAATCCTTATTGCGGTTGTGATATTTGACAATCTTCTCATTCACTCTTAATTACTCTTCATCCAGGTTGCCGAGAAGCCCAGCATAGCTCTTTCAATAGCCAATGTCCTCTCCCTCGGTCAAGTACTCTCCCACTCTCTCTCTCTCTCTCTCTCTCTCTCTCTCTCTCTCTTAAAAAGAATTCATAAAATGTATGATGCTGAAATTAGGATCGTTTCTTTTGATATTAGAGATTGGAGGTTGGAATATCTAGGAATTGAGTTTTTTGTATTGTGTTCTGAGTATCAGATTATTGAATGTGAACAGTTACAGGGAGTTATGTGTAATATTAGTTTAGAAGGCTGAAATCATTTTACTGCTTAGTTTCTTTCTTTGATATTCTACAGAGATATTGAGTATCCAATGTTATACTGTTGTTTCATTTGTTTGGTTGCCTTTCGTGATATGTGTATGCTCTATGCGCTAGGATCACGCCCTTGTCAGAAAGACAACACTACTTATTTTAGACAGTCATATTGATTGCCTAATGTGGTATAAATATGGAAAAGGTTCTCAGTACTCAGCAATTTAACATAAAATTTATTCAGATTACCTAGTTGTGCGGTTCAGCTGGTAATTTGTTTCTTAATTCATAAAAAATTCTGTACACTTTGTCTATGTATCCTATTGATTTAGAACAACAAGCAGAAGCATGTATTGCTCTTATGTAAAGCCAATGTGGTGACAGTGTACATATTTTAGGGTTTGTAGGGTTCTAAGAGTGAGGTTTGATGGTTCTTGTGTTTTTTAATATTTTTTTTTACCATTAATCACCGACAACAATTGGGCCCTGAGCCTATACCCAAGAATGTGGGTAATTAATTTGATGTCTTATTTACTAATTGTTTCTTTTCTTGAGAAGTGTTTTCATTTGGTTAAAATGACTTGATGGTAGGCTGGATTTGGTTCTCTAGTGTTAGGATATTAGGGATCTAATGAAATTGATTCTGGTCAGTGTTAAGAAATCGAGAAAGGAAGGAGGATGGCAGGTTAAATTCCAGCCTATAATTGCATAATTCTTGCTTAATTACTTCCTATAGTCTGTATAGCTTGATCTCCATGTTTCCTGCATTTCATGCTTTGGTGCAAGTTCTAGTAGTGAAATTTTTGAATCCCTCTGTATTTTTTCTTCTTCTGGATAAATCTTGTAAACAATTGGCACATATTTGCATGCTCCAGATGTCTACAAGAAAGGCTAGCACAGATGTCCATGAATTTGAGGGAAGGTTTCGTGGATTCCATGTACACTTTAAAGTGACATCAGTTATTGGTCATGTTTTCAGGTTCATTTTCTTTCTCATCTCTTAATGGTGATAAGGAAACAATAATATTATCAGATACTATCTCTTGTTCTTGGTGTGATAAAAATTAGTTTATGTATTCATATATCTTTTCCCGAGTGTCATCATTTCAAATATTACACTGGCTTTACATTACTTGTCTTTGTTAAATATGTTCTGTTGAGCATTCATGTCCTTGAGTGGTATGGGAGAATTTTATCTCAACTTTAATTCCTAATGGATACAATGGGGTGCTGTAAAGATCTCATTGATGGTTATCAGTTTATCTTATACTACCCGAGCATCAGATTACCTGTCTTGCCTTGTGTCTTTTAATTTTACTATCTGTAAAGATCTGTGTGATCTAGTTACATGTGTCCATTCAAGGAAAGTACCTTTTTCATTCCACCGATTACAAACAAAAAAGCATTCAAGTGTAAGTTGTTGGTTTAAGTAGACATGTTATGGAACTATAAGTTGTTGAGTCATAATTAGGTTTTAAAGTCTTAGAATTTGCTGTAAATATGTACGACGAGCACCACCACCTGTTTAATGTAACAGTCGCCCACTGTTGTTGACATGCCAATATTATCCACTAAATTCTTAAGCTTTACACACAGGTGCAATAGTTTATTTGCTTCTTAACTGAGTACATCTTTCCTTTATTTATTTATTTATTTATTTTTGGCTATGTAGTCTAGATTTTCCAGAAACATATCAGAACTGGACAGCCACTGACCCACTAGATCTTTTTCAAGCTCCAGTGCGAAAGGCAGAAGCTAATCCGAAGGTACTTTTTATTCTATTTTATATTCTTTGTCCTCTTTGGATTACTATACAGAGCATTCGTTGACCTTCTTGAGACTTTCTTACTTTTCAAAACCAGTTAATCTTTTTTTGGTGTGAAGGCTCATATTCGCAGGCATTTAAGCCAAGAAGCTCGTGGTTGTGGTAACGTGGTTTTATGGTTAGACTGTGATCGGGAAGGAGAAAACATCTGTTTTGAAGGTTTCTCTCTTTCTGTCTGTCTCTCTCTCTGTTAATTCTTGATATGCCATGTTCTTTGTTGACAAATTATTATTGAGATAAAAACCTAAGGTAAATAATGAAGGTCATCTCTTGGATGCCATGTCATGGTTCGTATAATCCTCGTACTATACTCATGGTTCCATTTTATATTTTATATTATCATTCCATTTCCCGAACTTTCAAAAGATATGGAACAATACACTTATCAACACGTGTTGAAAATGCTGTATTAGATCTTTTACTTGAACATATACAAGCTCTTGGCAAGTTGGCTTTTGACAGCTCATTTCCATGTGGAATAGACCAGGACATTCATAGCAGTTCTTTGTAATTAGATGCCCCCCTTATCAACGTATTATGAAAAGGAAGCTTATACAATTGTCTTAATATTCTCTGTAATTTGTTGTTGCAGTTATTGATTGTATTGGCCAGACAAATGAGACTAAAAGAAAAATTTATCGTGCACGATTTTCTTCTGTTACTGAGAAAGACATTTTGAAGGCCATGGACAACCTTGTTGAACCTAACAAAGATGAGGCATTGGCTGTAGATGCTCGACAAGAGATAGATTTGAAAGTGGGAGTTGCATTTACACGATTTCAAACAAGTTACTTTCAGGGGAAATACGGAAATCTTGATGCCAGAGTTATCTCGTTGGTTCTCTCACCTCTATCTTATGTTTCATTCTCTGAGAATAATTTTTATACTGTTTCATAGAAGCTTGAGTAGGCATCTTCGTGTACAGAAAATATTAACCTCACAGCTAAATGCTTTGGTACCAGAATTCCTAGATAACTGGTACCTCTCTGTGAGCTAGTCAATGAAAGATGCTCAAGTTGCCATCATCTGGAGTCATTAAGTTTGATCAAGTGTCTGCAGATGTTCTGTTTGTTATTAGCTTCTTGTCTTGGAATTGCATATTAAACAATTGATGTTTTTGCCTCAAGTATGTCAATTTTCTATAAAGCAGCATATATTCTCTTACATGAACTGAATCGAGCTATATGGGTTGGTATGCTAGGTGCCCGTTTTGTGACACTGGTCTAAAGTTATATAGTCTGTTATCTGTATTCATCTTTGAATATAAAATAAAATAAAATTACAACAATTTCTGTATGAAAATGATTAAGAAGACTGGCTGTACTGCACTAATCACCAATGTTCTTTTTCTCTATTCTTAATAGTTGAAAATATGTCATACTAAGTAATCGAGAGACAGAGGCACTTAGCCCGGTGCCTGTTCGATGGTAGCTTTCATCTCATGACATGATTGATTGCCATTTGCTTTTAGTCCTTTTTCGTATTTCTAGTTTTCACAGTATCATTTGAAGTGACTACCATGAAGAAATAGAGTGGCAGATGCTGTGCCTGATTGACTGCTCAGCATATAGCTGCCGGCGGTCTCTATAGCTCAGCTATGATGTTGCCTTACTCATCTGAGTGTCTTCCTCGGTTACTATAAGCCCTAGCTATATCGATTGAAGACCTTGATTGAAATCTCAGACTTTCTGACACTTTGTGTTGAAGCCATATTGGTCAAAGAACATATGTAACTTACAAGCCAAGGGAGTTTAGTCTTCACAGTTCCAGTTTCAGACTATAATTAGATAAGATAGTTCAAAGAGGTTCCTTTTGATGATTATGGCAGGTTGTCCATTGTGGGGTTTTTAGTGCTGTGTCATCTAATATAGCATTTCAGGATATGGCAAATTGTAAGGTTTTAGTATGGGGCATAGGAGATGAAATCGATAAAATAATTGGGTTGGGAGGTGATGCCTTTTTTTGGTGAGCTCTATGGTATAAGATTGACTTCAGGGACTATTCCCTTTACTCAGTTCTGTTGAATTTGTTAGTTGTAGTGAAGTGAGGTTTCTTTATTTGTGTCAACCTGTGATATTTTGTTATTCGTATGGCAATTCCATATCCACTTTTTGTACTTAGATTCTCTCTTTTAGTGATAAATTTCTTAAATCTTCTACGGAAGAAAATTTTATCCCGGCTCGCTTTGTCTTATATTTTTTTGGTTACTGTTTTACCCATTTACATGTCCATCTCTAGCGTTGCTGTCAATTAACCATGTTCACTATTTTTCTTTCAGCTATGGGCCATGTCAAACTCCTACCCTTGGCTTTTGCGTACAGCGGTATCTGCAGATCAATACTTTTAAACCTGAAAAGTTTTGGTCTGTCCGCCCTTACATATTACAAAGTGGCTATGAAATTCAGTTAGAATGGGAGCGTAACAAGTTATTTGACTATGACGTGAGTCCTCTATCACTTTATTTTAAATATAGTTTATTCTAGTTTCTATTTTTGCTCATCAAGGTTTCAGTTTTTTTTTTAGAATAAAGAGCTTTTTAATACTTCCTCATATTTCAGGTTGCTGTGATGTTTCAAAAGCTAGTAATGGAAGATGGAATTACAGAAGTAACTGCAATATCAGAAAAGCAGGAAAGCAAAGGTCGTCCCTCTGGTCTAAATACAGTAAATCTTTTAAAGGTAATAATGAAATCTGCAAATACATGTGTTGTGCAAACCTATTGTTGAAATCTTGAAGGCATATAAAATTGGAGCGACCTAGTAACAGGCAAAGATATAATTTTTTACTATCCAGATGAAAAGTTTCCTTTTGGGAAGTTTGGCATTCTTGTATAACTTATTACTGATCTTGCTTGAGAGGTAGCATCTATGTCTGAATTTGCAAGTTTGGATCTTTGATATATAATTTTTAGCACTGTAATAGTGTGGGGCTTACCACGTGAAAGTTACAAGAAGTTTGATGGGAAGACTAGTGATTGGTGTGCAGATCATGGGTCGGTTGCAAAGAAAATACAATTGTTTTGAGAATGAGAGGGGATGAGTTTTTTAGTTTGTGGGAAAGGGTTCATTTTAGAGTATCTAGGTATTGATTCCTCAGAAATGTTACATGGTTCTTTTCATGTTATTCATTACATGTTGACTGCTGTAGTCTAGTTATGTCATCTTTTCATGGTAGATGCTGTCTTGAGACATGGACTTGTAGTCTAAGTACTAAAGTATTGTCCTCTGTTGTATACTTTGGTTGTTGGTTGAAAAAACATTTACTAGTATATGTATTCCATTTATAAAAAGAAAGAAGGTACTTTGCAGCATCTAGGAAATTGAAAAGGAAATTTATACTTTGAAATTTGGTTCTATTTCTTGTAAGTATAATGGGAAGGGTTAAATCAGCGGCCATGTTAAATCTTACTAATTTTTTCTTAATTGATTAGTGGCCATGTTATAGCATATGAATTGTGAATTTGTGATAAATGGAGTGAGTTACAGTTTTATTTTGTCCGCCATTTTAATTCAGATTGCTTCAAGTGCACTAGGCTTTGGACCGCAAATGGCTATGCAAGTTGCTGAACGCTTGTATACGCAAGGGTTCATCAGGTATGTTGAAGATCGTTATGCCATAGCTCATCATTTACACTTTTTTTCACTGACAAAGTAGAATAAAGATTTCCCAGATGTTAAAAGTAGCCTCCAACAAAAGATTTGTTAGGTTTCAGTTGGCAGAGTCGTATTGCAACTAGTTAAACACATTAGCGTTGTTTTCTGTATAACATGATAATGGCTCTTGTGAGTAGTTTGGCCAATTGCTCTGGGTGCCTATTTTTCTTTTTTCTTTTTTATAAGGTGTCAACTGTGAAGGCTAGGCAAGTTTACTCGCCTTTCTGTAAGAACTTAGAAATGATAAACTGGCAAACCTCGAGGCCTATTTGCCTTAGATCTTTTGTTGGAGTGCTTTTGTTCAATCATTGTTTTTATTTGTTTATTTGTTTATTTTTAAAGTTTCTGACAAATTTAAACTTATGCTCATTATATAGCTATCCACGCACAGAGAGCACAGCATATCCTTCTTCTTTTGACTTTGGAGGCACTCTTGGTGCACAAGTAAATAACCCTATATGGGGTAGTTATGTACAGCGGCTGCTTGGCGATGGTTATCATAAACCACGATCTGGGACAGATGCCGGTGATCATCCTCCTATTACTCCATTGAAGTCCGCAACTGAGGACATGCTAGGCAATGATGCTTGGAGACTATATGAGTACGTCTGTAAACACTTCATAGGGACAGTATCTCCTGACTGCAAGTATGTAAGGTAAAAGTCAGAGTTGCTCATTGTGTAATTTTTACATACTGTTTGATCAGTTGTACTTGTTAGCTTTAAATAATGATTCTTAAGCTACCTGACACAGTACTCTCTTTCTTTAAATTCTGTTGATTACTTCAAAGCTGTTTTTATAACTTGATTACTCTTAGAGAGAGAAAATTTACTTGAACAATGCTATAATATTCAGCAAAGATATGAAATATTGGAAGTTGCATAAATTTGACTGCTCTTCTTGCTTCCTTTGTGAGCCAATGCTATATAATGGTTTTAATCTTTTATTATATGTGTTTCATTGTTCTTTCCAGAACAAAGGTAGATTTTGCAGTTGCCGGAGAGTTCTTCCAATGTGTAGGACAACGTGTTGTGGTGAAAGGATTTACATCTATTATGCCATGGTTGGCAGTAAATGAGAAAAATCTTCCACAGTTTACAAAAGGCGAGAAAATAGAACTTGCCAGTGTGGACCTTCACGAGGTATATTGGTGGAGCATTCAGTTTTCATTTTGGATGTTGAGAATATCTTGATTTTTCTTTTACAACTCTTAGTTACTATAAGCCTATAAAGAACTTTATGTTCTCAGAATCTATATGCTATTGGATTTCTCATGCATGTGTATTTTTTTTGGTGGGGCTTTGGGGAGTGCGAGGGGAGCCTTGTCAGGGCCTGTGGTTAGAATAAAACTCTTGTCTGATCACTCTGATGTTTCATGGAAAACCGTTTGGCTAAAAGAAAATAGGCAGAAATAATGTGTTGTAGTATCTTGGTGTGCTATGGTACAATTTTAGCTATTTTGAATCCCTGAACTACAGGGAATGACCTCACCTCCTGAGTTTCTAAGTGAAAGCGAGCTAATTTCGCTTATGGAGAAGCATGGTATTGGCACAGATGCGTCAATATCTGTTCATATTAACAACATATGTGAACGCAATTATGTGCAGGTTTCTATTCTTTCCTTCTCTATAAATTTTTTGATATATAATAAACTGCAGTTTACGATCTGTGTTTTGCTTTACAATAATTGGCAGGTACAAGCGGGTAGGAAGTTGGCTCCAACTGCCTTGGGTATTACTCTAATAAGAGGCTATCAGTGTATCGATCCGGATCTCTGTTTGCCTGATATCCGCAGTTTTATTGAGCAGCAGATCACTCATGTTGCTAAGGGTCAGGCAGATCATTTTCGTGTTGTGCAGCATGTTCTACTACAATTCAAGCAAAAGTTCAGTTATTTTGTGAAGCAGGTAAATTAAACGCTATGATTTGACATACATTTACACTCATTTATTGCATGCTTAACGATGTAACTCAAGAGGTATTTAGGCCTGTTTGGCATGGCTTCTGAAAAGCTAAATTTCACTAAAATAGTTTCATTAGCACCTGAAGTATTATAAGGGAAGACCTCATATACTTTATATTATTTGAATGAAATAAATTCATTTTATTTTTTATTTAGTAGTTTTTTTTTATTTGTCAATTGTTTCATATCACGTATATACCTTATCAAAAGTCATAAATATTAATATTTATGAATTCAGAAAAAAAAAATGTTGATTATATCAAGCACTTTCAAACTTGAAAAAAGTACTTGTATCAATTTTATGGTGTTTGGTTATAATAAAAAACACTTTGAGAAACTTTCGGAAATCACTTGGTACTCCTAGAAGTGGTTTTTTAGGAAGCCAATGGGTGGTGCTTCCTATTGAAAGTGCTCCCTCCTGGAAATGCTACTACTGAGAATCACTCTAGGAATCAATACCAAACAGACCCTTAGTGTGCTTAATCAGGTATTTTTTGGTGATGATCCAATCCTGTGTCCGTTCCATTAAAGGAAAGTGATTACACACATTCGCCCACGCTGGGGCACGACTTAAGGGACCAAATTGTGCTTGATCATGTTTAACTTGCTTGTCTATGTTTATTTGCATCATGTGAGTCTTAAATAGTCACTAGTATGAGTATCATGTCATTTATTGATTTTGGTGAAGGGGATAGTGGGTTAAGATAGAAGGCAGTTATCTCAGATAGAATCTTCAAGAGAGGGTACAATTTTCACCAGAATGCTTTTTTTCTGCTCCAGGTCCGGTCCAGTAGATATAACAAGTTCCTTTATACATAATGATTAATGAGTTCTTGAAAATTTTAAAATTGGCAAAGTAAATATTGATACCATGAAGCTTGAAAACGTCTTGTGCTGTGTCTTCTACTTGCTGCAGATTGATAACATGGATGCATTATTTGAATCACAATTCTCTCCACTTGCTGATTCTGGACGAGCTCTCAGTAAATGTGGCAAGTGTCTACGATACATGAAGCATATTTCCACCCAACCTTCTCGTCTCTACTGTAATACTTGTGAGGAAGTTTATTATCTTCCTCAAAAGGGTACCATTAAGGTAGGGAATATTCATTGATGTTCTTTAATGGGCCACATGTCTAGACCTCACAAGTGTAAAGCATTATCGAAAATCTCAATATAGTAAGCATTATAAATTCCCTAAGCCTCTCTGTTAAACCATGACTATTAAGGCAAATTTTAAATAGTTCGTATCTTTTAACGACCAATGTTTGATTTATGGATTTTCAAATAGAACTGATAGTCATCAAGAATGGTTTGTCATAGTACCCTGTGAGGTTCTTCCTGTGCATAACCACATAAATTGCTTTTGCAGCTCTACAAGGAACTTACATGTCCTCTGGATAACTTTGAGCTATTAATCTGCTCCATGCCTGGACCAGATGGCAAGTCATTTCCTCTATGCCCCTACTGCTACAATAGTCCTCCATTTGAAGGTATAGAGACTCTCTATGGTGCTGCAAAATCTGGTGCATCTGGCAAGTTGGGAAAAGGAGCTGGTATGCCATGTTTCCTTTGCCCACATCCCACATGTCGACATTCTATGATATCCCAAGGAGTCTGCACTTGCCCCGAATGTAATGGTACTCTTGTTCTCGACCCTGTAAGTGCTCCCAAGTGGCGACTATGTTGCAATATGTGTAATTTCCTGGTCCTCCTTCCCCAAGGTGCTCATCAGATCTCCACTACTTCAGAACGTTGTCCCAACTGTGACTCGACAATCTTAGATGTGGACTTCAATAAAAAGACAACACCTTTGGAGGATGGAGCGACTTTATATACGGGTTGCATTCTTTGTGATGAGTTACTGCATTCTCTTGTCGAAATGAAATATGGGAAGTCCTTTTTCAGAGGTAGAGGAAGGGGTAGAGGATCAAGAAGAGGTAGAGGAAGAGGGCGTGGTGCTGGGAAAATGTCAGATCCTAAAATGAGCTTTCGTGATTTCTGAATCTGTACTTGCTGTATTTCAGTATTGGTCATCTTTGAAGTGCCGCATTTTTCCAGCTCTAGTGTTTGGATTGTAAGATCGATCATATAGAAAATAGACTGTGAGCTTTGTCATGATGTATCAACAAACCCTTGGAATCCAGTTGATGTGCAAACAGATTAAATAGGTCTGTAGAAAGATTTTGTGTAAAACAGACTTTAATTTTAAAGAAATGTAACCTGCAGACTCCAACTAAATTACAGATTGTACAAATCAATCTATAAGTACATTAAAGGAGTTGCGCTAATATTTAAAAACAGTTTGGTGTTTAGTTGTTTAAAAAAAAATCAACTGGTTGCAATCATAATCTTATCATCATCTGGTTATATTTAACTAGTTGATCCTTCTTCAAGTTGTAGTAGTTGTTTATGTGTGGGTCGGGTTTTGATAAGATTATGATTGCATGTGTGATATTGCATAATATGATTATCGAAGATGAACGTGCAGAACGCAAAGCGTGTGATGATTATGAGACACTTGCAAGTCAATATTTAGAACCAAATGAAGTTCAAGATGATCCTGAACTGTCAAGTAATAGCACTATCGGATTTGAT
Source organism: Geum urbanum (assembly GCA_946800695.1). Lineage (NCBI taxonomy): Eukaryota > Viridiplantae > Streptophyta > Magnoliopsida > Rosales > Rosaceae > Geum > Geum urbanum. Next base: position 36,518,411 of record OX327003.1, on the reverse strand, counting down.
GACTTCGTTGATAATCATCTTCGCATTCGTGATAGGGAGACTCATTCTGCAATTCAAGCAGATTTAGCTGAGCACATACATCAACGTTATTTGCTTAGTACTCGTACTCGTTAGCTCTGATTTGTTTATGTAAAATATTGTTCGGGATGCTTTTGTATCAGACTTTTGCCTTATAATGATTAGTCTGGATTTGTTGCATATGCAACAGTATATTTCTCTTGTTAACTAATAGTGTGAAAATCAGCCTGCCTACATTGTATTTGATCTTAGGTTGTGGGACTGTGTTGCATTGCCAACAGCCATCATATCTTGGGATGAAGCTGCATTTCGGATGCAAATAAGAGAGCTGTCATTAAAGGTAATACCTTCTTGAGCCGATGGTTTATAGTAGTCATATAAGCTATGTTTAATTACTGTCTCTTATAACACATTATTTTGGGGTCATTTTTCAGTCACTACAGCTCCTAAAGGCAGCCATATGTTGGGAGGCAGTTTTAGGTCAGTTCAAAGCTAATATATCTTGGGAGGCAGACCTTTTAAGCTGATTGTTTCCATGAAGACTGAAATTTTTACAATGGTTCATCATTGTGTATAGTGGTCTTAGTCTAACCACTTCTTGGCTAACTGTACAAGAGAAGACTATCCTGGTCTCTGGCCTTTTCTCCTCAAAATGAAAGTACTGACGAAGAAACAGATCCAATACCGGTCTTCTCATGGAATAGGTAAAACAAATCGTTATTGGTAGCTAATATTTTGAAAGGGAAAATGTGGATCTCTTCAAAACATTGCAAGTTTGTTGCTGGTGTTGCAACATGAACTTTTTTGGTCTGCTTGTCGCACTTTAGTATGGTCATAGACCTTTTTGATCACTTGGAATTCCAGAGCAGGGTAAAGGCATACAAAGAGTGAATATTAGGAACAGTTTACAATTATACAAATAGATTTTGTTGCTGACCTTTGTCATTAGTCTCTGTTTTTTTTGGGCTAGTTTACAGTAAGCATGTTTAATTCTTTTAGCTAATGACGACCTAAAATTCTGCGTTTGGACCTCACATGTTTGTCTACTCATACGTAATACTTAAAATGCCAGTTCCGATCTTACCTGTGGCACTCATCATATGAAACGTAATGTTGACTAGCTTGAAGATCAATATTTCCTATAGTCCTTTTATGTTTGTGGTATTTTGTATATTATTTTGCTTTCAAGTCTCTGTATAACAAGCTCATCACTGTGTTCACTGGGTGTGGAGCTGAGAAAGCAAATAGCTGCAGCTTATATCTAATGCACCTCTCAGACACAACAGGTAGAGTTACACCTTGTTAGCTCATGTCTAAAATTTAATGAATTGCATGAAGTACATATGTATTAGCTCTGATAGTATCAACTAGTTTGGAAGTTCGAATGTTGATTTGTTTGCAACTGACTCTCTACTCTAGATAAGTAATAATATTCCTTAAAACCTTCAATGTGATCTGTATCCCAACTAAGTACATACCATAATTGAGCATTAATCTTCAACTGTTTTCTTTCTTGAACAGCTAAAATTGTCAAGTACATGCATATATTTTTAAGTTTATAACTGTCAAGTGTTTCTCCTCTTTAACTTTAGTTCCTAATAGTACAATCATAACTAGTTCTATCTGTTTCCACCTAACTAGAAAAGAGCTTTAACAAATCAAAGTTATCAAACATTATAAAGTCTGTGTATTATGTCTTCTTCCTTGTAGTGTTCTATTATCCTCTCTTAGTTCCTCTAGCTCTCTCTCTTATTCTGATCTTCCTCTCATTTTCTTATCATCCTTTAGCCCTCAGTTTCCATAGTTCTTCTAGCCCTCTCTTTTTTCTAATCTTTCTCTTCATACCTATGAAATCTCTATCTTCATAAATTCCAAATTTTCCCACTCAAGTTTTAGAGCCTGAACCATATGATGAGGTCTCTCAAAACATTACCAAAAAGGCAGTTAAAGGTCCTAGCTTTAGCATAGATGAGGATCAAGTTCTTATTAATGCATGGTTAAATATTGGTATGGATCCTATAAAAGGAAATGATCAGAAGCTTGGCACGTACTGAGATATAATCACTGAATATTACCATAAATATGTCTCTTGAGAGTGAAAGGACTGATACGATGCTAAAGCAACGTTGGGGCAAAATTTAGTTGCATGTTAACAAATTTTCAGGATGTTTTGCACCTATAACAGAAAGAAATGAAAGTAGAAAGAATGAACAAGACAAGGTTTGTACAAATACTCTTATATTGTAGTTTAAATCTATGTGGTCTGCATGTTTACTGTTGATTCTTGTCTCTTCAGATGCTGATGCAAAGAAGCTCTATGAAGCACAAGAAAATGCTCGTTTTAGTCTTGATCATGCCTGGATTTTTCTGAGGAAGCAACCAAAGTGGATACAACTCTGCCGAGACCTTGACAGCAAGAACAAGAACAAGAAGAAATCCAAGAGATGTGTAACTAATGTGCCCTCAGCTTCCAATACAGACATCAATCGTGAGGATGCTTTTATCGATATTTTTGATCCATTGTCAAGGCCACTAGGTAACAAGGCTGAAAAAAGAAAGTTGAAAGAAAACACTGAAAAGTTTGAGAAAATTCATTTGAAATAATGAAGGAGAGAGTTGAAATTGATAAGAAGAAAGTGGAAATTGATATGGAGAAAGTAAGAGTTAAGAAACATGAGGCTGAGATGAGGATTATGTCCATGGACACATTTATTATGAGTGAAGATGAGAGAGGATACTAATTCTCAGCTTAAGATGAAAATCTTGCAGGGTGGTCTTTGAAGTTCATGCATCTTGGTTTTTCTTTTATGTATTTTGCACTAATAACTTATGTCTTTTATTTTAGAACTGAAGGTCTGAAGTTTATGAACTCTCGCTATAGTTTCATAGTAAACGAGTGAATTGAGTTAAGTTATAATAGTGAGGCAAATCAGTTGGCCTATTTTGTGATTTGCATTAGAGCTCACTCTATTGGCTATTTGTTTAGATTCAGATATGTATTATTGCGGATTTTGATTTGTTCTAGTGTATGTGTTTGGTTCATACTTTGGAGCATGCTGTGTCTTTTGAATTTGTTAAATTTTGAATCTGTTTAGCCATAGTTTCGAACTTGTTAAGCAGGTTTACGCTTTGGTTTGTAGTTTCACTTTCTGCGAATCTTTTCTTCTACAGTTTTGACAAAAATACTACATGTTGATGCTTTACAATGAACTCATAGTGCTCATTGTGAAGAACATTGCCTTATTTGGACCTCTATACCAAGTTCTAGTCTCAAGATTAATGAACATGATGGAAAGATCAATGACAAAATAGAGGATGTAGTAGTGTTTTAATAAGGGATCAAAAACATTTGACATTTCTCTTAGACTTGATTTTAGCCAAAATGGCAAATTGCCACATAAGCATTCAAATTTGAAATCACCATCATTGTTTCGCTATTCTCCTAGACATGTTCTTACATCCCATTATATACATATGCTAACTAAGAGCACCCGCACCGGTAAAACGAGCTTGCTCGTGCTATTTGAGGAGGAGCAGACATTGTTTGAGGTGGAGCAGTCACTGTTCATCGAATAGGATGTGCAGTTTATGTTTTTCGCGCAACGGTGCCAAAAAATAGCACGTGCTATTACTGTTTATAAATTAATTTTTTTATTAATTTTTTTTTGAATCATTTTCAACCAATCCATAAACGACACGTGTCGTTGACGTCGTATGAATAATTGAATAAGATTTCGGGTAAGATTTTTGACGAATGGCGAGTTGACACGTGTCACGCCGACAGAAGGTTATCGGGTAATTAAATAATTGTACAAAATTTCCGATAAGATTTTCAACCAATCACGAGGCAACACGTGTCATGTCCACATATCGTTATCGGCTCTAATAATTGTATAAGATTCCCGGAGAGATTTTCGACTAATTGAAAGCCAACACGTGTCATCATCATATCTAATCAGAATATCTATATTCGGCTATATATTTGTTGATCGGTGCTCATCGTTCATTCACACTTTTCCAACCATATATTCTACATTCCGATAAAATGAATCATTTTAATTTTGAGAATTTTTTCCGGAGGAGGCGACAGCAACGTCGGCGAAATGCCGAAATTGCTAATGCTTTCATTTGTTAACCCCAGGATGGTTACTCAGCTAATGTAACTTAATTAATGTACAGTAACCGTACCTCCGTTTAGCTTATAAGTTTGAAATTAGTTTTCCCATCTTTACGGTTTTAAAAGTGATAAGATACCATGGTTGATTAAAAGTTTAAAACTCAATCTCTTCTGTTGTACAGCTTCTTTAAAATTAATAGAATACCAAAGCTTGGGTTTGCTCGGTCGAAAAAGATGAAGATGAATTTGTTGCAGACTTAGCCCCGGACAAACCCAGGCTTCTGGAAGCATGCAAGACTTATTTTTCACAGTCGCCACTCAAACCATGCCAGAAAGTCTGATGTTGCGCGCAGACTTGAAGAAAAGGCATGGAAAAAGGAAAGGTATTTGATATTAAAAGGCAAAGTGTAAAAGGGAAGATATTTTCCATTGATAGTTGGGCTAGCTATTACGTTTAGGACTCTACATAACTAACAAACCAAATAAAATGGAGTCTTAATTCTTAACGAGTATGCATGGTGTCTCAACATCGATCACCAGTGGTATCGATCATTCGTCCTTGTGCACAGGAGCAGGAGCAGCAGCAGCAGCAGCATCATCCATCATTCTCATCCTCCTCCTCCTCCTCCTCCTCCTCCTCATCATCATCATCATCATCATCATCATCATCATCATCATCATCATCATCATCATCATCATCATCACCTTTTAACCAAAACTACAAAATCACTAAAGTAGTATAAATATATTTTTTACGTTCAATATTGTAGAATTGATACTAAATGAAGATTAGAAGTACAGTTACCTTGATTTCTTCAAGAGCAACGTAGAGGCCAAGTAGAGTTGCATGGAAGGTAGCACACAAATCTGTTTTGCCAGGAAAACCTGGTTTTCCTGCAGCTTCAATGATGGCATTACTTGCTTGGACGGTATTACACCCTTCACCAAAATTGTTAGTGACGAACTGCACAAAATCCCTCAAGGATGTAACAATTCTTTGAGGATCTTCAGAATTCAATACATCTGTGAACCTATCTACCATATTGGAGCGACCATCACAGATCTGGTTTAGGTAATTCACAAACTCATCCTCTGTATATTTTTTTCGGGTTTGTATGATGGTGTTGGTTAGAACTTAGAACCCCATCGTTAATAAAATCTGAAATGAACTCAGCTAAAGCTTTAGCCGCCATTGTTGCAAAGCACACCAACAAATGCAAAGATCGAAGAGAAGTGGTGAATGCAAATAAGCTAGAGTGCTCATCCAAAAGGTTGAAGAGAACAAATCTCTTTTGATTTGTGAAAATGGTGCGAGTTGCATGATCGATCAATACACCAAAACTCATAATAGTTTGGGGCTCACAAGATTTTTAATTTTCTCTTAACATGCACATTATTTCTCATGACCAATGCATGTAATTCAATGCATGTAAAGCTATAGATCTCTATTAATTAAGAGAGTTAACCCACAGAAAAATAATAATCGAAGGATACAAGGTAAAACAAATAAAAAAAACTGCAAGAGAAAAACAACATAAACTGCCCTGTAGTTTGTACAAAACTACACACCCTATGGGTGTGTGCCCACTGTACCGGTCCGTACGTGTAATTTTGCCGTCTCCCAGAATCAAAAACACAAGTTCAAAACTTATGCATGTGTAAACAGTGTAATACTGGAATGGGACCAATAGGCTGGGTTCCTTAATTACCACTAGCTTTTCTGCACGCACCGACTCGTGTACGGAAGAACGTCGCGTTTGTGTGTGCAATTTTTTGAATATTTATGGAGCGTGTAGACTCGATATTGAAGAGTGAAAATACAGCAAAAAAAACCTTCAATTTCTTATCCTTCTCTTTCTGAGAAACCATCCGTGAAAATTACACTATACCAATCACCTGATCGGTACAATACACATGATAAAGTTAAATCTGAGAGAATATTCCACCTTGGGGTATGCTGCTGAAATGAAGACAAAAAAAAAAATAACAAAAGGCATTGGATACACCTGCATGGTTGCATATGCACACTACATACATACACCAATCGATCATCCCAAATTAGCATAGACATGATAAAGCACAGAGACATAGGCACGTCGCCAAGCGTCAAGTCTTTTCTCCAGTAAATCTAATTTCATATTGCACAAAATTGCTTGGTACAGGGGATTACCTTAAAGGACCTGCAAATAATGTTGGAGGAGTTCCAAATCATGCTGAAGAAGTTGAAGACGGAATATCAGCAAATCATGTGAAAATAGAACATGACAATATATAGGGACAGTATTGGCATGACATAATTGACACTTCCTCAAAAAACATGGATGACATGCATAAGCAACATTAACAAGCTAAAGTAATGGACTTTGATCTAATTAACCATTATGAAAGATAAAATCATGCATCATTAACAATTAAACCTTGCTTGTTATTTCATCCAAAACTTTTGTGATGGGAGTTGTTAAAAACTTTACCTACAAGTTTTGCTCTTCACAACTCTTTCACTCTACTTTCCGGTAGGTAAAAATGAGTAGGTATCTCTCCTTATTTTCATGGAAGCAAACACTCCAAACACTCTTACATGTCCCGGTTGGACAAAACAAAAATGAAAAACCTTACCTTCTCACTTTTGGGTAGGTCTCTCTCATTCATGAAATGGAGTCAGGTTTTTCAGTTTTTTCCTTCTCCTTGCTGTCCCGTTTGGTAAGGATCAGCATGCCTCTGCTGTTTCAGTAGTTGATTTTCAGCATGGCATTCCCCCATTTCAAGGAGAACCTTTGGATTCATCTTTTGATGAAGAGCTGAGATCATTTCTTGAGCCTCAACTTGCTATAACCGATTGGCTATGAATACCACAAACTTAGAAGCCATTCGGTACTTGAAAATTTAGGAAGAGTTAGAGTGTTTGTCTCTTCTTTTCAAGTCAGTTTTCTCTCTTGTATGTGCAAGAGTTATCTTGTTTTCCAAAGAGGTTTTCGGTTTGTCAAAACTAGTCTAAAACTCTCTTTTGTTCCTACATTTGTTAGGAAGTTTATAAAACAAGATTTTTCCTTCTTGGGATTTTATATCTTCATAGGAAAGCATGTCAAACCACCTTTCAAACTTGCATATTGTCTTATTGCATATCATAGGTGAGATGATGGTGCAATTTCGTTGGAAGCATTCTAGAGAGAATTAGTCGGTCGAGTACTAAATTCTAAGAGAAGCTTCATAGCCACTGAAATTGTAATCACTTTGTCTGGCGCGAAGATAGTTAGATCTTCAATCTGGTTGCGTGAATACCAGTAAGGATAGATAGGTGTCTTTGTATCCTGAGGGCTACTGTCTTGTAAAGAAAAGTGTATTACATAGGGATTGTAAGCACTTGTTCTGGCGAGGAGATAGATAGGTCTTAGTCTAGTTGCGTGAATACTAGCAAGGATAAAAGAGTGTATTTGTATCCTGTGAAGATGATGTCTTGTAAAGAAAAGTGTTTTTACATAGTGGAAGGTTTGTCCCCTCAGTTAGGGACATGCAGTTTTTTTCCCTGTTGTAGGGTTTCTGCGTTATCAAAAACATCGAGGTGTTATCTCTCACTTCCCTTCTCATTGCATTTTATTTAGTTCGTTACTGGTTATTGGAGGATAGAAACACTCTCTGCTATCCTCGAATTAATTTTAATTACAACAAATTTTTTTATAAAAGGCCCATTCACCCCCCTCTGGGACCTTCAGACAGTATACAACCAACCAACCCAATCGATACCACTTGTCATAACCTTCATCCCTCATGAGTTGCTTCCGCCGCCTGACAAATCAGTTTTAACACCAAAAACAAAAAAATCGAGTCACTATGCAACTATGCATTTTTTACACGAAAGAATTGGTTGAACCACAGGTCCACAACAAAGATCATATTCAGATCAAAATCTAAACCATCTTCAAATGTATAGAGAGGCGATTGCATAGCAAAAAGAAAGAAATTATAAAGAAGGTTGCAAGTTTCACCATGGAGAGATAATGATAACCTTCTCTATAATAGCGGAGTCAACGTCAAGAAATGAAGAAAAGATGGACGGAGACTGTTACTGCCGTTTTCTGTTATAGATTAGAATCACGTGTTTGTCATTCGGTGGTTGTTAGCTGGATTGATGTTTTTTTGTTGTTTTGTTCTGTTGATGCTCTATATATTGTTGTATCATAAACATTGATGTAAGCTCATGAATTACATAGCAAAGCCTTGCCATTTTCACTTCTCAAACTTCTCTTGAGGTACTGTATAGATTTTTGCTTCTGTTTATTGTGAATTTTTGATATGATATCTAGGCATGGGCACGGTTTGGGTCTACCCTAAAAATGGGAGAACCGAAACCGAACCGAATCATTGATTTTCGGGTCGGGTTTTGGTGTAAAAAACAGAGAACCGAAGTGAAACCGAACCGACCAAATTCAGGTCGGTTCCTCGGATTTTCGGTTTTTGAAATGAATCAGTTTTTCCGTCGGGTTTCTTCTCGAACCGAATTTTTTTTATACAGGATTTAAGCTCTCACGACGCTGAAATGATGCCATTACAAAATCGTCAACTCCTCAGTTGATGAGGAATGCATGGATGAGAGATTTGGAGCTGCCAACGAGCATTGAAACCTTGCTCTGAGACGTGATGGCAAAGATGGCTCTCGAGGTAACGGAACTCGGTCAGGATGAGCTCGCCGTCGAGATGGTTGTCGAGGTCGCCGAAGACTCGAAGAGGTGGTGCATGAGCTGAGGAAGTCGAGCATTGAAATCTTGTCGAAGTTGATATCGAAGGACGAAGTGGGAAGTGGGCGGCGAATGATGAAGTGGGATATCACTACTAGCATTTTCACTATAGCCGACGACATTAAAAAAACAGGCCGACGATATTTTAAATCGTCGGCTATAGTAGACTATAGCTGACGACAATACCAAAAATCGTCAGCTATACTTTTGCCGACGCTTTTTAGCCTACATGACTATAGCCGACGATTTTTTGGCGAAGTCGTCGGCTATAGTATAGCCGGAGATTTTTGGTGTTGTTGGCAAAAAAGCGTCGGCAAAAGTATAGCCGACGATTTTTGTTCAAAAGTCGTTGGCTATAGTACTATAGCCGACGATTTTTGGTGTTGTCGTCGACAATTTAAAATGTCGTCGGCTTGTTTTTTATAATGTCGTCGGCTATAGTGAAAATGCTGGTAGTGTATTTTTTTTAATATATACTTGGAATTCGGTGTATGACCTATATTATTAACATAGGCTCAGTGGTATGGACAAATCACGCAAGGACATGTAGCAGTTTCGGTTTCGCTCAATCAGGTATGTTGATCTTATGTGAAATCGAACCTGAACTGAACCGGTCTGAGTTCGGTTCGGTTCAATTCAAAACTGACTTTTTATGCACAAAACTGACCCGAACCGGCCAGTTTTGATTCGGTCTGGTTCGGTTCACCAATTTTCTTACTTGTCCTTCGGTTCACCAGTTTCACTCAATCAGTGTGTTGATCTTACGTGAAATCGAACCTGAACCGAACCGGTCTTTCGGTTCGGTTCAATTCAAAGCCGACTTTTTATGCACAAAAATGACTCGAACCGGCCGGTTTTGATTCGGTCCGGTTCGGTTCACCAGTTTTCTGGTTTCCATGCCCAGGCCTAATGATATCCATGTTATCATGGTATCAGAGCATTTATAGCTCTTGATCCGCTTCCGCTTTGATTTCTTACTTTGACATTTTGCGATTTGGTTGATCTCAAAACCTAGGGTTTTGTGAGATTGTGTTCGATTGAAGATTTGCTCAGCATCGAGTGCAAGGGTTTTGTAGAGCATCACAGATCTACTTGCGTTGTTCAATTTGGATCATTTTTGTACTCTCATCGGTTTAGGTTAATTCTTAGCCTTATCTCTTTGATTCTGATGTGCAAGAGTACTTTTACTACATCTTATATTATAGCTCAATGATAGATCTATTTGATTGATCTGTGATTTAAGTGTTTCAGCTCAGATTTTGTACTATTTTTGGTGAGAGTATATCATAGTGTTGTTTATTATCAAAGGAGGTCAAATATAAGTGTGAAAGTACTACATAGTGTTTGTGTAATATGCTAGGACATGAGATTGTGTCTGAGAAATTGAGATTTGCAGAGCAAAAGTTTTGTGTGTGGTGGTAGCTCCAGTTATTAGATCTGTTGTGTTGTGTGTTGAGGAAGTGTGTGTAAAGAGCATAATTATTTGTGCATTTTTTTGGTGAGTGTAACGAGCAGGATTATTTGTGTCGTTTTTGGTTTGATACAGTGGACTTCTATCATCCGAAATAAGTTCTCTATTGAATCTCTTGTTAATCTATGTTGAGATTTGCATATTGTATACTATAGTAGCAATGGCTCCTTCATCATTTTCAGCTGGAAACTCTGGAAGCAGAGGATAGTCCACACATGCTGTGACGACCCGAACCAGAATCAGTTGCGTATTCGGCACGATTCTCGAGGTTGGTCATAGTCGCAGTTTTACGATATATGTGTGGTTCGTCGACTCTATTTGCGACTATATTTTCGGCCGAGAATTTGAGTTGAGTGTCTTCACGGAAATTGTAGAGTACGTGGTTTCGAGCTCGAGGGCGGTTCCGGAAGAATTTTCCAATAATCGAGGAATATAATATGATTATTTGAAGTTTCAGTTTTCGACGAGTTTATTCGATTGTTTCGTGTTTATCCGAATCGTGATGGTTATCCATTTCGAATCGTCGATCGACCCGAGGCGCGAGTATAAATATCGGAATAGTCGAGAATTAGTCGTAAAAACACTGTTTAACGTTGACCGAGCTTTGACTTTCCAAAACTGGAAAGTTGACCGTTGACTCGTGGGGGAAAACTTTCCCGATTGGTTTTGCCGTCCGACGACCCATTTTCCGGCCACCTCCGACTTCGGCAAGGGTATGGTTAGCTTCTCCTTTCAATTTCGAGTTGATTGGTACTTGAGTTTGATGAAATTGGTTTCGTTTTGGTTGAACCCGAATCGGGTCGGTTTGGGTTTGGTCGCCGGTGATGGTTGGCCGTTTTCCGGCGAGCTTTGGTGGTGGTGGTTAGGGGGGTTAGACTCCCCTTGCCCTGGTGAGTCTCCCCATGTGCTTGGTTTGGGTGGAGAATGAGTTTTAGGTGAGGTCCGATTAGGTCACCGGAAAACTGGATTTCTGATCTGTTCGAGGTGATTTGGCCTTGTTCCAGTCTGAATTGAACTTCGGGGTAGAAGAGGAAAAGCTTTGGCTCGAGGAGACCTTGAAATCTGAAAAGTTTCGCCGTGAGATTCCACCATTGACGGCGCGCCGGCGGCGGCGGCGGCGGCGGTCAACGGCGGAGCTCTGGCGAAGGGTTGAGTTTTTGGATTTTAGTGTTTTTAATATCGTTTTTCTCGTAATCGCGCCCTGATTATCATCTAGAGGTTTTTGGGTTGATTTGGGTAGCCGATATTCAGTCGAGGGTTTCGAGTGGAGATTTCAGAATTTCCGTTAATCATTTTGTACTGCATTGCATATTTCCGGGAACGGTTGGTTTCCGTGGTTCAGTACAGAGTTTTGGACTATGAATTTGATCAGTTATGTTTTGTGAATATTCAAGAGATCGAGATCGGGATCGTGATCATGCTTTAGGCGAGGGATCTTCCGCCGGACCACAAGATTAGCGCCAGTGCGCGTTTTGCTCACCTGTGAGTGGACAATTTCTTTTCACGGAATTCTTGCGAGTCTTTTATATGATTTACGAACTTGAGCATGCGTATTGAGATTATGGATTACATGAGCATGTGTTTTTACGAATATACGATTATACATATACGGATATACGTATACGAATATACATACACTTATATGTTGTTTCATGCATTTGCATCGAACTGTTTATGATTTGGTTTACACAGAGTACAGTCTCAGTTACGTTGTTGTATCGATACACTTGCCTCTCGGCTGATCCCCGATGGTAGGCTCCCAGGCGGGGCGTTACCCCGACCTGACCGGCGAGGGGCGTTTCCCCGGAACCGAGGCCTTTCTGGCTTAGAATCACGTGTGGGTCTGGGATCCCGTGATTCGGACTGTACTAGCACGGATGTGTCCATGAGTGACCCCGTGGGACTTTTACTTGCATGCTCAGTACGCTGGAGGAGTATGATTTTACCTCGTGTACTTTGTTATTTCTATTTATCTGGACTCACATATGTTATTTTAAACATATATATCAACTGGTGAAAGACATTTATTTTCGTCCACTCACTCTAACAGTTTTCATGTCTTTCCCCTGGGATTTTCGGTTTCCGTGCCCAGTTGCAGTTCAGGTTTGGTGATTCATGTCGCGGTTTGGAGGCTAGTGATCTGAGCTACCTGTGTTTTCCAGTAGGTTCTTGTTTCGCCTACTGATGTGTATATTGTATATATTTACACTAGAGGTCGCTCTGATACATTCTGATACGTGTTTATACGGATTTTCATGGATATACTATATATAGTACAGTATGTTTACTGTTTACTGTTTATAATATGATGTTGAGAAATCCGGATAGGATTGGTGCCCACGGTTTGGTTTTTGTGGCATAGGACGAAGTGTTATTTTCAGGGTGCATGTTTATGCAATTCCACGTTAGTAACGAAACTCTGCCGAAATTTTTTAAAATTTTTTTGTTGGTTCGTATTTTCAGAAGGGGTTCGATTCCGGTTTAGGTAACCGAATCGGGGTTGGGTCCTTTCACATGCCTTGACACAATCTGATGTCAATGCTCTATTGAGCATGCTAACTGTCAGATTGGTGATTCAAACTTTATTAAGTGGAGGTCATTGCTTGAAGGAAATGACCTCTTTGGCTTCTTTGATGGTACTGAAGTCCAACTTCCATGCTATGCTCTAACTGAAGAAGGAGAAGTGACTGCTGAAGTTACTGAGGCATATAAGTTGTGGAAGAAGACAGATAAGGCTCTCTTGAGCTTACTGATGGCTACTCTTGGTGATGAGGTAATGGAGCTCATTATTGTCTGCAGGATTGCTGCTGAAGCTTGGTCCTTGCTGTTGGAAAGGTACTCAACTATCTCTAGGGAAAACATCATGCAGTTAAAGACTAACTTGTGGACTATTAAAAAAGGTTCTGATAGCATTGAAAAGTACCTGTTGCGTATCAAAGGAGCTAGAGACCAACTGTTATCTCTTGGTGTTCAAATTTCTGATGAAGACATCATGATTGTCACTCTAAGTGGTCTACCTGAGGTATACAATATGGTGAGAATGATACTTCATGCCAGAGATGTTCCTATCTCCCTTAGAGACTTGAGGTCACAGCTCTTAGCAGCAGAAAGAGACATTGAAGGTGCTGCTCTTAGAGCCCTGTCCTCTATGAGTGCTATGGTTTTTAGAATTGATTCTAGTAATACTAATACTAGAAAGAACTGGTCTAACAATGATAACAAGTCCAAGTATGCTGGAGGTGGTCAAGGTAAAGGTCATAAAGGCAGTGGAGAGTGTACTCAGTGTGGCAAAAAGAGGCATGCTGTTGATTGTTGCTATTAACTCCCTTCTTGTCAAATCTGTGGCAAAAGAGGACATTTTGCTGACACATATTATCAGAACCCAAACTATAAGGGAGGGTCTTCTGCTAACACAAGTTCATCTTCTGTACCCTTTAAGAGTAACAGTGGACCTGCTCCAGAATGCCAAATCTGGAGTAAGAAAGGTCACACTGCTGTTAATTGTTTCTATCGAGCTAATGGTGTATTTGGCAACACATCTTCTGTGGTGAAATGTCAAATTTATGGAGTGAGAGGCCATGTTGCACTCAATTGTTCTCAGAGGTCCAATTATGTGTAGCAGAGCACTAAACCTCCTTCTTCTCTAGCACTCAACTCATGCAAGGACAATGGCCACTGGTAATGTGGCAGGCTCTTCTCACACTAATGATGCCTCTTCTTCAGAAGTTTGGATTAGGGACTTAAGTGCCATGCATCATATGACTATTGATCTGAGGAACTTGTCTATTGCTCATCCATACACTAATGAAAATCAGATAACTATTGGGAATGGATCAGGTTTACAAGTCTCTCATATTGGTGCTTCAACTATTACACCCTCTTCACATACTTTTAAATTGCAAAATGTTTTATATGTCCCTAAGTTGGCTGTGAATTTACTCTCTCCCACCAAGCTGTGCAAAGATAATAAGTGTTTTATAACACTTGATGATATAGATATCTCGTGTGCTGGATGTTTCTACCGGATTACGCGGGACGTAATCAAGAAGAAGAAAGTACGAGTAATATCTTCTCTCCTTGTCTGAACGTTCGGGCTGTTCGGATGATCGGATGCCTTTTCTCTCTTCGGGTATTCGGGTTATCGGGTATGCGGGTCTTGCGCGTTCGGCTTCCCACTGTTAGGAGAATACAACAACAAACGGGCGGTCAGATGGTCAAGACAGGGTCGGCCTGCCTTCAATGCTTTGATGCCTAAGTTAGAAGGTGTATTGGATATAATAGTCAAGCGAACGTGTAAGAAAGTAGGTTGGGGTATTTAAGATTGGAATTTATTCTGTGTCGAATTGAATGCCCTCTTACCTGTAGTAAATGCCTTACCTATATAGGTGGGTGAGATTGTTGCTTGCTTATGCTCTTCGATGTGGGATAGGGCTGTGCTTGCTGTCATATGGGTCGAGTATTCGGACGTGCGCTTGTCGGGTGCGTGCCCAATCGGATGGGCTCGGTCTTGTGAGTGAAGTTGTAGTCTGCCTGGTGGTCTTTCGGGTGGTCGAGTAGGTGTTGATTACCTGCTTAAGTGGGTAAGTATGTTTAATCCGTGAACTAATGGTGCTATACTAACAAGTCCCCAAGTCAAAGAGACCTTTCTTGATTGGGGAGTTGAAAAAGGGTTCGTGTGATTAAACAAATACTTATCCGATTGAGCAGTGATGCGCGGTCCTGCGACCCCCAAGTCCCCCAACTCTCCGGTCAAGAAAGAGCTCGCTTGACGGAGTGGGTACCTATGCATCCGATCATGTATCTGTTTGCGTGATCCTGTACCTGGGTACCCGACTCCCAAACGAATCTTGCTATTTGGAGCCGTATGCCCGGGCGTGCGCCTGTAGAGCTATGTGGATGGATATGTATGTTGTGTATGCGGATGTGTGTCAGTATGTAGGAGTGAATGTGGATGTATGCAGTACATATATATAAGTAGGTATGAGTGATTGAGTATGTGAATGTATGCGGATGTATGTATGATCGTGTGATGCGATTGAGTGATGATGCGGTTTGAGTGGATAAGTGTTGATGTATGTTTGTGTATGCGGATGCATGGATGGTTCCGAGCCACTTATCCGGCCCCGCAACGAATCTTGCTGTCCAGAGTTCGCCAAGGATAGGCCTATGGAATGGTCTTTCTTTAAATGCATGGATGGTTCTTAGCCACTTACCCGGCCCCGCGACGAATGTTGCTGTTCGGAGTCCGCCAAGGATAGGCATATGGCACGGCCTTTCTTGATGCATGAATGGTTCTAAGCCGCTTGCACGGCACTCCCAAACAGATCTTGCTGTTCGGAGCCTTCAAGAATAGGCCTCGGAACGGCCGTGCTTAGGTGCCAGAGAGGAGATCCTCACTCTCTGCGCCGACCTATCGTAGCGTCAACGGTGGGGCCCCGACCGTTACGTACATGTGTTGCAGCGTGCACGGAGGGACGGACAGCATGCCCGTGCTGCTCTTCGGTTTAGCGCGCGCACAAAAGGAACTTGCTGCTATCGTGTCGCCTAATTCGGTGAATGGTAGCGTTACGTCCTCGAAAGGAATGGGGCCACTCCCGAGTTGCCCATCATTCGGCGCGCGCTCCGAAAGGTGCGTGCCGCTTTCGAGCCGCCCGAATGGTCCTGCAGTTTGCGCACCCCAGAAGGTAACGAGTGACGTTAGCCGCTTCCATGCCGCGTAGCTCGAACGGTGGGTCACCTCTTACTGGGTGTCTAGGCGCGAACTCACAAGCGGCCGGTTGTGATTCGGCTTCGCCAACAGAGCCAGGGAGACGATACCACACGCTACCTACTGTCCATTTAGCGTGCGCACGCCGAAAAGGGAACGCGGACCATTAGCCTCTTTCAGGACACCTAAATGGTCTTGCTTTGAGCGCGCACACGCCGAAAGGAAACGCATGACGTTAGCCTCTTTCGGGATGCCTCAATGGTCTTGCACTAACCTGGTGGGGTGACGTTTACTTGCCTGTGAGATTGTAAGGCGCTTGATCGTGCTGGTGTTGTGTGCGTGCCTCGAGTGGGGTGATCTGACTGACGGGACGTTTGGAGTGACATCTTTTCAACTTCTCCTTGGAAACCGCTGGGGGTGTAATAAATGTTAGCCAGCGTAATAAATGATGGCAGGCCATGCGTAATAAATGCTGGTGATGTAGTAACTGCTGGAAGGTCAGTCGTCACGCGCGTGGGAGCGTGGGAGGCTGCATGGCTGACACGTGACGAGTCGTGGGAGATCGTTCTAGGGTTTGAAACCAAGGCAGGAAGCCGAAGGAAGAGCGCGGTTACTTAGGAAGGGAAGTAAACCGCCTTGTGGACACGTGTCATCATCTGACGGTGGACACGTGAAAAATGAACGGCAGGCGTTCGCTCGCATGTGATATCGGATCAGTATAAATAGGCTTTCGGGGTGTCGTCTTCTCCCATCGCTTTTTACTTTCACCAAAACTCTGCAAAAGTTACCCTGCTCACTGTTCTTGCTTATGATTCTTATTTTGTTGTGTTCTTGCCGGAGTTCTCGTCGACGTTCAACCTTCAACCTCAAATCTCAACTCTAGTGAGGCTCTAAACTCTGATTTCGTTGTTTTCAGTTCTGTTGTTTTTTTTTTTTGGTTTCCGGTTTCCTTGCCATTTTTGGGTTTTTGTCTCAAGAACAATGCGTGTTCTTGAGACGTGCCTGTTTTGATCTATTTTGGGGTAGATTTCTGGGTTTTTGTTGTTTGTGGTAGAATTTTTCTTGCTAAGTGTTTGGGTGTTGCGTGCGTGTGTCTTGTCTAGGAGATTGAACCGATAGAAGTTTCGAGCGACATGTCACGTGAGCGGATATATGTTCTGGGGGCAGTCGATGGAAGAGGAGCGAGTGCGAACTGTTGCCGAAGACGTTGGGTTGGGGGATGCGTCCAAGTCGTCGGGGTTGTCAGGTAGGTCTTCTTCGTCGGGGCCGTGGGGCGAGGAGCGTGATACACGCTTTTACTAAGTACTAAATAAACACTTAACACTCAACAAAAACGCATAAGCAATTAAAACCCTTTGTTATAGATGTAGCATTGGTAAATAGGGTATCGTTCTTAACCGGGGATTGAGGGTGTATGCATGACTACGCTATGGTTTAATGGGGGGGGATATTTAAAGGTTGGTTTTCTAATTCCTACCAAAATAAAAGACAAAAGATGGCAAGTAAACACACATAGAAATCCTAAGTTCTAACATGTTTCACTCATAGACAAGTAGAAACAATTAAAGAACATAAAATCCTAAACATGCTCACTAGACCGAAAATAAAACTAAACTATATATATACAAGTGATCAATTCATTCATTCGCCTAACTCATTATAACCTAACAATTTATATGCAACCTATTAAGTTCTAAGTCATTAGCTACGTTTTGCATGCATATTTTATGAATACGTGTGCTTCGGGATTGCCCTAACACATCGATGATAAAAGGTAGGATTGCCATGCAATTTATCAAAGCTTTAAGCACAAAAACATACATGTTGTAACTAACTTCTAAGAAACAAAATAGATAACAAAAAACTTGTTAGAATTATATACAAAAAGCATTCCTTTAAACCCTAAACAGAAATACACCAAGAACAAGAAAGGAGTAGAAGGAATCATGTTACACTCTTTAGATTTCGGGATTGCCCTAGTCTACTTCATGCAACCAATTTCTTCAATGGATGGAGGAGGCATGTAGGATTGCCATGCAAGCCTCTGTGGACGATGGTGTTGATGGAGCTTGGAAGGTGGCGGCTTCTTGGAGAGATTGGAGTGTTTTGAGGGTAGGAAGTGTTTAGGGAGAGCTTTGACTACTAGAATGAGAGATGATCATGAATGAGTCGAGCTCCCCTTTATATAGGAGAAAGGTAGGGTTTTTCCTACCAAAACAAGACCTTCCATATTAAAATCGGGGAAATCTGACCAGGTGTAGTAAAACATATTTTCCTGGAGTTCTAGATCTTGAAAAATTCTGATTCTTATTTAGTTGGAAAGCTTATTCAAAGGGCTATAAAATCCATATAAGGAACGTCATATTTGGAATTGAATTGGATTTACTACGGATTTTAGAAGTTAAGTAACCTGGCTGCCCTATTTTCTTCTTCTTCAAGGAAAAGGAAATCTTCATATCTTCAAATCTTGCATTCCTTATTCCCTAATAATTCTTGGCCGAATCTAGCATATTCTTGCACATATGTTATCCCTCAAATCAGGTCTTAAAATTCATATAATATCTCCCAAAATTCGTCCATTATATGCTCCATATATTCCGCCATATTTGCTCTTTCCTGGATCGCGCAGGAGAAATGTCTTCATCTTTTTGTCCACCATTTTGGTATCCATTTCATTTGGCATTTGGTTTCCAATTCTTGACACCATATGGGAGTGTATTTTAGTAACCATTTGAAGAGCATTCCTCGGACCATTTCTTCTCTGGAATTAGAAGCTTCCTCCTTAGCACGCTTTTAGCTCATTTCTGCCTCCTTTATTATTTCCTCCTTATTTTGTCCTATAAATCATAAAGTAAGTAAGATAAAAAGATACTAAGTTCTAAACAAAGCTAAATGTAAAGAGAAATACGTTAAGAATCAAGTATAAAATGCGTAGATCAGAGCGCGCGTAGGAGGGAAACCCCGTGCCTCAGTTTGCGGAAAACGGACGCGTGCATTGGGTGCTTCCCGACGGAGTACCGGTGCAGGAGCTCGAGCGGGCGCCCTCGGAGAAGGAGATGGAGCGATGGGTGCGCGACTACCATATTCCTTCATCCGTGAAGCTGAGGATTCCTGGGAAGGTCGAGACGTTCACGCGACCTCCGCCCGGTCATATATGCGTGAGTGAGTTCCACTTGAAGGTGGGTATTAAGTTGCCTCTGCATCTGTTCTTCCAGTATATGCTGACGCTGCTGAGGATTTCGCTTGGTCAGTGCGGGCCCGGGCTGACCCGCACGCTGGTGGCTTTCTTCAACATCTTCCGTCTGAGCGGGTTGGATCATCCAACGCGGGCGGAGTTCCTGCACTTCTTCCGCCTTAAGCACTCCTCCCGCCAAAGGGACTCGGGCACCTTCACTGTGGAGCCGCGGGTGAAGTGGTGGTTGGTCGACCCGCCAAGTTCGTCGACATCATGGCGTACGATCAGCTGCCTGGTGGGAGGTGACTGGGAGTTTGGTTATTTCTCCCTAGAGTATGCGGCCAACGCGCACCACATTGATCGAGTTCCCCAGCGCTTTTATCCCCTTAATACCAACGAGTACCCGATGACGCCTGTGGATGAGACCAGGGTTGCTCGCCTGAAGTATGTCTTCGAACCGGCGCTCGAGGCGAGACACTTCTGGGTAGCGTGCCACTGGGATTTGATCGAGCGAACGTGTCTGGCCTGAGCACCCGGTCTGTTCGGGCATCTAGTACCTATTTCATTTTTGCATGTTTTACGTACGTACATTTGATAACTGTTACTAACATTTCGTTCGTGTTTGTTTTGTAGCCAAAATGACCAAGTCAAAGGCCACTGAGAAGGACGAGGCCCTCCAGCGCCACATGGAGCTGCTGCTGTCAAGTGTTGAGACCGTGTGCCGGGTCGTGGATGACGGGCACGGTGGACTGGTTATGGGGGATATGGCACAGGCGAGGATCCCATTGCTGAATGTCTCTGACCACGCTCCTGCCATGCGTGCGGCTGCTGTCATCGTCCCTCGAGTGCGGGTTACTGGTGCTACTGTTGAGGGGGTTGTTCGTCCTCCGCCCGCATCGTATTCTGCTCCGAGTCAGGACCGGGCCGAACATGATCGCCTCTCCCGCGAGTAGGAGCAGCGACAAACGGAGCGCCACCAGAGGTGCGTGGAGCAGAGGGATCGGCGGGAGGCCTCCCTCAACTCGAGCTCACGGGTTCGGATCTCCCAGTCGTCTAGTGGTGCAGATCTCCACTGGGTCGTCTGCTCCTGAAGGTGGGGCTGGTCGTCCCTTTAAGCGTTCTCGGACAGACACTGCTGGCGCGGCGGTGGAAGGTGGGGATGCAGCTCGCGCCCTCCTGCAGAGTTTCTGCCAATCTTTGGGCGAGGGCGTGTCGTCTATCCAGCATCTGCTGCAACCAGGTCCTGCCCTTGCTCCCGATGGTCTGGATCGGGCCTTTAATGCGTGCGCCAAGCTGCAGCATCAGCTCTTCTGTTTGCGCGCGCGAGAGCTCGGAGGAGCTGGTACGGTTAAGGGCCGAGTCCCGCTAGGCTGCTGCGACCCATGAGAAGATGTAAGCTGGGCTCTCCAAGGCGAACGAGCTGGCCGAGTGGAAGGCCACCCGGGTGAACGAGCTGACTCGGGAGCTTCGGGAAAGCACCGAACGGGAGACCGTGCCGAAGGCCGAGCGCGACAGTGCCCTAGCAGAGGTGAAGCGGGTGCGCGCAAAGGCTGCCAACCGCGTGGCCGAGATGGAGTCCTGGCTGATGGAGGCCGAGCACTATGCCTGGACGGAGGATCGGGTCCAGCTATCCCAGGCTGAGGTTGTTGCTGCCTTCAAGGAGTCGGATGATTTCTTTGAGTTGGTGACGACGGAAGCAGAGGAGCAGGTAACTGCTTTTTGGGTGGCTGTGGCCCTATTCATCCATCTGGAGCGCTACCGGGCGCATCTGAGCGAGCGTGCGGCTGGCCCTTCCATCGGGAATGCGGAGCAGCAACAGCCCGAACAGCCTAGGCAGGCGGAGCAGGTCGAGCATGCGGAGCAGCCGGGGGCGCCCGAGGTAGTAGTGGAGCAGGTTGAGATGGCGAAGGCGGAAGGGGACGTAGAAATAGTGTAGTGTAGATTTTTTTTTTGTAATTTGTAGGTAGGATTTTGTAATTGGTCGTTCGTACCCTTTTTGAGTAATGAAGTTTCTTTTTCTTCCGTATGCGTGTGCTTGCTCTATCCCTAGTCCTCGAGTATCGGGTGGACGGATCACGAAAATACATAACGTAATAAAAAGAACTTAATGAAAGTATTTTCGCAAGTGCTGGATGTTCCACGGGTGTCGTAGTCGTTGACCTTGCATATCCCTTAGGTAGAAGGTGCTGGGGCTTACCACCTCGTCCATGATATACGGGTCTTCCTATGATGGACGGAGTACCTTGACCTTCTGTTGTATTGCCTTCATGACCCAGTCCCCCTGTTGGATTGGTCGAGCCTGAATGTGCTGGTTGTATAATCGGGCGATTCTTTGTTTGTTCGCGGCATTATGGAGATATGATGTGTCCCTTCTTTCTTCTAGTAGGTCGTTGTTGAGTCGTAACCCTTCCTCGTTCGTGCTCGGATCGTACCCCTTGATCCGTGGGCTCTGGTGGGTGATTTCTAGCAGTAGCACGGCCTCAGTTCCGAATGTCAGGCTGAATGGGGTTTCGCCTGTGGCCGCACTGGCGGTTGTTCAGATAGACCATAGGATTTCTGGGATGACCTCGGGCCAGCGCCCGTAACCTGCCTCCCCGGGCTCAATGTTTTCGATTTTCTTCTTGATGCCTGCCTTGATTATTTTGTTTGCCGCTTCTACCTGCCCGTTTGTCTGAGGATGTGCTGGTAATGCGAATATGAGCTCTATTCCTTGCCGTTTGCAGAAGGTCGTGAGCCGAGGATTTTTCAACTGTGGCCTGTTGTCCGTGATGATGCTGATCGGGGTCCCGTAGCGACAGAAGAGAAACCGCCAAAGAAAGCGTTCGACCTTTTCTGTCGTGATCTTTATCATTGGTTAGGCTTCGACGAACTTGGTGTGGTAGTCGATGATGACGATCAGGTACTTGTACTGCCCCTTGAATTTGGGAGTTCCCCAATTAAGTCCAGTCCTCACTGTACGAAAGGTACGGGCGATAGGAGGATTGAGAGTGGGACGGCAGGCTCGTGGTAGTGGTGTGCGTGTAGCTGGCACTGGTGGCACTTCCTCGTCAGTGTCGTGGCGTCCGCATGGATGGTGGGCCACCAGAATCCGCACCGGAGGGCCTTGTGTGCGATTGATCTTCTCCTGCGTGATGGCTGCACGTGCCCGAGTAGATCTCCTGTAGAATTACGTGGCCCCTCATCGGGGTGATGCACTTAAGGCTTGCCCAAGTCTTTCCTCGTTGATAAAGCGTGCCATCCCGCATGCTGAAGTTTGCCGCCCGTGCGACGACGGTCCTAGCCTCTCGCTTGTCTTCTGGTAATTCTCTCCTTGCCTTGTATGCGATGATAACGTCCATGTAACTGCGTTCGTGCGGTTTGATTGCCAAGATCTGTTCTGCTCCCGAAATGCTCGGTCGTCGCAGTACTTCGACGATTCGTTGTCCTGGTCCGGAGTGGATGGGAGCCGTAGCCAATCGGGCTAGCTTGTCCGCCCGTGCGACGACGGTGCTGGCCTCTCGCTTGTCTTCTGGTAATTCTCCCCTTCCTTGTATGCGATGAGAACGTCTATGTAATTGCGTTCGTGCGGTTTGATTGCCAAGATCTGTTCTGCTCCCAAAATGCTCGGTCGTCGTAGTACTTCGACGATCCGCTGTCCTGGTCCGGAGTGGACGGGAGCCATAGCCAATCGGGAGAGCTTGTCCGCCCGTGCGACGATGGTTCTGGCCTCTCGCTTGTCTTCTGGTAATTCTCCCATTGCCTTGTATGCGATGAAAACGTCCATGTAACTGCGTTCGTGTGGTTCGATTGCCAAGATCTGTTCTGCTCCCGAAATGCTCGTTCGTCGCAGTACTTCGACGATCTGTTGTCCTGGTCCGGAGTGGACGGGAGCCGTAGCCAATCAGGCCAGCTTGTCCGCCTTCGCGTCGAGTCCCCGGTGTATGTAGTTGATGTTGACGTATTTGAACTTGCTGATCAGCGCCCTTACGTGCTTGAGGTAGGCGATCATAGAATTTCCTTTTGCCTGGAATTCTCCCTCAACCTAGCTCACCACCAGCTGTGAGTCACTGAATATGTTTAGGTCTAGCGCCTCCGAATGTTTGGCCAATTGTAGCCCTGCGATGAGCGCCTCATACTCGGCTTCGTTGTTGGTTGTCTTGAATTCAAATTTGAGGGCGTACTCTGCGTTTACCCCTCTTGGCTTGGTCAGGATGATCCCGGCGCTGCTTGCCTTCTTTGTGCAGGATCCGTCGACGTAGAGGTTCCACTCTGACAGTGGTCCTGCCTTCGCTTTTGGCCTTTCGGATGCCTCTACCGTCGGGCCTTCGGGTGTGTCGGTTGGCGTCGCCTTTGCCTCCGCGTATTTGGCGATGAAGTCCACCACTGCCTGTCCTTTTATTGCTGTTCGGGGCTTGTACTAGAGGTCGAACTCGCTAAGATTGACTGCTCGTTTTGCTAGGCGGCCATTGTGGTCGAGCGATTGGAGGATCTGGCGCAGGGGCACGTTCGTGTGGATGTGGATATTGTGTGCTTAGAAGTATGGTCTCAGCCATTGGGCGAAGGTGATGAGTGCGAGATCCATCTTCTCGATTATGGGGTATCGGGTTTCAGCGCCTGTCATACCTTTTCCTGAAAAGAAAACGGGTAGTTCCGTGCGGTCCTCCTTGCGGACGAGGGCTGAGCTGAAGGCTGTAAGGGAGGAAACCAAGTAGATATATAGTACCTCCCCTTGGATGGGCCTGGATAAGAGTGGGATTGAGGCCAAGTATTCCTTGATCTGGAGAAAAGATGCCTCGCATTCGAGTGTCCAGATGACCTCTCGCTTGTTTGTCGTTTTCAGGGCCTTGAAAAACGGAGCGCACTTGTCCGAGTAGCGGGATATGAACTTGTTTAGCGATACGAGTTTGCCCGTGAGGCTCTGTAGGTCCGCCTTCTTAATGGGTGGCTTCATGTCGATGATCGCCCTCACCTTGGCGGGCGAAGCCTCGATTTCCCTCTTGCTTACTATGTACCCTAGGAATTTGCTGTTTATGACTCCGAATGTTCATTTGGCCGGATTCAATCTCATGCCGTTCTGGATCAGGACATCGAGCACAGTCCCTAAGTTTTGGACGTGGTCGACCGCCTGGACACTCTCCACAAGTATGTTGTCCACATAGACGTCTACGATGTTGCCTATCAAGCCATGAAACATCGCGTTCATGAGCCTCTGATAGGTGGAGCTTGCGTTCTTTAGTCCGAAAGGCATGACGATATAGCAGTACATGCCTTTGTCCATGACAAAGCACGTCGCCTCCTAGTCTTTGGGGTCCATGAAGATTTAGTTGTATCCCGAGTATGCGTCCATCATTGATAGGAGTTCGTGCCCGACGGTCGCGTCCACCAGTTGGTCGATCCTCGGTAGAGGGAAGTTGTCCTTGGGGCATGCCTTGTTGAGGTCACTGTAGTCGATGCACATCCTCCATTTCTTATTGTTCTTCTGCACCATCACAGCGTTGGAGATCCATTTTGGGTAATCTACCTTCCGGATAAACCCAATGCTTGGCAGTCGGTCCACCTCCTCGTGCATTGCTGCGTAGTGTTCTGCCTTGTATGCCCTTTGTTTCTACTTCACCGCCCTCGCGCCAGTGTTGATGCCCAGTTTGTGGGATATAATGCTCGTGTTGATCCTGGGCATGTCCTTGTACGACCATGCAAACACCTCCTGCTTCTCCTTCAATAGTGCGATCAATCGTTCGGCTATCGCGGGCGCCAATTGGGCACCAATATGGATCGTCCTCTCCGGATGCTCGGAGGATAGTTGTATCGTCCGCAGCTCTTCGCATTCGGGGACGGGGGACACTGCCATCAGTCCGTCGCGCGGGTCGTACGGTGTTTCCGCCTCTGGCGCCAGTTCTTCTAGAGCTAGAATCTCCTGCCTGTTCCCGGGTTTTGCAGTCTCCTCGTAGTTGTAGCCCCGGACGTGCCCGACTCCATGCTCCGTTGGGAATCAACCCAGTAACATGTGCCCCGCGATGATCAGTTTTAGCCTGCTGATCACCGGTCTCCCGAGTATGGCGTTGTATGGGGAGGGTGTGTCCATGATGATGAAGTCCGTTCGGACCTCGCTGTGCAGGGAGTCAAGGGCGCCGATCCCGACCCGAATGTTGTCGCTTCCGATTGGATATGATGTTTCGCCTATGAAGCTTGCGACACATTCGTAGTCCTGCCTCATCTTGTAGGAGGGTCTGCCCAGCGCTGTGTATGCGTTTAGGTAGATCACGTTTACGGACGCCCCGTTATCCACCAGTACCCTTTTCATGAGATATCGGTCTATGATGGCGTTGATCACAAACGGCAGGGTGCTGTTCTTTGGGCTCCTATCCTCGTCTTCCGCTGTGAAGCTGATGGTCAGCAGCTCCCTTCTTCCTGCCTTGTTCGTTCTTCCTGTCCCGATCGTCAGTACCTCCCTGCTCGGACGGTCGGGCGATGAAGTCCCCTCCTTGCCCTTCCCTCCGAATATCGTGCTGATCGTCCCCCGGGTTTTGACGTTCGCCTCGCCTGGTCGTTCCTCGGCTCTGGGAAGGGCAATCCGACCGTCCCTCTGCATGTCCCTGAGCACCTTCTTCAGCATCATGCAGTCGTTGGTGTGGTGGGTGGAGGTGTGGTGGTATTCACACCACCTGTCCGGGGTTCGACCGATCGGGGCCCTGTCCTTTGACACGTTGTTTGGCGGTTGAATCTGGTTTCGGTGCTGGCAGAGTAGTTGTTCGTTTGTCTGTTGTTCGATTGCGTAGACCTCTTGCTCGGCCGGTCAGTACCGGGGGGCCTCCTGGGAATGGATTCCTTGCGGTGTTGGTGCCTTTGCCCGGTCATGTCGGGCGCCTTGATAACCATGGGAAGACGGCCTCTGGTTATTTTTCCTGTGTGTATCTCGGCTCCGCTTGTAGTCTCTGCCCGATTCTCCTCTATCGTCGACGGTTTGTGGTGGTTGAGCGTCTGCGCCCTCTGGTTGGTCGGTGTTAGATCTGGAGGTAGTCCCATATACTTGCGTTTCTACTAGCGCCTTCTGTACGATCAAATCCATGATCTCGTCGTAGTCGAGATGCTCCTTCCGCACGAGTTTTTCTACGAATGGTGTTGCGAGCATGTTGTCCATCAGGGCGACCTTAGCCACCCGCTTGTCGAGGCTCCTGCATGTGCTTGCCAGCGCCCTCCACCGGTTGATGTAGCTGGATAGGCTCTCATCTGCCCCCTGGTGGACCTTGAGGAGGATGCCCGTGGTATTGTACTTGCCCTGGAGCCTGTAGCGCCTTTGAAAGCTTTCCGCCAGCTCAAGGAACGAATGGATGGAGCCTGGCGGAATCTCATAGAAGCAGCTCCTCGCCTCCTCGGACAGCGTTTCCTGGAATAGAAAGCACAAGGTTGAGTCCGAGTACTTGGTTCTGTCCGTAGCAGACCGAAACTCGTCGATGTGCGTGCGGGGGTCCCCACTTCCGTCGAACCGGGTGACCTTCGTAATTTTCGCGTTAAGGTCCCTGCCTCTCTCCAGTATGTGCGCCGAGAATGGACTGATTCGGGGGGTGAACATCCCGCCTTGCCCGGCGTGCTTGTCCTTCCGCAGGCGCGACACCTCCGCCGACAGCTCCTCCATCCTCCGAAGGATCATGGTGTTGTCCATTGGAGGCGTGCCCCAGGGTGCGAGTTCCTCCGCCAGCGTGAGTGTTCGGGTCACCCGGGGGTCAGTCCTGCCGAACGGATGCTGAAGATCCTCATCGTTGGTGTCTTCCCGGATGGGACCCCGCCCGTGTTGTATCTGCTGCTGGCTGACGAGCACGTCCAGTCGTTCTTCCAGCCTTTGCCGGACCTGGCGCTCATGGTCCCTTTCGAATGCTACCACTCGTAGCTCCTGGAGCAGGCAGTCGGCTCGTTCCTCGCTGCTCAGTCCCGGGCTGCTGCTTGTTAGATCACCTGTCGCGCCCGTGCGCTCGGGGGTGTTTCCTCGACGGGCATGTCACTGATGTTTGTCTTTTGGGTATTCATGTGGGCTTTTTGTTAGTGGTGTTTATACGAGGTTTGCAATTTTTAAGTTTCCCACAGACGGCGCCAACTGTTTCTACCGGATTACGCGGGACGTAATCAAGCAGAAGCAAGTACGAGTAATATCTTCTCTCCTTGTCTGAACGTTCGGGTTGTTCGGATGATCGGGCTCTTTCTCTCTCTTCGGGTATTCGGGTTATCGGGTATGCGGGTCTTGCGCATTCGGCTTCCCACTGTTAGGAGAATACAACAATAAACGGGAGGTCAGATAGTCAAGACAGGGTCGGCCTGCCTTCAACGCTCTGATGCCTAAGTTAGAAGGTGTATTGGATATAACAGTCAAGCGAACGTGTAAGAAAGTAGGTTGGGGTATTTAAGATTGGAATTAATTCTGTGTCGAATTGAATTCCCTCTTACCTGTAGTAAATGCCTTACCTATATAGGTGGGTGAGATTGTTACTTACTTGTGCTCTTCGATGTGGGATAGGGCTGTGCTTGCTGTCATATGGGTCGAGTATTCGGACGTGCGCTTGTCGGGTGCGTGCCTGATCGAATAGGCTCGGTCTTACGAGTGAAGTTGTAGTCTGCCTGGTGGTCTTTCAGGTGGTCGGGTAGGTGTTGATTACCTGCTTAAGTGGGTAAGTATGTTTAATCCGTGAACTAATGGTGCTATACTAACATAGGACAAGGGAACATGAGCTCTACTGTACTAAGGCAAGAGCAATGAAGATGGCCTATTCTTGTTCAAGAATCCCACGTTCAGATCTTCTTCATCACAAATTGCTGCTTTTTTGGGAAGTGTTGTCAAGTCTAGCTTGTGGCATCAAAGGTTTGGCCATCCTTCTGCTGAGGTCACAGCTAAAATGTTGTCTATGTCCAATATTAAATGTAGTACTGAGTATTTGGAGAATCTTTATCATCAGTGTATCCAAGGAAAAATGCATAGATTGCCCTTTTCAGATTCTACTCATCATAGTGATAGTCCTTTTGCTAAGATTCACTGTGATGTTTAGGGGCCAGCTCCTTATGTCTCTTTTGAAGGATATAGATACTATGTAACTTTCATGGATGAGTGCACAAGATTCTCATGGATTTTTCCATTAATCAATAAATATGATGTTTACTCCACATTTATGAAGTTCTATGCTTTTGTCTCCAATCATTTTAATACTTCAATAAAGGTGTTACAGTCTTATGGGGGAGGAGAATATAGTAGCAAGGCTTTTAAGCTTTTCTTAGAATTGAAAGGAGTCTTACATCATGTCACATGTCCATACACTCAATAGAATGGACTTGCAGAAAAGAAGAATAGTCATTTAGTTGACACTGTTGTTACATTGATGATTGTTGCTTCTCTTCCAAAGGTATTCTAGTTTCATGCCATAGCACATACTAGTTTTTTTATTAACAGAATGCCCTCCAAGGTTTTGAAATTTTCTTCTCCTTACCGAATGCTTTTTCATAGCATACCTCCTGTTGAAAACCTCAAGGTGTTTGGCTCCACCTGTTTTCCTTATTTGAGGCCTTATGCTAGTGACAAACTTGATCCTAAATCTCTTCCTTGTGTGTTTTTGGGGTATGCATTAGGTTATAAGGGGGTATTTTTTTATAATATTCCACTTAACAAGCTATGGATGTGTAGGCATGTGATTCATGATGAATCACTTTTCCCTTTTGCTTCTGTAACTTCTCCTATCCCCACCATTGCCACTGGTCCTGTATCGGCTTCATTCTTTGATGTTTCTCCCTCTTATAAAGCTTCTCCATAGTCCTCAGTCTTTGATACACCACCTGCTATGTTATCTTCTCCTAGGTCTCATCTTCCTGTGTTGAGTCCTTCACAACTACATGTTGGTTTGCCTTTAGCAGAACCTGAAGGCAGAAATGATACTCATGTGATAGCAGAACGTGAAGACAGAAATGATACTAATGTATTGCATACTGATGCTGCTGAAGCAAGTGAGTCACATAGCCTTTCCTCTGATGTTTCTGTTCCCTCTACTAGTTCTCCTGAGGGTAATGTTTCTGATCAGTTGCCGATTAACAATGGTGATATTGTGGTTCTTTTTTATGACAATGTTGTGCCTACTGTGCCTATGTCTAATGCTGCTCAGAATGCACCTGTTGAGTATCTTATTGATCCTATCCTTATTGATCCAGAATTTCAGTTTGTGGTTCAACAAGACTATAATACTCATTCTATGCTCACAAGAGCTAAGAATAGTATTGTTAAGAGAAAATCTTTTAATAATTATTGTGCTTTCACTACTGTTGTTCAACAAAAATTGTACCATGCATATGCCTACTTTGCTGGATTCACTGCTGTTACAGATATTACTGATCATTTTGAACCAGTCATTCAAAGCTGCTTTTGGAAATCCTGAGTGGGAGTTAGTTATGCAAGAGGAGATTGATGCTCTTAGTAAACAAGGTACTTGGTCTCTAGCTCCCTGTCCTCCTCATAAGAATATTGTAGGTAGTAAATGGATATATAAAGTCAAGAAGAATCAGGATGGAACAGTGTCAAGACATGCCTTATTGCACAAGGTTATTCACAGGAAAAGAGGCTAGACTATAAAGAAACTTTTAGTCCAATGGTTAAGCATAGTACTGTTAGAATTATTCTTGCTCTTGCTGCTATGTACAAATGGGATCTGAGGCAACTAGATGTCAAGAACGCATTTCTTCATGGTGACCTCAAAGAGGAGGTTTATATGAAGCAACCACAAGGATTCACTGATCTTGCTCATCCAGATTATGTCTGTCTTCTCAAGAAATCTTTGTATGGCCTTAAAAAGGCTCCTAGGGTCTGGCATGAAAAATTTACCATCTATCTTCCTGACATGGGATTTTGTTTCTCACATTTAGACCCTAGTTTGTTTGTTACATCAAGTCTCAATGGTGTGATCATTCTTCTACTCTATGTTGATGACATAGTTGTCACTGGGTCTGATACATAAGCCATTCAGTCTGTTATTGATGAACTCAGTTCATTTTTTGATATGAAAAATCTTGGAGCCTTATCTTTCTTTCTTGGATTGGAAATTCAATATATGTCAAAGGGATTACTCATTAATCAGAAGAAATATGCTACAGATTTACTTGCTAGAGCTGGTATGAGTGCCACATAGGCCTGTTCTAACTCCTTGCTTACCACAACTTCAAATGCTTAAGAATGAAGGCACTCCATTGCAAGATCCTACTACCTATAGGAGTCTTGTTGGTGCACTCCAATATTTGACCTTTACATGCCCTGATATTGCTTATTTTATAAACACAGTCTGTCAATTCATGGCTCAACCTACAGATGTTCATTTTCAGGCAGTCAAGCGTATCCTTAGGTATGTTCAAGGTACCTCTTCTAAAGGTCTGTTCTATGGTCATGCTCCCAAGTCTGCTCTTGTTCATGGTGTGTGTCTTAAGGCCTTTAGCGATGCTGACTGTGGTGGGGAAGTAAATACCAGAAGTTCAACTACAGGCTTTGTTGTCTTTTTTGGTAATTGTCATGTGGCATGGCAATCTAAAAAGCAAGGATCTGTTTCTCGAAGTTCCACTAAGGCAGAATATCGGGCTCTTGCAAACACAGCTGCTGAAATCACATGGATGCGACATGTTTTGTGTGATTTACACATTCGTATTCCTCGTCCTCCTCTCCTCAAATGTGACAACCTCTCAGAACTTGCCCTAGCTTCTAATCCTATTTTTCACTCCCGGATTAAACATCTTGACAATGATTTTCATTTCGTTCGTGAACGAGTTCAGAAACAGGATCTTTTGCTCCATTATGTCTCTACAACTGTGCAAACAGAGACATTTTAACAAAGGGACTTCACAGTCCTATATATCGTTATAATTGTACCAATCTTAGCTTGGTATCTCCTGCTGAGATTGAGGAGGGTAATAGCAAAGTCAACGTCAAGAAATGAAGAAAAGATGGACGGAGACGTTACTGCCGTTTTCTGTTATAGATTAGAATCACGTGTTTGTCATTCGGTGGTTTTTAGCTGGATTGCTGTTTTTTTGTCGTTTTGTTCTGCTGATGCTCTATATATTGCTGTATCATAAACATTGATGTAAGCTCTTGAATTACATAGCGAAGCTCTGCCATTTTCACTTCTCAAATTTCTCTTGAGGTACTGTGTAGATTTTTGCTTCTGTTTACTGTGAATTTCTGATATGATATCCATGTTATCACTCTATTCCCTTGAATCCACTTAAAGCACAACCCACGGAGACTTCCTTGTCCTTATAATCAGATGAGGCGTATTAGAACTTGAGGAGGAAAGATTGTGTTTTGATGAAAGTAGAACAAAGAGAAGAAGAAATTTGCAAATGAAATTGAGGAGACTGAGGCCGCGTTTTCATCGCTCAGATTGTTAACCGTCTCAAATTTCTACTGCTTTATTACATTTGTACGCTTTTTTTTATTAGTCGTATTTTCACTAATTTAGATAAACTCATAAAAGACGAGGGTAAAAATAGGTATACGGAATGTTTAACTTTGTTGAGTAATTGTAGAAGCCTCATTTGACTTAATTAATAGAGATTAAGATAATTACTGTTTGATTAATAAACACTAGTCATTGCACCACATGTTATATGTGCATGCAAATATACTTTTCTCAACTGAAAAAGGTTAGTTTTTCTTGATAAAGGTGAACAATGTTAGTTACGCGTAGTAAGGGTGAAGCTGAAAACTCATCTCTGTAGAGAGAAACCAGGAGAGAATACAAGTTTTTTTTTCTATTCATTTAACCAAACTGATATATCCTTAATATATAACTAGTTGCACGCGTGTAAGCGCGTGCGATTTGTTGGATAATTTTTGAAATGTGAAATTATACAGCTTTCCGGAATATATTTGTTTTGGCCTTCTCTTTGTTGGTTTTTGTCTCCTCCACTATTGAGTTTCAATATATTGATGCATATGAAAAACTATTTAAGTTGATGTGTCACATAAGCGCATGCAAGAAAAAGTGTCACACTCACACATGTAAATTGTCTAATATTTTTGCTATGGAGCTATATTCTTTTTCCACGATTCCCTCATTTTGGGATCCTGGTTTACATGAACCATTTTTTCTTCTTCTTTTGAAACGCATTAATCAAAATCTTAAAAACATCTCTGCAAGGACCTAACCCCGATTTACTAAACCGAGATTAAACACTAATGACTCTAAGTACCAACACATACTAGTCAAAACCCAAACCAAAGATTCACCATTCTAAAATCATGAATCGAATGAAAACTTTAACATAACAACTCACAACATGACATAGGAACGAAATACAGTTTGTGACACTAAAGCAACTAGACAAGCTATACAAACTAAGCTAATTAAAATACTAACCCATATGATCAATATCGGATCCTACGATAGATATTGATATGCCTCGAACTGCGTATGCGGCCAACCTCTAAAAGAACTCTGCAACCTGGACATTTGAAACCGAAGGGCACAGGAGAAAGACATATATAACAGGAAAACCGTTAGAATGAGTACGAAAATAAATATTCGTAAGAAATCGTAAAACGTATATTTATGCCTTTCACCATATACGTATAATAAAAGAATAGTACGTCTAGGATAAACATAAAATCATAAGTGTGTGGAGGCTACGACTAGAGCATAAATCCTCACGTCATCATAAACGTAATCATAGTGGCATAGGTGCATGCGGTGACATGTCTGGTGCCACTAAGGGGTTACCGAGTGGATGCATCGATGCACAAACATAGACATATCGTGTGAAAAACGTAAAATCATAACATAAGGCCTCCGTGCATAAATGTAAACATAAGATATATCATAATAGTTTAACATAAATGAAAGTGTATAAATCTATACTCGCAATGACAGCGAAAAAGAAACTGTTCAGTCACCTGGTTCGCCAGAAAACAATAGTTGAACCGCTAACTCGAAATTCGTACTCAATCTCCTAGGCCAAATCGAAATCTAAATCATTTACTCTATTGTTTTGATTGTGTAACTAAAATAGATAAAGGAATCTGAGGCAAGATGTCGATCGGAAAACTTACATTTACCCCAATATTTGTTAATCGCTACTCTTACAAGCCCCTCGAAGTCAACAAAACATGTCTTCATCCATATCACCGAATTGTACCGCTCAATAGAGTTAGTCTGGACTTGACATACGAAAATAGACAATGTCGAAGGTCGAGTCACCTCGAAATCTATGTGTAAAATGAAACGTTACGAAACTTGATCGAATTTTACGCGGCTACATCAAAAATCATCAAAAATCAATTAAGGGAAATTTTCGTGAAGAACCTAGATTACTGGCTGCCGGAGCCTCGCCGCACACGGCAGCGCGTGGGGCCTATGCTCCACCACAAGTGGCAGCCAAGGTTGTCCTGCACAAAAATGGTCGATCCACATATCAAATTAATCATCTAATCAGTCCCAACAATACTTCAGTACAAGTCGGAGTCAAAATCTAGCCAGAAAGCGTCGAAATACAGCATGGAAATTTGAAAATCTCGCCTAAAAATTGATTGCCACCGGCGAGGTATGAGACTGGTGGAAATCGACTCAAGGAAGGGAGGGCTTCAAAACCCCTAAGGTGGTGCCACCAAAATCCGGCTGAGATGTTGTCGTTGATGGAGACCAAAGCCATGAGGTCCGACCAAACTTTGTGGCTTCGAAACTCTCTCCCTTAGTCATGCATGGCAGTTCTACGGGCAGAGGGAGGTGGAGGACGATGAGAGCTTCAATTTTTGACCGGACGAGCAAGATTCGACCGGGTTGTCGATTCGGGTCGGACCCGCCGTCGGATCAGTTATTCAGGTTGTGCGAATGGGTTCGGGTAGAAACTTCTCAATTTATACCCTTACGTTAAAAACAAATCAATGGTCCATGTTGATCAACCATCAAATATCACGGCCCAGAATAATTCGTACTGAAAAATTTAAAACAAATTACTTAAATGCTTCATATTTTTAAACAATTATTAACTAATTGCTCGAACCTCCAAAAAATACAATAAAAATACGCACAAACTCATAATAATATGCTCTACATCTTTTGTGAGGGAAGTGAATCCAAAATCAAAACTTATAAAAATCAATTTTAGTCACGACGAATATCGATAAACATGACATATGATGCTTAGCTCGATTATTAGTATGACTAACAATGATTAACTGACTAATTGAGTTCAGGTCGTTACAATCTACCCCCCTAGAAAAAATTTCGTCCTCAAATTTACATCATGAAAAGTCAACGGAGTGAGAACGTAATCGTTGCTTGAAATTTCTCTGAATAACATTTGATATACCATGTTTCTTCAATCCTAGTGACACCAGCGGTGTGATTGGTCCTAAGGACTCAACCATGAAATTTTTATAGAAACATCTCATCATGCTAAGAGTAGCTCATAAAATTGGTAAGTCCTGGCAAGATGATCAATATCCCAATATTTCATGATTACCGAAAACACACTACTAGAAAAAGTATTTTAGACATCGAACCTTTAACATCGGTTGGAAAAACCCCTGATGTGAAAAAGTTTTTAGACATCAGATTTTTAAAAACCGATGTCATTTATATAATTTACATCGGTTTTAAGTCAGACTGATGTTAGGTATCCCATTATTGATTTTTGAAATCGCGAAAAAAAAAACCTAAGTGTCGGGCGGATTATGTTGGAGGGAAACAAAATTTTCATTCCCTCCCAAAACTTAGGATTCTATTACTTAGTTTTTTTCGACCTCTCACTCTCTCTCTCACAAACCACTGAATTCCTCTCTCACTCACTCTCTCATTTCCTCTCACCTCCATCTCCTCCGACGCCGCTCTCCTCCTCCTCCGACGTAGCTCTCCGACCAGGACCCCGATCTCCGATTGGTGGTGTTGCAGTGAGAGTTTTGAACTTGGTGTTTGAGAAATGGAATATTCGGGCCAACCAGAATCAATGGAACCTAAGCGGAGAGCCATGCAGTGGAGCCGCCATCGGCACCACCAAGTTCGATGACAACGATTACAACCCCTTCATCGTATGTGACTGCTCTTATGAATCCGGCTCCATTTGCCGCATTACCCAACTGTAAGTTACTTTATCTTTTTTTCCTCTTCTTTTTACTTCATTGCCAGATCGAGTTATTTGCAGAATTTGAATTGGCAGCAAAGTTTATGACTTAAAAGTTGTTGGGGTAATTCCGGACGAGTTATGGAGTTTGACCTCCCTCACCAACGTGTATGCTTTCTACACTTGTATGCTTGAGTACGTTGGACTCACTTTAGTTGCCCCATTCGTAATCGTATTTCCCTTCTATTTTCGTTTAGGAAATTGTCATTGAATTGCTTGACAGGACCTCTGTCTGCAGCCATTGCAAATCTAACCGGCTTGCAATACTTGTAAGCACATCTGACTATCTGAGCTTGTGATTTGGAAGCCATATTTTCACACAGCTAATGATGTTGTACTTAACTATTGCAACTTGTGTTGTGTCTCTTTTCTGGTCTACATGGTTTAATGTCTAGTTCTGTTGGCATCAACGACTTATCAGGCACGCTACCCAAAGAACTTGGACAACTCACTGAATTGAGATCATTGTAAGTTTTTTTTCAGTTAAGAGTCTCAGATCATTAATATATTTGTGGATTTGTAGGGCATTTGGTGGAAACAACTTTACTGGTTCTCTGCCACCTGCGTTAGGAAATTTATCGAAATTACAACAGCTGTAAGTTCGATAAGCTGTTTCTTTTCCTTCTTATAGGTGAGATGAGGCTATCACTTGTGTTGAAATGATCCAATATACAGGAATTTTTTTAATTCAATAACCAAGGTGATCAGTTATAACACCTATATGCACATGTGTATTGAACTGGGCAAATGAATATGCAAAGAAACAAATTCTACGGCAAACTAATTGGAATTGGAACTGATAGAATTCTTATTTACTTCATACATCTTTTCGGTACTTTAGTAAGTCTACTGATAGATTTTAGTAAGATAGCAATAGACAATAATCTATTGTCTACTTTGGCAGTTACATTGATAGTT
This sequence comes from Geum urbanum, assembly GCA_946800695.1. Lineage (NCBI taxonomy): Eukaryota > Viridiplantae > Streptophyta > Magnoliopsida > Rosales > Rosaceae > Geum > Geum urbanum. Next base: position 36,482,165 of record OX327003.1, on the reverse strand, counting down.
TTGGAGTTACTGGCGAGATTCCATCATCATTTGCTAAGCTACAAAGCTTACAGATTTTGTAAGTGCAATACAAATATTTTAGTTTCACAGTTGAAAAAGATCGAGCATCCCATACAACGAAGAATTGTTTATTACCTTAATATAAGAAAATACCTTGGCTTGTTGCAGTTGGGCAAGAAACGTTGAACTCTCTGGCAGGATACCGGACTTCATAGGAAATTGGTCAAAGCTTTCTTCCTTGTAAGATACTGTAAACGAATCACTTTAAAGTTTTTGATATTAGGTTCATCTTTTAGTCAGCTCTATTGCTCAATGTTTTTGGACGAAACTTAACTACTTAATATTTCTTTAGGAGGCTGCAAGGAAACTCTTTTGCAGGTCCTATACCTTCTGCCTTTTCCAACCTGACTTCTATGAAAGAGCTGTGAGTAGCTAAATTTACTTGTCACTTTCTGTTTATTCTTGCATGTCTATAAAAGCTTACCACTCCTGTCTCATGCAATAATAGACGAATTACGGATTTGTCAAATTCTAATGGGGGCTCTTCTCTGGCATTCATCAAGAATATGAAGGCACTAAATATATTGTAAGGAGAATATATATTTCTCTGTTATATGTAATTCTGTCAAAACATTTTGATCATAATTATATGTTGTTTCTTTTTCTTGTGAAATTTATCATGACAGTCTGATTTCACATCCTGCAGAGAGCTGAGAAACAACAATATCTCTGATTCAATTCCTTCCGATATTGGAGTATACCAAAGTTTGTCTCAGCTGTAAGTTTTTATTTATGATTTGGTGTAGGTGTTGGAAATACCCCAATTGCAAATTGATACATCTTTTAGCTTCAGTACCGAAGGATAGCAATTACCAATACGATCATCTAAAGGCAACATTAGCTTCTCTTACATCATTCAGTAATGCTTATAAGTTGAAGTAGAGGATAATTATTGACTACATTTTTCCACTTAATTTTTTTTATACAACATTTTACCACTTTTAGATGCATTGTGATTTTTTTTCTTCTCATAATATTATAACTAGTACCTTCACATTTCTTAATTAAAGCATGTAACTGACTCTTCTCCACCAGGGATTTGAGCTTCAACAATCTAATGGGACAGATACCAGACTCACTGTTTAATTTGAGTTCGCTCTCCATTTTGTAAGATATCAATCCCTCTTGATTGTCTTATACTCCACCCAAGTGTACTCTTCACGTATTATTTCTGTCTTCAATATCAGGTTTCTTGGAAACAATAAGTTGAACGGAAGCCTTCCCGATTATAAGGTGGCATCTCTTCTCAATCTGTAAGTTTTCAGAATATTTTCTTAAGATCATTGTAATGCATCACTCTGCAGTTTTCTGTGTCCATAATTAGTTCGATATTAGAGTAAATTACTTATACTAAATGCCTTCAACTAAGCAACTAATCTCCACCAAAAAAAAAACTAAGCAACTATCCAAAAAAGTACAGAATGGCATGATCGTAACTGCATGAAAAACATAGTGAAGTAGCACTGACAGTTATAGCTTAAAGCCCAGGCATTAATCCCCTTGATCCCTTTGGAACTAGAAGGTTTTCAGATATTTATTTATAGAAAGGTTAATTTGTTTGGATTTTATTCTTCCTTCAAGTTTGTTTGTAGCTCATATCTTTGATATTGTTCATCTTCCTCATGATGTGGTATCCCATTTCCAGCAAAGCTTGATATATAATGTAGTGGGTTGACGCAGAAATATGGAGAAATTGAGGTTTATTTTCAAATGTTTATGGTGCAACTCATGTATCAAAGTATAAATATGATCTAACATATGTGGGTATTGATCACAGTGTTGTTATATTAAAATGAACTTTGCATCTGATATCTTTTCTCATGATATGTATGCAGCGATTTGTCTTACAATTATTTAGAGGGGAGCTTACCTTCTTGGGTTAAACAAGAGAAACTACAGCTGTAAGGCTACATATTTTTCTAATTATTTCGTTGAAAAGAAAAAAGAAAAAAAAATGCTACAGAAAGTTCATTATTTCAGTAAGAAAGTTTAGTAGCTTAATGACTTAGTTACACTTTGCTAATCTGTAAATGACAGTTCTGTTATATTTAATTTATTTGGTAGGAAGGCTTTAGGATGGGCTTTGATTAACATATAGTAGATGATATTGACACGAGTATTTTGTGTATTCTGCAGTAATTTAGTGGCCAACAACTTCAGCCTAGGAAGTATACAAAACAGGTGTGTCATTTCCCTCTGTGCTCATTTTTAGTGTTTTCGACAATTCAATGAATGATATGAGAGTTGAATGTCACTGGAGCTATATGGCCATGTCTAGCTACCCAGCATTTAATTTCTTTACTCCTTTTACTTATTTATTTCTTTCAGTGGTCTTCCTGCAGGATTGACTTGCCTTCAAAGAAACTTTCCTTGCAATCGTGGCCCTGGAATCTGTAAGTCTAGTCGAACACAGATCCAAAAAGGAAGTAAAGTCAGGATGGCTGGATTAGATAGGTAGCTAGGGATCAAAGTCAGGATGGCTAGCGCAGCAATTTTTTGGATGGTGGCGCGCCGGAGTAGATATATAGCTAGGGAACTTCTATCGGATTGCTAGCATGGTTATATGTCCCAATATTTTGATGATGGATAGGATAGTAATCCATCTTTTGAAACAACTTGAATTTGGCAGTACTGTAACTTGAATTTGGGGCTGTAAGAGAGAATTATTCTCATTAATTTAAGCCAATTAGTGCCTCCTATTTGTCTTTGAGAGAATTAGAAATCGTTATAACTAATGCATAAGATGAGAACTGGACATCAAAAACAACCCAAAATCTGATGTCAAATAAAATTTACAACATCAGGTACAAAGCCAAAATCTGATGTATAAGATGAGAGTTGGAAACCAAAAACAACCCAAATTCTGATGTCAAATATAGTTTTTTACATCAGGTACAAACTCAACATCTGATGTCAAAAACGATATTTAACATCAGGTACAAAAACAAAATCTGATGTCAAAACATACATCTTACATCGGTTATAAATGGAATATCGATGTAAAGGTAATAAATTGTAATGTAGACTTCGATTTCATTGGGTCTTTCACTCTAAATATGAATTTTTGAAAGTACCTACACACTGGAATAGTGAGATGTACATAAGCAACCGATGTCTATTGTAACCTTTGACATCGGTTCCTAACCGATGTCCCATTTTTCCGATCTTTTACATCACCCACTAAGACATCGGTCTGGTATGATTTTTTACATCGGTTCTAAACCGATGTCTGAAATACTTTTTCTAGTAGTGACAACTTCCATAATTCTCCAACGCTTCAAGAAATATACCATCTGCTTAAAAATGAAAAGTCAGAACGCTAAACCGCTGCTACCTAAACCAATTTTTATCCGCAAAACTATACACTTGCATCATCATTCACTATGATACTAACATCCGTGCTAACCCATAAAACAAATTTGATTGTATATCTGAAATGCTACAATGACTTGAGAATCGAAAGCATTTAGTTTTCAATGAAAGGGCATCACCATATCAAACGCTCAAGCTTATAAAAATAACTCCATATGTCGTGATAACCTTCAAGAATGGCACGTAATATGATAACTTCGATTAAAAGAAGACCGTGACCAAATTTCTTGTCTTGTAGACTCAAATTTTCTCAATTATGGATCTGGCATGGTTACACAAGATATCGAGTACACAGAGAGACTCGAACAGCTAAACATAATTCGGCATACAACATCACTGTAACGATATACATTGAAATATTGGATCTAGAGCACACATAGACAGTAGTCAATATGACTCCTCAAAGACATTGGGACCACGTGAAACTCCAAGCCTCACGCACAGGCAAGAGAAATATCGTGTACAGAAACATTTCATTTGTACAGCTTATGCAGAGTTGCATTCAAAATACATTTCGCACTTTCAACACAAAAAGAGACCACAGCATAACTCTTTCAACCGTAACCAAAATACAACCCTCGTAGGAATTACTTTCTAAATACTAATCACATGATTGGCTTGTAGTACATGCATCAGAATTACGGAGTACAAGGTACCCCACCTCGATGGGGATAATGAAGAATCGCGTATAACCATGTAGAATATCACTATAATTCACATCTCACACAACATTGGTTGCTAATTAGTGATCACGCGATTACAATCAAATCATGGTTTCACATATGTTCGGACATCAAGAAGGAAGTAGTTTCGATAACCCTATATTGAAGGAATTCCTACCGAAAATTCTACCGTCCATGATAATCCATAAGAGTTTCATAAATCCGACTTTCCAAAATAATATATAGCCCTACTAACAGCCTCACCGGCCTATAAGTCCATTCTGAAGAAATGATCTCGGGCCTAACGCTTGTGTCAGACCACCCCCATTTTAAATAATCGAATTATTGCTCGTTGACATAATCAATAACGAGGAACACAAGAAATACAGAAGAACAGCAGGTCAGCGACAACCGCATATTATGAGATCCAAAAACTGTTGTGGTTAGATAAAAAAATCTTATAGGGAGGAACCTTATACAAATACAAATGTATCCCTAATACTTCATGTATTTATGGTTCGAGAGAACTCCACGTGCATTGAGAATTAAACGAAACAAAAGATAGTGAATCAAACCAAACGAAACTTCAACTAAAGTGTAACATAATTAGCCGAAGCTACACACGACTATTCTACCAAAATAGTTATATGTGACAATCCTACAGCTATTCCAGGATCTCGATGTAGCTTTGCTAGTATGACAATGATACGTTCAGAGTCGGTCAAATCGATGAATAATCTTCAAGACGCACATTATTAAGAATACAACATGACAAGATGGAACAAAGTAAAGTTGAATGATCACAACATAATAGGGCGAAACAAATTAACAACCACAGAACTAACTGAAGTTGAATGGAATGGGAACGAAACACTCACTGGGGACGTATGCGCACCACAAACCAAGTATCATAGCCTCAATTAGCAGTATGAGTAATGATTAACGCACATCAAATGACCTCACATACTAGGACTAAGTCTTGACCCATAAGTGTCGTCTCTACGTAATGACCATGTTAATCTACTCTGCATCGTTCGGATTTCATTGGACATCCCGGAAGGGACACCCATTATGGACTAAGGAATCTGTTTAGCTTCGCGAATATGATGATCGAACTTGGAAAGTTTAGACGCGAAGTAAAAGGGATCACGTGAAGCAAGTTGTTGAACGAAATTAAAAAGACCAAGAAACAAAGCATGGCGAAGGCAAGGGTTTGAGCACCATGACTCATTGACATCACTATGAGTTTACTAACTTTATGGCGTACCAAGGCTCATAAGGTGTTGATGTGATCACCAACGATCTTGTCGTAACGTTCTTTCTTCCTCGACTTCTTATAATATAGTTCCTCGTCTAAGAACTATTCAATCCTCATAAGAAAAAAGAACATGAAGCACAAAGAGAGAAAGCACTGCCTACAAAACACTCCAATGGCTGAATCGCCTTGTTTTAACGGATCTCAATATCAGTGTTTTTTTATGGATTGCCATTTCAGAGATTTATTGCGAAATGGAAAGATGGAAACTAAACAAGACCCTTGAACTTTTTACTGAACATGATGAAGTTGCAAAATTAAATATTGACGAAAGGGGGAAAATTTTCACACTTAAATCATTAACATAGCTGGTAATTTACTAGCTCGATACTACGTGACGGCTTATGAGTTATCGACGTAAAAAAAAATCACCAAAAGTTTCGTCTTCTCATTCCTTATAATACACGACTTGACATAGCTCAGAAAATTTACCAAAGATTCAGCAGAGCATCCCCATAAATTCAAGATCAGCCAAAACCTGATCATATTTCAAAAATAACAAGTACCATATACAAACTATGAGCCACAGTCGCTCAATCGAATCCTCATAATATAAAACACATAATTCAATTCAAATCAAAAGTCTTCAAAGAATAAAGAAACGTCGCAAGAGTTTGTACGTCTAAAATTGATTTAGGGTAGCACTTGCATAATATCACCACGGTAATTCGCTAATCGACATAACAACCCTTTTTTTCGTATGAAAATCGATACACATAAATTTGACTTCTCAAATAGTGGCAGTCCACCAACAATTCACATATCGAAATAGACCTTACTAATAAACACCCGCTCGTTTATCGGGTACATATCCCGCTTCTCAAAAACTTAACGTTATACCTTCATAATTTAACTTAGTATAGCAAGGACATGAAAACTCAAAGAATGACAAGTACGTAGCTCAGCTGTACTACAAACTTATTTGAGAAAACTTTTACCTTAAACTTACACGAAGAGATATCGAGGTCGACGCACACGAAACATATCTACTAGAGGGCTCAGACTCACAGGCTGGGTTAGTAACCGGTCACATTCACAATGTATTCAACGATGTTCAAGACCTTGAATATCAATGGGGATCCGCGGGCCGATCAGGCCATCACTCGGAAGATGTTAAGCATAATCGAACATAAAAACAAAGGTGACCTAGTACAGTTTACAGAACCTATAACCAAAATCTCTGATGCCAATTGACAAGACCCAACCCCAATTTAGCTACCTAAACCGAGATTAAGCCCGAATGACTCTTAGTACCTACACATACTAATCAAAACCCAAACCAAAGATTCACCATTATAAAACCATGAATCATAGGAAAACTTTCTCATAATAACTCACAACATGACATAGGAACAAAATACAGTTTGCGACACTAAAGCAATTAGACAAGCTACACAAACTAAGCTAACTAAAATACTAACTCATAGGATCAATCAAATCCTACGGTGGATATTGTTATGCCTCAAATTACGTGCACCCGACCTTTAATAAAACTCTGCAACCTGGACATTTGAAACCGAAGGGCCCAAGGGAAAAATATATAAAATAGAAAACCGTTAGGGCCCACTGTTGACTGTGATTCGGTAACACATGTCGTTCAGAGATCGATTTGATCTCAACCAATTCAACCTACAAACACATAATTTCAACACCCAATACAATCTACACGTTCCAAGGGTTTGAACCATACCTCAATCGTCGAACAAATCGGTCGGCAACCCACCGACCTGAAAACTAGGTTTTCACGACTTTTCCTCTCAAAATTCTGGCTTCCTCTGTGATGACCCGAACCAGAATCAGTTGTGTATTCGGCACGATTCCCAAGATTGGTCATAGTCGCAGTTTTAAGTTATATATGTGGTTTGTCGATTCTATTCGCGACTATGTTTTCGACCGAGAATTTGGGTTGAGTGTCTTCTCGGAAGTTGTTGAGCACGTGATTTCGATCTCGAGCGAAGTTCCGGAAGATTTTTCCGATAACCGAGGAATATAATATGATTATTTGAAGTTTCAGTTTCGACGAGTTTATCCGATGGTTTCGTGTTTATCCGAATCGTGATGGTTATCCAGTTCGAATCGTCAATCGACCCGAGGCGCGAGCAAAAATATCGGAAATAGTCGAGAATTAGTCGAAAATCTCAATTTGGGCTTTGACTGACGTTGACCACCTGTTGACTTTCCAAATATGGAAAGTTGTCGTTGACCCGTGAAGGAAGCGTGCGACCCGTTTGGGCTCGTCGGCCGACCCGACTTTTCCGGCCACCTCTGGCCAGGCTGAGGGTACAGTTCGAATCCCCTTGAGTTCCTCTTTCGTTTTATGCTTGAGTTTGTTGAAATTGGTTGTGTTTGCTTTGAGTTCGAATCGAGGCCGATATGGGTTGGTCGCCGGTGACGGTTGGTAGGATTCTGGTGAGTTTTGGAGGTGGGGTTGTTGGAGTTTTTGCTCCCCACACCTCAGTGATGCTCTCTGGGTAGTTAGTTTGGGACGAGGTGGTGATTAATGGTGAATCCGATTAGGTTACCGGAGGGAAATTCTGATTTGGGTTTGAATGAAAGTGGTGGTGTTGGGGTTTGAATTGAGGTTGGTTGTAGTTATGAAAGTGATTTGGCTTGAGATGGGCTTCATTTCTTGAGCTTCCTCGCCGGAAAATGTCACCGTTGACGGCGCGGCGGCGGTGGTCAACGGCGGCGCTCCGGCGAGGAGTTGACTTTTTGGATTTTGATGAAATTAATGTCATTTTTCTCGTAATCGCGCCCTGATTATCGTCTAGAGGTTTTCGGATTGATTTGGGTAACCGATTTTCAGTCGAGGGTTTCAAGTGGAGATTTCGGGAATTCCGTTAATCATTTTGTACTGCATTGCATATTTCCGGGAACGGTTGGTTTCCGTGGTTAAGTTCAGAGTTGAGGATTATGTTTTTGATCAGTTATGTTTATGTATGTTCAGGAGATCGAGATCGAGATCGTGATCGTGCTTCAGGCGAGGGATCTTCCGCTGGACCACGAGATTAGCGCGAGCTCGCGCTAGCAGATCTGTGAGTGGACAAGTTTCTATTTTCACAGTTGATTTGCGAGTTCGTGGATTTTATAATTTTTGTGTTTACTTTATACGATGATTGAGATATATGTTATTTTCGGAGGTGTTATTATATGTTTATTGGTGATGGCATTTATTGCATCGATGCTACCAGAGTTGAGAGATTCCTTTGGACCAGAGTTGAGAGATTCCTCTGAAGCAGGGTTGAGAGATTCCCCTGTATGCCGCCGGGGTTGAGACATTCCCCTGGCATATCACCGTCGGGTTGAGCGATTCACCTGACGTCGGGCTTGAGAGATTCGCCCGACAACCTCCATATATATATATGTGTTGTGTTCCGAACTCGCACTATTTTACATTGAGTATGTATATAAACTGGTGAAAGGCATATGTTTATTTTTGTCCACTCACTCTAACGTTTTTATTTGCCTTTCCCCTGGGCTTTTCGGTTTCCATGCCCAGTTTGCAGTTCGGATTCAGGTGTTTCACGTCGCGGTTAGAGGCTATTGATCTGAGCTACCTGTGTTTTTCCAGTAGGTTCTTCTTTCGCCTACTGATGTGTATATTGTATATGTTTATACTAGAGGTCGCTCTGATACATTCTGATACTTGTTTATACGGATTTTCTCGGATATACTATATATAGTACAATATGTTTTCTGTTATTTGATATGAAATGATGTTGAGAAATCCGGATGGGATTGGTGCCCACGGTTTGGCTTTTGTGGCATAGGACGAAATGTTATTTTCAGGGTGCAGGTTTATGCAATTCCACGTTAGTAACGAAACTCTGCCGAAATTTTGAAAAGATTTTTGTTGGATCGTGTTTTCAGAAGGGGTTCGATTCCGGTTCAGGTAACTGAATCAGGATTGGGTCCTTTCAGCTTGGTATCAGAGCATTAGGTTGTCAGATTCTGTAGACTCTTGTAGTTGTGACGCTTAGGGTATTTGAGTTTGTACAGCATGACTGGAGTGATGACTCGACTGGCCAGCGGTACTCATCAATACTTCGGGTGTTGTGTATTCTCAAATATCTGCGGTTTCATGATTACGTTCTGTCTGCTTGTACCTAATGCTTGTCTTGTATCAGTAGGATGCCTCCTCGACGTGGTCCTCGTGTTGATCAGGAAGCGGATCCTGATGAGGATCGCCGAACGCGCGACTTGCTTATGCGAGTGCTGCGTTTGGAAGAGCGTTTTGACCCTGTGGTCAAGGCTCGTACTGCTGGTGCTACTGTATTTTCGGGTTCAGTTGATCCAGAGATATGCGAGCCGTGGTTGGTTCAGATTGAACGTGTTTGTGAGCGCCTGCAGTATACTCTTGAGCAGATGTCAGTGGCTGCAGTTGGGTTACTTGAGGGTGATGCCTACTTTTGGTGGGTTAGCACCGACAGGGTTCCAGCTGATACTCCGTGGAATTTGTTCCGTGATCTGTTTATGCGGAGGTACTTTAATCAGGCTACCCAGCAGCTCAAGTATGAGGAGTTTACGAACTTGAGGCAGGGACAGCCTCAGCGAGGACGACCAGCCGGACAGGCGAGGGTTCATGCCATGACTCTACGTGAGGGCAGAGCTTCACCGGAGGTCGTTATCGGTACGTTACATGTTTTTGGTATTCCAGCACTTGCATTGTTAGATCCGAGTGCCACACATTCATTTATATCATATAGACTGTCATCATTAGCTACGGTACCTGCATCTCCACTTCCGGGGTTGTGGAGAGTGTTGTATCCATCAGGTGAGGGTGTGAGCATCAGTTGGGTGTACAGAGATTGTGAGGTGTTTATTGGTGGTCATGGATTAGCCGCAGATCTATTATTGCTAGATATTGTGGATTTTGATCTGATCTTGGGTATGGACTTCTTGGAGACGCATTGGGCCATGTTTGATTTTCACAAGAAGGAGGTTGCGTTTCGACGACCAGGGTTACCCGAGATACTGTTTCATGGCGAGAAGAACACTTCACTACCGTGTTTGATTTCCGCAATGAGGGCGGATCGGTTGATGAAGAAGGGTTGTGTCGCTTACTTCGCTCATGTTGTGGACACTACAGCTGCAGTGCCGGATCTTGGTAGTATTGAGGTTGTATTTGAGTTTCCGGATGTGTTTCCAGCGGAGTTACCTGGTATACCCCCTGTGCGGGAGATTGATTTTACTATTGAGTTGTTGCCGGGTACAAGACCGATTTCCCAGACACCGTACCGGATGGCGCCAGCGGAGTTGAAGGAGTTGCAGATTCAGCTCCAGGAGTTGCTAGAGAAGGGTTTCATTCGGCCGAGTGTTTCTCTGTGGGGTGCCCCAGTGTTGTTTGTACGGAAGAAGGATGGGTCTATGCGTTTGTACATCGACTATCGGAAGCTGAATCAGGTTACAGTGAGGAACAAGTATCCGTTGCCGCAGATTGATGACTTGTTCGATCAGCTCAAGGGAGTATCAGTCTTTTCGAAGATTGACATTCGATCCGGATATCACCAGTTGAGGATCCGTGACTCTGATGTAGCCAGGACGGCATTCAGGACGCGGTATGGGCACTATGAGTTTTTGGTTATGCCGTTTGGGTTAACCAACGCCCCCGCAGCTTTCATGGACTTGATGAATCGGGTGTTCAGACGGTTCCTGGACAAGTTCGTGATTGTGTTTATTGACGATATTTTGATCTATTCCAGGAGTGTGGGCCAGCACAAGAAGTATTTGCGGGCAGTGTTGCGGACTTTGCGGGACCATCAGTTGTTCGCGAAGTTTAGCAAGTGTGAGTTCTGGTTGGATAGTGTGAAGTTTCTGGGCCACGTGATTTCGGTCGAGGGAGTCAGTGTTGATCCTGACAAGATCGAGGCCGTGCTGAACTGGAGTAGATCCACTACTGTGCCGGAGATTCGGAGTTTCTTGGGGTTAGCAGGCTATTACCGACGGTTTGTACAGGATTTCTCCCGGATTGCTACACCACTGACCAGATTGACGAAGAAGGGCGTCAAGTTTGAGTGGTCTGATGCGTGCGAGGATAGTTATTTACTCTTGAAGGAGAGATTGACTACCGCACCGGTTCTGACATTGCTAGACGACAGTGGTGAGTTTGTTATATACGGTGATGCGTCGAAATTAGGGCTTGGATGTGTGTTGATGCAGCATGGTAGAGTTGTGGCCTATGGTTCCAGGCAGTTGAAACCGCATGAGGTCAACTATCCGACGCATTATTTGGAGTTAGCCGCTATCGTGTTAGCGTTGAAGAGTTGGAGACATTACCTGTATGGAGCTCAATGTAAGATCTTCACCGACCACAAAAGTCTTACGTATTTGCAGACGCAGCCGGATCTGAACATGAGGCAACGCCGATGGATGGAGTTGATCAACGACTACGATTGCACATTTGAGTACCATCCAGGAAAGGCCAACGTTGTGGCTGATGCACTTAGCCGGATGTCTGGAGCCTCGTTGTTTCATATGTGTGTGGCCACAGTGTCGATGTTAGCCGAGCTTCGGGCTACAGGTGCTGAGTTTGGGTGTGATGACGAGGGAGCTTTGTTGGCTAGTTTTCAGGTCCGACCCGTATTGGTTGATCAGGTGCGTGAGGCTCAGGATTCAGATTCCTACTTGTTGGGCAAGAAGACCATGATACGGAATGGTGTGCCTACAGAGTTCCGATTGAGCGACGACGGTACGTTGTTGTTCAGAGGCAGGTTATGTGTACCCAGAGATGAGAGCCTGAAGAAGGAGATTCTGGACGAGGCCCATAGTTCAGCATATGCGATGCATCCCGGAGGTACGAAGATGTTTCGTACACTTCGAGCGTACTATTGGTGGCGCAACATGAAGCGGGAGATTGCCGCGTATGTGAGTCGATGTTTGATCTGTCAGCAGGTGAAAGCGGAGAGGCAAAAACCTGCAGGGAAACTACAGCTACTCGAGATTCCGGTTTGGATGTGGGAGCACATTACGATGGATTTCGTCTATCAGTTGCCGCGCACATCGGCTGGCAACACTGGTATTTGGGTTATAGTGGATCGACTGACGAAATCCGCTCACTTTCTTGCACTTCCAGGGAAAATATCAGTGGGTAGATTGGCCAAGTTGTACTTATCAGAGATTATTTGCTTGCATGGTGTGCCTGTGTCTATTGTTTCTGACCGAGATAGTCAGTTCACTTTTGATTTTTGGCAGGCGTTGCAGCGAGCTTTGGGCACGAGGTTGCGATTTAGTACAGCTTTTCATCCTCAGACTGACGGGTAGTCTGAGCGGACTATTCAGACTCTTGAGGATATGCTGCGATCATGTGTGTTGCAGTTCCGCGGGAATTGGGATCAGCAGTTACATTTGATTGAGTTCGCCTACAACAACAGCTATCAGGCCAGTATTGAGATGGCACCGTATGAGGCTCTGTACGGGAAGCAGTGTCGCACTTCGTTGTGTTGGAATGAGGTGGGCAAGCGTTGGCTTATTGGTTCTGATTTGATGAAAAGTACGATGGAGGACATACAGGTTATCCGGGATCAATTGAAGATCGCCCAGGATCGGCAGAAGAGCTATGCGGACATGAGGAGGAAGAGTCTCGAGTTTGAGGTAGGCGATTGGGTCTTCCTGAAACTATCTCCGTGGAGGGGAGTTGTGCGTTTCGGGAAGCGTGGCAAGCTTCGACCACGATACATTGGTCCGTATGAGATTACGGAAAGGGTTGGAGCTGTTGCTTACAGACTTGAGTTACCAGCTGAGATGGCTCGTGTGCATGATGTCTTCCATGTTTCAATGTTGCGGAAGTACATCTCAGATCCTTCACATGTGTTAGCCCCACAGCAGTTACCGATCAGAGAGGATTTGACGTACGTAGAGGAGCCAGTTCAGATTCTCGATCGTCGTGAGCAAGAGTTGAGGCACCGTGTGATTCCGCTAGTGAAGGTCTTGTGGCAGAACCACTCAGTTGAGGAGGCCACCTGGGAGACTGAGCAGCGTATGCGGGAACAGTATCCTCATTTGATCACTTGACAGGTACGTAAATTTCGAGGTCAAAATTTTTTTAAGGGGGGTAGATTTGTGACGACCCGAACTAGAATCAGTTGTGTATTCGGCACGATTCCCGAGATTGGTCATAGTCGCAGTTTTAAGTTATATATGTGGTTTGTCGATTCTATTCGCGACTATGTTTTCGGCCGAGAATTTGGGTTGAATGTCTTCACGGAAGTTGTTGAGCACGTGATTTCGAGCTCGAGGGCAGTTCCGGAAGATTTTTCCGATAACCGAGGAATATAATATGATTATTTGAAGTTTCAGTTTCGACGAGTTTATCTGATGGTTTCGTGTTTATCTGAATCGTGATGGTTATCCATTTCGAATCGTCGATCGACCCGAGGCGCGAGTATAAATATCGGAAATAGTCGAGAATTAGTCGAAAATCTCAATTTGGGCTTTGACTGACGTTGACCACCTGTTGACTTTCCAAATTTGGAAAGTTGCCGTTGACCCGTGAAGGAAGCGTGCGACCCGTTTGGGCTCGTCGGCCGACCTGACTTTTCCGGCCACCTCTGGCCAGGCTGAGGGTACAGTTCGAATCCTCTTGAGTTCCTCTTTTGTTTTATGCTTGAGTTTGTTGAAATTGGTTGTGTTTGCTTTGAGTTCGAATCGAGGCCGATATGGGTTGGTCGCCGGTGACGGTTGGTAGGATTCCGGTGAGTTTTGGAGGTGGGGTTGTTGGGGTTTTTGCTCCCCACACCTCGGTGATGCTCTCTGGGTAGTTGGTTTGGGACGAGGTGGTGATTAATGGTGAACCCGATTAGGTTACCGGAGGGAAATTCTGATTTGGGTTTGAATGAAATTGGTGGTGTTGGGGTTTGAATTAAGGTTGGTTGTAGTTATGAAAGTGATTTGGCTTGAGATGGGTTTCATTTCTGGAGCTTCCTCGCCGGAAAATGTCACCGTTGACGGCGCGCCGCCGTTGAGGAGTTGACTTTTTGGATTTTGATGAAATTAATGTCATTTTTCTCATAATCACGTCTTGATTATCGTCCAGAGGTTTTCGGATTGATTTGGGTAACCGATTTTCAGTCGAGGGTTTCGAGTGGAGATTTCGGGAATTCCGTTAATCATTTTGTACTGCATTACATATTTCCGGGAACGGTTGGTTTCCGTGGTTAAGTTCAGAGTTGAGAATTATGTTTTTGATCAGTTATGTTTATGTATGTTCAGGAGATCAAGATCGTGATCGTGCTTCAGGCGAGGGATCTTCTGCTGGACCACAAGATTAGCGCGAGCTCGCGCTAGCAGATCTGTGAGTGGACAAGTTTCTATTTTCACAGTTGATTTGTGAGTTCGTGGATTTTATGATTTTCGTGTTTACTTTATACGATGATTGAGATATATGTTATTTTCGGAGGTGTTATTATATGTTTATTGGTGATGGCATTTATTGCATCGATGCTACCAGAGTTGAGAGATTCCTCTGAAGCAGGGTTGAGAGATTCCCCTGTATGCCGCCGGGGTTGAGACATTCGCCTGGCCTATCACCGTCTGGTTAAGCGATTCACCTGACGTCGGGCTTGAGAGATTCGCCCGACAATCTCCATATATATATATGTGTTGTGTTCCGAACTCGCACTGTTTTACATTGAGTATGTATATAAACTGGTGAAAGGCATATGTTTATTTTCGTCCACTCACTCTAACGTTTTTATTTGCCTTTCCCCTGGACTTTTCGGTTTCCGTGCCCAGTTTGCAGTTCGGATTCAGGTGTTTCATGTCGCGGTTGGAGGCTAGTGATCTGAGCTACCTGTGTTTTTCCAGTAGGTTCTTGTTTCGCCTACTGATGTGTATATTGTATATGTTTATACTAGAGGTCGCTCTGATACATTATGATACTTGTTTATACGGATTTTCTCGGATATACTATATATAATACAGTATGTTTTCTGTTATGATATGAAATGATGTTGAGAAATCTGGATGGGATTGGTGCCCACGGTTTGGCTTTTGTGGCATAGGACGAAGTGTTATTTTCAGGGTGCAGGTTTATGCAATTCCACGTTAGTAACGAAACTCTGCCGAAATTTTGAAAAGATTTTTGTTGGTTCGTGTTTTCAGAAGGGGTTCGATTTCGGTTCAGGTAACTGAATCGGGATTGGGTCCTTTCATCCTCCAGCAAAATCGACGGAAAAAACCACAAGGGAATGAAAGGGTGTCCCAAGCCGATCATTTTCATACCTGGGTTGTCCGGTTTGGTGGTTGGACGGCGAAACCGAGCTCAGCGGCAATTTTTGTCGCTAGAGCCCAGTCAACACAGGTCAACCCGTCAAAGCCTAAAATGGAAAGTCCTATTTTTGCTCGCCCATTTGCAGTAATGCAACTTTTGATAATTCGTCAAACTTCTGTTCACCATAACATTTTCGTCGTAATTCCGATTAGTACATTCTACGCGTCTACGAACTCATCTCGAAAAATTCTACGACTTTCACCTGAAGTCAACCACATTCGTCAATTCAATAAAAGTTAACCCAAAACCTTCTACATTTGTCATCAATAAATATTATTTACTGAGCCTAATAACTCAATATCAAGATATCTCAAAATAATTTCTAATTTTACAAAAGGAACATGATGTCACAATTGCTGCAGCCCAAACAGTCAATCTGAAAGCCCCAATTACTACAAATTTAAATTCAGTAGCCACACAATATGACTATGGTGCATGGGAAGTCACGGCTTGCACTATTTAATTAATAAGCAGTAAACTATAACATGCATGATAAACATCAAATGCATAAAAAAAGTAAATATAGGCCAATCTCACTACATTTAAATCAACTTAAACCCCTTAATCCCACCCTTATCTCGATAATTGCAATGACTAAACATCTGGAAGAACATTTTTATTAAGTAGTTTCTTTTCGATCAAGTTCTTTGTAGGAATTGCAACCAGGACTAGTATATGAAACTGACACCATTGACTACTTGAACCATCTTTGTTATCATGGGTTTGATACATCTAAAGTCTAAATAATTTCAAGAACTATTCTAATCATTATGCCTGCTCCAATGACTTCAAGGTTGATTACATATCCAACACCAACTACCCACCAGCAATTTCCAAATTCAATGGAAAAGAAAGAAAATGAGGGGTAAAACAAGAACATCATTTTTTTATTTTAAATTTTAGCTAAATTTTAAATCAATAGATACTTGACACATATGTCACAACCCGAACCGGAAATAGTATGTTTATCGGCTTGATTTACGAGTTTCGCAATTAGTCGCGGTTTTGTCGTAATTGGTCGATATGGTGGGTGTGTTAACGACTAAATTATCAGGCAAGAATTTGTGATGAGTTCTTTCACGAGAGTTGTAGAGAATTTAATTTCGAATTCGTGGGAATTTCTGGAGGATGATTTCGAGTTACGTGGAATAAGTTATAAATACTTTCGGCCGTTGGATTTTGTCGTGTTTCCCGACCATTCATGACGCATCATCCTCACCATTTGGTTTCGATACGATTTAGACGGTATGTGTACGGTATAAATATGGTAGGAATACGTGACGATTTTGGAAACTTTCCAATTTGGGAAACTGGGTCGTTGACCCGCGTTGATCACGGGTTGTATTGACCCGTTTGAGGCCGAGGCTTTCTTGCCGTCGTTGTGCCAGATTCCGGCCACGGTTGGCTGTGGTCCCTTGATGAAAAGTGTTTGTCTCGTGCTCCTCCTCAGTTTGGTAGGTGGATTGTCATGTTTGGTAGCTGGAGGAGGGAGATTCGAAGGAAAGAAAATCGGGAATTTCGATGGTATTCTGGCGAGATTCGGCGGCGACGGAGGCGGTGGTGGCGGCCGAGTTGGGGGTCGACCCTATAGAGGTTTTGAAGCCCTTGGGATGGTGAGTTGATCCCAAGTGGTCTTGCACCTTGCCGTGGCCGGTGGTGACCGATCGGTGTTAATGAATTCCGGCGAGGGTTTTCGACTTCACGGTGAGTTTTGGAGGTGTTCCGGTTAAAATTGGGCTTAGCATTGAACTACAAAGTTGTTGGAAATATCGAGATCTTGAAATCCATGTGTAGGTTGTAATTTTCTGGGCCGATGAGTTTTCCGGTGCGCCGCCGTGCACAGCGGAGTTTCGTCTAAGGTGATTTTCGACAAGGTTTATGTCGTTTTTCTTGGAATCGCGCACCAATCGCAGTAATGAGGTTTATATTTTGAATTGAGCATCAAAATTTGTGGCAAGGTTTTATAGTGTGTTTATTGGATTTTTGACGATTTCGTCGATATTCGAGTTATATGTTTTCGGGAATGGTTGGTTCTCAAGATGTGGTTCAGGGTTTTGAATTGTGATTTTGAACAGTGGTATTTATGATTATTCAAGAGATCGTGATCGTTCATTTGGTGAGGAATTTTCAGCCGGATCACAGGATTAACGCATTTTGCGATGTGCAAGTCTGTGAGTGGACATTTCTTTTCACTGATTGGTTGCGAGTCTTTATTATACGTTTTACGAGCATGAGCATGCATATGCGATTATGATTTATATGAGCATGTGTTTTACGTTTATGCATTTACGAATAAGCATCTACGAATATGCTTTTATAATTATGTATTACGAATATGCATTTACATTACGCTTTATGCAATTGCATGGAAAATATTATGATTTGGTTTACACAGAGTACAGTCTCAGTGTGTATGGTTGTATCGATATACTTAGCATCCCGGCTGATCCCCGAGGATGTTTACTGGGGGGGGCTGTTACCCTGACCCGAGGTCTTTACCAGGGGGGGGGGGAGTATATACCCTGACCCGAGGCCCTTTTTGGCTGGAATCACGTAAGGATCAGGGATCCTCACGTGTGTATGGTTTACAAAGAGTACAGTCTCAGTGTGTATGGTTGTATCGATATACTTAGCATCCCGGCTGATCCCCGAGGATGTTTACTGGGGGGGGCTGTTACCCTTACCCGAGGTCTTTACCAGGGGGGGGGAGTATATACCCTGACCCGAGGCCCTTTCTGGCTGGAATCACGTGAGGATCAGGGATCCTGTGATTTAGACTGTACTAGCGCGAATGTGTCCATGAGTGACCCCATGGGATTTCCGATGCATGCTCTTTACGCGTGAGGAGTTAGAGTGTCCCTCGTGTACCATATGATTTTTATGAATTTAGACTCGCATACGTTTTTATAAACATATATACTTATTCGGCGAAAGACATTTATTTTCGTCCACTCACTTTAATAGTTTATATGTGTTTCTCTGGGCTCTTTGTTTTCTTTGCCCAGTTTGCAGTTTAGATTCAGGTGTCGCACGTCGAGGTTGGAGGCATAGTATTCGAGCCACTTTTTTTCCTTTCTCAGTAGGTTTCTAGTTTGGCCTACTATTTTTATATATGTATATATTAGAGGTCGCTCTGAGTACTATTTATGTTTATATTTTCAAATGATTTTTCCCAGATTTCTGTAAAGCTACAGCTGTGTTTATTGCTTTACATTATGATATGTTTTTGAGAAATCCGGATGGGATTGGAGCCCACGGTTTGGCTTTTGTGGCATAGGATGAAGTGTATTTTCCGCTACAGGTTAATGATAATCGCGCGTTATAGAGGAAACTCTGTCGAAATTTTTGGTTTTTGAAAGTTCACGTTTTTAGAAAGGGTTTGATTTCGGTTTAGGAAACTAAACCGGGGTTGGGTCCTTTCAGCTTGGTATCAGAGCATTAGGTTTTAGGTTCTGTAAACTTCTGTAGTCTTGTTTACTAAGGATATTTGAGAATGTACAACATGTCTGGAACGATGACCCGACCGGCCGGCGGATACTCATCAATGCTCTGGGTGTTGTATGCTTTCAAATGTTTGAAGTTCCATGATTACATCCTGCTTGTTGTGAACAACATTTTATTCATTAGGATGCCTCCTTGACGTGGTTTCCGTGTCAGTAGGGTTGTGGATCCTGTTGAGG
The DNA here is from genome assembly GCA_946800695.1 of Geum urbanum. Taxonomy (NCBI): domain Eukaryota; kingdom Viridiplantae; phylum Streptophyta; class Magnoliopsida; order Rosales; family Rosaceae; genus Geum; species Geum urbanum. The sequence continues at coordinate 36,462,809 of OX327003.1, read as the reverse complement.
ATCAGTCGACGCGCGACTTGATAAATGAGTTGTGGGTTTAGATAAGCATTCTGGATTCAGAGAAATGTGTGGTATGGTTTGCCCAGTTGTGTATGTGTGGGTGCCTATATGTTGCTTCTGAGCAGAGGATTGTGGTAGTTGATGGTGTGCTTGAGCTTGATCATTGCATTTGTTGGGTTGGTATTGTGTGAGTTTCTGTTGAGACTCCATGACTTACATTTAGGGTATTGTTTATACGGTAATGGTTCAATCAGGCTACCCAACAATGGAAATATGAAGTGCTTACTAGTTTGAGGCAGGGATGTATGTTAGTTCTTGTTCACCTGTTTGTCTCAGTTTGGACGTGTTATGTAGCTTCAGAGGAAGCAATGCATGAGGTTCGAGATGAGTTTGAACCTGAGCATCAAAGGGATTTTGACTATTATGCCTTGAGACAACCGTGATGAGTTTGTTAATACTGCACTCAGAGGCGAGGACATTAGAAGGAAAGTCAGATATGGTTTCAGTTTTATTGGTTTGAAGAAGGTGAACTTAGTCGTAATACTTTGATGAGGTTGAGTTCAGGCATCTCGGGATCAGTAGCTTCATCAGGTGGTGGCCTTTTCGATTATGTTGAGGGTCATTTGGACAAGGCAGAAGACCCGTTTGTAGAGGAAGTAGATCACAGATTAGTGGGACTAGTTCCTATGGCATGAGTCAAGGTAGTCGTTGGTGATCCTTCCACACAGCAGAAGTTTCCATTGTGCAACTTTTACAGCAGGCGTCATTGTGGTTTATGTCAGAGGGGCATTCTAAGTTGCTATTATGGTGGCCAGGAGGGTCACGTTACGAAGGAATGTCCTCAGTCAGCTGATTTAGTGGTTCTGTAGCTCAGAGTTCAGGAGGAGGCCAATGTACCATTTCTGGAGTTTGACTAACGCAGACTTTTAGACAAGTCAATCAGCAAAGTCGCAATCAACGTGGACGGTTAGTTGGACATGCCAGAGTTCATGCCACGACCCTGTGTGAGGGCAGAGTTTCCCTATGGTTACCGTTGCTTGACATCCATGGATATTATGCTTGCATCTTCACTTCTGGGATTATGGAGAATGCTGTATCCATTTGATGAGATTGTGTGTATCAGGTGGAGTATCGAGACTATGAGATTTGCAGGAGGTTGTGGACTATCTACGGAGTGGTTGTTCGTCGCAAGAATGTTATAGTCCTTTGACATCCAATCGTGCCAAAGATCTTGTTTAGAGGTGAAAGAAATGCTTCTTTACTATATGTGGTTTCAGCAATGAGGCTGAGCTGATAATAAAGCAAGGATGTATGCCATACTTGGCACATGTTCGTGATGTTGAGGTTATCTGTGAGTATTCAGATGTTTTTCAGAGAATTTATCAGAGTTGAGGGAGTTGCAGATTCAACTTCAGGAATTGTTTGAGGAAGACTTCATTTGATTTAGTGTCTTACCTTGGGGTGTTCCAGTATGTTTTATGAAGATGTAGGATGGTTCGATGAGGTTGTGCATCGACTACCGGAAGCTGAATCAGGTTTCAGAGAAGAGCAAGTATCCTCCACTTCGGATTGATGGCTAGTTTGATCAGCTTAATGGAGTTTTAGTTTTCGGAGATTGATTTCAGATGTGAGTATCATCAGTTTCGATCAGAGGGTCGAGTTTGAAATGGTCAGGTACCTGTGAGGAGAGTTACATGTTGTGGTTAGAGGGGAGGTTGATTACTGCACCATTGTTCACCATTATATGATGTCAGTGAGGAGTATGTTATGTATAGTGATGTTTCGAAACTAGATTTTGGTCGTGTTGGGATGCAGCAGGGCATTATGATGGTATATGGTTCCAGGCAGTGGAAACTTTATGAAGTTATGTATCCTATGTACGATTTGGGAGTAGTTGTCTTTGTGTTAGCATCGAAGAGTTGGAGACACTACTGCTATGGCATGCAACACAGTGTAGGATGTACACTGATCACTTGAGTTTCATCTACTTGCGTATTCAGCTAGATTTGAGCATGAGGCAGTGTAGATGGATGAAGTTGATTAACGACTATGGCTGCACATTGGAGTTCATCCAGGAAAGGCTAATGTGGTTACACTTTGAATATCATTCAGGGGAGACCAACGTTGTTGCTGATGCAGTTAGTCAGAAATTTGGAGTTTTTGTGTTTCATGTATGGGTTGCAAGAATCTCATTGTTAGCTGAGTTGCGAGCTACGGGAACTGAGATAGAGTGAGATGATGGAGCATTGTTGGCTAGTTCCAGGATCAACCTGTGTTACTTGATCAGGTCTGTGAGGCTCAGGATGTGGTTTCCTACTAGTTGGACAAGAAGAATGTGATTTAGAATGGTGTTCTAGCAGAGTATCAGTTGAGGAATGTTGACACTTTATCGTGCAGAAGGAGACTATGTGGGCCCAGAGACGATGAATTGAAGAGAGAGATGCTTATTGAAGCACATTGTTATACGTATGTTAGGCACTAGTGGTACGAAGATGTATCAGATACTTAGAGTTTACTACTTGTGGCGTAATATGAAGAGGGAAATAGCAGTTTATATGAGCAGATGTCTCATTTGACAGCAGGTGAAGGCAGAGAGACGGAAACTTGCTGGGAAGTTACAGCCATTAGAGATTCTCGATTAGAAGTGGGAGCATATCACTATGAATTTCGTCTATCAGTTACCGCGTACTTCGGATGGTAATACTAGTTATTGGGTCATTGTGAACCGTTTGACAAAATCAGTTCTTTTCCTTATACTTCCAGGAAAGATTTCAGTCGACAGGCTGGCATAGTGGTATTTGGCAGAGGTTGATCATTTGCATGGTGTGCATGTGTCCTGGGTCGCTGATCGAGATAATCAGTTACAATAGAGTTTTGGCAGGCATTGCGGTGAGCATTGGGGACCAGATTACAATTTAGTGCAGTTTTTTATCCTCAGATTGGTGGGAAATCTGAGAGGACTATTCAAACTTTGGAGGACATGTTGTGGTCCTGTGTATTGCAGTTCAGAAGGATTTGGGACCAGCAGTTTCATTTGTTTGAGATTGCTTGTAGTATCAGTTTGCAGACCAGTATTGTTATGGCATTGTATGAAGTTGTGTATGAGAAACAATATTGCACTCCATTGTGTTGGAGTGAGTTAGGAATGAAATGAATTTTGGTCCTTATTTAGTGGAATGCGCTACTGTAGACCTTCAGATTAGCAGGGACAGGTTGATAATTGCTCGTGATCGACAGAGAAGTTATGCAGATGTGAGTAGGTTGAGTCATGAGTTTTGAGGTCAATGATTAAGGTTTCCTTGGAAAGGTTTGATTTGGGGGGGGGGGGGGTGTGGTATATTTTACCACGTTATATTGGTCCGTATGTGATCATGGGGCGAGTTAGTGTTATGACGTATAGTTTGGCATTGCCTGTAGCGTTGGCCAATGTGTATGTTGTATTCCATGTGGTGGAATTACATTTCAGATTCATTGCATGTTTAGCACCCTATCAGTTCCCTATACAGGAAACTTGACATTTGTGGAGAAGCCAGTTCAGATTCAGGATTTGAGGGTGCATGGATTACAGCATAGAAATATTTCCTATTGTGAAAGTCTGTTGGCAGAGTCATTAACTTGAAGTAGCCACTTGAGAGTTTGAGCAGTATGCAGAGGCAGTATCCCTACTTTTCAGTTGGCAGGCTTGGAAATTTCGAGGTCGAAATTTTTGTAAGGGGGGTAGATTTGTGACAACCCGAAACGGAAATGGTATGTTTATCGGCTTGATTTGCGAGTTTCGCGATTAGTCGTGGTTTTGTCGTAATTGGTCGATATGGCGGGTGTGTTAACGACTAAATTATCGGGCAAGAGTTTGTGATGAGTTCTTTCACGAGAGTTGTAGAGAACTTAATTTCGAGTTCGTGGGAATTTCTGGAGGATGATTTCGTTTGAGGCCGAGGCTTTGTTGCCGTCGTTGTGCCGGATTTCGGCCACGGTTGGCTGTGGTCCCTTGATGAAAAGTGTTTGGCTCGTGCTCCTCTTCAGTTTGGAAGGAGGATCATCGTGTTTGGTGGCCGGAGGAGGGAGATTCGATAGAAAGAAAATCGGGAATTTCGGTGGTATTCCAGCGAGATTCGGCAGCGACGGAGGCGGCGGTGGCAACCGAGTTGGGGGTCAACCTTATAGGGGTTTTGAAGCCCTTGGAATGGTGAGTTGATCCTAAGTGGTCTTGCACCTTGCTGTGGCCGGTGGTGACCGATCGGAGTTAATAAGTTCCGGTAAGGGTTTTCGACTTCACGGTGAGTTTTGGAGGTGTTCCTGTTAAAATTAGACTTAGCATTGAACTACAAAGTTGTTGAAAATGTCGAGATCTTCAAATTCATGTGTAGGTTGCAATTTTTGGGGCCGATAAGTTTTCCGGCGGCCGGCGGTGGCGTGCGCGGCGGAGTTTCGTCCGATGTTATTTTCGACAAGTTTTATGTCGTTTTGCTCGGAATCGCGCACCGATCGCAGTGGTGAGGTGTATATTTTGAATTGAGCATCGAAATTTGTGGCAAGGTTTTATAGTGTGTTTATTGGATTTTTGACGATTTCGTCGATATTCGAGTTATATGTTTTCGGGAATGGTTGGTTCTCAAGATGTGGTTCAGGGTTTTGAATTGTGATTTTGAACAGTGGTATTTATGATTATTCAGGAGATCGTGATCATTCGTTTGGCAAGGAATTTTCCGCTGGATCACAGAATTAACGCGTTTTGCGAAGTGCAAGTCTGTGAGTGGACATTTCTTTTCACTGATTGGTTGCGAGTCTTTATTATACGTTTTACGAGAATGAGCATACTATGCGATTATGATTTATACGAGTATGTGTTTTACGTTTATGCATTTACGAATAAGCATCTACGAATATGTTTTTATAATTATGTATTACGAATATGCATTTGCATTACGCTTTATGCATTTGCATGGAAACTATTATGACTTTGTTTACATAGAGTACTGAAAGGACCCAACCCCAATTTAGTTTTCTAAACCCGAATCAAACCCTTTCTAAAAACGTGAATTTTCAAAAACCGAAAATTTCGACAGAGTTTCCTCTATAACGCGCGGTTGCCATTAACCTGCAGCGGAAAATACACTTCATCCTCTGCCACAAAAGCCAAACCGTGTGCTCCAATCCCATTCGGATTTCTCAAAAACATAGCATAATGTAAAGTAATAAACAAAACTATAGCTCTACAGAAATCTGGGAAAATCATTTGAAAATATAAACATAAAGAGTACTCAAAGCGACCTCTAGTATATACATATATATACAACAGTAGGCCAAACTAGAAATCTACTGAGAAGGGAAAAGTGGCTCGAATACTATGCCTCCAACCTCGACGTGCGACACCTGAATCCAAACTGCAAACTGGGCAAAGAAAACAAAGAGTCCAGGGAAAGACATATAAACCGTTAGAGTGAGTGGACGAAAATAAATGTCTTTCGCCGAATAATATATATGTTTATAAAAACATATGCGAGTCTAAACGCATGAAAATAATATGGTACACGAGGGAGACTTTAACTCCTCACGCGTACAGAACATGCATCGAAAATCCCGCGGGGTCACTAATGGACACATCCGTGCTAGTATAGTCCGAATCACGGGATCCCAGACCCACACGTGATTCTAGCCAGAAAGGCCTCAAGTCAGGGTATCTGTTCCCACCCGGAAAATACATTGGCACAGGGTAGCAGTCCCTCCCCCCCCCAAGTAAACATCCTCAAGGATCAGCCGGGATGCTAAGTGTATCGATATAACCACATATACTAAGACTGTACTATGTGTAAACCAAATCATAAATAGTTTCTATGCAAATGTATAAAGCATAATGTAAATGCATATTCGTAATACATAATTATGCTTACCGGCTGGTCCCTGAGGATGTTTACCGGGGGGGGACTGTTACCCTGACCCGATGTCTTTACCAGGGGGGGAGCAGATACCCTGACCCGAGGTCCTTTCTGGCTGGAATCACGTGAGGATCAGGGATCCCATGATTCAGACTGTACTAGCATGGATGTGTCCATGAGTGACCCCGCGGGATTTCCGATGCATGCTCTGTACGCGTGAGGAGTTAGAGTCTCCCTCGTGTACCATATGACTTTTATGCATTTAGACTCGCATATGTTTTTATAAACATATATATTTATTCGGCGAAAGACATTTATTTTCGTACACTCACTCTAACAGTTTATATGTGTTTCCCTAGGCTCTTTGTTTTCTTTGTCCAGTTTGCAGTTTGGATTCAGGTGTCGCACGTCGAGATTGGAGGCATAGTATTCGAGCAACTTTTTTTTCCTTTCTCAGTAGGTTTCTAGTTTGGCCTACTATTTGTATATATGTATATATTAGAGGTTGTTCTGAGTACTATTTATGTTTATATTTTGAAATGATTTTTCCCGGATTTCTGTAAAGCTATAGTTGTGATTATTGCTTTACATTATGATATGTTTTTGAGAAATTCGGATGGGATTGGAGCCCACGGTTTGGCTTTTGTGGCAGAGGATGAAGTGTATTTTCCACTGCAGGTTAATGGTAATCGCGCGTTATAGAGGAAACTCTGTCGAAATTTTTGGTTTTTGAAAATTCATGTTTTTAGAAAGGGTTTGATTTCGGTTTAGGAAACCAAATCAAGTTTGTGTCCTTTCAACATAAGATAATACAAGTGCACGGCTATGTATAGAATAATTTTCCATAAACTAATATGACTTTATATTTCTTATCCAAGAGAGGTCAACAAGAAGTACGTCAAGATGATGGAGTGGTCTAAGAGCAGCTTTCTTACATCCAAATATATGATAGATAGCACAAACAATTAGTTTGGCTACGATATCATCGTCGTCGTCGTCGTCGGGCTTCAACTAATGGAACATTGGAACATGATACAACATCCTCTTTGCTGAATCGTGGGTAAATGTTTTACAGAAGCCACACTGCAACAAACTATTCAGCAACAAGTGTGGATATATAGAATCATATATATTGCAACTTTAGAAGCAAGACGTGCAGAAGGTCCATTTTTCACTCGAGTTAACTGAAGATCACACACTCGATTAGCGGTTCTTGTCTTTGTATACTCTTAGTTAGTTAATTCGCGAATCACCAATTTTTTGAAAGATTCGGGAAAAAATGTGTTTTTTCTTACTCAACCGAATTATTCGCGAATTTTATGTTTTTTTTTCAATAAAAAATTAAAAATATTTTTTTATTAGATTTTCTTAGTTTTCTTCCTCTAAAAAATATTTGGTCGAATTTTTACGAATTTTATTCATATAAAACTATCGAATTATACACGTACGTATTTTTAACGTTTAGTTCGTGTACCATTTTTTACTAACAGAACGTATACTACACAAACGTGGCACAACTTTTGAAACTACAGCTGTTACTTTCCTTAACCAAGATCAAAGGTATCAGGTTTCCTTCTAATCAGTAAGCAACCTGATACACAGATGTTTAAAGGGGTTGTGGACGTGTCTGGACTACACAGATATCTTTGCCGACAACACAACCTTCCACATCCTCTGGGCAGCCAAACTTCTGCTCAAGGAAAAATCCCACTACACCGAGGCGCTGACCAAGCTGTTGACAGAAAACTGGATCCACTATCAGTAGTTTCTTGCTGTAGTCAACAGTCAAATGGATAACCTCCCCATCTGCAGGGCCCGCACCAAGTAGCTCCTCACTGAAATTTGCAAATGCCAACGTCCGCATATTCCCCTTCAAATTTCCTAGATGCTATCCGTCAGGGTGTTCCCCTGGTGCCTGAAGCCAAAGTTTCGCCAAAGCCAGAATCAATTTCAGCTTCAACCAAATTACGATCTTGGTCTGTTTTTTTTTTTGGATAATGGAACTTTTCATTGTAAGAAGAAGAAAATACAGCTAAGCAACAAAAAGACATTCAAGAAAAAAGCAGCACTCTCATTGGAACATGCTACCATAGTAGTAGAGGGCAAGAATGAAAAAGTGCAGTGTGAATAATTAAACAGCTAGGTGAGGACAGGGACAACCATCATTCCTCAATACTCTCATTAATGATGGTGGTGGCCTAGCAGCCCATCGAAGATGATCCACCGTCATGTTCTCAAGCTTGGCTGCCTCATGGGCAACGTCATTAGCGTCTGTTGGGATCCAATCCCACTGAATTGAAGTAAAAACACAACCAGCTCTCTAGATTTCTCTAAGAATAGGGAACAGGCGCCACCCTCTAGCCTTCCTTTCATTTTGAAGAGCCTCAATTACTTCTTTAGAATCCGATTCCAAAATAACATTGTCCAACCCAAATTCCCCCGCACGCTGCACTCCCAAAGATATTGTTGCTGCTTCCCCAACCATTGCAAAACAGCACAAAACTTTCTTATAAGCTTCTCCCACCACTACACCATCCCTATCACGAATGATAACACCAATGCCAGACAAATATGACTGGGGAGACTAACTACTATCACAATTAATCTTGTAAACTCCCTCCTAAGGCGGTTGCCACTGGTTGTTACTCCTAATAACTCTAGGAGTCCACATCCACCCATTAGCACTAACAAAGTCATTCATTTGAGAAACAACCCTCTTCATAGTTGACATGGGATCAATCCAAATCCAATGAAGGAGAAAAGGCATAAAAGTCGCTCCAGATCCACTTTCCTAATCCTAGACTTAATTAGCCTATCAAACCACATGCTAAGGTTAGTGACTTCCTCTTTTTTAATTCTCAACCCCAGAGGAGAAGCATGTCAAACAACCTCTGCCCAAGGACACAAAAAGAGCACGTGTTCCATTGACTCTTCCTCTTTTCCACAGATTTGACACAAGGGATTCGATCGCAGCTTCCTTCTAAACAAGTTAAGATTGCAAGCAGTAGCAAAAGTGAAACATCTCCACAAGAATAGCTTGATTTTGGGTAGAGTGTGAATCTTCCATAGGGATGCGGCTAGTTTTATTCCTTGTGCACAACTATAGAGTTGGAGTTGTGGATAGGAATATTTCTGCATACCTGAGAATGATGCCAATGGTATCCCGATTTGACAGAGTATACACCACTTTTATTCCATGGCCAGACAAGTCTATCATCCTCCAAACAGTCACCCAAAGGGATGCGGCTAGTTTTATCCAAAGTAGTAGTGCTCACCAAAGAGCTGATGACATCTAACTTCCACTGTTTCCCCTCATAATCAATTAAGTCATAGACATGTCGAGGCATCCCTGCCATAGCTTCAGTGTTCATCACCAAACACTCAACCTTCTCACCATCAATCCACCTGTCATCCCAATTGTTGATCCTTTTTCCATTCATCACCTGCCAACCCGTCCATTTAACAATGATGTCCTTGGCTTGTAAGAGGCTCGACCATCCCCAAGAAGCACGATGACCTTTGACAGCATGCAAGAAATCACTATTGGGATAATATCTAGCCTTGATAACCTTTGCCCAAAGAGACTCAGGCTCAAGTACCAATCTCCAAATCTGTTTTGCAATTAGAGCCAGATTAAAAGACTCAAGACTCCGAAAATCCAATCCACCATGCTCCTTTGCCTGGCTCAAAAACTTCCAGCTTCTCCAGTGAACCTAATTCTCAGATTCGGAGTAGCCCCACCAAAAATTACTCATCATAGAATCTAGCTCCAAGCACAGATTGCTAGGAAATTTGAAGCATGACATGGCATACGTGGGAACTGCCATAGCTACAGCTTTCAATAGAGTTTCCTTACATGCCAAGGAAAGACTGTTTTGCTTCAAGTTCTCAATTTTTGGCCAACCCTATCCTTAATGAAGCCCAATGCCTGGTTCTTTGATTTCCCCAGAACACTGGGAGACCCAAATATTTTTTTGGTTCATTTGACCCAGGGATTCCCAACATAAGACACATCAGTGATTGCATTTGTTGGGGAGTATTTGGAGAAAAATATATACTGGATTTGTCGTGATTCCATGATCAGCTTGAACTGCTTACAATTCTCCAAATTGGCTGTAGAAAGAAGACTGCATCATTTGCGAAAAACAAGTGAGATAGGATAGGACAACTATTGCTTAACTTGATTCCACGTAATGTACGCTCCTCAATGGCCCTTGTAATCTTGAGAGACAGTACTTCACTTATCAAAAGAAAAAGATAAGGGGAGAGGGGATCTCCCTGTCTTAGGCCACGCTCTCCCGGCTTGCCATTGAGAACAATAGCATATGATATCGTCGAGACACAAGCAATGATCAGCTTCACCCATCTCTCCTCAAATCCAAATTTTAAGAGAGTGGCTTGCAAAGAATCTCACTCCGCTCTATCATAGGCCTTCATCATATCAATCTTTAGCCGCAATTCACACTTGTCTTCCTTTCTTCTCAACTTAAGGTAGTGGAAGATTTCATGTGCTAATCCAATGTTGTCCTGTATGAGCCACATTAGAACAAAAGCATTCTGAATCTGTGAGATCAAATTCGGCAGTAAAACCTTCAACCTATTCGCCATAGCCTTTGCCAATATCTTATAAGAATTATTACACAAGCTAATAGGTCGAATTGTGATGCATTTTCCGGGAAGGGAACTTTAGGAATAAGGGCTATGTGTGTCTTGTTCAGCTCCTCCAAATGGACCCTACCCTCCATAAAATCATTTGATGTAGCATAAACGATATCATTCACAACCTCCCAACACTTTTGATAAAAGATACCAGGGTAACCATCAGAGCTAGGGCCTTTAAAGCTCCCAGCTGGAAAGTAGCTTCCTTAATCTCTTCCAAAGAGAATGGCACTAGAAGGTTGGCATTCATCTCTTGTGTCACAACTTTTTGTACTCCATCCAAAGCTCCACCCCACTCTCTATTGCCATATGTGGAATACACCTCCCCCAAAGTGAATACCAAAAGCCTTCCTTATCTCTGCTTCACCCTCACACCAGACACCATTACCAACATGCAACTTTAGGATTTTGTTCTTTTGCCTTCTAATAATCGTGTGGTTAAGTGAAAGAACTTGCTATTCGAGTCACCATGCATCCAATAACCAGCTGACTCATGAGCGTTGTTGCCATTACCTCTCATCCATTATCCACAAATCCTAGCATAAATTGCCTTTCCACGTTTTTAGTAACATCATCTTTCTGTAGTTCTCCCAACTCACCGAGGCATTGTTGTGTCTCTAGACGATTATTCGGGCATTTGGCTTTACTCCACGCCCTCAGCTTATTCCTGCATCTAGCTAGGTTACCCCTCCACTTGATTTGATTACTGTCCGGTCCCTCCTTCCAATTAGCATCAACGATCTTGGTCTGTTGGACTGACTGTATGAAGTACAAATGTTAAGTCTGGTGAAAGCATTTCTTGAAGGCATACACATGAATTGGCATTTCCTTGACGTTTGACAAAACACGATAACACTCAATGCTCATCCAGACAAGAGAGTGAAGATGTTGGCATCTTCAATTTTATCTCCTTGGTACTTCAGGTAGTTCATTCATTGCATGTCATGTTTTCCATCTAGGATATGATAGTGTGCATGTATCCCTGCTGTTCTGGTATGATTCTTTGAACATGTTCTTATCTGGGTTCGATTGCTTAGGTTTATCTTATTTCAGTATGCATGTGCTTTGTAGCAGCCTAGGTTAATCTTGATGCATGTACCCTGGTTCTTCTTAAGTTGACCTTAAAATTCAAATGTGTTAAGCCAACATGTGATACTTAGGATTTTGTGCTACTTTATGCATGTGCTTTACAATCTGGATTTAGGATAGCTTTGGCCTTCACGTGATACTCTTTCTGCATACTTTGTCATTTCTGGTAATAGGTTGAGTATAGCGTTTTCCCTCCTAAAATACATCTTACCCCAAATGGAAAACTGATGTTGACTTAGCATTTTGCCTTGAAACATGCTTCTGCTTTGTTCACTGTGTCAAATCTGTTTAATCAAATCTGAGTTGTTTCTTGGACAGACATAGGCTTCCTCTCATGCTAGTTGACCACGTGATTCGGTGCCATGCTTGACCCTTATGTATTATTTCTCACTGATATGTTTTACTGGGTATTAGGAAAAACAAAAAGCTGTTTTGTTTTCTTTCTTCCTTATACTTGTGGTGTTGTCTCATCAGTATGCAGACCTGTTTTGCTCTGTATTAGGACTGTGTTTAGGGCAGCATTTTGTGCTGCTGTGACACGTGCTTTTCAGTTTTCGTTGACCCTTTGCCTTGCCTTACTTGCTGCATTGTGCTGCTGTTTTGTATGGTCTATATAAGGTGTCTATACTGCACTGAAAAGCTAGTTGGTTGAGTGAAAACTTTGGGTGTTTAGGTTATTCTGTTTTGGTACTCTTTGAGAGCACATTCGTGTGTAGTTTCTCTTCTGTCTTCTCCCCCTCTTCCATGTCTTTTGGTTGCTCATAACTGTGCATAATAGACATGGTTTCTAAAACATAAAAACTGTTTTCCAAAACTCATATGCATCATTGCATTGTGCATTCCATAGAGATAAAGTGTGGAGATGCCCAACCCATGAAGTTGATCAAGAAGGTTTTAACTTGAAGAGTAGTTAAAGATCTGTTTTGATACTTCAGTTTTTGTTTCCAAGTGTAAGCACATAGATTAAAGTAGTGTAGCTCTGTTTGTACTAGTGGGTAGACTAGTCAGGATAGCATAAGGGTTATGTATCCCCAGAGTGCCAGAAACTTGTAATTGTGTGAGTTACAAATTAGTGGAAAGGTTTGTCCCTCAAGAGTTAGGGGCACGCAGTTTTTATCCTGGTTGTAGGATTTCTGCGTCACCAAAAATATCTGGTGTCATTCTTTCCTTACTGCTTCTCTCTCTGTTACTCGTATCCTGTGTATCGGGATAGGACAATATCTTGCTATCCCGATAACAGATTAAACGAAAAAGTGGTAAAAGCCTATTCACCCCCCCCTATAGGACCTTTAAGTGGTATCAGAGCGGCCACTAGCTTTCGCTAGTGAGATCCTCTGATGGGTCAGTTATGGATCGGGAAAAAGGTTCTTCCATAAATGTTCCACCTTTTTTCGATGGACATGATTTTTCTTAATGGAAAATCATGATGAGTGTCTTCCTCTCCTACCAAGATGATGGTATGTTGTGGCAAAGTGTAGAGGAAGGCTGGACATATCCCACAAAACCAGAAGGCGCTGAATCAATCGTAAGGGTTTCAAAGCCTAGGTCCGAATGGGTAAAAGACGACAAGGATTCGGCTAGAGCAAACATCAAGGCCCTTAGCTGTCTATTCAATGCTGTCTCCGAAGCAGAGCGCCAAAGGATCATTCATTGCTCCACTGCTAAGGAGGCATGGGAAGTGCTCATCAACACTCATGAAGGTAAGTCTCGTGTTAAACAACAAAAACTTCAACGTCTTATTTTTGAGTTTAAAGGTCTAAGCATGAGTGACAAAGAATATATCGATGATTTCTATGGTCGTGTACTGAATATCACGAATCAATGTCGTAGTTTAAGTGAGGCTATTGAATCAAAGAAAAGTGTTATGAAATTCTTAACTGCTTTACCATCTTTCTTTGACTCTAAAATGAATGGCATTGAGGAAGCTCATGATCTTGATACTTACCCTCTAGAAGAACTTGTTGGAAATCTGAAAACTTATGAAACTCTTAAGAAAAGGCCCATGCATGAGAAGTCCATTGCTTTAAGTTCCGTTAAAATTGAAGTTGAAAAGTTGCATGAAAATGAAGATGATGACAATGAAGAATTTGCTTTCCTAACCAAACAATTTGAGAAATTTTTAAGGAAAAGGAAAACGTTCAACTCTAATCGGAACTTTTCAAAAGGATCTAGTTCTAAGCCCTTTAGAAACAAGGTCTCACAGAAAGGTCGGGATATCAGGCCCTCTCCTATCCCGAAAACGGATATGAAATGTTTTGAATGCAATGGAATAGAACATAAGGCTGTGGATTGTGCTAACAGGAGAAATAAGTCCCACAAAGTATTAAAAGCAACCTGGAGTGACAGTGAGTCAAACGACAATTCTGAAACTGATTTAGAAGAAGATGAAAAGGTTTCCTTTGTCTCTCATGTCATATTGGATGAGTCTCTTGAGGACAAGGATTCCGATGATGAAGGGCATGATATGTATATGCGTTTGTGTAAAGCCTCTAAGCCTATGCTTGCTAAAAATGAAGCTCTATCTAATGAGCTTTCATTGAGTAAGGAGACACATTCCAGGATACAAGGAGAGTTTCTATCCCAGAAGGCAGAATGGACTTCAACCAAAACCCAACTTGAAGAGCAAGTGACTCTTCTCAAAGAAGAGCTGGACCGTCAGTCTTCTACTATAAGCTTGCTGACTACTGAGAAGCTAAAGCTCGAAGAAGCCCTGCTGGACACCCGGAACCAGTTCTCCAAGTTCTCCATTGGCTCGGAAAAGCTATCCCAAATCTGTGGGATGGGAAGACTGGATGGCAGCAAGAAGGGGTTGGGGTTTGAGGATGGTGACAAACCCAAGGGCTCAGAGAAGACTAAGTTCATGAAAGGGACCAGCTCGGTGTTAGGAAAGCCTCCGCCTCGGCTGAAGATCGATGCTCCTGAAACCTCCAAGGTGTCAAAGCCCAAGAAAGGCTCGCAAATCAGGTGCTTTCACTGTGGGAATAGTGGACACATTCGTCGGTACTGTTACAAGCTGAGAGGAAACTCTGTACCTGCCAAGACCCCACAAAACATCAATCTGCTCGCCCACTTTCAGAAATCTCTCATTGAACTGACAAGGATTGCACAGTCTATTGGCATCCCGGAGCAGAAGAATAAGCCTGCTTCTGCAAACTGGGTCAGAAAATCTGTTCATAGAACCCGGGATACCAAAAGGGTCATGTCTCCCAAAGCCCCTGGTGTTAAGAAGAAACCGGAAGAAGTTATCTGCTTTCTTTCAAGAGTTAAGACTTCACATGTTACTGCAAGGAATGTTGTAGCTGTGTGCAACGTTGCCTTGACTGCCCTTTCCACCAGGAAATCCGATTCTTGGTATATGGACAGCGGCTGTTCGAAGCACATGACAGGAGAACGAAAATGGTTTTCGTCCATGGATGACACTCATCCAGTTGGTGATGTCATGTTTGGAGATGGTGCCAAGGCAGAGATCATTAAAAGAGGGACAGTTGATACTCCAGGTCTCCCAGCCCTGAAGAACGTGTTGCTAGTAGCCGGTTTAGAAGTGTGTCTGCTGAGCGTGAGCCAGATAGTTGACGAATATGAGACAGTGACCTTTGACACATCTAAGTGCACTGTTCTTGATGGAAAAGGGAGATGTGTGATGAAAGGGGAGAGGTCCAGAGACCACTGCTACTGTGTTCGTACGAACAAGAGATTGGAACCTGATATGTGCTTCCTATCCTCAACTCAAGAAAGCCTGCTAGATCTGTGGCATAGAAAGATGTGCCATCTCAACCATCAAGATGTAGTGAAGTTGTCTTCAAAGGATGGAGCTCGTGGTCTGCCCAAACTGTCCGGGAGAGCTGCAGGTATGTGTGGAGACTGCAAAATGGGTAAGCTATCCCGAACCTCCCATCCTGTTCTAAATGCTAGGCCAACCTCTAATATTCTTGAGTTACTTCACTTAGATCTTGTAGGTCCTGTTGAAACTGAAAGTCTTGCGAAAAAGAAATATGTTCTTGTTGTGGTAGATGACTTTTCTAGATTTACTTGGGTCATTTTTCTAGGTGACAAAACTCAAACCTTTGGGAAGTTTTTTGAACTAGCAAAACGTATTTCAAATGAAAAGCTTTCTGAAAACAAATGCATTTTGAGGATTAGATCAGATCATGGAACCGAGTTTGAAAACTCTTTGTTTGCTGAGTATTGTGAGGAAAATGGTGTGCACCATGAGTTTTCAGCCCCCATCACACCCCAACAAAATGGGATTGTTGAGAGAAAGAATAGGGTGTTGGTTGAGATGGGGAGGCCGGGTTATGTTGAGTTCTGCAGATTTGCCTCACATGTTTTGGGCCGAAGCAATCTTTAATGCTTGTTACACTCTTAATCGTGTAATCTTTAGACCGGGTACTAGTAAAACTCCCTACGAACTTTGGAAAGGCAAGAAACCAAATATCTCACATCTAAAAGCTTTTGGAAGCCCTTGTTTTATTTATAGAGACCGTGAGTATTTGACAAAGTTTGATGCTAAATGTGATAGGGGTGTTTTTCTAGGCTATGCATTGAATAGCCGTGCTTACCGGGTCTACAACAAGAGAACCTGCAAAGTTGTAGAGACCGTGAATGTGGCTATCAATGATTCTCTTGTATGCTCTCACAACCATTCTTCTAGAAATGTGCAGGTTGAGGATGTGAGCACTGAGACATCTACCAAAGATGCTGAGACTCTTATTGATGAACAGAATCCTATCCCTGATGATGTATCCCAGGATACAGGATCTGATACGGAAGGCACCGGGATAGATCAGACCTTGACTATCCAGAAGCCACATCGCGTTGGGAAACGTCAAGTGCAAAAAGATCATTCTCCCTCGGATGTGATTGGCATGGTGGATGAGCCAAGACAGACCCGAAGCAAGTCCAAAGTGTATGTGAGTAATCTGGTAAATCTCAAGAGCTTTCTTACGATGCATAGGTTAGCTATAAATAGAATTGCTTGCTATGGCTTTGTGTCTAATGTTGAGCCTAAGACTATTAAAGACGCCTTGAAAGATCCAGAGTGGATTGTTGCCATGCAGGATGAGCTAAATCAGTTTGAGAAAAGTAGTGTTTGGCATTTAGTTCCTAGACCTAAGGATAAAAATGTCATAGGAACAAAATGGGTGTTCAAGAACAAAACTGATGAAAAGGGAATAATTACTAGAAACAAGGCTAGGTTAGTAGTGCAAGTATATTCCCAAATTGAAGGCCTAGATTTTGATGAGACCTTTGCTCCCGTAGCAAGACTTGAGTCTGTTAGGTTGCTCTTAGCTATTGCCTGTTTTCTGAAATTTGACCTCTTTCAAATGGATGTGAAAAGTGCATTTTTAAATGGAATTTTGAAAGAAGAAGTGTATGTAGAACAGCCCCCGGGATTTCAGAGCTCTTCCCATCCCGATTATGTTTACAGGTTAGACAAATCACTTTATGGTTTGAAACAAGCTCCTAGAGCTTGGTATGAGAAATTGTCTACTCACCTGATTGACCATGGGTACGTGAGAGGTTCTATAGACAAAACCATGTTTGTCAAGAAAGTTTCACATCATATGATAATTGCTCAAATCTATGTAAATGATGTGGTGTTTGGGTCTACCTCTAAAAACCTTGTTGAAGAGTTTGTCACTCTAATGAAACAAGAATTTGAAATGAGCTTGAGTGGTAAGCTAAAATTTTTCCTTGGACTACAATTCCAGCAAAGGAAAGATGGTTTGTTCATTTCGCAGGAAAAGTATGCGAGGGAACTTGTGAAGAAGTTTGGGATGGGGAAGGAGCCTCTCCCATCCGTAACCCAATGGGGACTTCATGCAGAATCAGTGCAGATCTAGAGGGAACCAGTGCTGATCAAACCCTTTACAGAAGCATGATTGGAAGCCTCCTCTATCTCACAGCCAGCAGACCTGACATCTCCTTTAATGTGGGTGTTTGTGCTAGGTATCAAGCCAACCCCAAGGAATCTCACGTGAAGGCTGTCAAACATATCATTCGATACGTTTCAGGTATGTGTACCTTTGGAATCCTGTATACCACGGATACTAACACTGAGATTGCAGGGTATTCAGATTCGGATTGGGCGGGAGATGCCACGGATAGGAAGAGCACCTCGGGAGATTGCTTCTTTGTTGGGAACAACTTGGTATCGTGGCACAGCAAGAAGCAGAACTGTGTATCCCTGTCTACTGCCCAAGCTGAGTATATAGCTGCTGGAAGTTGCTGCACACAACTCCTTTGGATGAAACACATGCTGAGCGACTACGGATTTGAGCAAGGTATCCTATCCCTATTCTGTGATAACACCTCTGCTATCAATATCTCAAAGAACCATGTGCTACACTCTAGGACCAAGCATATAGAGATTAGATATCATTTCATTAGAAATTTGGTTGAAGATAATCATCTTGAAATGACATTTATTCCAACAGAGCAACAATTGGCAGACTTGTTCACTAAGCCTTTGGATAATATGAGGTTTGAAAGTCTTAGGAAGGCCATTGGTGTATGCACCATTACTTGAGTTCTCTCC
Organism: Geum urbanum; assembly: GCA_946800695.1. NCBI lineage: Eukaryota > Viridiplantae > Streptophyta > Magnoliopsida > Rosales > Rosaceae > Geum > Geum urbanum. The sequence continues at coordinate 36,444,647 of OX327003.1, read as the reverse complement.
CTCACTCGTCTAAGTTCATTTTTCAAGTCTTTTATTTTTCTGAAAATAATTGTTGGCTAATGTTAGGATACGAGGTTGAGGATGCATCCCTGACAATATTTCTGAACTTGATCTAAGGTATTGTGTTCTTATTTCATGATTCTTGATAGAAGTTTGCTGCATCTTTCTCTTGTGTATATGCATCTATGTCTTTGAGAATGTTAGTACATGTGGTCTAAACCTTTTCTTGGAACTAAAAGGAACTCTTAAGCACAAAAGTCATTCTTGTGGGGTGTACATTATTTGAGCTAGAAAATTGAAGTGAGTTGAACTGGTTACTGAAGAGCTAATAAGGAAATCTCCTGCTTACTGTTAAATGAATAAAGTAAAGGAATGGGCTAGTCTTTTGCTGGGTGCACCTTAACCGGAACCAGTGGGGATCCCTGAGATGTTATCTATCCTTCGATGGGTTTGGATTAGTTACCCACTGAGTGTCCTTGAAACACACATTATTCTTTCGAGCACTGCGCTCAGGACATAATGGTAACTATTCTGCTACATGAACCTATGAGGACGTTTTTCTCAGATGAGCTCTTGGACTAAAAGTTAAAGGAAATGGAGAAATTGCTTTGAACTTAAATAAGAACGGCCAAAGGCCAAGTTGGGACAAAGTCCTTGTTATAATGAACTTCCAGATTTCTCCCAAAGGTAGTGACAAAGTCACTTGGTTACTTTTATGGTCCTCATATCATTTGATGCTTCAATCTTGTACCCCCTTAGGTGATCTTTACACACACACACTTTCTTATGGTTCCAAGGATTGTTGTTTTATAGAACATGGCGTCAATATTACTCTCTGGTCATATACTCATGTGAATTATTTGAGCCATCAAGACTTATGAAAACTAGTTGTCACACTTTTGTGAATCTTGCCTAAATGTTTGTCTAAACTCTGGGATTTCACTGACTGTTTCCATCCCAAGACATTTGCTGACAGGGTGTATAAATTTGAACTCTGTTTGTTTTTTTGTGTGTATCACATGAGGGGGAGCTGCTCTTGTACTGCTGGGTACACTGGTCTTCTCTGTTATCCAATGGAAGTTAGGGTTTTCTATGCATGGGTGACCTTTTATCTACTTTTGGGGAGTCTTCTAGGTGCATGTGTGTCTCACGTAGGTCTAGGTCATTATTGCTTTCTCTCTGACTTAACTCTGCAGACGTTGGAAAGTGAAGAGTGGAGATGGTGTGTTTAAGAGGAGAAACTTCCCGGTTTAAGAATTCAATGAGTGGTTTGATTTTTGCTGCAACTCTCTCTCTCCCACTAAATCGTTTTCGCTTCCGTTCTTTCCCTATTTTAAAATTATCTAACTCATGAGGATAAGGAACCGCAAGCCACTCACTTCTTTTCAAGCTCTCTCTTTCTCCATCTCTCCCATGGCTAACCCTGCTCCTTTCATTCCTGAAGAAGTCATCTGCTTACCTCATCTACCTTCTTCCAAGCCAGCCACTGATAATCCGAAGCCCCCTCTTGTCAACTCCACCTATCAACGCCAACGGCGTACTCCGAAGAACCCTGTCAAATCAGATAAAGCTCTCAAAACTGTGCCCTCGGCCTCCAAGAAGCCTTCACCTCCACCGTCCTCACCACAGATCACCCTTGCTCCTCCCATTGTCGAAGCTTCGCAAGATCTCCCTATGGAAGACCCAATACCTGTCTCCTCTCCTCCTGATACTCAGACTCAAATGACTCATTCTCCTCCAGTTACTCAATCTCTGGTCCCTCAACCTCCGGTCACTCAACCTCCTGTGGATCTCCCTTCTCCGGTTGGTCAATCTTAACCCGATCACTCTCCTACTGCTCCTACCAGTACTCACTCTCCACCTGTTCTTCGCAAGCGCAAGCGGCCTGCTCCTGCAAGTCCTTCCGTTTCCTCTCCTGCTTCCTCGTCCTCTGAACCCTTAAGGCAGAGGGTTACTCGATCAAAGGTCAAGGCCACCCCTGTGGCTCCCAAGGGCAAGCCCACTGCTGCCAAGTCCAAACCTAAGGCATCTTCCAAGTCTCCCTCTGGTGATTTCTCTCTACTGCCTCCAGTCTCGCACTTTGTCTCTTCAAACACTCGCAGTCTTTTTGGCTATGTCACTGTAAATCGGCCCATTGTTGCTGAAAGGCCCATCGACTTCTCCTCTCTACATCCTGCTCTGCTCGCTTTGGTCACTCGTCTGGGATGGGTCAAGGCTTTCAGCTCCCTTCCTCGGTACAATCGTACCCTGGTCCAGGAGTTCTATGCCAACTTCCCAGCCACGGTGTCCACGGAAGTTCGTATTCAGTCCAAGCAACAAGTTTGTGTATGTGTTCGTGGTGTTCAAGTCAACTGCTCTCCCTCCGGGATTCGTAATGCTCTTGGTCTCCCCACCACCACAGATGGAGTTTTGCAAAGCTACAATGAGTACTCAAATTCTTATACTATTAACGAGCTTGCTACTCGCCTCTATTCCTCTCCTCCTGCTGAACCAGTCACGGGTACCTTCCTCACCAGCCGCTTCATGACTGAGTGGTTCAAGGCTTTGGGGTTCCTCGCTCGGACTCTCTTTTATCCTGCCTCTCAGATGAGCAAGATCCCTATCAAGCAAGCCATTCTGATGGCCTACCTCAGCCATGACCCACCTCGACCAGTCATCCCTGCCGAATACATTATGTTCCAGGCTATTAGGACTGCTGGTGTGAACCACCGCAGCTCTCTTGCGAAGGCTTTGGTGTTTCCTTGTCTCATCACCAAGCTTTGCGGTGATGCTGGCGTTCCTTTGTGGGGAGGTGACCACTATGGCCCGGAACCCTCTCTGGTGGATGCTCTTACAATCAATAAATCTGCTCATCAATCAAACGAGTATGTAGAGCCAATGGACCAGCAATTCCTCAAGGCAGCAGTTCAGACTATGGTCAGTGGGGGGGTCAAGGACCTGAAGGAACACTTGGTCGAGCAGCTCGAAAAATTCAAAGCTGAGATCTCTGTACTCGTTTCCAGCTCTGCTGCGGATCCTGCTCCTGAGCCCAGTGTGTCTTCTCCTCCAGTGGATAGCACCGCGGCTTCGTCTCCCTCCGACTCTGGCGCTACCATTCACATTGGGGAGATTGGAACTCTGGCTGAGGACGCTGATGATGATGATGCCTGACTATCTACTCACAACTCTTCCCTGATATCTACCTGTTTCTTTTATTGTCTTAGCTGTTTTCTCCTTCTTTTCACTCCTTTTTCTGAACAGCTTGAACTCTAGTTTTTGGTTTTGGGGCTGTGTCCCTGAACAATAGATCTTTTATCTATGGTATTAGTTTATCTGTGCGTTTACCCTTTGTCTTTCCTAGACAAAAAGGGGGAGAACTAACCCGTGCAGGTACTGATGGATGGGAACCTGGCTGGGATAGGTACTTGTGGTCCTATCCTGGGTAACCAGTCAGGGGGAGTGCTGAGTTTATACTCTGTACTTTAGATAATCTTTAGGGTGCATATGGTGTTTGTGCTATACTATGTTTATGCAGGTTTTCTGTGTTTTGTCAAGGAATTCCAAAGGGGGAGATTGAAGGCATACACATGAATTGGCATTTCCTTGACGTTTGACAAAACACGATAACACTCAATGCTCATCCAGACAAGAGAGTGAAGATGTTGGCATCTTCAATTTTATCTCCTTGGTACTTCAGGTAGTTCATTCATTGCATGTCATGTTTTCCATCTAGAATATGATAGTGTGCATGTATCCCTGTTGTTCTGGTATGATTCTGTGAACATGTTCTTATCTGGGTTCGATTGCTTAGGTTTATCTTATTTCAGTATGCATGTGCTTTGTAGCAGCCTAGGTTAATCTTGATGCATGTACCTTGGTTCTTCTTAAGTTGACCTTAAAATTCAAATGTGTTAAGCCAACATGTGATACTTAGGATTTTGTGCTACTTTATGCATGTGCTTTACAATCTGGATTTAGGATAGCTTTGGCCTTCACGTGATACTCTTTCTGCATGTTTTGTCATTTCTGGTAATAGGTTGGGTATAGCGTTTTCCCTCCTAAAATACATCTTACCCAAAATGGAAAACTGATGTTGACTTAGCATTTTGCCTTGAAACATGCTTCTGCTTTGTTCACTGTGTCAAATCTGTTTAGTCAAATCTGAGTTGTTTCTTGGACAGACATAGGCTTCCTCTCATGCTAGTTGACCACGTGATTCGGTGCCATGCTTGACCCTTATGTATTATTTCTCACTGATATGTTTTACTGGGTATTAGGAAAAACAAAAAGCTGTTTTGTTTTCTTTCTTCCATATACTTGTGGTGTTGTCCCATCAGTATGCAGACCTATTTTGCTCTGTATTAGGACTGTGTTTAGGGCAGCGTTTTGTGCTGCTGTGACACGTGCTTTTCAGTTTTCGTTGACCCTTTGCCTTGCCTTACTTGCTGCATTGTGCTGCTGTTTTGTATGGTCAATATAAGGTATCTATACTGCACTAAAAAGCTAGTTGGTTGAGTGAAAACTTTGGGTGTTTAGGTTATTCTGTTTTGGTACTCTTTGAGAGCACATTCGTGTGTAGTTTCTCTTCTGTCTTCTCCCTCTCTTCCATGTCTTTTGGTTGCTCATAACTGTGCATAATAGACATGGTTTCTAAAACATAAAAACTGTTTTCCAAAACTCATATGCATCATTGCATTCACTACAACATTTTTGCCCATTACCGGCGAGATCACCGGAGACAAGGCCGGCGACCGGAAAAGTCGCCGGTAATGTTCAACATTACCGGCGACTTAGCCCGTCGCCGGAATCTCGCCGGTAATGTTGCAAAACATTACCGGCGACTCCAACCGTCGCCGGCAATGTCTAGGGAGACATTTCCGGCGATTTTCCGGCGGGAATTTCGCCGGAAATGTCTCCCTAGACATTGCCGGCGACGGTTGGAGTCGCCGGTAATGTTTTGCAACATTACCGGCGAGATTCCGGCGTAAAGTCGCCGGTAATGTCTTCATTTCCGGCGACTTACTCCGTCGCCGGCAATGTGTCTTATATTAGATGCCGGATCGGGCAGCTCGATCATTCAATCATTTTGAGCGAAAAAAATCCAGAGAAATCGAAAGAAGGAAAACGTACGCTCTGAAATCGATCATTCGGTATATTGTCAAAATTAAGGCGGGCGTCGAAAACTCGATCACTCGGGAAGCTATATATATAGGTACGTAGGTGTATATATACGTATATGTGGTATATATATATGTGTGTGTGTGTGTGTTGATCAAATCCAATTCGTGAGATATATATATATATATATATATATATATATGAAATGTTGTTGATGTACGGTCACCGAAACGAGAAAACAGCTTGTAGTTAATCTTGTGTCTGAATCAATGACTGGTATTATCGTATTGTTATCGGAGCCAGGCTTAACAGAGCCTCCTCCTATATACCCAGTCAAATACGTTTTGAATTGAAAAAAGGAGAATACTATCATCGAGTACTGAATCGAATTCAGAGATTAGATCGATATATATACATATGCATGCATGTGTTGATTTAATTAGAGTTGAATTGAGAGATCACGTCGATTATTAGTAGTGAATGTGTGTATATATATATAATTAATACGTAAAATTGTTAGAATTTTCAGGATGGACAAGAGTTGGATGAGCCTCGAAAGATGGGATGTCAGATATCACGAGGGAATTAGGAGTTTTGTGGATTTTGTGAAGGCTAATTGTGGAGACACTACACTTCATTATTGCCCGTGTAAAGAATGTAAGTGTTTCAGCGATCGATTTCGATTTCCCATTGATAAAGTCCAGAGGCACCTGAGTAAATACGGGTTTTGGGATAAGTACACTTGTTGGATTTATCATGGTGAAACATCGGTAGCGGATCCGCATGATCATGGACAATTTGGTGAGAGGGCCAGTCCACGCTATGATTATGGAGATTTTGCTGAGAGGGGCAGTTCATCCTATGATCCAACATCGATGTTAATCAATGATATGTTTCCTCATGAGAGCGGTGTATTTGCTGATGAAACACCAAATGTCCCTCCCGTCGTTGAGGGTTTCCCCCATATCGAGCCAGCCGAACCATTACCTGGAGGTCATGCCAACACAAGCGGTATGGACAAGTACAACAACCTGATTGCATTGCAACAGACTCCGTTGTACGACGGTTGTAGTAAGACTGTTCTTGAAAGTCTGATGGGAGTGATGCAGCTAAAAATGGAGAACAAAATGTCTGTCAAAGCTGTTGATTCTTAGTTGAAGTGGACTGCTTCGCTACTGCCACCCGGTCATCGTCTTCCTACCACTCATCATAAGGTGCGACATATCCTGAAAGATCTTGGGCTTTCCTACATCAAAATCCATGCATGCAGATATGATTGTATTCTCTTCTGGGGAAAAGATCTCGAAGACCTTGAAGCCTGCCCGGTATGTTTTACAGAAAGGTATAAGTTGACTCCTGCAGGCAACAAGAAAGCTGTGAAGATACTTCGATATTTCCCGCTTATTGATAGGCTGGAGCGGTTGTTCATGTGTGCTTTCACGGCCGAGGCAATGAGATGGTGGGCTGAGAGGAACTTGCCTGACGATGACACCCTTATACACCCTTCCGACGGAGAGGCTTGGAAGCACATGGTCAGGGAGTTTGATCATTTTGCAGCAGAGGTCCGAAATGTTTGGCTAGGGCTCTCATCTGACGGATTCAACCCTTTTGGCAACATGAGTCTTCAATACAGTATATGGCCAGTTATTTTGGTACCGTACAACCTTCCACCATGGATGTGCATGAAGAAGGAATACAATATGCTCACTCTGTTAATTCCGGGCCCGGGTTATCCAGGAAAGTGTCTCGATGTGTATTTGAGGCCTTTGATTGAGGAGCTTAAGTACCTGAGTGAGTGTGGCCACCCCACTTACGATAGGTTCAAAAAGGAGATGTTCCAGATGCATGCCATGCTTGTTGGCACCATCAGTGATTTTCCTGCCCGCGGTATGTTGTCGGGCAACGTTACCAGGGGTTACAGGGCTTGTTCAGAGTGCATGACGGTTGATTGTTGCAGTCCTCATTGCAGTAAAATTGTCTCGATGCGTCACCGTTGTTGGCTTCCATATGATCACCCATTTAGGCAGGATCCAGACGCGTTTGATGGGACTGTTGAAACTGGTGTGGCACCCAGGCGATGGACAGGGGACGAAATTTTGGAAGTGTTGAATGAATACGATTTTGGCCAGCTGAGCAATCATCCTGACATAGTGGCGTCAATTCCAGAAAAGCCCGAAAGGTATAAGTTTTGGACACACAAGAGCATATTCTGGGAACTCTCCTACTGGCCCAGGTTGCCTATCAGACATTACCTAGATGTCATGCACATAGAGAAGAATGTTTGTGAAAGTGTGGTGGGCACAGTTCTTAACTTGGAGGGGAAAACAAAAGACATCCCTAAGGCACGCATTGATCTTAAAGCAATGGGTGTGCGGAAACATTTGTGGTTAAGAGATGGTAAGAGAAAAATGCCGCAAGCTCCGTACACCGTAAAGCCGAAGCATAAGCATGAAATTTTTCGGTGGCTGAGTAATGTCAGGTATATATTCTTATGGCTATGTATGAATTTGTCCTTAAATTTTTAGCGGAGTATATATGGTTATATGCGAGAAATATAATTGGTCCATATATATGGCTTCATCTATATATATATGCAGGTATCCTTATGGCTATGCAGGAAATATAAGCAGGTGTGTTAACTTCCGGGACAATAAGATGTACGGATTAAAGAGTCATGACTGCCATGTACTGCTTCAACGCCTTTTCCCTATTTTCATTCGAGGGTACATGCCCAAAGAGGTGGTGGAGCCGTTGGTGGCCTTGTCAAGATTCTTTCAGAAGTTATGCACCAGGGAAGTTAAAAAAGCAGACCTGAGGGAGATGCAAGATGACATCATTTTTATCATGTGCAAGCTTGAGAGGATATTTCCCACAAATTTTTTCGACATAATGCCGCACCTGATGATCCATCTTCCCGAACAATTGTTGCTTACCGGTCCCGTACACTACACTTGGATGTATCCCATGGAAAGGTACAAATGATTCATAAATTTGGTTTGCCTATGGTTTTTATATGTAATGACTTCTGGTTAAGTAAGTTAACATGTACTTGTTAACTTGTAGACAATTGGGAGCCTACAAGGACTATGTGAAGAATAAATATGCACCTGAAGGGTGTATCGCTGAAGCATATCTTGCGCACGAGTGTGTAACGTACACCAAAGTGTACCTCGAAAATGTAGAGGACCCCCAACAACATATGCCGATAGATGAACCCCAGTTCAACCTTTCTATCATCTCCAGTGACGTGGTAGTACATGGAAGCTTGCCAAAGTCGTACAAGTTGGATGGAAATGAGGTAGCCATTGCCCACTGGTCGGTACTGATTAACTGTCAAGAAGTATAATATTGGAAAAACTATCATCTTCACTGCCCTGCTATTGCCGGAAATGTTGATTACCACAACAAGACGTTTGCAAACTACTTTGGTCAATGGGTAAGTATATGTGTATATGTCTATTTTTATATATATATCCTTACATAGCATGTATGTATGTACGTGCTTTTGTGGTTTCAAGATGACATAATTTCTTCTGTACGTATTAATATATGGACGTTTTCAGATGAACCATGTAGCAGATGATGGTTGCCCAGAGTGGTCAAACGAATTGAGGGTCCTGGCGATGAAACCGATTGCTTCAAAAGTTTACTCGATGTGTCAGGTCAATGGCGTGAAATTTATATGTGAAAATCGAGATGACCGACTGAAAACACAGAATTGTGGGGTGATGGTCCATGGTGGGCAGGATGGCGTTGACTATTACGGTGTCCTTCATTCAGTTGTTGAACTAATTTATGGGAACCGCATGAAAGTGCACTTGTTCAAGTGTAGATGGTTTGATACTAGCCCGGAGAACACAAGGACCGATCAGTACGGAACATTTTCGGTGAATACTGCTACTACCTGGTATGAAGATGACCCTTTCGTTCTTGCCTCATCAGTAAAACAAGTGTTTTACCTGGACGATCTTCTTAACAAAGTCCCGTGGAAGGTGGTTAACCATGTTGCTCATAGAAACATATACAGTGCTGCCACACTTGGTGATACCGCAGATGATGAGGAAGTTACTGCATACCAAGAGCCGAACGCTTTTGACATTCCGGAATCATCTACGATTCGCCTTAATAATGTGAGATCTGGGAGTGTGGTTCGAATTACTGGAGCAGAACTTCTCGATGTTAATCCATATGAAGTTGACGCTGATTCAGATGACGAGGAGCGGCACATATTGCCAGAGGTTACCTATGAAACCGAGTCAGACTCAAGTGATGAAGATGATTACGATTATCATCCTTATTACGTTGGAAATTGTAGTCGGAAATTGTAGTCGGAAATTGTAGTCGGAAATCGTACGTAGTCGGAAAATGTAGTCGAAATTGTAGTCGGAAATTGTAGTCGTTAATCGTACGTATACGGAAATTGATAATCGAAATTTTAGTCGGAAAATGTAGCCGGAAATCGTAGACGGAAATTGTAGTCGTTAATCGTAGACGGAAATTGATAATGGAAATTGTAGTCGGAAAATGTGCATAGCTGGAAATGGTACGTACGTATACGGAAAATGTAGTCGTTAATCGTACGTATACGAAAATTGATAATCGAAAATGTAGTCGGAAAATGTAGTCGTTAATCGTACGTATACGGAAATTGATAATCGAAATTTTAGTCGGAAAATGTAGCCGGAAATCGTAGACGGAAAATGTAGTCGTTAATCGTACGTATACGGAAATCGTAGTCGTTAATCGTACGTATACAGAAATCGTAGTCGTTAATCGTAGTCGTTAATCGTACGTATACGGAAAATGTAGTCGTTAATCGTACGTATACGGAAATCATTAATCGAAAATGTAGACGGAAAATGTAGTCATTAATCGTACGGATACGGAAATTGATAATCGAAATTGTAGTCGGAAAATGTAGCCGGAAATCGTAGACGGAAAATGTTGTCGGATATTCTTCGGGAAATAATGACATTACCAACGAGTTGAAGTCGTTGGTAATGACATTACCAACGAGTTATAAGCAACTCGTTGGTAATGACATTACCCACGAGTTAACTCGTCGTTGGTAATGACATTACCAACGAGTTATAAGCAACTCGCCGGTAATGTTTTCTGGTTTCCCCCATATCGAGCCCGAGCCTTTCATTTCTCCTCCTCTCCCTCTCCTCCTCCTCTCCCTCTCCTCTCCCTCTCCTCCTCCCAAATCGGTCCGGTGAGTGTATGTGCTCCTCCTCCTCCTCTCCCACTCCTCCTCCTTATCCTCTACTCCTCCTCTCCCTCTCCTCCTCTCCACCGATCCCCTCTCCTCTCCTCCTCCGAAAATCTCCTCCTCCCCTCCTCCCCTCCTCTCCTCCCCTCACCATTGTAGGTGGAAATTCATGGCAGGTCCGATCCTCTCTCTCTCCCTCTCTCTCTCTCTCTCAATTTTTAATTATTTTTTTGCATGTGTATGTGTATGTGTATGTGTATGTGTATGTGTATGTGTATGTGTATGTGTATGTGTATGTGCATGTGTATGTGTATGTGTATGTGTAAATTAATTAGGGTGCTAAGTTGGAAATTAGGGTGATAAGTTCTAAATTAGCATGTATGTATATATGTGATGTATATATATATTTAGGTATGTGAATATGAAGTGATGTATATATATATGTGAAAATTATGTATAAATGTGGTTTGGATGAATATGTGATGTATATATATGTGGATATTAAACCTAATTAAGATGCATGATATATATATGTGTGAAAAATGTGGAAAATTAATTAGGGTTTGTGATTTGGATGAATATGTGATGGATAAATTTAATTAAGATGCATGATGTATATATATATACACATCGAATATGTATAGTCGTTAATTTAGGTGATATAGTTGTTAATTAATCGTATAAATGAAGGTGGAAATCGGGATCGGGACGGTTTAGAACCAGAACGGTTTTAAACCGGAACGGTTTGGAACCGGAATGGTTTGGAACCGGAACTTATTGTAACTGGAACCGTTATGTTACAAACGGTTCCGGTTACAAACAGTTCCGGTTTCAAACGGTTCCGGTTCCAAACCGTTCCGGTTCCGATTTGTTATAGAACCGAAACGGTTTGGAACCGGAACTTATTGTAACTGGAACCGTTATGTTACAAACGGTTCCGGTTCCAAACAGTTCCGGTTTCAAACGGTTCCGGTTCCAAACCGTTCCGGTTCCGATTTGTTATAGAACCGAAACGGTTTGGAACCGGAACTGTTTGTAACCGGAACCGTTATGTTAGAAACGGTTCCGGTTTCAAACGGTTCCGGTTCCAAACCGTTCCGGTTCCGATTTGTTATAGAACCGAAACGGTTTGGAACCGGAACTTATTGTAACTGGAACCGTTATGTTACAAACGGTTCCGGTTCCAAACAGTTCCGGTTTTAAACGGTTCCGGTTCCAAACGGTTCCGGTTCCGATTTGTTATAGAACCGAAACGGTGTGGAACCGGAACGGTTTGGAACCGGAACTGTTTGTAACCGGAACCGTTATGTTACAAACGGTTCCGGTTACAAACAGTTCCGGTTTCAAACGGTTCCGGTTCCACACCGTTCCGGTTCCGATTTGTTATTGAACCGAATCCATGACTATTACGATGTCCAGGAGGTTTTGCGGCTAATTGGCTTCGGAGAGGTTCCCGAAATAGTGGAGGGAACAGTAGTCAAGCTTCCTCCTCGCCCACAGTTAGCAACACGCCCAGTGGGCCAATGATGACTGCTCGCACGAGAGCCTTGCTAGAGGCGCGAGCTGAGGAGGAAGCTGCACGATCAAGAGCCGTGGAACCGGAATTCGAGGCTCGAGCCTCAGTCTCTAGACGCTCAATCAGCAGACGTCCCTCCGGTGGCAGATCAGAGCCTCAGACGAGCGACAGTCAACGGGGGCATCAGAAACTCCCTCAATCCGAATGCCCCATATTCGGATGGTGCCTACTCCCGTTTCACGGGAATCATCTGAGGCACATGGTAGTGCTGGCGCCTCATCGTCCAGGCCTCGTCTATCTCCGCCGTCCGGTCTCTTCCTACCCGACGAGATTCCTGTCATCCCTGAATTCGATGATAGGGGGATGCCTGTTTATATTGAAGGACGGCCGGATTTCCTGACCGTGGAGGAAGCGTATAACTTCCTCCCGTTCGACCCCGTGTATCTTTGGAGTGTGAGGTGCACCAACCAACAAACGGACGATGCAGGTAAATTTTATTTAACATCAGATTGATTACTTAATTATTACTTAAGACTTGCGATTGGTTCAATTAATGATATCAATTTGTTGACATTGTTTTATTAGGCAATTTCGTTAATGGGACTGGAAAACGGAAAGGGGCTAGAGGCACCTGCACCGGGAAGAGACTTGAGCAGGCCACCGGCGGAAGGAAAACGCCCATAAGGGCCAATGAGGATGGCGAGGTGATCGAGGCATTCGACACCACGCGCAAATATGTCAGCATGGCCGGTGCGATCGTGCGGGACAAGGTCCCAATGCTTTGGCCAGATTGGGAATCTGTGCCTATCTACGTGAAGATGCAAGTGCATAATGCACTCAGTGTGAGTAAAATCGTATTTTCATTACGTAAATTTTACATTTATTAATTAAGTCCACTTAAATATATAATTTTACCTTTTATATATTCATATTGCAGGTGTGGTTTGACGTGGATGAAGTTCTTATTCACACGTGGGTAGAGCGTCAACTACATAATCGGTGATGTGCTTTGACTTATTTGAATATATATCGAGTTAGATTTTTGTTTATCAACTGTTTTAATATCTCTAACTTTTTTTCCTTGTTTTAATATAGGTATAAAGAGTGGAAGAACGAGCTTTCTTCCCATTACACTGTATACAAGGAGCTAGGCCGAGGTTCTACCCCTAGCGAATTTCGGTTTAGGGAGTACGAGTGGCTGTGGCTGATAGCCCACTTCGAGCACCCCAAAGCTCAGGTATGCATCCTTAATATATCTTACAAGCCTAATGTATCGTATCAGATTGAAATAGTGTGAGATCTAATTTTTTTCCATATGTTTATCAAACAAGGCGATTTCGAAGACGAACCGGGCGAATAGATTGAAAAACACCAGGGCCCATCATGCAGGTTCACTCAACTACATGGGTTGGTCGACTAAGGCGCAGCAACAACAAGAAGTGAACCCCTTGGTGTATATTCATCAGAAGTTCTATCCGCAGTGCCCTGACAAAGCGGTAAGTCTTTCGCCTCTCCATGTGTTAATAAAACTATTTTTCGATATTAATAGATGTTGTTAGTTAATACGTTGTTCATTTTCGCTTTTCAATTAGGCGAGAGTGGAGGAGGCGACCGCAGAAGTGACCATGAGTATAGCTCGGACTAACCATCCTGACTGCTCCGAGGAAGAAGTCACCCAGTATGCCTCTCAGATCGATCCGCTTGATCCCCCGATAGCGGCTCAGATCATGGCAAAAGCGTGCGGGACTGGAAAGAATACCTACTACTGTAGGGGAATGGGCTCGGCGGGCGAAGGAGTATTGAAAACCACTTCACAATACTCTACCGGGTCAAGAAGTTCAAATTCTAGTCGTAACCTCGCATCGGAGCTTCAGAGGACGCAGAGAGAGTTGGAGGAGTAAAAGAGGCAGATGGCCGAGTACCAAATGCAGCAGACACAGGTGCAGGCTCAGATGTACACATGGATGCGGACGATGTACGAGGCTCACACTACCGGACAACCGTTCCCCACACCTCCACCGGTCCCGGTCCCTCCGTTCCCTAGCTATCCACCACCACCACCGCACCAGTCAACGCCAGAGCAAGACCAAGGAAGCCACCGAAATTCAAATGAGTACATGGATTACTTCGACCCTGACCCGCAAGTTCCTGGACCCTGACCTGTAGTTGTAGTTAATTTTCGTATCGTCGTTGCTATTTGTACTGTACGTTGGACATTTATGTGTACTGTTGAACTTGTATGATTGTACGGTTTATGTCTTTCAATGCAGGTTCTGGAATTGGGCCCAATCCAGAACCGCGTTTTTTTTTCAAAATTTTTTCAGACATTGCCGGCGACATGGACCTCAGTCGCCGGCAATGTCACAAATTCCGGCCACGGCGGCGGAACCATTGCCGGCGACTTGAGTCGCCGGTAATGTCTTGACATTGCCCGCGACTCAAGTCGCCGGTGATGTCTCCGACATTACCGGCGACGCCGTTTCCCGTCGCCGGCAATGTTAACACCGGCGGGAGATTTCCGGCGACGTCATTGCCGGCGACTCGTCGCCGGGAATGACATTTCCGGCGAAAAAAAAAGACAAGGCCGGCGACCTCCCGTCGCCGGTAATGTCTCCTTTTCTTGTAGTGATTGTGCATTCCATAGAGATAAAGTGTGGAGATGCCCAACCCATGAAGTTGATCAAGAAGGTTTTAACTTGAAGAGTAGTTAAAGATCTGTTTTGATACTTCAGTTTTTCTTTCCAAGTGTAAGCACATAGATTAAAGTAGTGTAGCTATGTTTGTACTAGTGGGTAGACTAGTCAGGATAGCATAAGGGTTATGTATCCCCAGAGTGCCAGAAACTTGTAATTGTGTGAGTTACAAATTAGTGGAAAGGTTTGTCCCTCAAGAGTTAGGGGCACGCAGTTTTTATCCTGGTTGTAGGATTTCTGCGTCACCAAAAATATCTGGTGTCATTCTTTCCTTACTGCTTCTCTCTCTGTTACTCGTATCATGTGTATCGGGATAGGACAATATCTTGCTATCCCGATAACAGGTTAAACGAAAAAGTGGTAAATGCCTATTCACCCCCCCTCTAGGATCGACCTTTATTTCTTGCACCAGGATTGCCATTAATTGTAGCATCTTTTTGGGGGACACCAGCAATTCGGCGGCCCAAAACTGCCCGTCTAGTGTAAAGTGAAGCCCAAACTTTGGCTATAGCACTTGCATACACTGTTGGATTTGAAACACTAACATTGGGAACTGAATCATACAATCCAGCCAAATCCTCAACATTAGCACTTGAACGAACAATTAGGCCTGCATTGCCTGGAAATATTCTGGCAACGCTGTCGATGATATCTTTGGAAGGGTTAAGGGAAGAGATCAGTTTTTGGAGCTGACCACATACTTGGTCAAGTTCTCCTCCTTCGAGCTTCAATGTTTCCATCTTGTTTAACAAGGATTTGCTTTGTTTGCTCTAATGCCAGTTCCATAGAGCCAAATGGTATCACTGCTCCCCATATCAGCCATGAGCCATGACATATAAGTGCATTTTAAGCATACAATTCTACTGTACAATAATGCACTCCATATCAGCCATGAGCAATTACATATAAGTGCATTTTAAGCATACAAATTCTAGTGTACAGTAATGCACTTCTTATGATAACCTAAGCCTTCTAATGCACTTCAATGATCAAGGAAATAAACTCATGATCCAGCAGTCCCATAAGGGAAAAGATAGATGGTTTCTGTAGACCAAAAGAGCAACAAAAAAGGAAGTCAAGATTTGTGATGCAATCACAGGAAATAATGAGACTTTTTCCATTAGAGAGAAAAGAGCTTCTTTGAGACATGAACTACCTTTATCAGATGCTGCAAATCCGGATTTCAAAGATAGTGTTAGTATTGCATCATTAGTTCTCCGATTAAACATACTTACCCAATTAAGCAGGAGATCAACACTTACCCGACCACCCGAAAGACCACCAGGAAGGCTACAACTTCGCTCACAAAACCAACCCCATCCGAGCGCGCACGTGCCCGACAGGCGCACGCCCGAATGTTCGCTCCACATAACAGACAGAACAACTTTATCCCACATCGAAGAACACAAGCAAACAACAAACCCAACCACCTATATATGAAAGGTATTTACTACAGGTAAGGGACAACTCATTCAATAGCATTCAATTCCACTAAACACTCCAACCTACTTTCTCGCACGTTCGCTTGACTGTTATATCCAATACATCTTCTAACTGAGGCATCGGAGCGTTGAAGGCAGGCCACCCCTATCTCGACCATCTGACCACCCGTTTGTCGTTGTATTCTTCTAACAGCCGAACCCGAACGCGCACACCCGAACACCCGAAGAGAGAAGAAGTGCCCGACCATCCGAATAACCCGAGCGTTCGGACGAAGAGGAAGAAGATCACTCGTACTTACTTCTGCTAGATTACGTTCCGCGTAATCCGGTAGAAACAAATAGTAAGAATTTTTAAAAAGGAAATAGTGCTTGCAAATCCTAACCAATACCTTTATTTGATGCTGCTGCCAAAGAAGCAAAATGACCACAAGCAGCAGCTTTTGCTCCTGAATTCTGTGTTTCTGCATCAGCAAGTAGTAAAACTCCACCAGCAGATACACCCTAGAAAAATACAACTATTACATTATTCGAAAGCAATTCATGATGATGAAAACCAACATCAGTGAAACAAAATATCTTGAAAGTTTTCTTATAAGACATGGGTTGAGTGGATTGTGTAAAGTGTCACGACACCATACGAACATGGTATATAAGATAAATATGAGGCCTAAACTGCATAGTATTGCACCCCCTACTTGGAGTGATTGCAAAGTGACTTTCATGTGATTGATGTGATACAAAGGTGTGATCATGGAATATTTTATGTTCTCATTAGATAAGATGCCTAGAACTCTACTGGTGTGATTGCTGGTACTTTCTATCACTTTCTGTTTTATATCATTTGTTCTGGAACAAAATTAATACCTGATTGAATTTAGCAGCTGACCAGGAAGGCTCAGGAGTTCCACCAGCTTCGACTTTTGGTACATCTCCTGAAATAATTTTCTCTACAACTTTGCCGTTGCTGTTTTCTGATGAAGGATATATGTCAACACTGGACGAGGATGCTTCTAACCTGCATATTTTATAAAGGCAAAATAGAAAAAAGGTTGGCTCAAATTTACAAATAAAATGTTATAGTACCATTTTTTTTGTATTATTGTTGGTGTTTCCAGTGGCACTTGTCACTTTTTTTTGGGTACTTTCCAAAATAGAAGCAAGGTTTGGTAAGTGAGAAAACAAGAGTAGCTCTTTCTTTGGGTGTGGATATCGGTAATACTCTAGAACCTCGAGAGTTAATTTACAACATGACGAACTTTTGAACTTTTGAGAGATGTCAGAAAAATAATTTCACATATGTTCCCTTGTGTTTGTGTATATCAGCAACTTTGTCCTCATCTTCGCATGTCACAAAGACAACCTTCTCCTGTATGTGACCAGCATAATTTAGCAGTTAAGATTAATGCAGTTATAACAGAGACTTAAATGACTACCACATTCAGATAGACGAGACTTACTTGTCGAGCCCTGACACCAAGATGAGATAAGTGAGGGAGCTCTTGCAGAAGTACAACTCCCACAATATTACTCCCTACAGCTGTTACCTGCCAGATATATTAATGACAAGAGAACTCTTATAATCTCATTGTTATAGCTTATTGTAGCCTAAACGAAAGATATATGAATAATTGATAACAAACCTCTTCATCTCCATCTGCTTTGTTGACCATCAGAACTACAGGTCCCTCCACACTTAATGGTATTGATTCAGGGGCAATCCTCTCAACCTGAAATTATAGGTTTATACTGTTATTTAAAACTGAACAACCACACAATGCAACAGATCACATAGTACAAGACTATTGCCGGTGACATCCTCTGAGGGATTGACTTAGTCAGAGTGTGGGAAAATGCTTTTCAGAGACATAAAAGCTTCTTCTGAATTTATAAGATATTAAATACAATACAATATAAACAACCGATGGTGCCACTAAACATTTACTCTTTTGGGCACTATGGTAGTGGTAGTGTACGGAACTTAAATACTATAAATATCTATGTCGAACCAAGAAGTAGTACGTACTGTATATAAAGACTGTCACATCCACAGGTTTAATGAAGCTACAGATGTGTT
This sequence comes from Geum urbanum, assembly GCA_946800695.1. Taxonomy (NCBI): domain Eukaryota; kingdom Viridiplantae; phylum Streptophyta; class Magnoliopsida; order Rosales; family Rosaceae; genus Geum; species Geum urbanum. The sequence continues at coordinate 36,426,613 of OX327003.1, read as the reverse complement.
GTTTCTTACCCTGATATCCTACTTTTACAGTTTTAAACAAGCTCCTCATATTTTAAAAGAAAGTAAAAAAAATAAAAACAGTAAGTGGTGCTCAACATTTACACTTCTCAGGCAATTATGGTAGTGACCTTAGTGTACTGAACTTCAACACTCTAGACATTATCTATTTAACCTACTATATCTTTCTCAACTGCCTATATGTATTCCAAAATCCAAATACATATTATTGATCTCTTTCTTCTACTATGTTCTTGAATAATTTGAACTTCAGCATGGAATTCAGTTCAGGATTTCAAAGGAAAGCATGCAATCTTGAAGTTCCAAGGAAAGCATGTAATCTGGTATCAAGTTCTTATTTGATATATGTAACAAGAACCTTGAAAGAAATTCTTTAAACATAAATGGCTGTGGAGGTTACCTGAACTAATGTTCCCGAAGCAGCTCCTGGCACAATGACATCCCAACCCTGAGAACCAATGGTAGTTCTAACTTCTTTCAAAAGTAGGGTGCAGAGTTTTGAAACTTGAAATATTACACTGCAGCAGTTGCAGGGAGAAAATTAGACAGCGATATTGACTCTTTTTCATCACCAGTGCAAGTATGCAACTTATACCACTTCTAGTTTCCGATTTCGTGTTAATGCAAACTAAAATATACAATACATACCCTGCGCGAATTTTAGCTTCAGCGTATGTCCTCACTGTTCTCAGGTATTCCAAAAGCTCTTCCTAATACCTGCAAGCGTTGTTAAAGTTCCAATTTATATTTGTGGGAATATTTTCACACTTTCCATATGCTGATGACTTAACCAGTATAAGTAGAAAACAGTCAGAGAGGAAAATATTGTAAAATACTAAATAATTTCCATCACAGAAATGTATAGTAAGTTCCACATGTTGACCCTCTGATAATGAGACAGACCCACACGTGAGGCCGAGTGTTAGAGAATACCAAGGCTGCTGATAAACTAACAACTCACTAAATAATAATTGAATTCAAGCGCAAATAGATGACCATTACTTGATGAATCCCATACTAACTTACAAGCTTCATGTATTTAAAGGTAACCAAAAGATACCTGGACACTTTGGGGAAATAATTGAAGAAGTGTTTCAGAATATTCTTCAGTCAACCTCCTGGCTCTATCAAGAGTAGCTTTATGTCGTAGTCCCCAGATTGTCTTGCCATCTTCATTCCCTTCATGAATCAAACAGATAATTGTAAGACGATTGGGCCATGGTAGCAATCTTTCAAGTATTATCCAGCAATACAATGCAAAATGATTGCAAAACAGAAAAGAAAAAAAATACCTTCTGTGTCAGAAAGGCCTCTTGTTTTCCAGGCAAGGAGCTCGTTTTCAATAGCAGCACATTCTTCAGGTTTCCAGCCAGATAACTTCAGCTGATGAACACCAACTATAAGAGCACCAAGAGGATCATTCCAAGAGCTTACGTGCTTTGAATTCACATTTTGTGCAAGCCAACTTGTGCCTCCCAAAGCTTCAAGCTCATTAGCAAATCTAACCCAAGGCAATGATTGTTCACAACTGCAGTCAATTGTTGCTGACATTTGTAGAAAATATCTCATTAAAAGGTAATATTAATGTTAAAGTGGGGTCATGACTGCTGTATGCAGCCTGAGCAGGTTGCAGTATGCAATGTCATTCACAACAATGACTGGTGCCTAATGTGGCCTCTTACAACCCGGACATTACTCCATGCCATGATCAACATTTGATAAATCCTTAATCATCCCTAGTATATAACGTAGATTGTTCATTTCAAAAACAACAGTTTTCCTACATCATCCATGTCAACATCATATTCTATGTAGGAAGACAATACAGGAAAGCATCAGATAATATTCACTTAACACCAATGATAAACTTAATATGACGATTAAAAACTTTGAGCAACTTTTTGCAAAAAACTTCTAGAACCAAAAAAAAGGAGAAAGGAACCACAATGAAAATTAAATAAATTTTGCAATACAAACATACTGAATGTTCTTACAAGGAGATAGATTTTTCCCTACCTGCTTAGAAGAATGAATGAATAGTCCTCGAGTCCAGTCTCACAATGACACTATTATTATTCACAGAAAAGTGAAGATAGAATATCAACCATTAGGAGAAACAATATTGAAATGTGAATAACTTCGATATAAATTGTTTTACTACAAACTTTGACTATTTACAGAAGTAATGTTCTCACCTTTTGACGCATAGCTTGCAGCATCAAAAGCATCATTTCTAAGGCCACTTCCAAGACCCTTTGCAATTATTTCTCTCAAAGCACTCAAGGATTGCATAGTCTTGAACAGAAGCTCAGATTGCAGAACTTTCCTTGATCCTCCTGAAGCATCCAAACCCTGTAAAGAGCCAAAATAAATAAAGATATTCTTTTGGAGTACCATTAACTGAAAGAGCACGGGAAAAACAAAAGCACAGATAAGCAACATCAACAGATTTACTAATATGATGAAACAATACGATCAAATCTTGTACCGAACTAACAATAAAGGAAAGTTCATTTCTTATCAAGACATAAAGTTGGATAATACTTTGTCACTGCAGTAAATGATTATAGCAAAACATGGGGATGCAAACCTATGTCTAATTACTGCAGGCATAAGAATTTGTATCAGCATAGAAATTCATTAACACAAAGGTACTGGAGCATTGGCCCCAAAAGTTCACATCTTCTGATCCGAAGGTCTTCGTGCCTCTTTCAGACATAAACATGAAATTAAAAAAATGAAACAGTTAAGCCTCACCTTTTTGCACTCCATAAACAATGTAAGTGCTGAAAGGCCTTTATCATCAATAGTTTTTGATGGATTGTTCAGCAAGACTGCAATAAAAATAAATTTAATAGCAAAGGTCACATCATCTGCACTTTAATAGAGCAATGCTATTGATTGTTGCTTGTTAACTTGAAGAAACTCTTCCATATTGTAACCAACAAATAAAATAAAGGAAGGAGAAGGTAGGGAACTCCTATCAGTCCTATGTTCAAGTCTCATATTCAAAATTATAAATATAAATTCCAAGATACAGCATGCACCAGCTAGTCTCGTTTTGGGGACTGACCAGTGACTGATATAGTTAGGACGATCATGCTTTCCGTCACAGATTCGGCCTGTTATTAGTTGGAAAACTGAGCACTTAAGACCATGACCAAGGATCATTTCTGGTACACTTGAGGAAAGACTAATTCATTATCTTTTTTCATTATTATTATCATTGTTGAATAGAACTTGAATCCAACGTGGAATGTGCCTTGATGTGATCTGCAAAGTTAAACCTCCAGTAAATAGCCAAAGAAAAGGATGAAAAAGGATGTAGCAAGTATATCCAGACCTTCCAGCATTGAAAAAGTCTTTTGAGTTCATGGTGGAATAATTTGAACTGCTCCACAAATGCTTCACTATATTGTCCAGGGTTCTAGATTATTCTGGCAAGCATCGCTTCTGTAGCAACTAGATCTTCAGGACCAGCATTCCGGGGAAGCTTGTTTTGTATTGTATGCTTAATTTCTTGCTGGAATTTATAAAATGGTTCAATAGTTGATGTGCCATTATTACATAAGAAATAAGAAATACATTGCAATCCAAATACTTTCTACTTTTCCAGTTGAAGGCACAAAGTGATACTTCCCATGTTCTTGCATTAAAATAAGTGCATAAAATGCACTACAAAGTACCTTGAGGTCATGAGGGATATCATTCCGATGAGCAATGTCCCTGATTCGTGTTAGGGGAACAGATGCAGTAAATTCTGCCTTGAAAGATGGAAGACATGGATGGATTTTACGAAAACAATTAATAAGGAGAATGACGTAACAAAAGAAATTAACAAAACACCAACCTGCGGTTAAGTTTCTTTCCAGTTCTCGAAATATGACCCTGGAAATTTCAGCATGCCGGTTTGGTCGATGATGACCTCCATCTTCAAAGCATGGAATCTGGCCTGTATTTATCCACTGCATTCAAAGGACAATCTGATCAGTGCAAGCATGAAAAATAAAGTAAAATGACGGGCAAAGAGGAAACCTTCAAATAAATGGAGGAAATACGGCAGCTTAAGATATTAATTAACAGAGGAAATGAGAAAAAGATCCAGTTTAGACTTTTTCTTTCTTCAAAAACTCATCATAAGTTTTCAATCTTAGTCTATTCTGTTTTTAAATTTGTAACAATCCAAATTTATTTTTATATTTACTAATAATGCCACCGATTTTCAGCAAGACCTTCTCCTGTGAGATCTCTCTCTCTCACACATCGAGTTCGGATCCTCCAATGCCTCGCCTTATGAGTCTCGCCGTTGATCTTCGTCACCGTCAAGACCAAGCCCTCATTGGTGGTAATCGAATTCCTCCTTCTTCGCGGCTTCTCGCGATCGGTCTCTCACGTTTTCATCCTTTGATCGAAAAATTGAAAGAACATACTTAAGTACTTTCTTCAACATTACAACTTAATACGTCAAATATTATCACATAAGTACGGTGTTGTTGAATGACATGATGTACGTACCTCGGAAGTGCCCAAATCGTCGGTAAGTCGAGTTATGATGGATGCCCAGTGTACTGTGTACTATTTGAGAGCCATTGTCAAAGGATTGGAGTGAAGCGTCTGTTAATTGGTGTTCGATGCAGAAATATCTCTTGGAATAGATCCTTCCCGCGAAACAGTCTCTTTTATCTCGGATGTCTTAACCGCGTGAGCCGGTCTATCCTGCTTGTGCTTCGTATGCTGGCGTGCCACCGTTCTTCAACGGAATATGGACTGATTACAGCCGCCTGACTTCTTATGTAAGCGATTAGAACAGGGAGAGCACCAACCCTGCTCGAATAGGTCATTTTCGCCTAGAAACCTAGGACTTTGATATGTGTATCTCTCTGCCGAATCTCGAAATCGATACTCCCATGCCTTATCGTGCAGAGCAGAGCAATCTCTTGACGAAGTGTTGAGAACACTCGCTTCCTTTGAGTATCCAAGCTCCCAACTTACAAGTGAGCCGCTCTTCCACCTTCAGGTTGCAATTTCTTCCTTGGAGTCGTAAATACCTTCACTCGATAGGTGAACAGCACTCAGACCTTCTGGTTGCAAGATAGATAGGAATCTCGAGAGATAACCGTCTAGGTTTGTTTGCGTATAGCAAGGTTGTTTGATTGATTGTGGGGGGGGGGGGGGGGGGGGGGGGGCTCTTCATAAGATCCTTGCTCTCCTTATATACTCGCTTACTAATCAGTCATTGATTCTGTTTCTAATTCCTCTGCTCTTGTAATCTTGTCTGAATCTAATACCAGCATACGTGTTGTACCACTCATAGGTCTTCCATTTCCATCATAACTCTTCTAAGAGTCCTGTAATTATCAACTAGTTATGATAGAAACTAAGCCGCGTAAATCCAGCTCGATAAGACACAGTTCTAATAGAACTCAAAGTCTTCTTTCTAGTGAAGCTCGCCAGACGTTATATAACTTAACTCCTTCGCCAGGAATCATTAACACAATAATGGGCCGCTCGCCAGACCTCGGCCATCCAAGCCCAAAGTAAATATTTTATTTAGGCCCAAACATTGCCCCTCAGGTCTTGAACTTGGAAACTTTCTGAACAAGCGAAAAGACTTGAAAATACCTTGAACAATGTGCTCATTGACCTTGAAACGCTACACCATCACTCGAACGCCACGTCAACCAACCCTTTCGAAAAAGTATGACGCTCGACTGACACCTCTATAAGAGCAACAGTCCATATCCAAAAATTTCATCTTTCAACAAAACCTTTCAATTTCTCAGAAACCTCTGCACTTTCTAACTCTCTCAGTCAAAAAGCTTAAACCTTTCTTTCTCAACTCCGTCAAACCCTAATCCAGAAAAATGCCTCCTCGTAAAGACATTCTTATTCCTTTTGACACCGTTCACGCCAAGAAATTCTCCAAACGGCTCAAGGAAGTCGCTGTTCGACACAACCCAGACACCGTCTGCACTCTCACTGTAGACCCCAAGGAAAACACAGGTCTTCTTGGCCCATTTCTGGATTCTCCATTAAATCTAGAGCTCTTTACTTCTCTTTGTGACCCCATCTGCAATTCTTCCCTCATACTTCAGGCAGACCCGACGGCAGACCCGAAGTCATGGACACAAAAAGATAGTCTTTGTTCCATTGGGAAATGGCCACATTCAACCTCAGACGACCTCGCCTGGTACCGGCAACGCCGTAAGCAAGACAAAGAACGATGGGAAGCAGCAGGAATTGCTCAACTCATTGATTTATGCTTCTCTCTTCCGTCTGGGGGTAACAAAGCCCCATTTGCTACAGCAATGTGTTTCTGGGACTACACAGCAAACTGTTTCAGACTCCCCTGTGGCGATGTAAGTATTACAATGCTCGATCTTTACACCATTTTTGGAGTTCCTGCTTCTGAAAACAGTTGGGCTCCTCAACACTCCAACCAAACTCATCTCCAAGCTTCAACAATACGGCCTTCATCCTACTCCTCCTGGGTGAAACATTTTGCACAAGAGGAGAAAAACACACCACAAGGAGGAATAGCCTTTCAGGAGTATTGGCTATCGAAATACTTGTTCTGTACAACCTCAGCGAAGGTCATCAAGATGTGGACCAACCTCGCTGAACGTCTTTACAACAAAGAACCACTGAGCTTGGTTGAACCTGTCCTCGCCTGCATCTACTATGGTCTCAGACGAGTATCCTATCGAAGCTCGACCTGAACCAATCAGGACCACTATGGATGGTAGACTTCTGGCTGCAAATCTACTTCCCCTTCTTCTGCCCCTCAGCAACCCCTATGTTCAAAGAACAACAGTTGTTGGGCAAGTCACTAGTTTCCACACTGCCCAGGATTAAGCAATGGTCCTATCTCGACTGCTTTAGACATCTCTGTTCCCACAAGGACTTTCCTTACATTGCAGTCGAAGAAATCCTGAGTCGTCGTCACCCTGGCCTCCTCTCAAGTGGGTTCATGCCCTCTCCTGAACAAGATGATCAAGCGAGGAGCTTATTTATCAAGTCTAACACTTGCCAAGACCTACAACTCCCAGACTCGGCCAGCTCCGGGTATGAGCTCTATGCTCCGAACCATTTCTGCAGACAGCTTGGGCTCAGCCAGGATGCCCCTATGCCCCTCGCCTGTTCTGTTAACAAGTATACTCTCTGGCGAGGAGACAACAAGCCCACTGCAGTAGAAACCTGTGATGCACATTTTGGCTTTCCAATGGTGATACTTCCTGACATTACAAAGCCACTATCGACATCGAGGTCGGTCACCCCAACATACCTTGCCTGGTATTCCCAGTTCTGGGAAGAGAAACGACACCAGGGACCAGACCTGTGCTTCGCTGCCATCTTTCATGGATTCAGTGAGAAATTCTCGCTCGAGGCAGACTTGGAAGCACTGATCGGACCACACCCCTGTTCGAGTTCTAACCCATGGCCACAGGTATGTCTTTAGTTAAAAATTTCCACTTGTATTGGCAACTTTTGGATCATAAATGACCATCCTTCTCTTCCCTTCACAGTACAAACCTGACCCGGATGTGACTGTGGCTCTTCAATCTTTCAAGAAGAAAAGGACCAAGCGTTCTAGATCACCTGTAAGTATTCGAACTATTACTTATCCAGAACAAACTTGATTTTATCACTGATCCTAATATTGACCCCGACCCCCTTAACAGTCTTCAAAGCCCAAGAGGCTCAAGCTAAGGACCCCAGAGGCAAAAAGTGGGGTTTGGTTGGATTCATGGGTCACAAGCAGAGACAAACAACTATGCCTTTCTGCTCAAGTCTTCCTCGCTTCTTTCGACCAGAGGAGCAGCAAAGCCTCAGGATCTAGTGCTTGCTCGACCATAGCTTTCAACATTGCACACTGGTTTTGTGCAAATCCGGATAGCACTCCCACATTCTCCCAGTTCGATGACCTCCTACTTCAAGGTTCAAGGGAGTGGCAGGAGTTATGCAAGGACGAGTCCCTTGCAAGCAAGTACCCAGACCAACATTTTGATTTGGATGTTATTCTGAAGGCAAACATCAGGCCGCTTCAATTCTCAGCTGATGATTCCTTCATAGGGTACTTTGATCCTGAGAAGTTTGCAAATCTGAATGGCCTTCCCTCTTTTGATGATTTATGGGAACAAATTCAGAAGAGCCGGAAGCCCTAGGTCTTTATAGTGAGTTGGAACGATCACTTCTTCGTCCTCAAAGCTGAAGACGAAGCCTTCTATATAATTGACTCACTAGGAGAAAGGCTCCATGAAGGACAATGCAAAGCCTTCATTCTGAAGTTCGATGAGTCCAGTACCATATCCAACACTGCAGACAAGGCTATAACTACCAGCCACAAAGAGTGTTGCAAGGAATTCATATCCCAATTCTTAGCTGGAGTTCATCGAGCAGAGCTTGAGGAAGATGAGAAGAAACAACCTGTGGCCCTTGAGACCCTGTTCAGGCGTCTTCAAATTGAAATTCAAGGCTGCTTTATTCCTTCCTCTTCTGGCGAGGATCCCAGTACCCAGAATGAACAAGTCATTCCAAAGGCTGAGCAATTCGTCTCCTCGCCAGAGCTCATAGCTGAACAACCACAAGTCCTGGTCGAGACTAGCCCAGAGGTCGAAGCATTGAATCCTTCCTCACCAGAGCAACAAGTTCAAGCTCGTGAAGAAACACAAACATTGTCTCCCCAACAAGTAAGAAATCTGTACCCTTACTCTTGGATTAGTGATTTATAATACAGGTCTTGACACAAACCGTTGTTTGTCTTGAAGTCCAAACACGTTCCTGTGGAACTGGAAGTTCACCAAAGCCTTCCCAACAGCCCAAGGAACCAAGCGAGCACATCGGGCGAGCTGATTTCGATAGCCACTGAAGATCAACCTGATAGTACTCCAGAGGTCGATGATGAAGGACCCATAATTCCAAGCGAGGAAGTTCTTATCCCCTCTTCATCATCAGACCACCAACTTCAACTGCTCAGTGTACAAGAGTCGACCAAGATTCAAGAACTTGTAGGCACACTGAGCACACTAAGCATTCCCCCTGTCATCGAAGCTCTACTACGTGAAATTCTCTCTGGGCCCCTAGATTCCAAAACGGACGTTCAGGCCGTTTCAAAACAAGTGAAGGACTTGCGGGCCACTGCCCCTGCAGATTTCATTCCACTCCTGGATGAGTTAGAAGAATATTTCTTTGAATTCCAGCACCAAAGCGAAGTCTTCCAAAGCTTAACACTCGAGGCTGAGCGTGAGAACGAAGCAGCGAGAAACCTGGAGCAAACGACTCGACGGGAAACAGAGGGGATTCAGAAGCTTCTGAAGGAGAAGGATACAAGGGAGGAAGCTCTATCGACCAAACGTGCCTAAAGGCTTGCTCTTGAAGCTGATCTCGCCAGACTCAACTCTGAAATAAATGCCTTAGAAACTGACATCCCCATTTATCGGGATGAAATGCGTCAATTCCTGAATGAAGGCGAGATCAGAGCTCAGCTCCTACAAGAGGCACGTGCGAAAGCCAGCGAAGCTCGCTCAGCAGCTCATCAAGCCTGGGTGGCCTCAGAGCATGCTAAAATCTCGATAAGGAGCTTTATCCTCCAGTTGTAAATTTTTGGGCCTCCAATGTAGGCCTCTTTTATTTGTTGTAAAACAATCGAACCCTTTATGTATTCGAATTATTTTAACAACACAGATTGAATTAGGTTTAACCCAATTTGGGCTTTTGTAATAAGCCCCTTTTTCCTAATTTTGATCCAGCCTCGTTTTAGGCTGTAATTAATTTTAACTACTTTGATTGTCCAACAATAAATGGAATTGAATTCTAACTTGGAATCTGTATCGCGTCAAACAATCAAAATCTTTGAAATACATTTTACCTGCCCCAAGGATCTTCTCATTTATCATGCACTCCTTGCGAGCAGATAAACCGCTTCCATGGTCCACTGTTAATCGGACACGTACTCTCTATTGGTGGGTGTAATTACTCTCGCGAAACCAAACCGTTGTGATTCCTGGCTATAAAAGGTTTCCTTCTCTCTGTGTAAAATGAACCAAGTTGCATCGAGAATGAATCAGACCCAAGTCTATTTGCTCTGGTCTTACTATCCAAAGAAACATCCAGATAAATCTCTCCATGTTGTGTTCCTTAGATAGCAATATCCACGCCCAAACCTGGACTAGATAGCAATATCTACGCCCAGGCGTTGCCTTGGATCTCCCTGATTGAAGGAGTCAACAAGGGAGAAGCCACAATCCCGAGGTGGCGATCCTCTTCGTCTTCCGCCTCGCACCCGCTTGGTGCCTATATGCATTGGAGGTGGTAGTACTCTTCAGTGCCTCCTGCAATAGATGGGGGAAGATGGGAGCATCACCCTGGGAAGAAGGCGACAATCGTCAAGGCAGGTGTAACTCTTGTTGTGACGCACCTCCTCTTGCCTTGACGATTCAGTTTCCTCTCCCTCTCCATCACCGAGGTCGATCTCTTGGTTTTAACTTCTTGGGAGATGGAGAGCAACGCAGAGGATCTTGTGAAGAATGAACTATTTTTATTTTCTTTGTTGCAATTGTTCAAGATTTTCTTCACCATATGGTATCAGAGCCTGGGACCGCAAAGCCTTTATATTATTCCAAGTATTTGAACGTAATATATATATATTTTTTGAAGTGTAAAAGTTCTTTATATTGATAAACTCATATATAGTTTGCTCAAAAATTTAAGCCACAAAGACTGGCTTAACATGAACTTTTTGACTTGGAATAAATAACAATTCTGATTACAAAATTTGGCCTCGAATATAGGCACTAACTATTTAACCCCATTAATAGGTTATTTAACATACAACTCTTTAACCCCATTAATAGGGTATATGTGTATCCGGAGGATCATCATACTCCCAAACTGGTTGTATGAATTTCTTTAGGTAACGACCATTTATTGGGTTCGCGTGTATAGTACCATCTCGATCTCTCAGGCGAACTGCTCATTTACCCAATAGTCGATCGATGATGTATGGTCCTTCCCATTTTTCTGACCATTTTCCTCGTCCTTCAGTTTTCTCGCCAATATGCAAAATCACTCTCCAGACAAGTTCTCCTTCTGCAAAACTCATGCCCCTTGTACGTTGGTCATAGGCACGAGCCACCTTTTGTTTCTCAGCACGTAGACTTTCATAAGCTTGTATTCGATTCTCATCGAGGTCTTCATGCTCTTGCCACATCGCTTGGACATAGTCTTCACCGATCAAGTTATGTTGCTCCATCACCCGTAAAGACTGAACATTGATCTCCAAAGGCAAAACAACATCGTACCCAAACATCAGTGCATAAGGAGTTGTACTTATGGGTGTCCTCTTACTAGTCCTGTAAGCCCACAAGGTATTAAAAAGTTCTTCATGCCACAGTCTGGCATTGCTCGCGAGCATCCGTTTTAGGATATGAATAATGATCTTATTGCTCGCTTCGGCTTGACCGTTGGATTGGGCATAGTATGGAGAAGAGTGGAGGAAATGGATCCCAAGATCCTTCATTAATGTATCCACTCCGCCAGACATGAAGGCTGCCCCTCGGTCTGAAACAAAACACTCAGGGATGCCAAACCGACAAATAATATCTTCGAACAAGAATTGGCGGATGACCTTCGCTGAAGATACCCTGAAGGGTCGAGCTTCGACCCACTTTGTGAAAAAATCAGTAGCCACTATGATAAACTTGTGCCCTTCAGATGAATGAGGATGAATCATTCCTATTAAGTCCAAGGCCCATCCTCGAGCTGGCCAAGGCTTGATTATTGGCTGTAATGGTATTCTGGGCATATGGTTGACTGGACCATGTCTCTGGCATTCTTCACAACCTTTAGCGAACGTGATGCAGTATCTGAGCATTCCTGGCCAATAAAAGCCATGTCTTCTTAATAACCACCTCATCTTGGGACCAGCCTGATGAGCCCCTGCAATCCCAAGATGGACTTCTCTCATTAACCGCTTAGCGTCACGTCCAAAGACACACCTCAGTAGTATGCCTTCCTCTCCCCTTCTATATAACTCAGAATCCTTGAGCACATAATTGGGAGCTAAGAATCGAATCCGCTTGTCAACCGGATTATTAGGATCCTGGAGATAAGAAATGATTTCCTGTCTCCAGTCTCTGTCGATGTGATCAAGTGTAGCAACGTACCATTCGTTTTTATCTTCTTATCGTGCAAGGAAAGATGGAAGGGTTCTTCTTTCAACCTTTAGTATTCTCTCCCGTACTCCATCTTGTAAGCTCACACCCGTTGCTAGTTGAGCCAACTCATTAGCTGCATAGTTCTTCTCGCGAGGAACATGACTCAACTCCACTTCTGTAAACAACTTCAATAGGTCACAGGCCCTCCTCGCATAAGGTTCTAATATTGGACCTGCCTTGTATTTTGTCTCGAGTTGTCTGATCACAAGTTGGGAATCTCCAAGGACATGCACATCATTGATCTCCATATCTAACAGAAGTTCTAATCCAATGATTAAAGCTTCGTACTCTGCTTGATTATTTGTGCACTTGAAGTCCAACCTGAAAGAATAAGAATAAGTTTGGCCGCGTGGGGAGATCAAAGCTACCCCTGCCCCGGCCATGGTACTCGTACTGGACCCATCGAAATACAAACACCAAGGGGCCAAATCAATACGAGCGAGATCCAGTTCTGGCCCCTCAACCACCTCTTCCATGAGATGATGAGCCAAAAAATCAGCCACCGCCTGGCCTTTCACCGCCTTCTGAGGAACATATTGTAAAGAAAATTCTGACAAAGCCAAAATCCACTTTCCAATGCGTCCACGGAGAATCGGTCTGGACAGCATATACTTCACTAAATCTGTTTGTGCGATGACACATGTAGTGAAGGAAAGCATATAATGCCTCAGCTTACATCCTGAAAAGTATAAGGCTAGGCATAACCTTTCCATTGGAGAGTATCTCGTTTCACAATCGTTTAAGGTACGACTTAGGTAGAAAATAGCACGTTCAACGCCTGCCGTGTCGTCCTGAGCTAATAGACTTCCAATGGAGAGTTCGGTAGCTGATATATACAGCTTAAGAGGAACCCCAGGTCTTGGAGGAACCATGACAGGTGGCTTCGTTAAGTAGGCTTTAATGGTGTCGAAAGCCTCTTGATGTATAGGCTCCCATACAAAGTCCTTCTGATTTTGAAGCTTAAGGAGAGTAGAGAATGATTGTGTCTTCCCAGCAGCGTTGGCAATAAATTGTCGTAAGAAATTGATTTTTCCTAATAAACATTGTAGTTCCTTCTTACTCTTCGGTGAGGCTGCACTGATAACCGCTTGTTTCTTGTCATCTGGTATTTCAATCCCACGCTGATGAACCAGAAAACCCAGGAAGTCACCTGCCTGGACGCCAAACACACATTTGGCTGGGTTCATCTTCAGTTGATGCTGCCTCATTCTGAGAAACACTTGCCTCAAGTCTTCAAAATGGTCACTTCTGCGTTTTGTTTTGACTACCACATCATCAATATATACCTCCATGGTCTTACCAATAAGATCATGAAAGATCAAGTTCATTGCTCGTTGGTAGGTTGCCCCTGCATTTTTAAGTCCAAATGGCATATCCACGTACTCAAAAACACCGGCAAAGCCTGGGCATCGAAATGCTGTCTTATGTCTATCCTCTTCAGCCACTGGGATTTGATGATATCCTGCAGTACCATCCATGAATGTCAACATCTCATGGCGGGCAACCGAGTCAACCAACAAATCAGCTACTGGCATAGGATAAGCATCCTTAGGGGTTGCATTGTTCAAGTCTCTGTAGTCGACGCAAACTCGCATCTTCCCGTTCTTTTTCTTGACTGGGACTATATTAGACAGCCACTCATTATATTTGGCTACTCGTATAATCCCTGACTTGAGCATTTTCTCAACCTCTTCCTTGACTAGAATTGCTGTCTCTGTGTTCATGCGACGCATTTCTTGTTTTACAGGCTTCTTTCCCTCGATGATGGGCAAGTTATGACAAACCAGATCTGGTGAAAGACCAGGCATGTCATCATATTTCTCTGCAAAACAATCTGCGTATTCTTTTAGCAATTCAATCAGCTTGAGCCTCTCTTCAGGCTCCAAGAAAGTACTAATAGCCACAGACATTGGCTCTTCCTGTGTCCCAATCTGAATGAGTTCGATGGGATCCTTGACTTTAGGAGGTAGATCATCTAAAGCTGCTGGAGCCAACTGAATCTCGTCTTCCTCCTCTACGTCTTGTAGAACGTCTTCATCCACATATTCCAATGCTGCAATCATTGGAACCTTCTCAAAGGCTTTGCTTTCTAACATAAAGTTGTGAAAGCGTCCGTGTAACGAAAGACAAGCCTCGGTCTCTATTTCTGATAGAGACCCACTCATGGAGAACGTCTGGATGGTAGCTCAATGGTGTAGGGTCTTTTACTATCTTGATTTGCTTGAATAATCCCCCACTGAGCTAGTTCAGAGGCCGTAACACCCATTGGGCGACCTTTACTGTCAACGCCACATACCTCCAATGGCCTAAGGTCACTGTGGTAGTATCTGGCTTCTAATGCATTAGTAGAAACGGAATATGGGCGAGGGTCAACATTGACTAGTTCTGCTTCGCCTGACTCCATGTTCCATAGTAGCATCTGCTGATGAAGTGAAGACGGTACACAGTAGCTTTGATGGATCCAGTCACGTCCCAGGATTGCACTATATGGCGATGTACATTCCACCACGAAGAATGTGTAAGTGCCCGAGGCTATCCCGATGTGTACCTGTAGAAAAAAAATTCCCAAGGTCTTGGTTATGCTACCCTGGAAGTTCCTGACGCTAAGCGAGGTCTCTTGGATAGCTGACTTGGGAACACCTATAAGGGCCAATGCCTTAAAGGTGATGATGTTCACCGCTGCCCCTGAGTCCACCAAAAGTTTATTTAATTGAACTCCTTGGACTTGTCCTGTGACGTATAATGGCCGCATGTGCATGGCCATGTCAATGGTGGGCTTGGAGAACATCATTTGTCCTTTTGTGTCTGATGAATCCAGTTCTGGTGTGTCATCCGGTGTTGAATTGTCCGTCACTTTTGATTCTTCGTCCTGTAACAACACACTATTGATGTTGCTGGATTCACCTTTTGGTGCTGGCGAGGGCAAAGCATATTTGGAAGATAGAACATACACCATGTTAACGGCTGTAGTGTTCTCCTTGATGTAATCTTGTGCTTCTTCATCCTCATCCTCACCGTAGTCCACCAACTCCTCATCGTCGTTGTAACTATCTCCGTCAGCCGATAATTGTCCATCCTCGTTAGACACTGTAGTCACTTCAAGGTGAGAAACTTGCTGTATTGAATCATCTGGAGTAGGATTGATAGCGGCTGGTGGTAGTGGTGGTGGAGTTTTTTTCCTTGGGAACTAGGATTAATTTCTGGGCCTTCGCTTGTTCTTCCACAACTAGAGGCCTTGGTTTCCATTGCAAGACTGGTGGCTTGCTTGGAGTACTCTGTTTCTGTGCATCCTCTGTTCCCTTGGGAGGCGTCTTCAGCCCTATTTGTTTCACCGTGTCTTCTTCAAAGGTAAGGCGTCTCCTTACTGGTTGTCGTTTTGGAACTACAAGATGAGTCCCTTGAGTAGATTCGGGCTCTTTACCTTTACGTCCTAGTTCTGGGTTTCTTTCGAAAACCCCTAGTCTTTGGGCTCTCACTTTAGGCTCGCGAGATTTCTTTCCAAAGACCACCAATGGGTTTGCTGCGAGGGTATTTAATCTCCTCTGCAGCACTTCTGGAGGGAACTCCAGGTCTTCTTCTTTGATGAGACCAGCCTCATAAGCATCCAATGCTCTCTTGGCCCTACCAAAGCGTCGTTGTAGGTTTCTCCTCTTGCTTGGAGTTACCTCGACGGTCTTTCCTTTCTCCCTTATGTACCACACATCCTCCTTTGTGATATTTCTTGAAGCAGGAGGAACATATGGCCTGGCGAGCGTATCTGCAACTTTAGACTCAGGTGTTTTAGCCACACTGGCCTGGCGAGCGTATCTGCAACTTTAGACTCAGGTGTTTTTCTTGATTATCTTCTGAAGAAGTGCCGCTGGCGGGAGGATCTGTAACTGGAGGAGATGGTGTCCTGTGAGGATATTCTGGGTGAAAATCCATCTCTCCCCCTTCATTGATCACAATCACTTGCCAATTGATCAGACCCTGAATCTTATCTCTCAAGGTCGAACACATCGCCGTTCGATGACCAAAGTGATTGTGGAACCTGCAAAAGTGTTGGGCTGGCTCCTTGTACCGTAGGTGTCTAAGCTCGTAGACTAGGTAGAAGAAGATCAGCCCCATATCCTTTAGCCTATCCAAGTATTCTTCTATCCTGTCTAACTTGAATGAATAGGCTAAATAGGCTGGTTGATTCCAAGCCTCCTTATCCTCAAGGATTCTATTAGGTGATGGCCAACTCACGTCAACCATGTTCACCTGTGGAGCGGGGAATGGCTCAGAATCCACTAATGTTGCGGTCTTGGACGAACCTTCTAGCTCCAATTTTCCCTCGTTAATCCACTTCTGGATCTGGTCCTTCAGCTTAATACAGTTTTTAGTAAGGTGGTTCCATGCTCCATGGAACTTACAGTACTTTTTACCCTTCAACTGTTCGGTTGTGGGGAGCGGTCCAAAGTCTGCCTTAACAACACACAGACCGTATAGTTCGTCCAGTATCTCATGAGCCATATTGGCATCATAAGTGTACTTCTCGAATTCTGCCTTAGTAAAAGCCACCGTCGAGAGTTTGATGTGACCTCTATTCTTCTGAAGCTTGCGGGGCTTTAGCACTTTACTTGCCATCAAATCAACAGCACCCACTCGGTCGTCATCGGAATCTGATTCCTGGTCGTCCATCTGTTCCACATAAGCCACTGTTTTTGGCTTCAACCTGTCATAGGTTCGATTATTATACGTCCCTTTGGACGCATTCTTCCTGTTATCTCTCTCTTGGATATTGCTATAAGCTCTAATCACCGCTGCGATGAACTCATTCAGAGAGAAATACTTGCTATTTAAGAATAGCTGGTGGTACGTGTCCTCCAGCCCATTCTTGGCCATCTCTACCACCTCTTCTTTGCTTAGAGGGGTTTTACATAGATTGTACTCCGAACGGAAACGGTGTAGGAAAGTGACCGGACTCTCGGTCACCGATTGGCTGAGAGAAGCCAATTTTCCTACGGTAGTCTCTGGCCGTTCCGTTCCAAAGTGGTCTATGAACAAGGCCTCCATCTCCTTCCACGTGCTGATCGAGCCCTTCTCGATCCCAGTATACCACACAAGGGCCGATCCTGATAGTGATGATCCGAAGACCCACTACAAGAAAAGGAGACATTACCGGCGACGGGAGGTCGCCGGCCTTGTCTTTTTTTTTCGCCGGAAATGTCATTCCTGGCGACGATTCGCCGGCAATGACGTCGCCGGAAATCTCCCGCCGGTGTTAACATTGCCGGCGACGGGAAACGGCGTCGCCGGCAATGGTTCCGCCGCCGTGGCCGGAATTTGTGACATTGCCGGCGACTGAGGTCCATGTCGCCGGCAATGTCTGAAAAAATTTTGAAAAAAAAACGCGGTTCTGGATTGGGCCCAATTCCAGAACCTGCATTGAAAGACATAAACCGTACAATCATACAAGTTCAACAGTACACATAAATGTCCAACGTACAGTACAAATAGCAACGACGATACGAAAATTAACTACAACTACAGGTCAGGGTCCAGGAACTTGCGGGTCAGGGTCGAAGTAATCTATGTACTCATTTGAATTCCGGTGGCTTCCTTGGTCTTGCTCTGGCGTTGACTGGTGCGGTGGTGGTGGTGGATAGCTAGGGAACGGAGGGACCGGGACCGGGACCGGGGGAGGTGTGGGGAACGGTTGTCCGGTAGTCTGAGCCTCGTACATCGTCCGCATCCATGTGTACATCTGAGCCTGCACCTGTGTCTGCTGCATTTGGTACTCGGCCATCTGCCTCTTTTGCTCCTCCAACTCCCTCTGCGTCCTATGAAGCTCCGCTGCGAGGTTACGACTAGAAGTTGAACTTCTTGACCCGGTAGAGTATTGTGAAGTGGTTTTCAATACTCCTTCGCCCGCCGAGCCCATTCCCCTACAGTAGTAGGTATTCTTTCCAGTCCCGCACGCTTTTGCCATTATCTGAGCCGCTATCGGGGGATCAAGCGGATCGATCTGAGAGGCATACTGGGTGACTTCTTCCTCGGAGCAGTCAGGATGGTTAGTCCGAGCTATACTCATGGTCACTTCTGTGGTCGCCTCCTCCACTCTCGCCTAATTGAAAAGCGAAAATGAACAACGTATTAACTAACAACATCTATTAATATCGAAAAATAGTTTTATTAACACATGGAGAGGCGAAAGACTTACCGCTTTGTCAGGGCACTGCGGATAGAACTTCTGATGAATATACACCAAGGGGTTCACTTCTTGTTGTTGCTGCGCCTTAGTCGACCAACCCATGTAGTTGAGTGAACCTGCATGATGGGCCCTGGTGTTTTTCAATCTATTCGCCCGGTTCGTCTTCGAAATCGCCTTGTTTGATAAACATATGGAAAAAAATTAGATCTCACACTATTTCAATCTGATACGATACATTAGGCTTGTAAGATATATTAAGGATGCATACCTGAGCTTTGGGGTGCTCGAAGTGGGCTATCAGCCACAGCCACTCGTACTCCCTAAACCGGAATTCGCTAGGGGTAGAACCTCGGCCTAGCTCCTTGTATACAGTGTAATGGGAAGAAAGCTCGTTCTTCCACTCTTTATACCTATATTAAAACAAGGAAAAAAAGTTAGAGATATTAAAACAGTTGATAAACAAAAATCTAACTCGATATATATTCAAATAAGTCGAAGCACATCACCGATTATGTAGTTGACGCTCTACCCACGTGTGAATAAGAACTTCATCCACGTCAAACCACACCTGCAATATGAATATATAAAAGGTAAAATTATATATTTAAGTGGACTTAATTAATAAATGTAAAATTTACGTAATGAAAATACGATTTTACTCACACTGAGTGCATTATGCACTTGCATCTTCACGTAGATAGGCACAGATTCCCAATCTGGCCAAAGCATTGGGACCTTGTCCCGCACGATCGCACCGGCCATGCTGACATATTTGCGCGTGGTGTCGAATGCCTCGATCACCTCGCCATCCTCATTGGCCCTTATGGGCGTTTTCCTTCCGCCGGTGGCCTGCTCAAGTCTCTTCCCGGTGCAGGTGCCTCTAGCCCCTTTCCGTTTTCCAGTCCCATTAACGAAATTGCCTAATAAAACAATGTCAACAAATTGATATCATTAATTGAACCAATCGCAAGTCTTAAGTAATAATTAATTAATCAATCTGATGTTAAATAAAATTTACCTGCATCGTCCGTTTGTTGGTTGGTGCACCTCACACTCCAAAGATACACGGGGTCGAACGGGAGGAAGTTATACGCTTCCTCCACGGTCAGGAAATCCGGCTGTCCTTCAATATAAACAGGCATCCCCCTATCATCGAATTCAGGGATGACAGGAATCTCGTCGGGTAGGAAGAGACCGGATGGCGGAGATAGACGAGGCCTGGACGATGAGGCGCCAGCACCACCATGTGCCTCGGATGATTCCCGTGAAACGGGAGTAGGCACCATCCGAATATGGGGCATTCGGATTGAGGGAGTTTCTGATGCCCCCGTTGACTGTCGCTCGTCTGAGGCTCTGCCACCGGAGGGACGTTTGCTGATTGAGCGTCTAGAGACTGAGGCTCGAGCCTCGAATTCTGGTTCCACGGCTCTTGATCATGCAGCTTCCTCCTCAGCTCGCGCCTCTAGCAAGGCTCTCGTGCGAGCAGTCATCATTGGCCCACTGGGCGTGTTGCTAACTGCGGGCGAGGAGGAAGCTTGACTACTGTTCCCTCCACTATTTCGGGAACCTCTCCGAAGCCAATTCGCCGCAAAACCTCCTGGACATCGTAATAGTCATGGATTCGGTTCAATAACAAATCGGAACCGGAACGGTGTGGAACCGGAACCGGAACGGTGTGGAACCGGAACCGTTTGAAACCGGAACTGTTTGTAACCGGAACCGTTTGTAACATAACGGTTCCGGTTACAAACAGTTCCGGTTCCAAACCGTTCCGGTTCCAAACCGTTTCGGTTCTATAACAAATCGGAACCGGAACGGTTTGGAACCGGAACCGTTTGAAACCGGAACTGTTTGGAACCGGAACCGTTTGTAACATAACGGTTCCAGTTACAATAAGTTCCGGTTCCAAACCGTTTCGGTTCAATAACAAATCGGAACCGGAACGGTGTGGAACCAGAACCGTTTGAAACCGGAACTGTTTGTAACCGGAACCGTTTGTAACATAACGGTTCCGGTTACAAACAGTTCCGGTTCCAAACCGTTCCGGTTCCAAACCATTTCGGTTCTATAACAAATCGGAACCGGAACGGTGTGGAACCGGAACCGTTTGAAACCGGAACTGTTTGTAACCGGAACCGTTATGTTACAAACGGTTCCGGTTACAAACAGTTCCGGTTCCAAACCGTTCCGGTTCCAAACCGTTCCGGTTCCAAACCGTTTCGGTTCTATAACAAATCAGAACCGGAACGGTTTGGAACCGGAACCGTTTGAAACCGGAACTGTTTGTAACCGGAAACGTTTGTTACATAAAGGTTCCGGTTACAATTTCCGTTCCGGTTCCAAACCGTTCCGGTTTAAAACCGTTCTGGTTCTAAACCGTCCCGATCCCGATTTCCACCTTCATTTATACGATTAATTAACAACTATATCACCTAAATTAACGACTATACATATTCGATGTGTATATATATATACATCATGCATCTTAATTAAATTTATCCATCACATATTCATCCAAATCACAAACCCTAATTAATTTTCCACATTTTTCACACATATATATATATCATGCATCTTAATTAGGTTTAATTTCCACATATATATACATCACATATTCATCCAAACCACATTTATACATAATTTTCACATATATATACATCACTTCATATTCACATACCTAAATATATATATACATCACATATATACATACATGCTAATTTAGAACTTATCACCCTAATTTCCAACTTAGCACCCTAATTAATTTACACATACACATACACATACACATGCACATACACATACACATACACATACACATACACATACACATACACATACACATACACATACACATGCAAAAAAATAATTAAAAATTGAGAGAGAGAGAGAGAGGGAGAGAGAGAGGATCGGACCTGCCATGAATTTCCACCTACAATGGTGAGGGGAGGAGAGGAGGGGAGGAGGGGAGGAGGAGATTTTCGGAGGAGGAGAGGAGAGGGGATCGGTGGAGAGGAGGAGAGGGAGAGGAGGAGTAGAGGATAAGGAGGAGGAGGAGGAGCACATACACTCACCGGACCGATTTGGGAGGAGGAGAGGGAGAGGAGAGGGAGAGGAGGAGGAGAGGGAGAGGAGGAGAAATGAAAGGCTCGGGCTCGATATGGGGGAAACCAGAAAACATTACCGGCGAGTTGCTTATAACTCGTTGGTAATGTCATTACCAACGACTTCAACTCGTTGGTAATGACATTACCAACGACGAGTTAACTCGTGGGTAATGTCATTACCAACGAGTTGCTTATAACTCGTTGGTAATGTCATTACCAACGACTTCAACTCGTTGGTAATGTCATTATTTCCCGAAGAATATCCGACAACATTTTCCGTCTACGATTTCCGGCTACATTTTCCGACTAAAATTTCGATTATCAATTTCCGTATACGTACGATTAATGACTACATTTTCCGACTACATTTTCGATTAATGATTTCCGTATACGTACTACGATTTCCGTATACGTACGATTAACGACTACATTTTCCGTCTACGATTTCCGGCTACATTTTCCGACTAAAATTTCGATTATCAATTTCCGTATACGTACGATTAACGACTACATTTTCCGACTACAATTTCGATTATCAAATTCCATCTACGTACGATTAACGACTACAATTTCCGGCTACATTTTCCGACTAAAATTTCGATTATCAATTTCCGTATACGTACGATTAACGACTACATTTTCCGACTACATTTTCGATTATCAAATTCCATCTACGTACGATTAACGACTACAATTTCCGTCTACAATTTAGACTAGCTACATTTTCCGACTACGTACGATTTCCGACTACAATTTCCGACTACAATTTCCAACGTACTAAGGATGATAATCGTAATCATCTTCATCACTTGAGTCTGACTCGGTTTCATAGGTAACCTCTGGCAATATGTGCCGCTCCTCGTCATCTGAATCAGCGTCAACTTCATATGGATTAACATCGAGAAGTTCTGCTCCAGTAATTCGAACCACACTCCCAGATCTCACATTATTAAGGCGAATCGTAGATGATTCCGGAATGTCAAAAGCGTTCGGCTCTTGGTATGCAGTAACTTCCTCATCATCTGCGGTATCACCAAGTGTGGCAGCACTGTATATGTTTCTATGAGCAACATGGTTAACCACCTTCCACGGGACTTTGTTAAGAAGATCGTCCAGGTAAAACACTTGTTTTACTGATGAGGCAAGAACGAAAGGGTCATCTTCATACCAGGTAGTAGCAGTATTCACCGAAAATGTTCCGTACTGATCGGTCCTTGTGTTCTCCGGGCTAGTATCAAACCATCTACACTTGAACAAGTGCACTTTCATGCGGTTCCCATAAATTAGTTCAACAACTGAATGAAGGACACCGTAATAGTCAACGCCATCCTGCCCACCATGGACCATCACCCCACAATTCTGTGTTTTCAGTCGGTCGTCTCGATTTTCACATATAAATTTCACGCCATTGACCTGACACATCGAGTAAACTTTTGAAGCAATCGGTTTCATCGCCAGGACCCTCAATTCGTTTGACCACTCTGGGCAACCATCATCTGCTACATGGTTCATCTGAAAACGTCCATATATTAATACGTACAGAAGAAATTATGTCATCTTGAAACCACAAAAGCACGTACATACATACATGCTATGTAAGGATATATATATAAAAATAGACATATACACATATACTTACCCATTGACCAAAGTAGTTTGCAAACGTCTTGTTGTGGTAATCAACATTTCCGGCAATAGCAGGGCAGTGAAGATGATAGTTTTTCCAATATTGTACTTCTTGACAGTTAATCAGTACCAACCAGTGGGCAATGGCTACCTCATTTCCATCCAACTTGTACGACTTTGGCAAGCTTCCCTGTACTACCACGTCACTGGAGATGATAGAAAGGTTGAACTGGGGTTCATCTATCGGCATATGTTGTTGGGGGTCCTCTACATTTTCGAGGTAGACTTTGGTGTACGTTACACACTCGTGCGCAAGATATGCTTCAGCGATACACCCTTCAGGTGCATATTTATTCTTCACATAATCCTTGTAGGCTCCCAATTGTCTACAAGTTAACAAGTGCATGTTAACTTACTTAACCAGAAGTCATTACATATAAAAACCATAGGCAAACCAAATTTATGAATCATTTGTACATTTCCATGGGATACATCCAAGTGTAGTGTACGGGACCGGTAAGCAACAATTGTTCGGGAAGATGGATCATCAGGTGCGGCATTATGTCGAAAAAATTTGGGGGAAATATCCTCTCAAGCTTGCACATGATAAAAATGATGTCATCTTGCATCTCCCTCAGGTCTGCTTTTTTAACTTCCCTGGTGCATAACTTCTGAAAGAATCTTGACAGGGCCACCAACGGCTCCACCACCTCTTTGGGCATGTACCCTCGAATGAAAATAGGGAAAAGGCGTTGAAGCAGTACATGGCAGTCATGACTCTTTAATCCGTACATCTTATTGTCCCGGAAGTTAACACACCTGCTTATATTTCCTGCATAGCCATAAGGATACCTGCATATATATATAGATGAAGCCATATATATGGACCAATTATATTTCTCGCATATAACCATATATACTCCGCTAAAAATTTAAGGACAAATTCATACATAGCCATAAGAATATATACCTGACATTACTCAGCCACCGAAAAATTTCATGCTTATGCTTCGGCTTTACGGTGTACGGAGCTTGCGGCATTTTTCTCTTACCATCTCTTAACCACAAATGTTTCCGCACACCCATTGCTTTAAGATTAATGCGTGCCTTAGGGATGTCTTTTGTTTTCCCCTCCAAGTTAAGAACTGTGCCCACCACACTTTCACACACATTCTTCTCTATGTGCATGACATCTAGGTAATGTCTGATAAGCAACCTGGGCCAGTAGGAGAGTTCCCAGAATATGCTCTTGTGTGTCCAAAACTTATACCTTTCGGGCTTGTCTGGAATTGACGCCACTATGTCAGGATGATTGCTCAGCTGGCCAAAATCGTATTCATTCAACACTTCCAAAATTTCGTCCCCTGTCCATCGCCTGGGTGCCACACCAGTTTCAACAGTCCCATCAAACGCGTCTGGATCCTGCCTAAATGGGTGATCATATGGAAGCCAACAACGGTGACGCATCGAGACAATTTTACTGCAATGAGGACTGCAACAATCAACCGTCATGCACTCTGAACAAGCCCTGTAACCCCTGGTAACGTTGCCCAACAACATACCACGGGCAGGAAAATCACTGATGGTGCCAACAAGCATGGCATGCATCTGGAACATCTCCTTTTTGAACCTATCGTAAGTGGGGTGGCCACACTCACTCAGGTACTTAAGCTCCTCAATCAAAGGCCTCAAATACACATCGAGACACTTTCCTGGATAACCCGGGCCCGGAATTAACAGAGTGAGCATATTGTATTCCTTCTTTATGCACATCCATGGTGGAAGGTTGTACGGTACCAAAATAACTGGCCATATACTGTATTGAAGACTCATGTTGCCAAAAGGGTTGAATCCGTCAGATGAGAGCCCTAGCCAAACATTTCGGACCTCTACTGCAAAATGATCAAACTCCCTGACCATGTGCTTCCAAGCCTCTCCGTCGGAAGGGTGTATAAGGGTGTCATCGTCAGGCAAGTTCCTCTCAGCCCACCATCTCATTGCCTCGGCCGTGAAAGCACACATGAACAACCGCTCCAGCCTATCAATAAGCGGGAAATATCGAAGTATCTTCACAGCTTTCTTGTTGCCTGCAGGAGTCAACTTATACCTTTCTGTAAAACATACCGGGCAGGCTTCAAGGTCTTCGAGATCTTTTCCCCAGAAGAGAATACAATCATATCTGCATGCATGGATTTTGATGTAGGAAAGCCCAAGATCTTTCAGGATATGTCGCACCTTATGATGAGTGGTAGGAAGACGATGACCGGGTGGCAGTAGCGAAGCAGTCCACTTCAACCAAGAATCAACAGCTTTGACAGACATTTTGTTCTCCATTTTTAGCTGCATCACTCCCATCAGACTTTCAAGAACAGTCTTACTACAACCGTCGTACAACGGAGTCTGTTGCAATGCAATCAGGTTATTGTACTTGTCCATACCGCTTGTGTTGGCATGACCTCCAGGTAATGGTTCGACTGGCTCGATATGGGGGAAACCCTCAACGACGGGAGGGACATTTGGTGCTTCATCAGCAAATACACCACTCTCATGAGGAAACATATCATTGATTAACATCGATGTTGGATCATAGGATGAACTGCCCCTCTCAGCAAAATCTCCATAATCATAGCGTAGACTGGCCCTCTCACCAAATTGTCCATGATCATGCGGACCCGCTACCGATGTTTCACCGTGATAAATCCAACAAGTGTACTTATCCCAAAACCCGTATTTACTCAGGTGCCTCTGGACTTTATCAATGGGAAATCGAAATCGATCGCTGAAACACTTACATTCTTTACACGGGCAATAATGAAGTGTAGTGTCTCCACAATTAGCCTTCACAAAATCCACAAAACTCCTAATTCCCTCGTGATATCTGACATCCCATCTTTCGAGGCTCATCCAACTCTTGTCCATCCTGAAAATTCTAACAATTTTACGTATTAATTATATATATATACACACATTCACTACTAATAATCGACGTGATCTCTCAATTCAACTCTAATTAAATCAACACATGCATGCATATGTATATATATCGATCTAATCTCTGAATTCGATTCAGTACTCGATGATAGTACGTATTCTCCTTTTTTCAATTCAAAACGTATTTGACTGGGTATATAGGAGGAGGCTCTGTTAAGCCTGGCTCCGATAACAATACGATAATACCAGTCATTGATTCAGACACAAGATTAACTACAAGCTGTTTTCTCGTTTCGGTGACCGTACATCAACAACATTTCATATATATATATATATATATCTAACGAATTGGATTTGATAAACACACACACACACACATATATATATACCACATATACGTATATATACACCTACGTACCTATATAAATAGCTTCCCGACTGATCGAGTTTTCGACGCCCGCCTTAATTTTGACAATATACCGAATGATCGATTTCAGAGCGTACGTTTTCCTTCTTTCGATTTCTCTGGATTTTTTTCGCTCAAAATGATTGAATGATCGAGCTGCCCGATCCGGCATCTAATATAAGACACATTGCCGGCGACGGAGTAAGTCGCCGGAAATGAAGACATTACTGGCGACTTTACGCCGGAATCTCGCCGGTAATGTTGCAAAACATTACCGGCGACTCCAACCGTCGCCGGCAATGTCTAGGGAGACATTTCCGGCGAAATTCCCGCCGGAAAATCGCCGGTAATGTCTCCCTAGACATTGCCGGCGACGGTTGGAGTCGCCGGTAATGTTTTGCAACATTACCGGCGAGATTCCGGCGACATTACCGGCGACGGGCTAAGTCGCCGGTAATGTTGAACATTACCGGCGACTTTTCCGGTCGCCGGCCTTGTCTCCGGTGATCTCGCCGGTAATGGGCAAAAATGTTGTAGTGACCCTCAATTTGAGTCCCTCGTCCTCGGCAAATTGGCCTAGCTGCAAGATAAAGTAAGCCAAATGTGTTGCCGCGTTTGCATCATCATCACCAGAGAATGTCTGGAAGGTTTGATGTTTGTAGAACTTTGGCCAATGCCACTCGTTAGGATCATCTTTGCTCGGAGGAAACGGTGCTTCGTAAGTCTCATGCATCTTTGACATTTTTACTTTACAATCATCCATGAGCTTATTTATACGCTCCTCCCAAGCGAGAGAGAAATCCTCCGCTCGCCTGGTTTTCCTAGCCAAATCCGATACGGTTTTGGTTAGAGAACCTAGATCCCTGTCTACTCTTTGGGAAATAGCTGTCGCGGACCGGCGGTATTCCTCCAATCCTTTGTCCAATAGGCTATAGACATCAGCTCGTAGTCTGTCTTGACCCTCTGCCAAACTAGTTACCTGGGCACTTAAGGCTTCTCTATCTTCTTGTTCTTGATTCAAATCTATCCGTATAGACCGAATTCCACTCGCTATCTCCTTTATGGAGCCAGCCTGAGCGGCGAGATGATCTATCTGTTGCCCAAGTTTGTCTTCGAATAATCGAGAATAACTAGTCAGGTGGTTATCTCGCTTGATTGCATAGGCCAAGTATTGTTCGTATGTAAGCGCATTTATTTCCGCTTCGCTTAGAGGGTCGAACTCCATAGTGTTAAAGTTGCTAGCGAAGATAACCTCAACCGCTTGATTACTCAGTGAACGACACTGATTAGAAGTGTGTTCACGGTATACCGGTTGTGGATGTTTGCGACACTGAGGATAAACCCTTCGATAAGGATCTCCAATTGTCGCTTATAGATGCAAAGAAATATTGACAGTCCCACTGGGCGTGCCAAAATGTTCGATGCAGAAATATCTCTTGGAAGAGATTCTTCCCGCGAAGCAGTCTCTTTTATCTCGGATGTCTTAACCGCGTGAGTCGGTCTATCCTGCTTGTGCTTCGTATGCTGGTGTGCCACCGTTCTTCAACGGAATATGGACTGATTACAGCCGCCTGACTTCTTATGTAAGCGATTAGAACAGGGAGAGCACCAACCCTGCTCGAATAGGTCCTTTTCGCCTAGAAACCTAGGACTTTGATATGTGTATCTCTCTGCCGAATCTCGAAATCGATACTCCCACGCTTTATCGTGCAGAGCAGAGCAATCTCTTGACGAAGTGTTGAGAACACTCGCTTCCTTTGAGTATCCAAGCTCCCAACTTACAAGTGAGCCGCTCTTCCACCTTCAGGTTGCAATTTCTTCCTTGGAGTCGTAAATACCTTCACTCGATAGGTGAACAGCACTCAGACCTTCTGGTTGCAAGATAGATAGGAATCTCGAGGACGAGATAACCGTCTAGGTTTGTTTGCGTATAGCAAGGTTGTTTGATTGATTGTCGGGGGGGGGGGGGGGGGGGGGGGGCTCTTCATAAGATCTTTGCTCTCCTTATATACTCGCTTACTAATCAGTCATTGATTCTGTTTCTAATTCCTTCTGCTCTTGTAATCTTGTCTGAATCTAATACCAGCATACGTGTTGTACCACTCATAGGTCTTCCATTTCCATCATAACTCTTCTAAGAGTCTTGTAATTATCAACTAGTTATGATAGAAACTAAGCCGCGTAAATCCAGCTCGATAAGACACAGTTCTAATAGAACTCAAAGTCTTCTTCCTAGCGAAGCTTGCCAGACGTTATATAACTTAACTCCTTCGCCAGGATTCATTAACATAATAATGGGCCACTCGCCAGACCTCGGCCATCCAAGCCCAAAGTAAATATTTTATTTAGGCCCAAACAATTGGCATCCTTAAGTTAACAAATAAGCACGGAGCATTGCTCCTGAATCATTGACTCAAGTCCATGCATTGTTTAGTTACTCTTCCAGGCTTGGTGTATATCCATTATAAAATCACCTTGCTTCTACCATTTATGATTGACAAAGATTTACCCACTGCAATACCAATACGCATAAGGAATAGTTTCTCATCACCCTTATGTATCCAAACATGCATCCGCCAGTACGTTACTCGATATATGAGGTGGTCTGTAACACATGCATGATGCATGACTAGCTAGCTTAATTGGTTATACTTACGTACCTCTTTCTTGATATACGGGAGAGTGTTCAGACCATTATATTTTTTAGATGATTCGGTGGCAAATTCGATCATAGCAGTATAGATTGGTGTCCACTGGTGGTGTTAGACAGATACTTAAAATATTTGGGTAACCGTTTAAGTAATTATCTGAGTAACTGTCTGAATAATTGTAGATTTGTTCATCAATTCCTCTGTAACCTAATATTTATTCAAGTATCTGTTCAAGTATATATTCATGTATTTGTCTATTGACTACTTTAACAATCCAAAAAAAACCAAAGATAATTAAGCAGCACAACTAGTAGCAATGCCATTTCCATCTTAAATTCTTGATCAGTTAAAATGAAAATTTACTGGCAATATATATAATGGCCTGGAAGTGAGGGTTGTTGCACAGCAAGTCTTGTGAGATTGGATCGAGCTGGTACGTACATGCAGTTGAGTTTTAACTCTTATTACGTGTACTACGTACATTAACATCTTTGAATTAATGTATGAGTTTTGTAATCATCTCTTTGCTGCTAGCCTTGGCCTCGTCATCAACAGCTAGCAGTATCAAAAGAACTGGCCGACAATAGTAAAATTATAGTCGTTTCTTAAAACTCTGTTCGTCCTGTTATGTTTGCCGGAGAACTAATAAGTCGATCTATTTAATTATTTGTTAAAGTATCTGTTTGGGCCTACATAAAGAATTTCATTTTGGGCTTGGATGGCCGAGGTCTATGCGAGCGACCCATTGTATTAATGGTGCTTGGCGAGGAGTCAAGTTATATAACGTCTGCCGAGCTTCGCTAGAGAAAGACTTTGAGTTCTATTAGAACTATGTCTTATTAGCTGGTTCTATGCGGCTATGATTCTGTCATAACTAGTTTCGTTTTAGATATAACTCTTGGAGGAGTTATGATGGTATTTGGAGATCTATGAGTGATACGACACGTATGCTGGTGTTATGTTCAGACTGTGATTACAAGAGCAGAAGGAATTTGACATAGAATGAATGACTGTTATTAAGCGAGTATATAAGGAGAGCGAGGATCTTATGAGAAGCCCCCCCCCCCCATCAATCAAACAATCTTGCTATACGCAAACAAACCTAGACGGACATCTCGTCCTCGAGATTCCTATCTTCTTTGCAACCAGAAAGTCTAAGTGCTTGTCACCTATCGAGTGAGAGTATTACGACTCCAAGGAAGCAATTGCAACCGGAAAGTTGAAGAGCGGCTCACTTGTAAGTTGGGAGCTTGAATACTCAAAGGGAGCGAGTGTTTTCAACACTCTGTTACGAGATTGCTCTGCTTTGCACGAGAAAGGACGTGTGGAGTATCGATTTCGAGGCTTAGTTAGAGATTCACATATCAAAGTCCTAGGTTTCTAGGCAAAAAGGACCTATTCGAGCAGGGTTGGTGCTCTCCCTGTTCTAATCGCTTAATATAGAAGTCAGGCGGCTGTGATCAGTCCATATTCCGTCGAGAGACAGTGACACGTCAGCATACGAAGCACAAACAGGATAGACCGGCCCACGCGGTTAAAACATTCGAGATAAAAGAGACTGCTTCGTGAGAAGGATCTCTTCGCGAGAGATATTTATTCATCGAACATTTTGGCACGCCCAGTGGGACAATATCTCTTTGCATCTATAAGTGACAATTGAAGATCCTTATCGAAGGGTCTATCCTCAGTGTCGCAAGCATCCACAACCGATATACCGAGAACACACATCAACTGAGTGTCGTTCATTAAGTAGTCAAGCGGTTGAAGTTATTTTCGCTAACAACTTCGGTACCATGACGTTCAAATTTTTGAATGAGGCGGAAATAGCAGGACTTACGTTCGAACAATACCTGGCTTATGCGGCCAAGCGAGATGTTCACCAGACTAATCACCATTTGGCACTCGAAGCGAAAATCGAGCAACAAGCAGAACTCCTCACCACCCAGCCCCACTTAGTTGATACATCGATAGTTGGTATCGAAGCAATACGGGCAGAGTTAAATCAAGATCGAGAGGAGAGAGAGGCTATGGGGGCCCAGGTGACTAGTTTGGTAGAATGTCAAGATAGACTACGGGTAGATATCCTTCGCCAAATGGACAAAGGATTGGAAGAATACCGCAGGTACGCAGCGACTCTATCACAAAGGGTAGACAGAGACATAGGATCTCTAACCAAATCCGTATCAGACTTGACCAGGAAAACTAGGCAAGCGGAGTCTTTTCCTCTTGCTTGGGAGCAACGGTTAAATAAGTTCTTAGACGATTGTAACATACAATTATCTAAGATGCATGAAACTTACGAGACACCGTTTCCTCCGATGAAAGACGATCCTAACGAGTGGCGTTGGCCAAAATTTTACAAACACCAAACCTTCCAGACTTTCTTTGGTGATGATGATGCAAACGCGGCAACGCATTTGGCTTATTTTACTCTGCAGTTAGGCCAATTTGCCGAAGATGATGGACTCAAGTTAAGAGTCTTCGGATCATCGTTGTCAGGATCAGCCCTTGTATGGTATACTGGAATAGAGAAGGGTTCGATCAGTGAATGGAAGGATATGGAGGCCTTATTCATAGATCACTTTGGAACTGCAAGGCCAGAGACGAGTGTAGGAAAGCTGGTTTCCTTGAGCCAACCGGTGACAGAAAGTCCGGTCACCTTCCTTCATCGTTTCCGGTCAGAGTATAATCTATGTAAGACCCCTCTGAGCAAGGAAGAGGTGGTCGAGATGGCCAAGAATGGTCAGGAGGACACGTTCCATCAGCTATTCTTAAACACCAAGTATTTCTCTCTGAATGAGTTCATCACGGCTATGACTAAAGCTCATAGCAATATGCAGGAGAGAGATAACAGAAGAAACGCGTCCAAAGGGACGTACAGTAGTCGAACCTATGATAGGTTAAAGCCAAAAACAGTGGCTTATATTGAAGGTGTAGACGATCAGGAATCGGACTCTGAGGGCGATCAAGTGGGTGCTGTTGATTTATCAACAAACAAAGTTTTAAAACCCCGCAAGCTCCAAAAAAGTAGGGGTCCAATCAAGCTCTCAACAGTGGCTTTCACTAAGCCAGAATTTGAGATGTGCACCTATGATGCCAATATGGCTCATGAGATTTTGGATGAGTTGTACAGTCTGCGTGTCGTCAAAGCAGACTTTGGACCACTTCCCACAGCTGAACAGTTAAAGGGTAAGAAGTATTACAAGTTCCATGGAGCATGGAACCACGTTACCAAAGACTGCATTAAGCTGAAGGATCAGATCCAGAAGTGGATCAATGAAGGGAAACTAGAATTGGAAAGTTCGTCCAAAACCGCTGCATTAGTGGATTCCGAGCCGTTTCCCACTCCACAGGTGAATATGGTGGATGTGAGTTGGACCTCACCTGATAGGCACCTCGAAGGTTTGGAGGCCTGGAATCAATCTTCCTTTTTAGCCTATTCATTCAGATTGGATATGATAGAAGAAATTTTTGATAGGCTAAAGGACATGGGGCTGATCTCTTTTTACCCAATTACTGAGCTGAGACAATTACGATATAAAGAACCAGCCTATCACTTCTGCAGATTCCACAATCACTTTGGTCATCGAACAGCGATTTTTTCCACCTTGAGAGATGAAATACAAGGTTTGATCAACTGGGAAGTGATTGAAATAAACAACAGGGGCGAGGTGGATTTTCACCCACAATATCCTCACAGGACACCATCTCCTCCAGTTACAACTTCTCCTGCCAGTGGGACTTCTTCAAGGGGTAGTCAAACTAACCCTACTCCTGCGAAGAGAAGGTCCAGACGAAGATCCAATCGAAACATAGCGTTTGTCCGACCTAAGCGGACTCGCATAACATATGATGCGTCTTGGCGCGAGGAGATATTCATAAAGCTATGCCTAGAAGGAATAGCTGTGGTTCCTGACAATTGGGGAGCACCGGACCCACATCCTGAGGATGTTAGGAGTCTTCCTTATTGTCGATACCACAACAAATGGGGACGTCACACTACGGCTGCTTGTCGAGATTTGAAGTACAAAATACAGCAGCTGATTAACGAGGGAGTGATAGAAATAGAACAAGACCCCTCGCCAGGCTTGACGGCCCCCATGCCCATGATGGTTGGAATATTGGAATTAACACATGACAAATAAAATAAAAGAAAACAGTCCAACGACCAACCAACTGTTGGCGAAGATTCACCTTACACATCAAGGAATAAAGGAAAATAAAAGGTGGACCCCAGGGCAGAATCGCCAGTAGCCCTTTGTGCACATTGTAAACTAAGAAGTGGACTGAAGATCTCTTATGAGGAACTGGCTCAGGAAGCCAAGTCCCTCCCAGAACTATTCTCGACTGCAGATCATCAGCCCTAGCAAACCAAACAAAGGGATACGCCAGT
Source organism: Geum urbanum (assembly GCA_946800695.1). Classification (NCBI taxonomy): domain Eukaryota; kingdom Viridiplantae; phylum Streptophyta; class Magnoliopsida; order Rosales; family Rosaceae; genus Geum; species Geum urbanum. The sequence goes on along the minus strand of OX327003.1, from coordinate 36,393,094 downwards.
TCCCAAGCGCTCGCGAGCAACAGACCAGGCCAGTTTGACTAAAACACCTAAGTCTAAAGTCGCAAGTACGCTCGCGAAGCCATATATACCTCCAGCTTCAAGAAATATCACGAAGGAGGATGTTTGGTACGTAAGGGAGAAAGGAAAAACTGTTGAGGTCACTCCGAGCAAGAGGAGAAACCTTCAACGACGTTTTGGTAGGGCCAAGAGAGCATTAGATGCTTATAAAGCTGACCTGATCAAAGAAGAAGACCTGGAGTTTCCTCCAGCGGTGTTGCAAAGAAGATTGAACACCCTTGCAGCAAACCCATTGGTGGTCTTTGGGAAGAAATCTTGCGAGCCTAAGGTGAGAGCCCAAAGACCAGGGGTTTTCGAATGAAACCCAGAATTAGGGAATAAAGGTAAAGAGCCTGAATCTACTCAGAAGATTCATCGTGAGACTGCAAAACGACAGCCAGTAAGGAGACGCCTCACCTTTGAGGAGGACACGATGAAAACAGTAGGGCTAAAGACACCCCCTCAGGGAACAGGGGACATGCATAAACAGAACACTGGTTGAAGTACCAGAGATGGATTCATCACACACAAAAGGCCAGATGATGTTCTCCAAGCCTACTATTGACATGGCCATGCACATGCGGCCGTTATATGTCACAAGACAAGTCCAAGGGATTAAATTGAATAAACTCCTAGTGGACTCAAGGGCAGCGGTTAACATCATCACCTTTAAGGCAATGGCCTTAATAGGTGTTCCCAAGTCTGCTATCCAAGAAACCTCGCTTAGTGTCAGAAATTTTCAGGGTAGCATAACCAAGACCTTGGGCATTGTTTTCTTGCAGGTACACGTCGGTATAGCCTCAGGCACTTAAACATTCTTTGTTGTAGAGTGCACATCCCCATATAGTTAAATTCTGGGGCGCGACTGGATACATCGAAGCTATTGTGTACCATCATCACTTCATCAGCAGATGTTGCTCTGGAACATGGAGTCAGGCGAGGAAGAACTTGTCAATGCTGACCCTCGGCCATATTCCATTTCTGCTAATGCATTAGAAGCCAGATATTACCACAGTGACCTTAGGCCATTGGAGGTATGTGGCGTCGATCACAAAGGCCGCCCAGTTGGTGTTACGGCCTCAGAACTAGCTCAGTGGGGTATAATTCAAGCAACTCAGGATAGTAAGAGACCCTACACCATTGAGCTACCATCTAAACGTTCTCCATGATTGGGTCTCTATCAGATATAGAGACCGAGGCTTGTCTCTCTCTACATGAATGCTTTCATAATTTTCTACTAGAGAGCCAAGCCTTTGAGAAGGTTCCAATGGTTGCAGCCTTGGAATATGTGGATGAAGACGTTTTGCAAGACTTAGAGGAGGAAGACGAGATTAAATTAGCTTCGGCAGCTTTAGATGATTTACCTCCTAAATTCAAAGATCTCATTGAACACATCAATATTGGGACAAACGAAGAGCCAATCTCTGTGGCTATTAGTACTTTCTTGGAGCCTGAGGAGAGACTCAAGCTTATCGAATTGCTAAAAGAATATGCAGATTGTTTTGCAGAAAAATACGACGACATGCCTGGTTTGTCACCAGACTTGGTTTGTCATAATTTGCCCATCATAGAAGGGAAGAAGCCTGTGAAGCAAGAGATGCGTCGTATGAACACAGAAACAGCAATTCTAGTCAAGGAAGAGGTCGAGAAAATGCTCAAGTCTGGGATTATACGTGTAGCCAAATATAATGAGTGGCTTTCCAATATAGTCCCAGTTAAGAAAAAGAATGGTAAGATGCGAGTATGCGTCGACTACAGAGATTTGAACAATGCAACCCCAAAGGATGCATACCCTATGCCAGTAGCTGATTTGTTGGTTGATTCAGTCACCCGCCATGAAATGTTGACATTCATGGATGGCACTGCTGGATATCATCAAATTCCAGTGGCTGAAGCAGATAGACATAAAATAGCGTTTCGATGCCATGGCTTTGCAGGTGTTTTTGAGTACGTGGACATGCCATTTGGACTTAAGAATGCAGGGGCAACCTACCAACGAGCAATGAACTTGATCTTTCATGATCTTATTGGTAAGACCATGGAAGTATATATTGATGATGTGGTAGTCAAGACGAGACGTAGAAGCGATCATTTTGAAGACTTAAGGCAAGTGTTTCTCAGAATGAGGCAACACCAACTGAAGATGAATCCAGCCAAGTGTGTGTTTGGCGTCCAGGCAGGGGATTTCCTGGGTTTTTTGGTTCATCAGCGTGGGATTGAGATACCAGACGACAAGAAACAAGCAGTTCTCAATGCAGTCCCACCAAAGAGTAAGAAAGAATTACAGTGCTTATTAGGAAAGATAAATTTCTTACGACGATTTATTGCCAATGCTACTAGGAAAACACAACCATTCTCAACTCCGCTCAAGCTTCAAAATCAAAAAGACTTTGTGTGGGAGCCTATACATCAAGAGGCCTTCGATACCATTAAAGCCTACTTAACAAACCCACCTGTCTTGGTGCCCCCAAGACCTGGGGTTCCTCTTAAGCTGTATATATCAGCTACCGAGCTCTCCATTGGAAGTCTATTAGCTCAGGACGACACAGCAGGAGCTGAACGTGCTATTTTCTATTTGAGTCGTACCTTGAAAGATTGTGAAACAAGATACTCTCCAATGGAAAGACTGTGCCTGGCTTTATACTTTTCAGGGTGTAAGTTGAGGCACTATATGCTTTCCTTCACTACGTGTGTCATTGCACAAACAGATTTAGTGAAGTATATGTTGTCCAGACCGATTCTCCGTGGTCGCATTGGAAAGTGGATTCTGGCTTTGTCAGAATTTTCTTTGCAGTATGTCCTTCAGAAGGCGGTAAAAGGCCAAGCAGTGGCTGATTTTTTGGCTCATCATCCCATGAAGAGGTGGTTGAGGGGCCAGAACTGGATCTCGCTCATATTGATTTGGCCCCTTGGTGTTTATATTTTGATGGGTCCAGTACGAGTACCATGGCCGGGGCAGGGGTAGCTTTGATTTCCCCACGCGGCCACACTTATTCTTATTCTTTCAGGTTGGACTTCAGATGCACAAATAATCAAGCAGAGTACGAAGCTTTAATCATTGGATTAGAACTTCTGTTGGATATGGAGATCACTGATGTGCATATCTATGGAGATTCCCAACTGGTGATCAGACAACTTGAAACAAAATATAAGGCAGGCCCAGTTTTAGAACCTTATGCAAGGAGGGCTTGTGACTTATTAAAGTTGTTTACAAAAGTGGAGTTGAGTCATGTTCCTCGCGAACAGAACTATGCAGCTAATGAGCTGGCTCAACTAGCAACGGGTATAAGTTTGCAAGATGGAGTATGTGAACGAATATTAAAGGTTGAAAGAAGAACCCTTCTATCTTTCATTGCACGACAAGAAGACAAAAATGAATGGTACGTTGCTACACTTGATCACATTGACAAGGACTGGAGACAGGAAATCATCTCTTATCTCAAGAATCCTAATAATCCAGTAGACAAGCGGATTCGATTTCTAGCTCCCAACTATGTGCTCAAGGATGCTGAGTTATATAGAAGGGGAGAGGAAGGCATACTGTTATGGTGTGTCTTTGGACGTGACGCTAAGCGGTTAATGAGAGAAGTCCATCTTGGGATAGCAGGGGCACACCAGGCTGGTCCCAAGATGAGATGGTTATTAAGAAGACATGGCTTTTATTGGCCAGGAATGCTCAGAGACTGCATTACATTCGCAAAAGGTTGTGAAGAATGCCAGAAACATGGTCCAGTGAACCATATGCCCAGAATACCATTACAGCCAATAATCAAGCCTTGGCCAGCTCGAGGATGGGCTTTGGATTTAATAGGAATGATTCATCCTCATTCATCTGAAGGGCACAAGTTTATCATTGTGGCTACTGATTTCTTCACAAAATGGGTTGAAGCTCGGCCTCTCAGGGTCTCGTCTGCAAAGGCCATCCGCCAGTTCTTATTTGAAGATATCATATGTCGGTTTGGTATTCCTGAGAGCTTTGTTTCAGACCGAGGGGTTGCATTCATGTATGGAGAGGTAAATACTCTAATGAAGGATCTTGGGATTCATTTTCTTCACTCTTCTCCATACTATGCCCAATCCAATGGTCAAGCTGAAGCGAGCAATAAAATCATTATTCATATCCTCAAACGGATGCTCGCGAACAATGCCAGACTGTGGCATGAAGAACTTTTTAATACCTTGTGGGCTTATAGGACTAGTAAGAGGACGCCCACAGGTACAACTCCTTATGCCTTAATGTTTGGGCACGATGCAGTCTTGCCTTTGGAGATCAATGTTCAGTCTTTACGTGTGATGGAACAACACAACTTGATCGGTGAAGACTATGTCCAAGCGATGTGGCAGGAGCATGAAGACTTAGATGAGAAACGTATACAAGCTTATGATAGTCTACGTGCTGAGAAACAAAAGGTGGCTCGTGCCTATGACCAACGTACAAGGGGCATGAGTTTTGCAGAAGGAGAACTTGTCTGGCGAGTCATTTTGCCTGTAGGCGAGAAGACTGAAGAACGAGGTAAATGGTCAAAGAAATGGGAAGGACCATACATTATCGATCGACTGTTAGGTAAAGGAGCAGTTCGTTTGTGAGATCGAGATGGTACAGTACACGCGAGCCCAATAAATGGTCGTTACCTAAAGAAATTCATACAACCAGTATGGGAGTATGAAGATCCTCCAACTGCAGCTTAATCTAGTTTATTCATGCTCTCACATAAATAAACTACAGGGGCAACACATACCGAGGATCATGTACATTAAGATAGCCTATTAATGGGGTTAAATTGCTAGGGCCTTTACTCGGGGCCAAATTTTTATCAAGTTTCTTCCAAATCAAAAGTTCATGTTAGCCAGTTTTTGTGGCCCAATCACAGAACAAACTATATATGATTTTATCAATACAAGGAACTTTTACACTGCAAATAAAATATTACATTCAATACTTGGAAGAATAAAAAGGCTTTGCGGCCTCAAGCTCTGATACCATATGGAAAAACAAACTCGAATCAGCAACAGAGGAAAAAGAAAATAATAGTTTGTTTTTCACAAGATCCTCTGCGTTGTTTACCATCCCCTGAGGAAGATGTATCAAATATGTATACATGGAGATCGACCTCGGTGAGGGATGGGGAGGATCTGAAAACGCAGGAGGTGCATCAGAAAAGAAGACCTTTGCACCTGTCCTGATGTTTGTTGCCTTCTTCCCAGGGTGACACCCCCTTCTTTCCCCATCTATTGCAGGATACATTGAAGGGGCCTTCACTACCAGCAGAACCATTATATCCGACGAGTTGCCGAAAAACAGACCGACGAGAAGGGATCTCGTCGGTTATAGTTTACTATAACCGACGACAGGATTATCTCGTCGGTTATAGTTTTATGACCGACGAGATTTTCATGTCGTCAGTTATAGTTGCCGGAAACTCGTCGGTCATAGTTTTCAACTATGTCCGACGAAATTTTTGGACTATAACCAACGATTTTTTCATATCGTCGGTTATAGTTTCTTATTTCAGATCTGGGCAGCAGCTCGATCTGTCATTCAAAAAACTTTCCATTTTTTTAACAAATGCTCTGAAATCGATCTTTGGGTGATGTCGAGAATGAGTTCGTGATGATTCATGCGCATTATATATAGGTACGTACGTGCTTAATTAATATATATATGTGTTGTGCATGCATGTATTACTTAATTTGTTGAATAGATGGATCGATCGATCGAGTTAATTAATTAATTGATTCTTGAGTTTGAGTAATTGATCGATGGTTGATTTTGATTACGTATGCGTGATTGATCGTAAATATATATTAATTGTTGTTAATTTTAATTTGATTATTGTGAATATATATATATAGCAATTATATATATATTTAGATTTTTGTGATCGATTATATATATACTAGCAAAGACCCACACTCAATGAGTGCGGAGCGGTATAAATGGGAGTCTGGAAGAGTAGAAACATATTTATAGCAGTTATTTTTTATATTTCTGGTTTTCTTTTTACTTTTTTTTTACCATTAAGGGTAATTTTGGAAGTTCAGAATTTGGTATGGCTGATGACACCAAACTCACGCTTGGTTTTATTATAGTAGAGATATATAGTTAGGGTGTACGTGTGTGTGTATATATATATATATTAAAATTATGGGAATTAAAATAATAAATATTTATATGTAGCTATGAAATTTGAATTAATAAGATCATGGGTATATATACATGCAGTTATAATTTTGAGGATGGACAAGAGTTGGATATGTCTTCCAAGATGGGATGTAAGATATCACCGTGGAATTAGAAGTTTTGTAGAATATGTGAAGGTTAATTGTGGAGGGATGACAATTCATTATTGTCCGTGTACGAAATGTCAGTGTCGCAGCGAGCGATATCGTTTTCACATCGATAAAGTATTGGAGCACTTGAAGAAAAATGGGTTTTGGGATAAGTACACATGTTGGATTTATCACGGTGAGAGCTCAACAGTTAGTCAACATGATCACGGACAATTTTTTGAGAGTGGCAGTACATCCAATGATCCAACAACAAGGTTGATCAACGATATGTTTCCTCATGAGAGCGGTATATTTGCTCAAGCACCGGATATCGATATCCCTCCCACCGTTGGAGACTTCCCTCATATTGAGCCAGTCCAGCAATTACCTACAGCTGTCAACACTGCTGGTATGGACAAGTACAACAACCTCATTGCCTTCCAACAGACCCCGTTGTACAACGGGTGTAATAAGACTGTTCTGGAAAGTGTTATGGGAGTAATGAAGCTCAAAGTGGAGAAAAAAATGAGTGTGAAGGTTGTTGATGATTGGCTGAAGTGGTCTGGTTCGTTGTTGCCCCCCGGTCATCGTCTTCCTACCACTCATCGTAAGGTGCGACAGATCCTTAAACATCTTGGCCTTTCCTGCATCAAAATCCATGCTTGTAGATATGATTGTGTTCTTTTCTGGGGTGAAGATGCTTATGGGAATGATCTTGAATCCCTTGATGAATGTCCGGTATGTGGTACAGATAGGTATAAGTTGACTCCTGCCAGAAACAAGAAAGCTGTGAAGATACTTCGGTATTTTCCCCTGATAGATAGGCTAGAACGGTTGTTCATGTCTGCACACACGGCTGAAGATATGAGATGGTGGGCCGAGAGGAATTTGCCCGACGGTGATACGCTTATACACCCTGCTGACGGAGAGGCTTGGAAGCACATGGTGAATGAGTTTTCTTATTTTGCATCAGAGGTTCGAAATGTTTGGCTGGGGCTTTCATCTGACGGATTCAACCCTTTTGGGAACATGAGTCTTCAATACAATATATGGCTAGTTATTTTGGTACCGTACAACCTTCCTCCATGGATGTGCATGAAGAAAGAATACAATATGCTCACTATGATCATTCCAGGGCCGGGTTATCCAGGAAAGTGTCTCGATGTGTATCTGAGACCCTTGATTGAGGAGCTTAAGTACTTGAGTGAGCATGGTCATCCCACTTATGACAAGTTCAAAAATGAGATGTTCCAGATTCATGCCATGCTTGTTGGCACCATTAGCGATTTTCCTGCACGCGGGATGTTGTCGGGCAACGTTACCAGGGGATACAGGGCTTGTCCAGAGTGCATGACGGTTGAGTGTTGCAGACCTCATTGCAGGAAGATTGTACAGATGCGACATCGTTGTTGGCTTCCACATGATCACCCATTTCGGGAGGATATGGAGGCATTTGATGGGACTGTGGAAACAGGTGAGCAGCCGAGGAGATGGACGGGGGATGAAATCTTAGAAGTGCTAAATGAATACGATTTTGGGCAGCTAAGCAATCATCCTCAGATAGTGTCGTCAATACCTGACAAACCCGACAGGTATAAATTCTGGACACACAAAAGTATTTTTTGGGAACTTCCTTATTGGTCCAAGTTGCTGATCAGACACTACTTAGATGTCATGCACATAGAGAAAAATGTGTGCGAGAGTATGGTCGGCACAGTGTTGAATTGGGAGGGAAAAACTAAAGACGGCCCGAAGGCACGCATTGATCTTAAAAGGATGGGACTGCGAAAACATTTGTGGTTGAGAAATGGGAAGAAAAAAATGCCACAAGCTCCTTATACCGTGAAGCCTGCCCAGAAGAGTGAAATTTTTGGCTGGATGGGTAATGTTAAGTATCCTTCAGGCTATGCCGGAAATATAAGTCGATGTGTTAACTTCAAAGACAACAAGATGTACGGACTAAAGAGTCATGACTGTCATATACTGCTCCAACGCCTCTTCCCTGTTTTCATTCGAGGGTACCTGCCCAAAGAGGTGGTGGAGCCATTAGTGGCTTTGTCAATATTCTTTCAGAAGTTATGCACGAGAGAAGTGAAGAAATCGGACTTGTTGGAAATGCAACAGGACATCATTTTTATCATGTGCAAATTCGAAAGGATATTTCCTCCAAACTTTTTCGACATCATGCCTCACCTGATGCTCCATCTTCCGGAACAATTGTTGCTTACTGGTCCAGTACACTACACATGGATGTATCCTATGGAAAGGTACGTAGTGCATTTCTGAATCTGGCTATATATATGTTGATCTTTAATATTATTTATTCACTTATTGTTGCAATAAGCATAATTAACATGCTCGATATGTAATTACCAATTTACAGACAATTAGGGGACTACAAAGACTATGTGATGAACAAATCTGCACCCGAATGGTGTATCGCTGAAGCATATATTGCGCATGAGTGCGTAACGTACACCAAGTTGTATTTGGGAGCGTTGGAGGACCCTCCACAACATATGCGAGTAGATGGAGGGCAGTTCAACCTTTCGATCATCTCCGATGATGTTGAAGTTTCTGGAAAGTTGCCCAACTCGTACAAGTTGGAACCTTATGATCTAGTCATTGCCCATTGGTCGGTATTGATTAACTGTCCAGAAGTTCAATATTGGAAAAATTTGCACCTTTACTGCCCTGCTATTTCCGGTGATGTTGAGTACCACAACAAGACGTTCGCAAACTATTTTGGCAACTGGGTAAGTTGATACTTAAATTGACCTGTATATGTTCGATGTTAAGTGCATGTCTCGCATCCTATTTATAGTTAAGTTAATAAATGATTATTTTCAGATGAATCATGTACAAGATGATGGTATCCCTCAGTGGTCACACGAATTGAGGCTCTTGGCGCAGAAACCGGTAACTTCCAGAGTTTATCCTATGTGTAAGGTAAATGACGTGCTATTTATTTGTGAACATAGAGATGTAAGACGAAAAACACAGAATTCTGGGGTAATGGTGCATGGTGGGCATAATGGAGTTGACTATTACAGTGTTCTCCATTCAGTTGTCGAATTAATATATGGGGAATGCATGACCGTGCACTTGTTTAAGTGTAGATGGTTTGATACCGACCCTCAGAACACAAGGACCGATCAATACGGGATTTTTTCGGTGAATACTGCCACAAGCTGGTATGAAGATGATCCGTTTGTGTTGGCCATGGCGGTGAAACAATTGTTCTATCTTGATGATCTTGTGCATAAAGGCGCGTGGAAAGTGGTTAACCATGTTATTCCACGAAACATATACAGTGCCTCAACCCTTGGTGTGACCTCGGATAATGAAGAAGTCAGTGCAAACCAAGAGCCGAACGCAACTGGTATTCCCGAAACCTCAACAATTCGCCTTAATAATGTCAGACAGGGCAGTGTGGTACGAACACATCAACCGAATCTTCTTGATGTTAATCAAAATGAAGACAATGAAGACTCAAGTGACGAGGACATACACATCTTACCTGAAATTAACTCGGAAACAGAGTCAGACTCAAGCGATGATTCTGATTATGCGCCTTAATTAGTGTATATATATGTATGTTATTTTGACTTAGAACGTGCAATGTAAAATGAATTTTATTCAGATTATATGCATTTCCGAATCTTCTCCGGCCCCATCATAAATAAGAGAGCTCGAGAGATCGATCGAAAAAAATACACGTACAACCGATCGATTATAATTATATCGTACGTATTATTAAATAATAATTTATGAATTTGGTACTAACTATTAATAATTTCGTATTAGTTACCTATTAATAAATATATATTAATACACTAAATATTTAATTACTTTACCGGAAAAATCAGAAAATTAAATAGAAGAACTATATCCGATGACATGCATATGAAAATCTCGTCGGATATAGTTGAACCGAAACTATATCCGACGATATGCATGTAAAATCTCGTCGGATATAGTTTCGGTTCAACTATATCCGACGAGATTACTTAACTCGTCGGATATAGTTACGTTTTATATCGTATCTGGGTACGATTTGGGGCAGAAACGAAACTGCCCCAAACCGGAACAGTCGCCTCCGCCTCCTCATTCTCCGTCTCCTTCGTGTTCGAAGCAAGTTCCCGAAGCTCAAGTGCTATTCCATCGATCCTCAAGCCAAATCCCTCGTCGATTAGTTCAAAATCAGGTTTGAAATCCCTTAATTCAAATTTGAGAATTTTTGTAATTTAAGTTAGATTTTGCATGTGGAATGTTTCAATCGATAATGTGGATGCATGTATTGATATAGCAATGGAATTTGTTAATTTTATGCATGTATTGTTCAATATTTTGGGATAATTTTGATTTTAGGTGAAATTTAGGTTAAATTTGGATTATTTGGTTAAATTTCGAATTATTGGGATTTTTTGCATGTATGTTTATATAGTGGAAATATATTGGAATTGGAATTGAAATTGGAATTATTGTTGGAATTGTTGGATTTGGAAATGGAATTATTGTTGTTGGAATTGGAATTATTAATTGGAAATGGAGTTATTATTGTTGGAATTGTTGGAATAGTTGGAATTATTGGAATTGTTGGAAATGGAATTATTATTGTTGGAATTGGAATTATTGGAATATGCATGTGCTAGATTTTTTGGATGAATTAGGAATTTTTATTAATTTTAATAATTTTATAGCAACGATGCAATGGTTTAATTGCGGACCTTCCCGAGGGGCCGGGTCGAGTACTTCGAGGGGGAGGTCCAGAGGGAGAGGGAGATCGGGACGTGGGGATGAGGGCTCGGGAGCTGGGGATCCTGATGGCACCGGAAGTCGGTCCGCATCAGGATCCACGAGCGTCCCCAACACTTACAGTCTTCCGCTGACCTCTCGACACCGTCGGCTGATGGGCGAGGGACAACCTCAGCAGCAGCAGCCCGAGGCGGCTCGATCCTCAGGCGCGAGGAGGGTTCATCAGGTCAGTCGCACGCCGGAAACGGATAGTGCGACTCAATCCTCGGTCCGAATGCCGGACATTCATCGCGAGGACCCTTCCCCCGTCATCCACCAGACAGCTCCTCAGTCTTCCGAGGAGGCTGGTGGATCCACTCAGTCCTCGGCGAGGATACGACTATGCCCGCCGTCTACCTTATTCTTACCGCCGGAAATCCCGACGATACCGAACGTCGATTCCGGCGGGATGCCTCTTCCGGGACAGCTAGGGTTCACTACCCCGGAGCAGGCATATGCGTATTTACCCTTCCCGGCAGATCTCTGGAGTGCGAGGATTCCGGGACAACGCACCGACGAATCAGGTAAATATTAATTACTGATATCTTTTTACTCCCTAATATTTACATTCAATTAGGTGTTGATGTTTAAAAAATCGTCTACATATATATGTGATAGGCGAGATCGTGCCCGGTGCCAAACAGAAGAGAACCAGAGGCCCCGTCGTCGGCAAGTTACTGGACGACGCCATTCAGGCTAGCGGTGGTGGCCAGGTTATGATTCCGAGGGGGGATGGAGGGTAGGTGATCGAGGGAAGGGTCACTCGGAAGTACGCGGGGATGGCGGGCAGCCTCATACGGGATAGAGTCCCAATGTTGTGGGAAAATTGGAATTCAGTGCCACAAGCCGTCAAATATCAGCTGCATAATGCGTTGTCAGTGAGTTGAATTGTATATTCATTATGAAAATTTTCAATAATAAATTTTTAATATTATTGATGTATATATAAATATAAGCATTGCAGAGGTGGTTCCGCGTGGATGAAGACATTAGACCCACGTGGGCGGATGAAGTGCATGGGAGCAGGTTTGCAGACGGGCATTTGTTTCAATTTTTTCTTTTCTTTTGATTATGTTCATACAATGTTGTTAGTTACTAACGCTTGATTTTATGGGTATATATAGGTATAAGGAGTGGAAGGCCGAGCTGAAGAAGCATTGGAAAAAGTACGGGGACGATCGTGAGGGTACCCCTAGTGAGTTTCGTTATAGGGAGTACGAGTGGCGATGGCTTGTGGTTCACTTCAACAACCCGAAATTGAAGGTACGTAACCTTCAATCGATTTTATTTTTGTTTTATCGTAATTCCCTTAAATTATTTGGCTAATGAGTGTTTTTTTTTTGAATTAATCGCGCAGACTCTTTCTGAAATCAACACAAGGAACCGGGCCAAAAACACGAAAAATCATCATGCCGGTACCAGATCATACTCGGGTTGGATCGAGGAGGCGGCCAACCACCCAGAAGAGGATCCCCTCGTCTATACGATGCAGCACGCGTATCCGCAGTCCCCCGAATATGCTGTAAGTGTCCTTATAACAAAATAAACTTATTTCTTATTTATTTAGATTATTTTTTTTAATTAATATTTTATTGTTCTTTGTCAATTAGGCGAGAATTCAGGAGGCGATTCCGGAGGTGTTGACTCAAGTGGCGAGAGAGCTCTATCCCAACACCCCCGATGCGGAACTCCCGATTGATCAGATTGATCGATCTGATCCGATCGTCAGGGCCAGGATTATGTCAACTGCGATCCCTCCAGGGAAGAACACATTCTACTGCAGGGGTTCCGGAAAATGGGGTCAAGGGCTGCTGAAGCATACCCCTGAATTCTCTCGTGGAACGGGATCATCATCATCATCTTCGAGGACTAATGAGCTACAGGACCAGCTTCATAGGCAATCAATTGAGATGGAAGCTCAACGGCGTCGGATCGAGGAGATGGAAGCTCAACGGCGTGGGGACGAGGAGATGGAGCAAGCGAAAGCTGCTCGGGAGAATCGGTATTTCGAACATCAGCAGCAAATGGGGACATGGATGCAGCATTGTTATGCACAGTTGCAAGCATCTGGAATCCAGATACCTCCCCCGCCCTTATTCGATGCGCCACAGCCACAGCCACAGCCTCAGCCTCAGCCTCAGCCTCAGCCTCAGCCTCAGCCGCAGCCTCAGCCAGACCAGGACCAACCAACTTTCTCCAATCCGTTTGACCACATAGACCTTAGACCAGGACCCCCCTACATTTGAACAATTAATTGTCGGTTTAATTTTGATTTTCATTATTTACTACGCATATGTATACATATTTGAACGATTTCGGTTTTTATTAATTTATTTATTTACTACGTACTATAGTTTCAATGGTTGTTGATTTTCAATTTGAACAATATATGGATAGCGTGATTTTTTGTGAAAGCAGGTTTTGGGATAAAACCCAAAACCTGTAAAAAATATTTAATATTTTTGACTATAACCGACGAGATGTGTCTACATCGTCGGTTATAGTTTTCTCCACAGTCAACCATTTTGACCATGGAGAAAACTATATCCGACGATGACATCGTCGGTTATAGTTTAAAACTATGACCGACGATAAAACATCGTCGGATATAGTTTACATTTTCTCCAACGATAACCCTAAATCATCGTCGGATATAGTATCACCGACGGCGTATTACCGACGATACTATATCCGACGATGTGTCGTCGGATATACACTATCACCGACGATATTAGGAAACAGACCGACGACACCAAGTCATCGGTCATAGTAATTATTCCGGTAGTAGCTTCCTCCATCAGTGCACATTGACACCGAGCGGGTGCATTGGAGGAGGACGAAGAGGAATTCACCTCGGGATTGTGGCTTCTCCCTTCCTGATTCCTTCAATCTGGGAAGAGCCAAGGCAACACCTGGACATAGATATTGCTATCTAGTCCAGGTTTGGACATGGATATTGCTATCTAAGGAACATAACATAAAAAGATTTATCTGGAGGTTTCTTTAGGTAGGAAGACCAGAGTAAATAAGCAGTGAGGTAGTTCATTCTCGCGAAAAGATTGGTTCATAACACAAAGGAAAGGGAAACCTTTTATAGATAGAAGTTACACCGGTTTGGTTTCACGAGAGTAATTACACTTGAAAATAGAGAATACGTGTCCAAATAAGAGTGGATCCTGAAGACGGTTTATCTACTCGCAAGAAGTGCATGATAAATGAGGAGATCTTTGGGGTAGGTAAAACATATTTCAAGGGATTTTGATCGTTTGACGCGATACGGATTCCAAGCTTAAAATTCAATTCCATTTATTGTTGAACGATCAGAATAGTCAAAATTAACTACAGCTTAAAACGAGGCTGGATTGAAGTTAGAAAAGAGGCTTAATAGAAAAGCCCAATATGGTCTATGGACCCAATTCACACTTTGTTAACCAAACCAATTTCAATATGTAAATAGCTTAATGGTTTGTTACAAAAAGATAAGGCCTATATCTGAGGCCCAAGGTTTTTTTTTTTACATTTCGAGGAGGATGTCCTTCATTGAAATTTTGGTTGTCTCAAGGACCACCCAGGCCTGATGAACTGCTTGGTGAGCATTTCTGGCTTCCTCGCATGCCTCGTGCAAGAGTTGAGCTTGGTTCTCGCTTTCCATTACAACTTAATGTATTTCGTTCTGACGCTTGGGGATGTCGGCTTTCAATGCACTTATTTCTGCATCAAGGGAGGCGAGCTCAGCTGCAAGGGCAGTTCTTCTAGTTTCTTTGGTGGCTAAAGTTTCCTCCTGGTTGGAATTTTCTTCCAATACTTTCTGAATCCTCTCTTTCTCCTGGCGAGTCTTTTGTTTCAAGGTCTCTGCTGCTTCGTTTTTACGCTCAACCTCGAGTTTTAGATGTTGTAGGGCTTCGCATTAGCTCAGGAGTAGAGATAGATTCTCTTCTAGTTTATCCAGGCGAGGAATGAATTCTGCTGGGGCATTGGCCTTCAGGGTTTTTACTTCTTTTTGGGTGGATTGAATATCTTTTGGAGAGTCTAAGGGTTCAGAAAGAATTCTTCTAAGCACGACGGTGGTGTTCGAAGAAGCGTTCAGTGTATCCAGTTTGCTGAAAATTTCTTGTAGCTTGTTAAAAGACTCTTGGACACTGGGTAACTGAGGGTTGCTTTCTCGCGATGAAGATGGTTTGGGACTTTCTTGGACTTGAACTTCATCGTTGACACCTGGAGGACTGTCAAGCTGATCCTCAGAAGCCATTACAATTGGCTCGCCTGATGTGCTCGCTTGGTTCCTTGGGTTGTTGGGAATGCTCTCGCGAACGTCCAGGTCCACAGGAACATATTTGGACTACAATATGATTAGACAGGTTTGTCAGAACCAATTTAGAAATCATTAATCTAGAAGTAAGGGTACAGAGTTCTTATGTGTTGGGGAGACAATGGCAGTGTCTCTTCAATTGGTTGAACTATTTGCTCTAG